>CM077163.1:202114572-202706819 GCA_039583875.1 Platanthera guangdongensis | reverse complement strand
TTTTGTCTATGAAAATGCATGTATTCTTGTACTTTCAATGCATTCCCTCCAATGTTGAACATATATAAATATTAAGAACAAATTATATGTTTTATGATTCAACATTATGATACAACAATGAAATTAATGCAATTCAAAAAAATAATCTAAAGTTTATATATTTGCAATATTTCAGGGGCTATTACAGATGCAGCAGCTCAGGGATGTTTCTGCGAGGAAACAAGTCGAAAGAAGCCGAACAGATCCAAACATGTTATGGTCATCACCTCACTTCAGATCATTACCACCCATGGACGCACAAAGAAAACGCCCTCGCAGGATCAACGAGAACACAACCCTCGAAGGTCAACACTTCTTCCTCTTCAACCCCAAAAACTCTCCACGTAACGCCACAAGAATTTTATGACAAACGTGACAGAAGAACCCAAAGAGTGTTCGAGCTCAAGCGCGCTATTTGCAGTCAAAGAGGAAGATGCGTACGGGGAGATGGAGAGAGCATGGGTTGATTCTGGAGATCATGTTTTCGACCATGCATTTGATGAAGTTTCAGCATGAGCAGCATGATGTCGGAATCCAGCCATCCCGACGACTTCTTCGCCGATTTGGCGGAACTCGATCCGGATCCGATGAACATTGTCTTCCCCAAGGGCTTCGTGGGTGATAAGATGGATCATGAGAGGAAAAATGGAAGTAGCGATAGTAGCAAGAAGGCAATGAATCCTTTCGATATGTTTGATTGGGAAGAAAGGGATGCGTTTGGAGAAGAGAGGAGAGGTTTATAACGAGACCTTGGAACAAGCAACTTTTTCAGTGAACTTGTATTTTTGGTTGTCAATGTCTGTCTTATAATATTATCTATATAATATATATATATATATATGGTAAATTACCGGGACCTTCCTGAGAGTTTGCATAATTACAAGTGCACCCCTCTATCTTTTGAAAATTACATTTTACTCCCCTCTAATTTTCCACAGCTTACAAAAATGCCCATTCCGATAGAAATATGGATAGAAAATGATAAAATCAACTAAATTATTTTATAATATCCAATTTTATCCTTTTATAATGATTCTAGATTCATTACAAATGGTCAAATGTAACACACCTTTTCAATATAGAGTTACTAGAAAGGGTAAAAATTGGAATATCATAAAATAAATTGACATATTTGATGACTTTTCATCTATATTTCTAAAGAAAAAGTTCACGCCTTCAATGTACAGCCATTACAAAGGGTGAAATTTAATACCATAAAATAATTTGGCTTATTTTATCATTTTTCATCCATATTTCTCACGGAAGGGCCATTTTTGTAAACTGTGAAACGTAGAGAGGAGGTAAATGTAATTTCGAAAGATTGAGACGCGCAACCTATAATTATGCAAACTCCTAGGAGAGGTCCTAGTAATTAACCCTATATATATATGGTGTTTTTCAATAAAATCATCATATATTTTTTTTAATAAAGTATAGCATGGTATTCATAATAAGAAGAGTGTGTGATGAGGAACAGAAGCTTTCTACAGAGAGAAAGCATAGCAATATTGATGATGTTATTAGACAAAACATTATAAGGAGTAGATCAACAGTGTTCATATTGGTTTTTGTATTAATCAATATTTTTTCTTCTTGTGCTTCTATTATGCATTTTGCCTAATTTTATCTTCTAGCATTACCATCTTTTCCCCCATTTTTATGCTTTTAAAAGAAGAGATACTACTTATAATTAGAAACTCAAATATGGCAAAATGGAGGTTTAATATAAAAGTCTATTTAATTAATTTAAACTGTTATTAGTGACAGTGGGGCAGGAGAAATGTACTTATAAGAGGAGGTTATCAGCAAATATTTTTTATTTATATGTTATTTATAGCGTCCTAAATTTGATGAGTGGAGGATATTTATGGGCAGTGAAGTTCAGATAAAGGCAGTTCCCTGCAGGCTTCTAGGATGTAAGACTTTTATGTACATAAAAGTGCACGTCATATTAGAATTTGAGGAAAAGTTGACGTGTGCAATAATTTTAGTTTCAATGATATCAAGAGACATTTTTTTAGAGCAATTTACGATTCTATTCTGAGATAGGTGACGCCTGAGAAATACTCATGAATGTATGCTCGAAAAAAAAAACTATAAAAGTTCAGCTTAATAACAAAATGAATTAAACTAAAGCAAAAAATCTCAAGAGCCCTTCTTTTACATTTATGTGAGTTTTGGGTCGAAGTAATTATGAGATATGTGACCATCTGAGAAATGTAAAAATTTTGTGAAAGCAGGAAGGTTGCAAAAACACTCAATCAACCAAGTCAAGTAAATCAGTAGCAAGCAGAAGAACAAGAGTTGAAATTACATTAGCCATTTTCTTACAAGACGAGACATATATTGTGAGACATGATTTCATAATACACCCGATGGAAACCACAAAAACAACAAGAGCAAAAACCGGCGGACAAAAAACTGTAACCGCTCAAGCCGCCCATCTGCCAAGACTAACCACCAAGTCGCACGAACAGCTAAAACCGCCAAGCCGCACGAACAGCTCAAACCGCCAAGCCGCTGAACTGCCACACAACACCCTTAGCCGCGCGAACTGCTATTTATTGTCTGTTGAAGAGAAAGCTCTATCCGCACTTCCGTATCGCATGACCGCAATGTCTACAACTTCGTGTGGAACACTTTTCCTGGAATTGCATGTACAAGGCGTATTTCTAAAAGGCGCAAAACCTGAGCATATTTCCAAAGTACGTCTTGTACATGCATTTTTAGGAAAAGTGCTCAACACGAAAGTTGTAGATCTCGACGAGATCTACAAATTTTGTGTTGAGCACTTTTCCTAAAAATGCATGTAAGAGGCGTATTTCGAAAATGCGTGAAAAGTTACAAAGTTTGGGGTGCGACTAGCCAATAACGAGTTGCAGTTAACAATTGCCTTTTTTTAAACATTCGCAAGAGAGAAAGAAAGAGGGAGAGAGAGAGGAGAGAGAGGGGGGCTTGAGAGAGGGAGAGAGAGTGGGCTTCACAAGAGAGAAGTCATTCATTTTTTTTATTAGAGTGAGAAAGAGAGGGAGAGAGATAGAAAGAGAGGAGAGATTGAAAATTAATTTTTGTACATCAAAACGTATATTTTTTTACAAAATAAAAATAATAATATTGATGTATAGTTTTTTCATTTTGAGTACTCACATATGTATATGTTGTGTGCGCAGCCCGTCTTGATGCGGGCGTAGCCCGCAACGACCCATGAAGCACAGGCAAAGCCTCAGGGGCGGGAGAAGCCCGCCGGGGTCGGGCGAACCCCACCGTCGCCGGCCAGGTACTGTCGCGCTTGGCCGTAGAGGCGGAGCCCCGTATCGGGCACTCGTGTATGTGTGTGTGTGTGTGTGTGTGTGTGTGTTGTGTGTGTGTCTGTGTGTGTATATATGTACTATATTAAAAAGAAATATCGAATAGAATCAACAACAACAAAATATGACTTATGGCAAGACAAATAAGACGCTTGACAAATCACGGCCGTTCATTAATTTGCTTGAAAACACAGATGAAAATTAAAAACCGTTTATTTCAAACACCGATCGAAATTCCCCCTCACTATTTTGTTGAATTTTCTCAAAGTGGTCAGCAAGATAGCTCAAGCCCCAATTAATATTCTCGGCACTACCCAGTTCACACTTTGATCAAGCGGAAACCCAAGGAACAAGGTTAACACCAACACCCATGAAAGCACAAACAGATCTTTCATTCATTTACACTTCTTTACAAGGCGAGGTATACATAGCGAGACATGATTTCGCTAGTATACAAGCTACAACAGAAAGCACAAAAAACAAGCCGGCGGACAACACTGGAAACCGCCGAGACCGCCAAGTCGCCAAGACCGTCGAAAACCGCCCGAGCTGAAGCTGCACCACGCCGAATAGACACGGAGTCCGCCGAAGCCGCGAGCCGCGTGGACACACCGTTATTCGCCTACTGCTGAAGAACTGAGGAACAGACCACCTACCCGTCTGCGCCTGGCGGACAGGTTATTGGAACTTGCAAACGTTGAAGCAGAGAACTAACAAGCCGCAGAGCGACCTACTGAGACCGCAGAGACCGCACACTTCCAAGCACTGATTGAAGTCAAAGACAAACTCCTGGCTCCTTGAAGCTAACCGCGCGACCTGCACACAGCAAACCGTCAGCTCTACTAAACCCGCGCGGACAAAAAACGCAGACCGCAGTAATTTGTCCAAGCCCCACTTACTGTTCCCTCTGTTACTGTAGACGTGCCGGGGGGGAGGTGAGAAGTGTGGTCACCGCCCTAGTGGATAGAGACACCACCCCAGCCCACGCGCTAGCAAAAACTCTGTCCGCTGAGTCTGCAAGGACTTAGCCGAATTCCAAGGAATAATACGCCAGGAGCAAGGCACCTTTGGGCGAACCCTCATCAGTCCGCCCAAGCTATGCGGACAAGGCATCAACCCGCAAAGCCTCCAAACACTGCAGGACAGTATCCCCCTACAGTGATTGTCCGCACAACAAGAGGCAGTCTGCATACCACCACAGCAACGCCTCCATCCGCCACAAGCACACGACTAAAGGCAGTCCGCCCGATCATCAGCGGACTTGACGGATACTGCGGACACACTGGTCTTGTCACAGAATGTGACCAAGTCCAGAACCACCAAGGGCCTAACGCGAGCTCGTCGGACATACCTTCGTCCGCCAATCAACCAAGCAATAGACTACCAAATCCTTGCCAAAGAAAAACGCAGTCCGCAAGCTACTCACATGCCTGTCCAACGCAACGGCCAACTGCCAGACTTCACACACCAGTCCGCGCAGTCCTCCTCAGCAATTAGCACCTATTGTACCACCAGAGCTCGGCAAGGCCACAGCCAAGCTCTAAGGCCTGCCCTCCATAGCGAACACTGCGGACACGTCAGTCCGCAAACCTCCCGCGGACATGATCCAAGCCGCCGGTTACACACAAGCTTGCAACACGACAACCGCTGAACAGAGCACTGCCTTCAGTCCGTGAACCTCTATCCGCTCAGGCCGCTCCTTACTCAGCAAAGCCACCAGGACAGCCAACACCCTATCCGCAGACAGCAGTCCTCCCAGGCCGCGGAATTAGTCTGCATAAGCCGCACAGAACAGCCAGCTTCCACTAGACATATCACCAGGCCTCATAACAGCAGTCCGCCCAGTCCGCCCAGTCTGTCGGATCTGTCCGCCCAGGCCGCCCGGTCTGCCCATCAACCATTTCCACTTCACAAATTTCAACACTCTCCCTTGAAGTGAGAAGTGGTGATCAAGCCCAGCAAGCTGCGCAGCCGCTCAAAAGGCCCCTTCGATAGTGGCTTCGTGAAGATGTCAGCAAGATTGTCTTCACTCCGAACATGCCTGACCAAAAGAGATCCCTCCAACACCTTCTCCCTTATGAAGTGGTGATTGATCTCAATGTGCTTGATCCTAGCATGACACACTGGATTGTTTACCGGTTTGAGAGCACTCTCATTATCACCCCGCAGTAAAGTTGGCTCTTACACTTCTTCATGCACATCCTCTATAAGCCTCCTCAACCAGATGGCTTCCCGAGCAGCCAAGGCCGAAGCCTTATACTCTGCCTCCGTAGTTGAGACGGACACCGAGTCTTGCTTCTTGCTACACCACGAGATGCTAGCTGAACCGCAAGTGAACACATAACCTGAAGTTGACCTCTGATCATCTGAATCACCGTCATAGTCAGCATCCATGTATCCAAGCAAGGCAAAATCTGAGTCCCTTCTATAGAGAAGTCCCATGTCAAAAGTTGACTTGACATACTTCAAAATATGCTTCGCCGCCACTAGATGAGACTTCCTTGGTTTAGCCATAAACCGACTTACTCGGCCAACAGCATAAGCAATGTCTGGCCTTGTAATCGTCAGGTAGATCAAGCTCCCAACAAGAGCCCTGAACACCAAGGGATCACGAAGAACCCTTCCCTCATCTCGTCGAAGCTTGAGCCCATGTTCTAATGGAGTAGAGCAACTCTTTCCTTCGCCCATGCCGAACCGCTTCACAATGTGATCTGCATATCCTTTTTGGCAAATGAGAATACCGCTCTTCTTCCTCTCCACTTCAAGACTGGGAAAGTGAGGAAGCTCTCCCAAGTCTTTCATCTCTGTTAGAAATGAACAAAAATAAGCCGAAAGAGGAGCTAAAACAAACCGGAAGAATTTCAACAGAAATTTTATTATCTGAAAAAAAGGTGTCTATTACAAAGGTATGCCCTCCCTTATATAGAATGGAGGAGAGATGAGAGAATACAAATAAGAGATGTGGGACTAAAAATTTACAGGACTAAGCGGACTATACAAAACAAACCGCACAAGCCGCGCGGTTAGACAAAAGGGCTAACCGCACGGCTACCATCAGAGAGAAAGAGAGACTGCCAGGGTAGACCGCCAGACCGCCCGGTCTCCAAGCCGGCTGAGACAAACCGCCAGACCGCGTGGTTTTCAACCCGCCAAGACAGACCGCCAGACCGCCCGGTTACCATCTTCAACACTCCCCCTCAAGCTGGAGCATATATATCGATCATGCCCAGCTTGTCGCAGATGTGGAAAAAGGAAGCAGACACCGGCTTGGTGAAGACATCTGCCAACTCGTTGTCCGAAGTGACAAATGGAGTGCAAATCTGTTTCTTCAATATTTCTTCACGAATAAAATGACAGTCGACTTCTATGTGTTTTGTTCTCTCATGAAAGACCGGATTTTTGGAAATGTATATCGCGGCCTTATTGTCACAGAACATAGGAAGAGGATAGTTGTAAACCTCTCCTAAGTCAAGCATGAGAGCCCACAACCATTTCAACTCACATGTAGTCGATGCCATGCTGCGATATTCCGCCTCTGCACTAGACCTGGAAACTACAGACTGTTTCTTGCTCTTCCAACTCACAAGATTGCCTCCAACAAATGTGCAGAAACCTGATGTCGATTTGCGGTCCCCTTTGTCATCCGCATAGCTCGAATCAGAGTAAGCTTCAACTCTTAGGTGACCATTCTTCTGAAATAGGAGTCCTTTTCCTGGAGCAGCTTTAATATACTCTAATATCCTCAGAGCAGATTGTAGATGACACTCCCTCGGAGCTTGCATGAACTGGCTCACCTTGCCAACAGCATAAGATATGTCGGGTCTGGTTACCGTGAGATATATGAGTTTGCCCACCAAACGCCGATATCTCGTAAGATCATAGAGAAGAGGCGAGTCATCTGTCCAAGTTTTGTCTTCTCCAGCAGCCATAGGACAACGTGCAGGTTTAGCACCAGTGAGTCCTGCCTCCTTTAAAAGATCAAGAGCATACTTCCGTTGGGAAAGGACCATGGAGTTGGGCTTTCTAGAGATTTCAATCCCCAGAAAGTATTTCGGGGAGCCCATATCCTTTGTGACCAGATGTTGACGAAGGTGTTTCTTGGTCATCAATATCCCATCCTGGTCATCGCTAGTAAGAAGAATGTCATCAACATAAACTGCAAGAACAACAAGGCCAGAGGCGGTTTTCCGAACAAACAAGGAGTGATCTGCTGAGCTTCTTGTAAAACCAATGGCCGCAACAATGCCACTGAACTTGTCAAACCAGGCACGAGGACTCTGCTTGAGGCCATAGATAGCCTTCTTTAGCCGGCATACCCGTGTCTCCCCCTGAGCAACATACCCCGGAGGTTGCTCCATGTAAACATCTTCCTGCAGATCACCATAGAGGAAGGTATTCTTAACATCGAACTGCGAGATGGGCCAATCCCTGTTGACAGCCACAGAGAGAAGAACTCTAATAGTGCTGAGACGAGCCACTGAAGAGAAAGTGTCAAAGTAATCTACGCCATAAGTTTGGGTAAAACCCTTGGCAACCAGGCGAGCCTTATAACGAATACCCACCGACAACCAACAACATCCGTGCCGAAAGGAGGAGGAACAAGGGTCCAGGTACCCCGTTCAGTTAGAGTAGCAATCTCCTCATCCATGGCAACCTTCCAAGGAGGAATAGTAAGGGCCTCCTGGTAGGAACGGGGGGGCAGTGGCCGAGATAGCCAGAGCAAAAGCTCGGCGAGAAGGGGTAAGACGATCGTAGGAAACAACTGCAGCAAGCGGGTGTTGGGTACATGCCCGAACCCCTTTGCGAAGAGTAATCGGGAGATCCAGGTCAGCAGGTGCCGTAGTATCCGGAGTATCCGTGGTGGAGAGAGCTGGCCCGGGAGTAGAGAGAGATGGCAGCGGAGTGGAGGGAGAAAGCGGAGTAGAGGGTGGAGATGATGGTGATGGGGAAGAGGGTGGAGAGGGTGGAGATGGTGGAACATCAGTAGGAGCAGAGGGAAGGGATGGGTTGGTAGGAAAAGTAGGATCATGAGGAGGAGAGGAGGAAGCGTAGCCCCAATAGGAGCGAGGAACATGCATTTGAGTCATCATAGTGCATACAAAAAAGAGCACCAAGTCGGGCGAACAGAAAGCAGGTCGTGCGGCAAATAGCAGCAGGAGAAGAGAACCAAGGAGAGGCAATCCGCGCGATCAGGGCAGCGGACAGAAACAAGCCGCGCGAACAGGTCGCGGAAAAGCGGAAAACAAGCCACGAGAGTCAGAGAGCGCACACAATCAGGAGGAAACGACCGTGTGCTTTGATACCATGTTAGAAATGAACAAAAACAAGCTGAAAGAGGAGCTAAAACAAACCGGAAGAATTTCAACAGAAATTTTATTATCTGAAAAAAAGGTGTCTATTACAAAGGTATGCCCTCCCTTATATAGAATGGAGGAGAGATGAGAGAATACAAATAAGAGATGTGGGACTAAAAATTTACAGGACTAAGCGGACTATACAAAACAAACCGCACAAGCCGCGCGGTTAGACAGAAGGGCTAACCGCACGGCTACCATCAGAGAGAAAGAGAGACTGCCAGGGTAGACCGCCAGACCGCCCGGTCTCCAAGCCGCTGAGACAAACCGCCAGACCGCGTGGTTTTCAACCCGCCAAGACAGACCGCCAGACCTCCCGGTTACCATCTTCAACAATCTCGAAGCGTATAACAAGCTCAGCCCTGAGCCTTACTACTTCCCCCTCCGAATTTCCTATGATGATCATGTCATCCACATACAATAGGACCAAGACTTGCAGCTCCCCCTTCTTCTTGACGAACAAGCTAGAATCCGAGTTAGAGGCAAGATACTCGTAGAATTGCAAATACTCTGCTATCTTCCCATACCAAGCTCTAGGAGCTTGCTTCAACCCGTAGAGAGCCTTCCTGAGCTTGCAGACATAGTCCGGATGATCTTCAGACACAAATCCAAGTGGCTGATCCATGAAGATGTCCTTATCAATTTCTCCGTAACGAAAAGCATTCTTCACATCAAGCTGCCACATCTTCCATCCCTTGCTAGCAGTCAAGGCGGTCACCACTCTGACTAAAGTCATCTTTGCAACCGGACTAAAAGTCTCATCATAGTCTTCTCCATACTATTGTGAGAATCCTCGAGCAACCAGGCGAGCTTTGAACCTATCAATGCTCCCATTAGTCTTCTTCTTCAACTTATACACCCACTTGCAAGTCACCGGAGTAATGCCATCAACCTTGGGCACAAGATCCCAGGTTTCATTCTTCTTGAGAGAAGCGATCACATCCTTCACGGCATCTTCCCACTCCTTAACTCCATTGGCCTCGTTGAAGTTTGTAGGCTCTCGCTCATCCAGAGGACCTGCAAAGAAGCAGGAGACAAAGCTCACTGCATTCCCATCACAGTACCGAGCCGGTGGCCTAACACCCCTCTTCGATCTCCAAAGGGTCGACTCCTTTCTTACTGCTTGCGTTGCTTCTTTGGGCTCAACTCCTACTTGGGGCAAGCTTTGAGCAGTGCTCCCCCTGCTTCCTGAGCCAGAAAGCTCAGCCTCGGAGTTAGAAGCAATAGGAGCTGCTGGTGAAACAGCAAGCTCCTCTTCCAGGCCTTCAGCAGCCACCATTGGTTCTTCATCAACCTTGCTATCAGATAGCTCAACTGAGCCTCCAACATACGACGTCAGTTCGTCAAAGACAACATCTCTTGATATAACAAACTTCTTCGTCGCTGGGTCCATGCATTTCCATCCCTTCTTCCGCTCATCGTAGCCAACAAAGACAAGCTTTCTTGCCTTTGCATCCAGCTTAGTCCGTGAAGCATCCGGGACATGCACATAGCAAGTTGAACCGAATACCCTTAGGTGTCCCACACTTGGCCTCTCCTTCAGCAACAACTCAAAAGGAGTCTTCATGTTGATCGGGCTAAGCGGCATCCTGTTGATGACATAAGAAGCACAAGACATCCCCTCCGCCCAGAAGGACCTTGGAATGTCTTTCGCATGAAGCCAGCATTTGCAAGTCTCCGTCAAATGACGGATCTTCCGCTCCGCTACTCCATTTTGTTGTGGAGTGTGTGCACAAGTGAGCTCTCTCTGAATTCTGTGCTTCCTGCATAAGTTAGAAAACTTGGAGGAAACGAACTCACCCCCGTTATCAGTTCTAATATTCTTGATCTGCAAGCCAAGCCGGCCCTCCACAAGCTCCTTGAACTCCACAAACAACCGGAAGGCTTCAGACTTCTCCTTCAAGAAATAAACCCAAGTATATCTTGAGTAGTCATCAATCAAGACAAACATGTATCTGCTTCCACCAAGGCTGGCAGTGACTATTGGTCCCATCAAGTCGCCATGAATGCACTCCAATGATTGCTTGATCCTTGTTTGTGATTTATCAAACAGAAGGCGATGTGCCTAACCGTATTGACACCCCGCGCAAACATATTTGTCACCAAAGGAGGATAACTTAGGCAGACCTCTCACCAAACTTATACTAGCCATAGCCTTCAGCTTGTCCATACCTGCATGCCCCAACCTCTCATACCATATAGCAGCGCTATCGTTGGCTCTCATTCGATCAACATAAGAATTGGTTGAAAAAAAATAAGTTCTTAACCCTCCTTCCTACAGGAGCAACATCAGCCTTAACTGTTGATACGTTGCGAAGGAACTTCACGTCTGTTGGCCCAAATAGAACATGATACCCAGCATCTACCGCATTGGTCACAGATAAGAGGTTCTTCTTCATGTCCGGTACGTGATACACACTCCTTAATGTAAGTGGCCCCTGGTCAGTACCCAAAGACACAACCCCCTCTTTCTCTACTGCATAAACAGTATTATCAGCAGTGATAATAGCTTCATTACCTGAGTATGCTTGCATGGAGGAGAACTTCGACTTGTCTCCGGTGAGGTGATGACCACAACTGGAGTCCATGATCCATTCGCCGTTGAAGTCCTCAGCAGACAAGGCACGGACACAAGTGCCCGTCATGAATGCTCCGCCCCATTCTGCTTCCTCACTCCTAGAGCAAGCTTCCTCCTTTCCTGCAGCATGCCCAGGCTGCAGCTTGACCTTGCAGTCCCGCTTGAAGTGCCCTCGCTGATGACACCTGTAGCACTTCAAGTTCTTCTTCCAGTCCTTAGGAGCATTGCTCCTCTCCGGCTGATAAGACGTTGAAGGCTCTTTCTCACCAGCGACCTGCTTCTTCTTCCCTTCTCATCTCTTCTTCTTCTTACCCGTGAAGAGTGCTTCACTGCTCTCCTCAGAGACAGTAACTCCAGTCATCTGCCTTGCCAAGCTTTCCTGTGAAGCAATTAGATTCTCAAGCTCCAGCAAAGATGGTTGAGTAGCCCAGCCTTGAACTGATGTCACAAAGGCAACATACTCCTTCCGCAAGCCGCAGATTACGTGCCTCTTCAACTTAGCCTCTGAGATAGGTTCATCAGGATCAAGAGCTGAAATCTCTACACACAGGCTCTTCATCTTCAAGAAGTACTTAGAGATGGTAAGGTCTCCTTGAGTTGTCCTGGCCAACTCATTCTCTAGAAACTGAAGTCGAGCCACATTCTTCCTATTGAACAACTCATCAATGGTTGTCCAAATATCAGCAGCCGACTCACATCCAATGATGTGATCAAACAGTTCTGGTGAAACGGCTCTCTTGAGAACAAACTCCGCCTTAGCATTTGTTTTTCTCCAGAGCCTAACCTGCTCAGCAGTACCAAAAACAACAGTCACTTCCTGTCTGTCGTCACCACCGACGACCTCCCATAGCTCCTCACCATGAAGATAACTCTTCATGCACGATTTCCACTTCTTGAAATTAGTTGGTGTTAAGAGTTCAATGTCAAGACCTCTTGCATAACTCCCTTCCATTGCAACAGCTGTTGGAACCTTTCAGAAGCCCAGAGCACCAACGCAGGTTGATCACCACTCAAGAACAGAGTAACAACACTAGTTGAACATCGCTCAAGCAACTGAACCTCCCTCTGATACCATGTTGAATTTTCTCAAAGTGGTCAGCAAGATAGCCCAAGCCCCAAATTAATATTCTCGGCACTACCCAGTTTACACTTTGATCAAGCGGAAACCCAAGGAACAAGGTTAACACAAACAACCCATGGAAGCACAATCAGATCTTTCATTCATTTACACTTCTTTACAAGGCGAGGTATCCATAGCGAGACATGATTTCACTAGTATAAAAGCTACAACAGAAAGCACAAAAAACAAGTCGGGCGGACAACACTGGAAACCGCCGAGACTGCCAAGTCGCCAAGACCGCCGAACCCGCCAGACCTGAAGCTGCACCACTCCGAATAGACACGGAGTCCACCGAAGCCGCGAGGCCACGCGGACACACTGTTATTCGCCTACTGCTGAAGAACTGAGGAACAGACCTCCTACCCGCCTGCGCCTGGCGGACATGTTATTGGAACTTGCAAACGTTGAAGCAGAGAACTGACAAGCCGCAGAGCGACCTACTGAGACCGCAGAGACAGCAGAGACCGCAGAGACCGCACACTTCCAAGCACTGACTGAAGTCAAAGCCAAACTCCTGGCTCCTTGAAGCTAACCGCGCGACCTGCACACAGCAAACTGTCAGCTCTACTCAACCCCGCGCGGACAGAAAACGCAAACTGCAGCAATTTGCCCAAGCCTCACTTACTGTTCCCTCTATTACTGTAGACGTGTCGGGGGTCCTATTTATAGGCGAGGTGAGGAGTGTGGTCACCGCCCTAGTGGATAGAGACACCACCCCAGCCTGTGCGCTAGCAAAAACTCCATCTGCTGAGTCCGCAAGGACTTAGCCGGATTCCAAGGAATAATCCGCCAGGAGCAAGGCACCTTTGGGCGAACCCTCATCAATCCGCCCAAGTTATGCGGATAAGGCATCATCCCGCAAAGCCTCCAAACACTGCAGGACAGCATCTTCCTACAGTGACTGTCCGCACAATAAGAGGCAGTCTGCATACCACCACAGCAACGCCTCCATCCGCCACAAGCCCACGACCAAAGGCAGTCCGTCCGGTCATCAGCGGACTTGGCGGATACTGCGGACACACTGGTCTTGTCACAGAATGAGACCAAGTCCAGAACCACCAAGGGCCTAACACGAGCTCGACGGACATAGCTTCGTCCTCCAATCAACCAAGCAACAGACTGCCAAATCCTTGCCAAAGAAAAACGCACTCCGCAAGCTACTCACATGCCTGTCCAACGCAACGGCCAACTGCCGGACTTCACACACCAGTCCGCGCAGTCCTCCTCAGCAGTTAGCACCTACTGTACCACCAGAGCTCGGCAAGGCCACAGCCAAGCTCTAAGGCCAGTCCGCCACAACGAACACTACGGACACGCCAGTCCGCAAACCTCCCGCGGACATGATCCAAGCCGTCGGTTACACACAAGCTTGCAACACGGCTGCTGAACAGAGCACTGCCTTCAGTCCGCGAACCTCTATCCGCACAGGCCGCTCCTTACTCAGCAAAGCCACCAGGACAGCCAACACCATATCCGCAGACAGCATTCCGCCCAGGCCGCGGACTTAGTCTGCACAAGCCGCACAGAACAGCTAGCTTCCACTAGACATATCACCAGGCCGCATAACAGCAGTCCGCCCAGTCCGCCAGATCTGTCCGCCCAGGCAGCCCGGCCTGCCCATCAACCACTTCCAATTCACAAATTTCAACATGTTTTGCTAAGTTTCACCCGCAAATTAAGCACGGAATGAAAACCGTCACCTTTCATTTCAATCCCTGCCAAAGTCGAACCATCCTCCCACGGCATCTCTTCCTCGCTCATCTAGGGCATCGCAGCCTACCTCCTCCGTGCAGGAATCAACAACGACGAACCCGTGATATCTCTTCCTCGCTCATCTAGCTAGGGCAGCGCAGCCTGAACGACAAACCACCAGCCGACAACGACTCACCACTCTCCTCCACGACATATCTTCCACACTCATCTACGACATCGCATCCTGCCTCCTCCGTGCGAGAATCAACCCCGGCGAACCTCCATCGCAGCCCTGCTCTCCACCCCTCGCACATCTTCCCTCCTCCCGCGACATCTTCCTCACTGATCAAGGGCATCACAACCCTATTCTGTCGTGCGCAAAACACCTCCGACGACCCTCTGCCCCGCACCAAATCAAAACCGCCTTCATCACTGAGAGCCTGCAATTTTTCTCCATTAACAGGTATATTTTGAGTTTCTTGGACTGTTTGCTACCATATCAGCGGAGATGTCCATATGTATTATATGTATTTGTGCTGGGGATTCAACTATTGTATCGATTGAACCTTTATATGCTTTGATCTTGAATTGAATTAACTACTAATTAATATGTACATAAATTGATTTTTTAGAGCCGGCAGTTCTTCTCCATTAACAGATATATATTTTTTAGAGCCTGTATAGTGGAATTTAAATCATTGCATCCTTTAGATTGCTCATCAGTATTTGTTGGTATATGTGAATGAGTTTAAATCAATGCATCCTTTAAATTAAATGTGTAGGAATTCTACACCATTGCCTACAATGCTTTTAAGGTGTTTGTTGGTACGTGAATGAGTTTGTCTTCAAAATAAATTTAATTGTTTTACAAATTAGTTTGTTTATTCTATATATATTCGTCTCACTACTTAGATTATATTTGTGCTTTCCAATTGAATTGATATTCTATATTCTTCGAAATAAATTTAGTTTGTTTCCTCCTGTTGATTCACTTTTTGTGTAGATGATCTATTCGATATTTATTTTTAATAGAGTATATATATATATATACTATATAAAAAGGAAATATATCTATACTATATTAAAAAGAAATATAACATATCAGGGTAACAAAAATAAGGCTTTTAAGCCTAGGTAAATACGACACAAAAAAATTACAGCCGTTCATACTCTTCCTCCCGCAAAAAAAATCGCAATTCACGATCTCACACAAAAAATCAAAATAATAATGTCTTGAGAATTCAACCGGTTAATGCCTCGGATTAATGTCTTGAGAATTCAACAAACAAACACTCATGATTGCCCAAAAGGTGTTTCTCTAAATGTTCAAATGCTTTGCAAAAGGCAAACACTTCAGATCGTGACGAACAAAATAATCAACAACCTTTAACTACTTACAGTTTAATTCCTTGGGGTCAAACACTAACTCCATGAATGCATCAATTCAGCCTGAACAGCAAATCCGCATAGAACAAGCTTCAGAAAACAATATTGCGCCCATGTTAACCATTGAAATTACCGTAGAAACATGGGTAACTGACCCTCCAACATGTGTTGAAGGTATTACACATAATCAACGTCAATAAACATTGATCTACAACAATGATTTTTATAATCTAAACAATATATACAAACAACCACTCTTTCTGCAGGTGTTGCGATCCCTCAAATATTGCCAAATCAAATGGTGGAGCCGGCTAGTATGTTGGTAGATCTCGCTGTTCAGTTATTTCCAGCAAATGCGCATACAAATATATACAATCTGCAGAATTCATCAGAAATCAACTTGCCACCAAGAACAAATCGCCCAAGAGGAAGGCCAAGAATATATGCAACATCACAAGATCGACGGGATGCAACAAATGCTCGAAGAAGACAAGTCCGGCAGATGCAACAACACATGAACTCGACAACATCCAACGTGTTAAGCAATCAAACAGAGTCACATAATCCACCGCAAGTTGAACAAGACAGTCATTCTGAACAACAACAAACAATAGACATGCCATGAAGAAGTCCACGTCTACAAGAACAAAGAACGACAAACATAGCCAATGTGGAGATGCATGTGGGTCTGTCAACCCTTCAAGGTAATTTTCCTAAAGACTGTGCAATTTCAACACTGGGCGCT
This sequence comes from Platanthera guangdongensis, assembly GCA_039583875.1. Lineage (NCBI taxonomy): Eukaryota > Viridiplantae > Streptophyta > Magnoliopsida > Asparagales > Orchidaceae > Platanthera > Platanthera guangdongensis. The sequence goes on along the minus strand of CM077163.1, from coordinate 202,690,597 downwards.
GTTAATCATAATTGTTGCACAATAGCCTCTCCATGTTAACATGTAGGCAACAACCCAATCGAAGAACGACAACTCATTTCATAGCAAGAAACTGTTACCCCGCACTTAATGTGCCCACAGTCACACTATCTTCCCCAACTATTTGCTCACATTGTCATGTAAAGCTTTTCCACACTGAGACATCAACTCTATGCTGCAAAGGAGGTTTAGTGGATCTACCGAATATCTCAGCACCGCCTGAGCTACTTGAACTTTACACTGCACAAACTACTGAAGCACGTAATTTCAGACAGAATACACATGCTTACAACCACGTATACTTCTTCACATCTATGGGAGTAACGTTTGATGAAAATGTGGCAGCATTTAATCAGGGTATCTACACTTTTAGAGCGCACTGTGCAATATATCACAAAATTGGCTCTCTCCTCCCAGGAAACGGTACTCGCTTGCGTTACTTGCAAATGTTCATTTATGACACTGAACATGAAGTTGATAATAGGTTGCTCGAGAGTCCAGGACTTCACATCCCAACACTTGAAAAGATCTCCAGCATACTAGACGCGGTAAACCCCTTCGTACAGACTTTCAGGCAGTTGCAAAAGAACCAAACCTTCAACAGTGCAGATTATTAATTAAAGAAAGGCCTTCAGTTGAGCGTCAGTACTCACTCCCAACGGCATCACATGTTGTGGCGATATTAGTAGGAGCTGATGACTTTATGGAAACCAACGATAGAGACATACTCATCGAAAGAACTTCAGGCAATCTAATATCTATCAAGGAGTACTCTGGCTATTACTACCCTCTAAAGTATCCGCTACTACTACCGCACGACACATACGGTTGGCGTGGAGATGAACTATTTGATCATATAGAACGAACTAGCTGCTGCTGTTGAAACCGAAAAAACGGTCTCATGTGGATTCACCCTTGGGGAAGAGGTGATCGTGCACCTACTTCGCTCCTGCAAGCAAAATAACAAGGGAAACAAGAAAAAACTGACCCAAGAGCTCGGCGGGGAGGACCCACCACACACCCGGAAGATCTTAGAGCGCTTCCCCTCCTTAGCCGAAGGCCGAGCTAAGGTATCCTCAGAAAGCATCCACTACAAATGTCGCCCCCACGACAAATTTCGCCCCCACGATATATGTCGCAACCGCGACAAATGTCGCACCCGCGACTTATGTCGCAGCCGCGACAAATGTCGCACCCGCGACATATGTCGCAATCACGATAAATGTCGCCCCCATGACATATGTCACACCCACGATATATGTCGCACCCACGACAAATGTCGAACCCACGAAAAATGTCGCACCCACGACATTTGTGGCACCCACGACAAATGTCGCACCCACGACAAATGTCGCACCCACGACATATGTCGCATCCACGACAAATGTCGCACCCACGACAAATGTCGCCCCCACGACAAATGTCGCCCCCACGACAAATGTCGCACCCACGACATATGTCGCACCCACGACATATGTAGCACCCACGATATATGTCGGCCCCACGACAAATGTGGCACCCACGATAAATGCCCCCGGGCCGAAGGCCCGTGCATGTCCCTCGTATATACCCTCGTGTGTGTGTGTGTGTGTATATATATATACACACACACACGAGTGACAGGCACGGCCTCCGGCCCTCGTGTCCCGCGCGACAGTACCCAGTCGCGGCGGCGGGCTACGCCCGCCCCCGACGGGATTCCCCCGGCCCCGACGGGCTTCCCCCCGGCCCCCGACGGGCTTCCCCCGCCCCCCGCCCCCGACGGGCTTCCCCCGCCCCCGACGGGCTTCGCAATATAATATATATATTATATAAATATATATTATATAAATATATATTATAATATTTATATATAATATATATTATAATATATATATAATATATATTTATATATATTATAAATATATACAATATATTTTTATATTTATTTATATAATATATATATTTATAACAATTTTTACATTCCTAAATCCACTCCCCCTCCTCCCCCTCCCCCCCCCCCCCCCCCTTTTTTTTTGCCTAGCCCGGCGTCCCCCCCCCCCCCCCCCCCGTCCAATGCCGCAGCCGGCTCGGCCTGACCGGCGCCCACCAACGGGTTCGCCGGTTTCCGACGAACCCTCTGGTGGGCACCGGTCAGGACGCCGGCGGCGGCAGTGGAAAGGGGGGAGGGCGGGGCTGGGCAATTAAATGGGGGGGGGGGGGGCGGGATTTTGCTGGTGTCGGACTCTTGAGAGAGAATAAGGAGTTTTTTTTGGGAAAACCTTATTTGCATACCTGATTTTATTTATCAGATGGCTGAGATTAGTTCTGTGTTTTAAAATCAAGACTTTTAAAAGCCATTCATATTTCTTTATAAATAGTTATATATATATGCATATTTTAATATATATTTACTTTAATTCCATCTTTATACATATTGTTGCGACTCGCAAGTCACGTAGATCCTTAATTTTCACAAAATGACGAATATGCCTCCCGGTCGGTCCGTGAAAGTTGCCTAACGATTGCGGAGGCCGTCAAATGCGGCGGCGGTCGACGGAGGGCATGCACGCTGCGTGCGCGGGGAACGTGCGCAACCCCCCCCCCCCCCCCCCCCACACACACACACACACTGTGGCATGTGTTGGTTGTGCGCGAGTGTGATGCTCGCGCACAGTACCGAACCGTGTGCAGTGACTATGTGTGCTTGGTTTTGCTCTCCTTCCAAGGTGATTTTGGACCCTTTGGGTGAACGTAACTTATGAGTGTGGTTCACTTGGTCGGGTCGGCTCGCCCGAGGATTTCGACCGAACACCTTTCAATTTGACTCAGAAATTATTATGGGGAACCTCATTGATGGGGTCTGCCCCAATTTATAAAACTTGGTTGCATGTAACCAAACCGGCCTCTCTCCCCACTAAGTTAGTGGGGAGTTATGCATATAACCGTCGAACGCTCCATGACATCCATGCACCGCCTCCCAAACGCAGTGCGCCCACTCCAACCAGCGACACTGATCGGTCCTGAACTCGCCGACCTCCTCCTCCTCTCTCCTATGTCGGCCGCCCAGGACTGGGCGGCCCCGGCAAGGGCCGTCCAAGGCCTTCCGTCCCGGGCGTCCTCACCATAGTCGGCCCCGGCGAGGGGCGGCCAGGCCGCCCGACCCCGGGCGGCCTCTCAATGGTCGTTCCCGGCAAGGGGCGACCAAGGCCGCCCGGCCCCAGACGACTCTGCCCAGGCCGGCCCCAGCGAAGGTCGTCCAAGGCCGCCCGATCCCGGGCGGCCTCGCCATGACCGGCCCCGGCAAGGGCCGGCTAGGGCCGCCCGACCCCGGGAGACCGCACCGCAGCCAACCCCGACCACTGCCGCTCGATCCTAACCGGCCTCGCCGTGGCCGGCCCTGGCAAGGGCCGAGGTCACCCGATCCTGGGCGGCCACGCCGTGGCTGACCCCGAGGAGGGCAGCCCGATCCCGAGTGGCATTGCTGCAGCCAGGCCCACAAAGGTTGGCTGAAGTTGCTCGTGCCCCGGGCAGCTTCCCCCGGCCGGCCGACACTCTCGGCCGCTTGTTGTGCATGGAGGGGTGGCCACCGGCCGTGATGGGATCGTCGGTCCAACACCTGAAAGATATTGTACTTACACACCTAGAGGGGGGGAGGGTGAATAGGTGACTTGAATCTTTTTTACTTTTTATGGTAGAAAACAGAATCTAACACAGAATTCTATCTACTTAATCACAGCAATCACACAGCAATCACAGAATATCACAGCACACAGTAGACACACTGTTTTATAGTGGTTCCCCAAGGTTTGGGTACATCCACTTTCCCCCCTTCGCCTATCTAGCAGTGTACTAGATTCAGCCCAACTTCTCCACTATCTCAGATCCTCAGATCTTACACTCAGAACCCACAACACAGGTTCCTACAACTCAGGCCCAAGGCCCTACAACTCAGCTTCTTTACAAAGCCTACACTCAGCCACCAAGGCCTACACTCAGCCACCAAGGCCTACACTCAGCCACAAAAGGCCTACACTCAGAGATTCCAATCTCCTACACTCAGGCTCTCAAGCCCTACACTCAGCCTTTATAATTACAGGCTTACAAAACTCAGATCCCTAAGGATCCTACAAGATAAAAATGAATACAATAATGTTAACTCAACAACTCAGAGAATAGAGAGATGAGATGTGAGTTTCTTGATGAGTTCTTGGAAGAACTCAGCTGAAATCAATCTGACTTGGCTTTCTTCAAAGCTTCTTGAATGTAGAACACAATATGACTGATTCCTCTGCAGTTGATCATTGATCTTTGCTACTTAAGATTCAGACCAAATCTGAACCCTACTTCTCAGCTGGGTTCCAACAGCTGACTTCTTGGATGGAGCTCTCTCTCTCCAACTTCTTAGATCTTCACTTGAAAGTTAGATCTTCTTGTGTGTTTCTCTTGTGAATGATCACTTGAACCACTTCATCAATCAGTTTCTGTAGACATTGTAAGCCTATTTATAGGCCTTATTCATGGTAACCGGCTTGTCCGGTCCATAACTGAATTCTGACAACTCTGACAGGTGTAGAAGACCGGCTGGAATGGCAGCTGTCAAGTCATCCCGTCAGTTCTTGAAAATTCTGTAACTGTCTAAAAGTGTCGAGACTTTCTGTCTTTAAGTGTCGACACTTATAGACCAAGTGTCGACACAAGTTGTCTAAGTGTCGACACTAGCCTACAAGGTGTCGACACAACTCCTTGTGTTGTAGATTTAATATCTCGACACTGCTTCTTCTTCATGTGTCGACACTTATAATGTGTGTCGACACAAGTCCTTGTACTTCAGGATTTTGCTGAATTCTTTTAAGTGTCGACACATCTCCTTTGTGTCGACACATCTTCATGTGTTGAATCTGTTAAGTGTCGACACTGCTTCTTGGTGTCGACACATGTCTTTAATGTTGAGACTTGTTGAGTGTCGACACAGCTCCTTGTGTCGACACATTCTTCTTCTGTCGAGACTCTGGCTGAGTGTCGACACATTTCCTTAGTGTCGACACTTGTACTTAGAATATTTTTGTTGAACTTTGCTGATCTTTACTAAGTGTCGACACAGCTCCTTGTGTCGACACTTTCTTCAAGTGTTGAGTCTTCAGCTGAGTGTCGACACATTCTTTCTTGTGTCGACACTTTCTTCAAGTGTTGACTCTTCTGTTGTGTGTCGACACATTGTTCTGGGTGTCGACACTTATACTTAGTCTCTGCTGACTTTTGCTGAGTGTCGACACAGCCTCCAAGTGTCGACACTTTCTGATGTAGACACAGTTTCACTGGTGTCGACACAACTGCTAAGTGTCGACACTGCTTCACTGCACTTTTCTTCATTGAGTGTCGACACAGCTCCTTGTGTCGACACTTTCTGTCTGGTGTCGACTCTGCATCCCAGGTGTCGACACAATGACTCCAAGTGTCGACACTGCTTTCCTGGGTTTCGACACAGGTCTTCTTAAGTGTCGACACTTTACCTCTGGGTGTCGACACATGGACTTAGAAACTTTTTCTTCTTTCCTGTAAATACTTAGCATGCACAAGTAAACTCAAAATACATCAAATACATTTTGATGTATATCATTGAGTTGGGTGAGGCTTCTTCAAATCAGGTACATTAGAACCAATGTACCCAACAATCTCCTCCTATTTGGAGAAGTCATAACCCTTAGTCAATGATATACACCATTCATAATAAAATCAAGTATGATGTAAAACAGGAATATATAATCAGGGAAACCATAAACATGTATCAATCAAACATGTATACAAAGACATAATCTCAGAACAACTATGAAATAAATTTAACACACAGCAAATTTATCACACAACACATTGTTCCAATACTTTGTCATATTCATATATCAAAAGTTTACAGAATGTTTATTATCAAAAGATTACATAGTAAACTTAAGAAAATTTCTATGTTATTCTTGATCAGCATCTTTGATCACTATCCCTTTCCAGATTTTATCCTTGCTTGCACAGGGGCTTCAGCATCTTCTGTTTCAGCAGGCTTCTTCCCTTTCAGCTCCTTCTTCTTAAGTTTCTCAGCCTTAATCTTTTGCCTTTCAAATAATGATAAGGCTTGGGAAAGTACTTGCTAGGCTCCTGAGCAGTAGGAGGTAGCTTTCCCATCTTGGTCTTTCTTCTATATTGGACTATAGCCTCCTGCCTTGTCTCATGCTTTCTCCATTCAGCCTCAGAAAACCACTTGTTCCTGTCATGCACATTATCTTTGGCAGCTTTCCAGGCAGTCAAAATAATATTTCTTGAGGTGGGGCTCCACTGCTCAAAGTCAGGTCTTTGTTCAGCTTGCTCCCTGAATCTCTTCTTAGACAATCTGGTTTCTTCTTTAGCTTGCTCTTTCAAGATAGCTTCCTGTAAGGCTTCAAATACTGGCTGAACCACTTTGTCAAGAATGACCTTCTGATTTCCATCAGGTGGACTATACATAGATTGTATGTCAGCTTGAACCATGTCAAAATCTAGTGGAGGATAGATCACTTGAGCTACTTCTGGTTGCTCACCTCCAAGATATGCAGGGTTAACTCCAGATTCTGCAACATTATCATCATAAAAAAGAGGAGGATAACCAAGAGTGGCTCTGATGGAATTAGAAATCCATTTTGCATGGTCAGATCCGGCTTTGACTAATACCCTCTCCCCCTTTATGACTTCTCTTTCTATATGATCCCTTAAATCATCTTTTTGAAATCTGATTTGGGCATTGAGATAATTTATTCCATCCTTGTAGAAAGGTCTTAACCTTTGGAGTTTTTCAGAGATCAGCTTCTGAGAATCTTGAATAGCAGTGGTAATAGCAGTTAAGCTCTCTTGCAGTGCTTTATCAAAATCTGCTTTAGTAGGAGCAGTAGAAGAAGAAGGTCCAGCAGCTATGTTCTTCATTTCTGTGACAATAGCATTGTGAGATGCTGTCAAATTGTCATTCATTCTGATTTGCTTCTCTAGAACATACCCCTGCTTTAGTGCTATGTCATCTACTTGAGCCTTAATCTTTTCCTGATGTGTAGCCAAGTACACCACTGCATTCCCTCCTTTGTGGAAGCAGTCTGTCATCTCCTTCTTATTGAGATTCATCTCAAATCTTATGGACTTTATGTCCTATGCCAGATCAAATTGAAGAGACTTCTGTCATTCATCTACATAAGTTTCTATGGCTTTTTTGTGCTCATCCAGCTTGATTTGCATGGCAACCATTAGAGCACTATAATCAACAGTTGGTGATGGCTGTGATATAGGCTGTGGGGCTATGGTTTGTAAAGCCTTCTTATAACTCTGACTTCTTCTTTTGAAAACTTGAAATTTCTTTTTCTTAGCCCTTGTAGTCTCCTCATCTTCAGATGCTGAGGTGCTGGCTATATCTACCCTCTCCTTAGGGCTTTGAGGTAACTCCTTCTGCACATCTGGTGTCTTCTCAGTCTCTTGCCTTGAAGGCTCTTCAACATGAATTTGTAGTTGCTCCCCCTCAACTGGAGCATTCTCCCCTTCAGCAACAGTTTCCTTGTCAAAATCTTCTTGATCCAGATTTAGAAATAAATCTTCCATAGTAAACTCTTGTGGAGAATGAGCTGGAGAAATTCTTTGCTCATCTACCACTGAATCAGATACTATTGGAGCTGCAACAGATGTGTCCTCCATGACAACATCTGGGATTTGGCTATCCAGCTGAGTTTGCTGATTAACATTTACTGATGGATCAGATAAAACAGTATCCACTATAAGGAAATCTAAAGCATTAAGCTCAGAGATTACCTCTAGGATGATGTTGGTTGTTTGCTCACTTTACAGGGTAGTTGGTTCTTCTACAACTAGAGGCTCCCCCTGGACTTGATCTTGGTGTAAGGGGCTAGCTGGTGGTAGCTCCCCCTGCTTCTCAGCAGTTACTTGTTGAGCTGGAGTCTTCTCAACAGTCCCTTCTTCATGCTCATCAGGTGTGAAGACAACTTGCTCTTCACTGTCAGAGCTGCTAGAGAAAACCTGAGCCACTGGGGCAGCTTTCTTCTTCTTCTTTGGAGGTGATACTTTCTCAGAAACTATCTTCTCAGGGGTTGGCATCTCCTTAGACAACACCCTGTCCCATCTGGAGAAGATCCTCATTTTCATCTTTCTCATATGGTTGATTTTGCTTCCAGCAGCTTGACCCATAACTTCTGGTATAATACCAGCAAGGTATAGACTTAAGATTCTGCCCAAGTTGGGCTTCTTCAGGCTTTCCTTAATCTTCTCAAAAATTACCACAGACCAGTCAGTTTTCAGATTGAAGATTATCCTGGTCATAATGCTGAACATATGGGCAGATACCCTATCATGCCCTCCAGGTTTGCTCAATATCACTTTGCCAACTATTTCTGACAGGAATTTCCCCTGACTGTTCATTCCTTTTCTATTGAAAACTGAGCCAATTTTCATTTTAGAATCCAGGCCACACCAGGTTAGAGCTTCTCTAGTCTTTGAAGCAGTAACTTCATCTTCTTCTTTAGTTCTTGGTAACTGTAGTACCTTTCTCAGACTTTTTGGAGACACCTTTACTTTTTCACCATGGACCCTGGACTTGATCTTGAATCCAGATTCGTCGACCTTAGCTCCATTCAGAAATTCTAACACTTCTTTCTTCCAGATCTTTGTGGATTCAGAAACAAGAAATTCCAACCCTGAGTCTGTAACTAGGGTTATCACGTTCTTGATCTCTGGGTCTGCATCCCCAAACGCGTCGCGCACCAGTTCATACCCTTCGTTGACGTTCTCCTCAAGCTTTGGCGCCATTAGGGTTTGAAAAATTTGAACTGAGAGAAGAGAGGTGTCGACACACAAGTTTTGGTCTCGAAACTTTTGAAAGCGTGTCGACAGACTAAGGCAAAATCCTATTTATACCTTTCTAGGTTTGAAGATGAAAAGGCGGACAGCTAACTTAAATTGTGTCGACACTATCGATAAGTGTCGACACTGACTTATAATGTCTCGACACATATGTGCCGACACAAGTTTAGTCAACAGATATATGTGTCGACACTTGTTTATGTGTCGACACTACTGAACTCGACATGTAGTCGAGACTTTACTTAGAGAAGTCTGAGTAAAGCCTAAGTGTCGACATCACCTTGGATGTGTCGACACCACCTTGGATGTGTCGACACCTACTTATCATGTGTCGACACTAATTTTCTGAAGTGTCGACACCTTTTCACTGAAGTGTCAACACCAACTTCCTGTGTCGACACAGATATCTCTATGTGTCGACACCTTTTCTACTTAGCCATTTTCAATTCTATAAACTTACTCTAAGTTTATCATTCCTAGTTCAATTTTAAACCTATTGAACTTAGTTTCTTCTAAGGGCTTAGTATACATATCAGCTAGCTGATTATCTGTTTTAACATATTCTAGAAAAATATCTTCTTTCTCTACATGCTCCCTAAGAAAATGATATTTTATCTCAATATGTTTAGTTCTACTATGGGAAACAGGATTATGTGCAATTGATATAGCACTTGTAGAATCACAAAAGAGTGGAGTTCTACTTACCTGAATTCCATAGTCCTCAAGCTGATGTTGTATCCACAGAAGTTGAGCACAACAACTTCCAGCAGCCACATATTCTGATTCTGCAGTGGAGATAGCCACACTTATTTACTTTTTGCTACTCCATGAAATCAGTCTTCCACCTAGGAATTGACAGGTTCCAGTTGTGCCTTTTCTGTCTTCTTTGCATCCTGCAAAGTCTGCATCTGAATAACCTGTTAGTTCAAAATCCCCATTCCTAGAGTACCAGAGGCCTAGATAAGGAGTGACCTTTAGATATCTCAAGATCCTTTTGACTGCTGTCAAATGAGACTCTTTAGGACAGCTTGATACCTTGCACAGACACATGTAGCATACATGATATCTGGTCTACTTGCAGTCAAATATAATAGGGAGCCAACTATCCCTCTATACAAGGTTTCATCTACAGGTTTCCCTGCATCATCCTTGCTAAGAGACATACTTGACCCCATAGGAGTCTTCATGGTACTGGATGAATCCATACCATACTTCCTTATGAGTTCTAGGGTGAACTTGGACTGGCATATGGATAATCCATTCTCAGTCTGTCTTACTTGGAGACCCAAGAAGAACTTTAGCTCTCTCATACTACTCATCTCAAATTGACCTTGCATTAGTTTTGCAAACTTTTTGCAAAGGCTACTTTCAGTAGACCCAAATATTATGTCATCTACATATATTTGGACTAGTATTACTTTGCCTCTGGATTCCCTAAGGAATAGAGTCTTGTCTATTTTCCCCCATGTGAACTTATTCTCAATGAGGAAACTAGACAGGGTTTCATACCAAGCCTTAGGGGCTTGCTTTAACCCATATAATGCTTTCCTAAGTCTATAGACATGATTAGGTAGAGTTGAATCAACAAAACCTGATGACTGTTCCACATAGACTTCCTCTTTAAGATTATCATTCAGAAATGCTGACTTGACATCCATTTGGTAAACTTTAAATCCTTGAAAGGTTGCATAGGCCAGGAGCATCCTTATGACTTCCAGTCTGGCTATTGGAGCAAAGGTTTGATCAAAGTCAATACCTTCTTCCTGTCTATATCCTTTAGCAACCAATCTTGCTTTGTTCTTAATGATGACTACTTGTTCATCCATCTTGTTCCTATAGATCCACTTGGTTCCAATTATATTGTGGTCTTTAGGTTTAGGAACAAGCTCCCAGACCTTGCACCTCTTGAACTGATTCAGCTCTTCTTGCATTGCCTCAATCCAAAGAGGGTCATGGATGACTTCTTCAAACTTCTTTGGTTCAACTTGGGATAGGAAACTGGAGTAGATTGCTGCATTCAGATTTCTGCTCCTTGTTTGTACCCCTTGTCTTGGATCACCAATGATTTGTTCAGCTGGATGATCTCTTAGATGCTTATTGGCTGGAGGCATCCTTACTTCAGGTTGAACTTCTTCAACTTCATCATCTTGCTGTACTCCTTGTACTTCTTCTGCATTAGGTACATGTAGTACTCCCCCTGGACCACAGCCACTGTCTTCTACATGCTGTCTTGCAGTAGGTTTTTCTTCTATAGTGAGCTTGTCCATCTTCTTTGTTAAACCTGTGGGGCTGCATACACTACTAGACAACTCATTGTTAATAAGCCTAGTTTCATCAAATACTACATGTACAGATTCTTCTACAACTTGAGTAGACAAGTTGTAGACTCTATAAGCCTTACTATTGTTGTTGTACCCAACAAAAATTCCCTCTTGGGACTTGGCAGCAAACTTAGTCAAGTAAGACTTTCCATTGTTAAGTATGAAACACTTACAACCAAAGATCCTGAAGTAGGATAGGTTTGGTTTCCTGCCTTTCACAACCTCATAGGGGGTCTTGTTGAGGCTTTTAGTTATGGTAGCCCTATTAATAACATGGCATGCAGTATTTACTGCTTCAGCCCAGAAATATTCTGGTAGTGATGTATCACTTAATAGAGTCCTACCAGCCTCAATCAAGGTTCTATTCTTCCTTTCAGCAATGTCATTTTGCTGAGGTGTCCTTGGTGAAGAGAACTCTTGAAATATCTCAAAGTCTTCACACAGTTTTGTCATGCTATCAGACTGAAATTCAGTACCATGGTCACTTCTTATTTTGACCAATGTACTGTCTAGTTCATTCTGAATTTGCTTGACAAAGCTATAGAAGACATTGGGTGTTTCAGATTTCTGTCTAAGGAAGAACACCCAGGAAAACCTTGAGTAGTTATCTACAACTACAAAGGTATAGATCTTCCTACCTAGGCTGTGAACTGGCATTGGACCAAAGAGATCCATATGCAAGAGGTATAAACACCTCACAGCATCTTTGTTTTCAATGCTTCTAAAGGTGGATCTAGTCTGCTTGCCCTTTTGACAAGCTGGGCAAATACCATCTTTAATACACTTAACTTGAGGACCATTCCTCACTAACTCTTTACTAAAGAGTTTGCCAATTGTCTTGTAGTTGAGATGGGCTAGCCTCTTGTGCCATTTGACACAATGAGAGACTGTCTCATCAGCTACAAGACACACTTGAGAACCATTGGTCTCACACATAATGTCTAGGCAGTAGACATTCCTCTTTCTATAACCTGTCAAAATGATCTCTTGATCATTTGACCTCTTGATATGACAACCATCCTTAACAAATGAGATGTCATATCCTACATCACTTAATTGACTTATACTAATTAGGTTGTGTTTCAAACCTTTAACATAAGCCACTTGAGTAATGGTAACTAAGTTACTAGAAATGTTACCAAACCCTTTGATGATTCCTTTTTCAGAACCACCAAAGATGACTTTTGGACCATCTTTGATAGGTGTGTAGTCCCTTAGTAGTCCCCTAGTTCCAGTCATATGTCTGGAACATCCACTGTCCAAGTACCATATTGGGGCATGGCCACTTGGACTCACCTGCAAAATAGATTAGTGAACCTTAGAACCCAAAGAATCCTTGGGTCCTTGGTACTTGTTAGTTTGCATCCTGACAAAGCTACCTGCTGGTTTTCCAACAGGCAGTTTGCTACTCACTTTGGCACTAGCATTGTGCTAACAGTCCATTGCAAAGTGGCATATCTTGCCACAGCACCAACACTCAAACTTATTGTACCTTTGCTTAGGTACTGTCTTTGATGTTTTATTTACAGCTGACTTGTTGAGAGTTGGGGCTTTGCCCTTGGACTTGGACTTGGACTGAACAGTCCTTGCAGGTCTAGTAAATCTCAGTCCAGCTTTACCTTTGATATGAACAAATTCATCAATTAATGGTAGAACTGACTTAGGTTTAGAAAACCTAGCAACTAAGTCTTTCTCCTTTAGATTAATCTCCAGACTCTTGAATCATTCTTATATGTTATAGTCCCCATCAACTATGTGCTTCAGTCTGGCTATCTCATTAAGTTTTTTCTCTTCTTCAGTTGCAGAAGATTAGCAATCTCCAGACTTTTGGCTTGAGACTTGCTCTTCTTATCTTGCAACAGAACTTATATTCATCTATCAACTCTGAATATCAGATGTGCTTCAGATCTGGCTCATCACTTGATGATGATGAATCTGATTCTGTACTGGCACAAGAAATTCTGAATGAACAATGTTGTACCTTACTAGGTCCTGGCTGCTCCAGGATTTTATCACTTTCTGTCAATGTCATTAGCCCTTGGCACTGACTGTCCTCTTGTTCATATATAGAGTTCATAATCTGGATGAACTATTCTTCTTCTTCCTCAGCAAACAGCCCTATATATGCCTCAGCATCTGACTCAGTTTCTGATGAAGAAATATCTGACAGGCTCTTGTCCTTTTTGGAAACAAAAGATTTCTCCTTCTTGCCCTTGTATTGAGTCTTTTTCTTGTCACTAGACTCCTTCCTTTTTTCTGGACAATCTGCAACAACATGATCTTGCCTATTACAGCAATAGCAAACTATTTTGAAAGAGTTGCCTTGTTATACTTGGTCTTTTTCCTGTCTTTCTTTGAAGACTTTTTATTCTGATAATAGTCTTCTTTTCCCTGTGAAGTAGATGGTCTTGTCCTCCACTGTTTCTTCAGAACTTCTGAAAATGTCTTGTGAAGGCAGCAAAGTCCTCATCATTTTCACTGCTTTCAGATTTTCTGCTGACTGACTCATCTGACTCAGATTCAGCTACTTTTGGTGGTGGAGAATGTGACTTACTTCTATATTCAGTTTTGAAGGCACTGTTCTTTCCTTATTGTTAGAAAGTAGAGAAAAGAAGCGAAAAGAAGAAGACAAGCGAATAAACTTTTGATTGAAATTATCCAAAAAAGATATCATTTACAAAGGTATGGCCTCCCTTATATAGAATGGAGGAGATAAGAAAGAGAGTATACAAACAATGTGGGACTAAACATTTACAGTACTGCTAGACTAATGGAGACCGCATATTAGACAGATGGGCTAACCGCTCGGCAACTCCAGCAGGATAGAACAGGCCGCAGAGGTAGACCGATAGACCGCCCGGTCTCCAGGACCAGATAGACCGCCAGATCACCAAACCGCTGGAACAGACCGCTGTCTAATACTTCAACACTCCCCCTCAAGCTGGAGCATAGATATCAATCATGCCCAGCTTGTCACAAATGCGGAAGAAGGAAGTAGAAACTTGGTGAAGATATCTGCCAACTCCTTGTCAGAGGTGACAAAAGGAGGTTTCTTCAAGACCGAATGAAGTGACAGTCAACCTCTATATGCTTCGTTCTCTCATGAAAGACCGGATTCCTGGATATGTGTATAGCGGCCTTATTGTCACAGAACATAGGGAGAGGACAATCATAAACCTCGCCCAGGTCAAGCATGAGAGCCCGCAACCACTTTAACTCACATGTAGTTGACGCCATACTCGGTATTCTGCTTCGGCACTGGATCTGGAAACAACAGACTGTGCTCTTCCAACTTACGAGATTTCTCAACAAAGGTACAAAAAACCTGACGTGGATTTACGGTCGCCTTTGTCATCTGCGTAACTGGAATCTGAGTAGGCCTCAACCCTCAGATGGCCATTCTTCTGAAAGAGTAACCCCCTGCCCGGTGCTGCTTGATATATTCTAAAATCTTCAGGGCGGACTGAAGATGACATTCCCTGAGCTTGCATAAACTGACTGACCTTTCCTACAGCGTATGTCGGGTCTAGTCACCAGTTTGCCTACCAAACGTCTGTACCGTGTGACATCAGATAGAGGAGGCGAGTCATCCGTCCACGTTTTGTCCTCTCAAAAGCCATGGGAAGATGAGCTGGTTTGGCACCTGTCAAGCCTGCTTCTTGAAGAAGATCAAGGGCATACTTCCGTTGAGAGAGAACCAAGGAGTCAGGCTTCCGAGAGATTTCTATCCCCAAAAAGTATTTTGGAGAGCCCATATCCTTCGTGACCAAGTGCTGACGGAGGTGCTTCTTCGTCAAGTCCACCCCCTTGGTCATCACCAGTAAGGAGAATATCATCCACATATACGCACTAAGCCCCGAGGCCGTTTTGCGAATGAACAAGGAGTGATCGGCCGAACTCCTTTGAAAGCCGATGGTTGCCACAATACCACTTTTCGAACCATGCGCGATTAGGCCGATGGCCTTCTCAAATGACAGACACGTGTCCCCCTGAGCAACATACCCTTGCTCCATATAGATGTCCTCCTGAAGATCGCCATAGAGAAAGGCATTCTTCACATCAAGCTGGGAAATAGCCCAAGCCGGTTAACGGCCACAGAAAAGAGAACCCGGATGGTGCTGAGGCGAGCAACCGGAGAGAAGGTATCAAAGTAATCAACGCCATAAGTCTGAGTAAAACCATAGCGATCACAGTGCCATCGGGGCGAAACTTAGCCAACCACATCAGTAGTCCAGGTAGTTCAGTAAGAGTAGCCATCTCCTCATCCATGGCAGACTTCCAATGAGGGAGAGCGAGAGCCTCCTGGTAGGTACGGGGAGTAGAAGTAGCAGAGATAGCCAAGGCAAACGACCTGTGAGAAGGAGAAAGCTGATCATAAGAAACAACAGCCGTGAGCGGGTGTTGAGTACACGCCCGCACCCCTTGCGAAGGGTGGGAACATCCAGATTCGGGAGCGTCGGCGACAGGAGCGTCAGCGACGTCTGGCCCGGGACTAGAGAGAGACGGCATCGGAGAGGAGGGTGGAGGGGTGGGTGGTGAGACGGACTGGGAAGGAGTGGGTGGAGGAGTAGACGAAGGTGGGAAAACGTTGTGGAAGAAACGGAGATATTAGGAAGCATTTTCGAGTCACATCTACTGCTTGCGGAGAAGGGGGTTCTTTTTGAGTGGTAGAGTACCCCAAAAAGACACACTTGGTGGAACGGGGGGAAAGCTTGTCGCGGGTAGAACAAATGGTTCCTGGTGGGGTAGAGAAGGGAGAAGGGAGTGTGGAGGACCGTGGAGGGAATGCGATTGATGAGATAGCAAGCGAGAAGCACAGCGTAGCCCCAGTAGGAGCGAGGGACGTGCATCTGCGTCATGAGAGTACGCGCAACATCAAGCAGGTGACGGTTTTTACGCTCCGCCACATTCTGTTGGGAGTTGTAAACACAAGTCGTTTGATGAATGAGGCCTTGGTGAAAGAAAGCGGAGACTCATGAGACATTCCTTGGCATTATCAGAACGTAAGACCTTAATAGAAATAGCAAATTGATTCTTAATCATAAAGTAAAAAAGATTGCCAAACAGAAAATAGCTCAGAGCGATCCTTTAATAGATTACATCGAGATTAAAAGTGACAAAATAGGAACTGCTGACAGTGAGGGTAGGAGCAGGACCCCATACACAGAATGAACATCAAAAATGCGAGAGGAGCCACGGCCTTGCTTCGGTCAGATGTTTGCCAAGCTGACACGCATCACAGTTAAGCGGAGAACTTGGGGCAGAAGCTGACGAATGAGCCGAGGAGGAGGATGTGACGAAGATTACGGTGGAGGAGGAGTAGGCAGAAATCTTCACCAATACTTCCTTCTTCCGCATTTTCTGGGGATTGATATCTTCCAGCTTGAGGGGGAGTGTTGAAGTATTAGACCGGGCGGTTAGCGGTTGAACCGGGCGGTCTGGCCTATCTGTTCTATTTACCTTGCATGTGAAGATCACTTCTTGTTGATTTCTCCTCTTCTTTCCTCACCATTAACTGCATTTCATAGGACAGCAGTTTGCCAAACAGTGTTGGTGGAGGAATTTCAGCCAACTTTGTCATTTCCCTAATGACACAGATCTTGGTGTCCCAATCTTTTGTAAGGGACCTTAGAAACTTATCATTGAGTTCATAATTACTGAACTCTCTGCCATAGGACATGAGTTCATTCACAATCCTATAAAACTTCTTATAGCATTCAGTTATGCTATCAGCTTTTCCTTGTCTAAAACTTTCATATTCTTGGTTTAGCAAGGATTTTGTCTTATCTAACTTCTTCAGAACCCTCTATGTACATAATAAGAGTGTCCCACATTTCTTTAGCTGTCTTACAGTGTATCAGATTCTGAAAAGTTGCATCATCTATGGCACTCACTATAATATTCTGAGCCCTTTTGTCCATGGTGGCTAGGACAATTTCATCTTTTGTCATTTCAGAGAAATCCTTAGGTGTTCTCTGATTTGCATCTAAGACTGACACATTCATGGGCACATAAGGCCCTTCTTTTACTGTGATATAAATCCTAGGGTCTGAGGCTTCCATAAAAAGTCTCACCCTTTCCTTCCAGATACCAAAGATCTCTTTTCTACATATGGGTAACTTCATGGATCCCAATTCCTTGTGATTCTCAGTGGAACCCATAGTTCTTGAATTTCTTGATTCTGTAATTCACTTAGACTGAATCTGCCAACAGCATCTACTCAGACAGTTATGTCCCTTTTTTGAGAAACCTGGCTCTGATACCACTTGAAAGATATTGTACCTACACACCTAGAGGGGGGGTGAATAGGTGACTTGAATCTTTTTACTTTTTATGGCAGAAAACAGAATCTAACACAGAATTCTATCTACTTAATCACAGCAATCACACAGCAATCACAGAATATCACAGCACACAGTAGACACACTGTTTTATAGTGGTTCCCCAAGGTTTGGGTACATCCACTTTCCCCCTTCGTCTATCTAGCAGTGTACTAGATTCGGCCCAACTTCTCCACTATCTCAGATCCTCAGATCTTACACTCAGAACCCACAACACAGGTTCCTACAACTCAGGCCCAAGGCCCTACAACTCAGCTTCTTTACAAAGCCTACACTCAGCCACCAAGGCCTGCACTCAGCCACCAAGGCCTACACTCAGCCACAAAAGGCCTACACTCAGAGATTCCAATCTCCTACACTCAGGATCTCAAGCCCTACACTCAGCCTTTATAATTACAGGCTTACAAAACTCAGATTCCTAAGGATCCTACAAGATAAAAATGAATACAATAATGTTAACTCAACAACTCAGAGAATAGAGAGATAAGATGTGAGTTTCTTGATGAGTTCTTGGAAGAACTCAGCTGAAATCAATCTGACTTGGCTTTCTTCAAAGCTTCTTGAATGTAGAACACAATAAGACTGATTCCTCTGCAGTTGATCCTTGATCTCTGCTACTTAAGATTCAGACCAAATCTGAACCCTTCTTCTCAGCTGGGTTCCAACAGCTGACTTCTTGGATGGAGCTCTCTCTCACCAACTTCTTAGATCTTCACTTGAAAGTTAGATCTTCTTGTGTGTTTCTCTTGTGAATGATCACTTGAACCACTTCATCAATCAGTTTCTGTAGATAGTGTAAGCCTATTTATAGGCCTTCTTCATGGTAACCGGCTGGTCCGGTCCATAACTGAATTCTGACAACTCTGACAGGTGCAGAAGACCGGCTGGAATGTCAGCTGTCAAGTCATCCAGTCAGTTCTTGAAAATTCTGTAACTGTCTAAAAGTGTCGAGACTTTCTGTCTTTAAGTGTCGACACTTATAGACCAAGTGTCGACACAAGTTGTCTAAGTGTCGACACTAGCCTACAAGGTGTCGACACAACTCCTTGTGTTGTAGATTTAATATCTCGACACTGCTTCTTCTTCATGTGTCGACACTTATAATGTGTGTCGACACAAGTCCTTGTACTTCAGGATTTTGCTGAATTCTTCTAAGTGTCGACACATCTCCTTTGTGTCGACGCATCTTCATGTGTTGAATCTGTTAAGTGTCGACACTGCTTCTTGATGTCGACACATGTCTTCAGTGTTGATACTTGTTGAGTGTCGACACAGCTCCTTGTGTCGACACATTCTTCTTCTGTCGAGACTCTGGCTGAGTGTCGACACATTTCCTTAGTGTCGACACTTGTACTTAGAATATTTTTGTTGAACTTTGCTGATCTTTACTAAGTGTCGACACAGCTTCTTGTGTCGACACTTTCTTCAAGTGTTGAGTCTTCAGCTGAGTGTCGACACATTCTTTCTTGTGTCGACACTTTCTTCAAGTGTTGACTCTTCTGTTGTGTGTCGACACATTGTTCTGGGTGTCGACACTTATACTTAGTCTCTGCTGACTTTTGCTGAGTGTCGACACAGCCTCTAAGTGTCGACACTTTCTGATGTAGACACAGTTTCACTGGGTGTCGACACAACTGCTAAGTGTCGACACTGCTTCACTGCACTTTTCTTCATTGAGTTTCGACACAGCTCCTTGTGTCGACACTTTCTGTCTGGTGTCGACTCTGCATCCCAGGTGTCGACACAATGACTCCAAGTGTCGACACTGCTTGCTTGGGTGTCAACACAGGTCTTCTTAAGTGTCGACACTTTCCCTCTGGGTGTCGACACATGGACTTAGAAACTTTTTCTTCTTTCCTGTAAATACTTAGCCTGCACAAGTAAACTCAAAATACATCAAATACATTTTGATGTATATCATTGAGTTGGGTGAGGCTTCTTCAAATCAGGTACATTAGAACCAATATACCCAACAACACCATCCATGGACAGGCTCTTTTACGGCCCGGGGAGTATAATCGTCATTTTCATAAATATGGCAATTTGTGTGCTCTGATACGAGTGATTCTATTGGTTGGCCTGATAGTTATTGGGCAAAATTACCGGACCGCCCCTTCAAAAGTCTATAAATATACCAGATTTCTCTCCATTTTGACCAACTTCCACTCCCCGAAAAAACTCCCCACTTACTCACCTTATTCCCCTTCTTTCCTCCCTTTGACTCTACAGGAACTCCACCCGAAGTCATCTCCGCACAACGAGACGAAGACCGAGAAGACATGACAAGATGTCGAGAAGGCTGAAAAGAGAAGGCAATGGTGGAAAGGAAGCATGTGGAGGGCAAGACACATGAGGCCCATAGAGTCGGCGCGACACGTCGTCACCAAAGACAAAAGAAGTGCCCAAACCTCTAGTGAGCAAGCATCGGAAGATGGTGGAAGCAGTTCAACGACCGCCGGTGAAAGTCTTTTAAGGGTAGCAAAACACCTAGATGATGTGTGAATAAGTTTTTTTTTAAGTCTCTTGAACCTTTTTAAATATGATATTTCATGTGTTGTTATTAGGATATTAGCTTTCAAGAACACAAAACACACACAAGCAATTTATAGTGGTTCCCCTATCTTGGGTACAGTCAGTTTCCTCATTCACCTATCTAGCAGTGAGCTAGATTCGGCTAACTCCTCCAAAAATTCATATCAACGGATATTACACCTCAGATCCTTCCTAGGATCCGACAACTCAGAGTGCTTCTACTCCTACAACTCAGACTAGTCACAGTCCTACCTCAGAGACAACAATAAGTCTCCTACCTCAGGCTCACAAGCAAGCCCTACCCCAACTTTTATAATATAGGCCTACCTCAGATTCTCTACAAGAAACCTACCTCACACTTTTGGAAAAAAGTCTTACAATCAGCCTTTATAAATCAAACCTACGCTCATATCTCAATGAGATCTTACAATATAAATTTAATGAGAGTTACAATGACTCAGGAACAAAAGTTCTGGAGTCTTCTTTTTTAGTTGTTTTCACCAGACAGTTTTTCTTCACCACTACAACAGAAAATGATCTTCAGAATATAAGCAGGTTGTATTGTGTGAATACTTGCAGAGAGCTTCTTCTTCCTCAAGCTTTTTGAAAGATTGTTCTGTAGATTATTAGGCTTGAAGATAATAAAAATTATTTTGCTCTCTGCCGACGGCGACCTTTTGCGACTTAGGTTTTCAAAGAAAAGTCCTCCAAAAGTTTTTGCAAAAAGTCCTGCAAAAAGTCTTACGCATTTTTCTTTTATATTCCAGCAACTGCAACGGCTGTAAACTTTTTAAGTAATCGACATGGCAGCTTTATTGGTTGAATCTTCCTAAGATTGCATGTCATAGAAATACAATGGTTTTTGCCTTCTAGCGCACAATCTGCATTGATTTGAATTTTGTATGACGTCAGCTAAATAGCTAAGACATCATTTGACTTAGAATAATTTTTGAACTTCTGTACAGGTGTTGAGTGCTGAAAGAAACTTGACTTAGTCAAATTTCTTGATCTCTGATGAAGCATTGAGAGACAGTGTTTAACTCAGTACATACAACTAAGGCGTTAAGTGATCTCTTGTATCTCGACACATTTGTACTTAAAAAATTGTTCCCTTTCTACTAAAGCGTTGAGTGAAGTTTTTCTGAAGAGGTGTTGAGTGACTGCAGTTATCTCATCGCATTCTACCTAGGCGTTGAGTCGAGTCATATGTCTCGACGCATTTGTACTTAGACAGTTTTATTGCTTCACTGATGAGGCGTTGAGTGAATGATCTTCACTCGACACATTTGAACTTAGAATGAAACTCAGCTCTTTTACTGTAGCATTGAGTGAAAGAACATTCACTCGACGCATTTGTACTTGGTCTAAAATTTTGCTCTTTTACTGAAACGTTGAGAGAGTAACATTCAGTCAACACATGAGTCTTGAGCGTCAAGTGAAGTGAGATGACTCGACGCATTTGAACTTAGGCAGATTTTCTACTTCTCTTCTGTGGCGCTGAGTGAAGAGCAATGAATCAACGTTTATAGACCTCGAGCGTCGAGTGAAGTGAGGTGACTCGACGTATTTGTACTTAGCAGATTTTCTTCACTTCTTGAGTGTTCTAACTTACTCCCAAGTTGTTGGTCAAACAAATCTTGATTTCCTGCACATGATAACCTAGAAGAAATGTTAAATACATATTTGTGTATATTGTTGACTTATGGGGCTTCTTCAGATCTAGGACATTGTGGTCAATATTCCCAACAATCTCCCCTATTTGAAGAAGTCAGAATCTCACTGCCAACGCAATATGAGCCTATTTGGGTCACATATAAGAGCGTTTGGAGAATTTGAAAGATTGGACTATGTTGGATTTACTCATATGAGATGAGTGAAGGACTGGACTCAGCGAGGCGTTGAGTGCGACGAGACCACTCAACGCTTTCGTCGAGTCAAATGTTGACTTGTCGATTAGACGTTGAGAGCGTTGAGACCATTCGATGTCTTCATCGAGTTAAATGTTGACTTGTCGAAATAGGCTTTGAGTGCATTGAGTTTACTCAACGATTCATTGAGTCAAGTGTTGATTTAACGAGTCTGACGCTGGCGTTGAGTGCGTTGAGTTTACTCAGCGATTCGTCCAGTCAAGTGTTGATTCGACGAGTCTAACGTTGGAGCTGAGTGCGTTTAGTTCACTCAACGATTCGTCGAGTCAAATGTTGATTCGACGAATCAGGCGCTGAGTGCGTTGAGTCCACTCGACGCTTTGTCGAGTCAAATGTTGATTCGTCGAATATCGACGTGAATACTCGACGAATTCTGTTTCGTCCGGTTTATTTTCTTTAAGTCTGGTTCGGCACGGTCTGCTTGTATGGGTTGGTTCAGTATTAAGTATATATACGATATGTACAGTAAACCGAATGTGAGATAATAAGAGACGATACGTTCTGACCTAATCGCAAGACGGCTTCTTCTTCTACCCGACGGAATAGTTCCGCTAAGGTTGTGAACGCCGTTCTCGTCGCCGACCTTCTGTTGTCCTTGTACGTCACCAAAAATTTTTTCCAACGTGTCATATTCGTCGCTGCCACCTCTTCTGGAGCAGACCTAGAAGTCTGTGAAGACGCAGAGTACTTTTCTTCCAACCTAGATCTTGTGTGACAAGAGTCTAAGGGTTCTCCCGCTCGTGTGGTTCATCTGTAGAGGCGTGGACATTATTCTGCACTTAGAACTCCAGCCGCTAATGATCGAAAGATTTCTTGCAGCATCTTAGTTGAGTAGTGACTCAATCCCGTAAAGGTAAATTTTATTTACAGTGTT
Organism: Platanthera guangdongensis; assembly: GCA_039583875.1. Lineage (NCBI taxonomy): Eukaryota > Viridiplantae > Streptophyta > Magnoliopsida > Asparagales > Orchidaceae > Platanthera > Platanthera guangdongensis. The sequence goes on along the minus strand of CM077163.1, from coordinate 202,667,727 downwards.
TTTACTTCTTGAACAATGTTCATTGGTAGATCCGAACTATTTTGGGTTTTCTTGTTCCTTATTTCCACTGTGCACAAGTGTTGTGACGTATAGCAAAATAAAATAGATCACTTCCCTTATCTCTTCCCGAGTGAATCTTTCGCGCGGCGGTGAGTGGGTTTCTTCTTTCGGGATGTGATTATGGTGACCAGTTCCTGCTCCTCTATGAACCGGGTGAGTGGAACTGGCGACGTCAGAGAGCTCTTCCGACACTTCTTCTCTTCGCGGGGCTTCTGGTGCAAAGCTATGATTTGACTGAGGTGGGGGATTGGCCGGTGTTGGTGGCTGAGGAGGCGCGGGAAGCTCTCCCATGTCTCTGAGCAGCGTAAGCATCTCGGTTTGATGTTCGTCCATCTGTCGAACTCATGTTTCTAAAATTGTTACAGGTGCGAAAATGGTCTTTTCTTCAAGAGGCACATTCACGAGTGAATGAGAGTGGGCTGGTTCAGTATGACCTCCTGGGACGGATGCTTCAGCTGTCCGAGCGCTTCTCTTTGCCATTGAGGCGGTTCCTTGGAAATTGTTGGGTTGAAAGTTCTATCTTGAGTACAGCTGTGTCGAGGGTACAATCTTCTGGGGATGTTGGGAACTTGTTTCCCACAAACGGCGCCAAACTGTCGTGGTCTAACTCGACGTCCCGGTCGGACCGGAATACCTGGACCGTCTTAGCTCTCGGAATGGTCGAGCATGCACACAGTCAAAAGAGTAGGTCGATTATGCACAAGTAGTTTTAACGTGGAAAAATCCCTCAATTGGATAAAAACCATGTGACCGGATCTGTGTCAGTCAAAATTCACTATTTTCTGGTTGTTACAGATTGTTTGTGAAGTCGAGGCAGACAAGTCACCTCTCGTTACAGCTTTGGGGGTGAAAGAATACTTGACACACAGCGGACGGCAGGCCGTCGCGTCGGGAGTTATTACAAATTGTGCATCGCGCAAGTGGTCTTCAATTAGCGGCTTGCTGAGTCTGGGCGTGGAGCAGAGCACTTGGACTTGCGTTTGCGGAGACCACTTGGAACTTGAGCGAATTGGCTTCGTCAGATAGCTTTGACTTGACCTGCTTGTAGCTCGGGTGCGGCTCGGGTGTGACTCGGATGTGGCTCGGAGGCTGCTCGTAGGAGGAATTCAGCAGAGCTTCAACCTGTGGAAGAAGAAGATTCGGAGGAAAAAAAGTAAGAAATGAAGAGGTCTGGGGCTCCTTTTATAAGCTCCGGGTTGTGGTTATGGTGGTTACGCTACTATCTGCACACCAGAAATATCATAATGATTATTGTTGGTATAGTTTAAATGGGCGTATTTCATTATTTTGAGACCATTTAAATAAATTATAAAATATTAATTAAATTCCCCCTCACTAACCCAGGGGTTAGTGGGTGGTTACGCCTGAATCGGACGGCCGAGGACGCTCCCCATCGATCGGACGGCGTGAGAGGGACTGCACGGGCGACCGACGATCTTGCCGCCAAGTTCGCCGGCGAGGGGAGGATCGCCAACGGCGGCCGGGGAAGAGCGACCGCTCCCCTTGGCCTAGCGTCGATGGCTGAGGGAGGGGGCGGCCCGGGCGGCCGACCCCCTCGGTCACCCCGGCGGCCGAGCAAGGGAACGGCCCGGGCGGCCGCTCCTGGGCCGCATCGGCGTCCTAGGGAGGGGTCGGCCCGGGCGGCCGAGCGAGTGGGCACCCTGGGAGGACGCCCCCTAGGCCGCACCGGCGGCCGGTGGAGGGGGCGGTCGTTGGCCTCACCGGCGGCCGAGGGAGGCGCGACCCGGGCGACCGCTTCCTCGGCTGCGACCGAGTCCGACGCAGCGAAAGAGGGCGGGCGGACGGCGTCCGGGGAGGAGGCGGGCCGCCGCCGGCGAGGTACGGCTCACAACGGTTTGCCCATTATGCGTGATGAGATGGGTGCGCGGGGGATCGGGCGCAATGATCACGTGCACGGTCAATCCCATGATCCCACCTATTTTGAGGTGGGGATCATGGGTGTGTGGTTATGTGCACACCTAATTTCTATAAAATGGGGGTCATCCCCAACAATATTATATATATATATCACAATAATTTAATATTCAACCTATTAACTTTATACACGCGTCGTGATGCCACGTCGAGCAGGGGATAACTGTCACAACCCGCATTTTTCTCCGAATTCATGGAGTATCAGAGTATGAGAAAAACACGCGTCGTGATGCCACGTCGAGTAGGGGATAACTGTCGACGCTCAGACGAACACTATCTAACAAGACTATGAAAGTTTCTTAAGTTTAATGATTAGAAAATCAGATATCTTTTAGAGGTCGTATCACTCAGCTCAGTGGATCATCTAGTCCACAGTTTAAAACTATATTTATACACGGCGGAAAATACTTTATTTATTGCTTTGACATCCTAAGAGAGTGCATAAGTGACCCCCGGGGTCAGCTTATACTATGCAAGACACTAAATTTAGATCATATTATAAGTAGGGAAAACGTTCTTTTTACGCTACTTGGGAAGTAGTGTATGAGTTTATAAAACATATTGATCATGAGATATACATATAGTAGTGTTTTAGGTTTAAAGTAACTAGCAACCTAGCATAAAATTTCCCAAGAGCAAGTAGACTATCTCCAGAAAAGGTAGCAGTAAAAGAAACATATTTTGTATCATAAGGTAAAACTACCAGAGGGCGCCAACAAACTGACACGAACTCACTGGCAAGCATGTACGTCTGTAAGAAAAGCAAGAAAACTACCTCACAAAAGGTAAGAGAAAGATCCCTACAACTCAAGGGATCACCAGCAACACCACAGCAAATCTAGCTGTCTACTCAGCTACTAGCCAGAACCTGAGGCATTCAGAAAAGAAAAGAATACCTCAGCAAGTAAAACAAGGAAATCTGAACTATGACATTAAATTACAATGGAACAAGAGAGTAAGTAAACAAGACAGTAAAAAGCAAACACTGTCCAGAGTAAACCAAAATTACACCAAACACCAAGCAACAACACCAAGCCCTGCTCAAATCCTGCAGAGGCTACAAGGCAAAAGACAAGGTAAACTTGCCACAATATGCTGCATTCTACCATGAAGAAACGCCTAACAATCTTAATTTGTGAGTTAATGGCAGTAGTAAACAGAAATGGTCCTGAGTTGGTGACCAAAAACAGTCCCCCAAACAAACAGTTCCAACAAAAACATAAATTTCCACTGTCGGCACAAAACCACCTCAAATCCAGCCCGTACATGGAATAAAAAAGGTGGCGACCACAGCAAATGCCCAGCCCGTACCTGGGACTAAAAAGTGGCGGCCACGGCTCACACACAAAACATCCCGCTCCTTTAGAGCGTCAAAACACCACTACCTGCCTTAACCCATGATTCGGCCCTCAAATTAAAGGAAGAACGAAAGGCCGACAAGACAATTCCACTAGGAGATAATCACTCGGGAAGAAAGATAATTGAAAGGAAAAAAAAATTCTGCCTACAGGAATCGTCGAACGCAGCTCGACGTTTTTTCGTCGAGCGCTGGAACAAAATCGTCGAACTCAGGAAACTCGTCGAACGCAGCTCGACGTTTTTCGTCGAATCACAGGACACGGGCAATCGTCGAACTCCGTTCGATGATTTGCCTTTCGTCGATCAAAGGCCACGGGGAATCGTCGAACTCCGTTCGACGATTTACCGTTAAACGCAGACCACGGGGAAAAAAGTCTAATACAGACCACGGGGAAAATATCGTCGAACGCCGTGCGACGATTTTCCCTCCGTCGAACTATGCAAGACACTAAATTTAGATTAAGTAACATTTTATTTTTATCATATAATATTATCCATCAAAACAATAATGTATAAATTATCGCATATCAACAGGCATGCTCGTATGATTATTTTGATCTTTTCTCCGCTATACAGATAAAAATTCCAACAATACCATAAAACATAAAACTCAAATCTTGTTAAGTATTCAACGTTAAATCCACCTCAAACACAGAAAGCATAAATTATGAAGAAATATCACAAACAAAGAAAGAAATATTGAAAGAAAATGGAACACAGATTTACGTGGAAATCTCTCGCTGAAAAACTGCATGGCCACACCACTAGAGAAAAATCCACTATCAGGAAAAAAACAAAAAGTTACAATAAGTTTTGTCCTAAGGCATTCCTAATATTAGCAAAAGTAGGACATCAGCTGATCAAATGACCAAAACACCCAGGGCCAAAAATGTCATATAGCCTCACCTCGACCAGCGACAACATGTCAGTACATCCTCGACACATTTGGCTCAATAAAAATAACAAGTTTGGCGCTCCCACACTGATAAGCTCGGTAAGAATACTATAAAGAAACATTGGTTTCAAGACTCTACTCGGCAATTTCCCATCACAAGCATGAGGTGTTCATGGATATTATCATTAGTATTGTTGAGGTCTAACTTGACGTCACGGTCGGATCGGAATACTTGGACCGCCTTAGTTCTCGGAAAGGTCGAGCGTGCACATAGTCAATGAAATAGATCGATCGTACACACGAAGTTTTAACGTGAAAAAAATTCACAACCGAGTAAAAAACCACGTGACTGGATCTGTGCCGGTCAAAGTCCACTATTTCCTTTTTTTTTTGTTACAGCTTGCTAGTTGAATCGAGGGTGAGAGATAGAATACTTTTGTACTCGACGGACGACACACCGTCGCGCCCGGCTATTATTACAAATTGCACTTTGCGGAGATGAGCTTTACCGGGCGTCCTGCTGACTCTGAACGTGGGAGCGGAGCACTTCGATGTGCGGTTGTGAAGGTCTCTTGGAAATTGTGAGATCGGGCCTCGTCGGATGGCTCGTACTTGGCTCGTACGTGGCTGGGGTGCAGCTTGAGTACGACTCGGGTGGTGCTCGTAGGAGGAATTCGGCAGAGCTTCGACCTGAGGAGCAAGAAGACTCGAAGGAAAAAGGTGAGAAATGAGGAGCCATGTGCCTCCTTTTATAGGCTCCAGGGGTGGTTACGGTGGTTATGCAGCTATCCGCACACCGTAACAACCCAAATTAATATGTTTCTCATAGTTTGAGGGTGTGTATTAATTTATGTTTCTCTTGTGCAGTTGTACTGTAAGTATATTTCCTATTTTGAATAAAAATTAGTAAGTTGTGTTAATCTTTTGTGAATGATTTGTGAGTAGTCTCCTCCCCTCCTCTCTGGAGGAAACGAACATGAAGCTAGTTCACGTAATCTGAAGATGGTCCACAGGTGTATGTACATGACTACATACCAGTGGATTACTAAGTTCTAGCAAGCTAGGTCCATGGGTGGCTGAGGCCAACCCCAACGATGTAAAGAGGTTTAGATAAGGAAAGTATAACAAAAATTATATCAGTACGAACCCGGGGGCCGGGGAGAAGAAGTACAGCCAGGCGAGAGGCCGTAGGGAAAAAGTATCGCAGCCGCAGGCAAGTACTGATATAAATAATTTTGTTATACTTTCTAATTTAAACTAATTGAGACCGAAGGGGACGTAGTAAGGACTCATGTGATATCTTGCGCTTGGGATGACCCTCCTACAGATCATCTTCAAGGAAGTGAAAAAAAAACATGTTCGGAATAGACTCGGAGAGCAGAGGAGTTGTTAAAATTATTTTATCAAAAAGTAATTAGAGTTTTTCAAAATCAAAACGGATTTTTTAAAATGCTAAGCTTAGGAATGTTAAAAATAAATAGAATAAGGATATTAGTCTCAAAAAGGTTAGGATTAAAAGAAATTAAGATCCGAAGCTCCTACCTAGTAACCAGTCAGGTTATTAGCTGTAGTAGAATAAGAGAGGTAATTATAAAAGCAAGTCGTAAATTTACGATCACCGATAAAGTACGATTATGCTCACCGTCTCTTAAATTGGTATCAGAGCTAGATGCATAATTGTCAAAAAATCGACTACTTAGATCTAGAAATATTCCATAAAAATAATTGCACGGTCTTAGTAAATAACGATTTTAAGCACGAGTACTACTGTCACTCGTCGCACACACACTTATTACATGGCGAAAATAGCCAATTAAATACGACTCTAATAGATTTACTCATAAGCCTCAGTAAAATATTAGAATTTACGACCACCAAATATATGAATCTATACCAAATTAACATAGACTCCTTAAATAATAAAAATAAATTATTAAAAGATATCACCACCAACCAGCAGTATATAGCAAATCAAGTTACTCATGTATATGAAAAGTTAAAACTATTAATACATGAAAAAAAAATTCCCTTAATCCCGAACACAATCCTACAGACCATAGAAACACATCATAAAGCCTTACAATCACAATATAACAACATCGAAAGTCTACTTCATGAAATAAAACGAGCATAATGGAATCAACAGAATATAAAGAGGTCATTAGATATACAAATATATATTTAAAAAACTCCATAGGATTTAGTACCCACGATGCACAAGGTGAAAGTGATAAAATTCTGATCAGATAAAATAATACTATAATCCACTTATTAATCCAGCTACATAATAAAATAGAAAACCATAATCCAAAAACCAAACGGTTATAAAGACGACTCTCAAATCGAAGGTCTAATAGGACACTTAAAAGACTTAAAAATAGGAAATGAAAAATATGCAAAACAGAACGAGCCATACAAATTTGGCATCATAAAGAGATGAGTTCTCACGCAATAGCAACAACCAGTCGAACAGTAACATCAGAAAATAGCCAAGTCGGCACAACCTCCTTTCTAGGACAATTACTAAAACAAAAACCGAAAAAAAAAACAGTTCTAGAAGAAGTATTAGATGTTGAACAAGATTTAGTATTATATAATAACCATCAAATCAGCCTCCTCAACCCAAAAACGTTATACCACGTAGGCAGATTTAATTTTAACACTCAATTATTAAGGATTAATAGAGAAGAAGAACTGCTCGTTACAAACTCTCCCAATAATATAAAATTAGTGAGTTTAAATACTGTCAGCCAGATAAAACAGACAGACAAAAAATTAGTCCATCTTGGATTAATAGTCATAGGGTTAAAGGGACTCACACGAAAAAGATTAGGAACAAAGGTCCTAATTACTATCTTAGATAAACGATGGCAGTCAGACGCCCGCAAAGCAATGATCGCCGCCATGGAAGTAGACATGACAGGAAACAAAGGAATATTTTACTGTAGTCCAGACTTCATGGTTAGCATCAAGGACATAGATAAAATAGAATTAGGAATCCAAACAAAAGGGTACGAAGATTTCACCGGACACAGCAATCTGCTAATAAATATCGGATTATTAGGAAAATTAACCAACAACAGTACCACAAAATACAAGCTTAATATTGAGCATATTATAGATGCCATCAGCAGCACTGGTGTCAAAATGATCCAGCCCATGGACATTGACCCAGCCATACTAGCAGGACTAGCTTGGAATATCATCGATAATTTAATAAACAGTACAGTTAGTATCCCAGAGAATAGTCTGTTATATAAAAATTTAAACAACACTTATAGTCTACGATTTCAAGGATATGTGCATAAAACCACTCCCTGAACAAGACGACTTAGACTCCGACGTAGAATCTCTACGAAATGAACAGAATCGAAGACGGTCATATAGTTAGATATAACTACAAGGGTACTTACGACGACCATATCAAGCTAGAAAATAGAATAGAAACTGAAGGCCTAATGTACGAATACGATAGCCTTGAACTCAATGAATCAGGACATTTAGTAATGCATAGAGACCTACTGCTCCAAGAAGAACCAGAGTTATACGCTACAACAGAATACGAGCAGCAGATAGAACTAGTCAATGGAGAATCCACATCCCAAGCCAGAGAAGCTACATCCCAAGCAAGTAATACATATACATTTAACACGGAGATTGACAATAGAATAGGGTAGCCACCTAGACCCACATACAATGACTATCAAGGTGAAAGAGACACAAATAAACCTAAAGGAAAGAGAATGCCGTTAGAAACTATCGATAAAAAATTACTAATAGATGATGGTAGATTATTAAATATTACGGCACATGAGCCTCAAAAATTACCAACAGTATTGGAAATATGGAGTCAAATGGTAGTTCGAAAATATGATGAATTGGAAATCATCAAGACGCCTGAAGAGATGTATAACTATCTCGAAAAAATTTTGGGAGAAACCGCAAGAGCAATATGGGAATCCTATAAGAAAGAATATCCCCAAGACTTTAGCCGAGATATTTCCTTAGACGCAAATCCATACAATTTCACAAATAAGATCACATACCTATTATTAAGATATCAACCAAATATTACCCCTACAACACAGATAGAGGCTATCAGACGATTAGAACAACTCCAAATCAGGAAATGACATTACATCAAACCATTCCTCCAAGATTATATGTATTATAGTAGTATTGCAGGATGTTTTTATGACCAAACCATAGGAGAAAAACTATTCCTCAAATTACCAGATCCATTAGGAACCGTTATATATAAAAGATATAAAAAACGCCAAGTAAATTTTCCCCAAGTAGACAATATTAGTACAAAAATAAAATTTATTCTTGATTGTCTCGTAGAAAAATGCACTGATCTCCAAATCAATCGACAGCTCAAAGGCGAGTATAGTTTTTGCCGAAACATCTATACACCCCAAAGATATGACAAGGACGAAAAACCTACGTACAGACCACCACAGCCTAATTATAATTACAAACCTAAACGAAAATATTTCCTACGCAAAAGTAATGCTAGGAAGCCGTACTTAAACAAAGACAGACATGTTAGAAAATATGATCGACGAAGAAATTATAGTAAAACTCTAGCATGCTTTACTTGTGGCTCTACTGAGTATCTAGCTAGAGAATGTAATAGAAGGCATAATATCCATAACAAACAAGCTGCCTTGATAGCCTGTACAAATGAGGATCTAATACACATTGACGAAACAATTAGTGACTCGGAAAGTGTCTACAACATCATTAGTATTAATGACCAAGATGATAAATATCTTTCTAACTCTGATAGCGATACAGAAGAATTGCCAAGAGAACTAGTTGAATTCGATAGGAAGTGTCGTGATTCCTACGAAGATAATTTATCCAAACTAGATCTCCTTGATCAATACTTAAAACAGATATGATGGCCTGTGAGCATAGTTGGAAGCATAATAGTGGTAGTAATGATAAAACCATGTGTTTACTGTTTTAGATACCCCACTCTAGCATTACGATACCAATGCATCTTATGTTTAATAGAAACTTGCAAATATTGTCTTGAAGAAAAATACCCTACAATCCCTATCGCCAAACTCTCCTTACAAAAACCCGTTAGAATGGAAATTATTGAACTAAGAATATTGGACATCGAAAACCAATTAAGTAATCTCCATATACAGGTATCAACCATCCAAAAAGACATTGCAAACTTATTTTCCCTTTTGAACAAATATATAGTCATGTCCCTAATCCGTAATTTAAAATTTGACCTCCATATGATCGAAGCCTTTCTGGCTCACGACCATCCACGCAATCAAATCTATCTCACCCAAGCTATTGAGCGTAGTATTAAGCCCTATCTAGTAGCCACAAAATTTCTTAGAAAAATAACGTGCCCAGGTCTCTCATACACGAATCCAGACCCTTAGAGAACGGTCCCTAGCCCGCAAAGTTCTAAATAAATTCCGCTTACATTGTTCTCATTCCAAAGACCTGATCCACCAACAATGCGACCAGCCATACCAACTCTTTAGTAGTAAACATACACCTACTAAACCACTACCCTCAGAATTATGACATGGCCCTCGTATCTATAGCTTAAAAATCCAACTGCGGTTCAAAATTCGAGATTGGATTTTGGACGTCGTCGGCCTCGTCGACACCGACTGTAGTAATACTTTGCTAGACATCAAATTAGTTCCTCCGGTCCATATCCAACCAATCCCTAACTTTGAACGCTTTAACGCTCAACAAATGGATGGTAAACTCTTCCATTATGACCAACAATTAAATACCACTTATAAAATTAGCTATAAACTTGACAACAATACCTGGATCTATGATCATCTCTTCCGGTCCGTATCACCCTACACGATTTACAACTTAGCAATGTCAATTGCGTCATCGGTCTTAACCTCTTAGTCAATTGGTACCATGGTCTTCTAATTACCAATGCTGGTCTCCACCTTCTCCATCAGCCAGCCCTCCGCTTTACCCCAGAGTTGCCTCAGAAGCATGGTGGAGTTGAACCCGCCATCTCACCCGCCATCTCACCTATATGCCATTGTACGATCAAAGGGACATGCCTCGGCCACAGTCCTCTTCCATTCCCCCAAACCGAAGATAAACTAGACATATACGCAGATGATAATCTCGACTTCCATATCGACAGTTTCGACGACTACCCTTCCCCAACTCTTTCTATAATTCCTCTACCTCCAATATACACACTATTAGAAACTGGCAATACGGATATAGATCATCTTATTAGTACATTAAAAAAGATGAAACATTCGGCAATCACCCACAACATCATTGGGACAGAAACAAACTAGTTTGCAAACTAGAACTCAAAGACCCAAAGTTCCGCATAGTATCCCAAAAGATAGATGCTACCAATGAAAATATAGCCGAATTTAAAATGCATATTGATGATTTACTCCGCCTTAAGGTCATCCAGTGCAGTAATAGTCCACATCGTAGTCCAGCATTCATAGTCAATAAACATAGTGAACAAACTCGTGGGAAATCCCGCATGGTCATAGATTATCACCGATTAAATGATAACACCATAGATGATGCGTACAATATTCCGGATAAAAATGAGTTACTCAATAGCATCCAGAACCATTATGTCTTTAGCAAATTCGATTTAAAATCAGGATTTTGGCAAGTAAGAATGCATCAGAGTAGTATTCCTTGGACAGCGTTCACATGTCCATTAGGACATTTTGAATGGTTAGTAATGTCATTCGGACTAAAAAATGCACCCGGCATTTTTCAACGTAAATGGATGACATATTCAATAAATATCGAACTTTTACAAGTGTCTATATAGATGATATTTTTAGTACACTCAAAAAACGCATGAAGAACATATAAGTCATTTAAAACTAGTGCTATCCGAATTTATGAAACAAGGATTAGTTATTAGTACCCAAAAGGCCCAATTCTTTCGAAAAAATATTGAATTCCTTGGAGTAATTCTAGCACAGGGAAAAATAAAACTTCAAGAACATATAAGTAAAAGATTCTGGACTTTCCACCCATCACAACTATTAAAAATTTACAATAATTCCTTGGGTTGGTAAATTATGCAAGACCCTTCATCAAAGATCTGGGAAAATTAGCAGGATCATTATATAGTAAAATGAAAAGCACACAGAAGTCGTTTAATAATTGTTAAAACCCCGTGTCCGGCGAAGCAAGGTCATCAAGGGGCGAGTAGGACAGACTGGGAGCAGCAGGCGAGCTCGGCAGCGGTAGAGGCGAGGCTGAGCTCGGCATCCGTCGACCAGAGTTCGTCGATCGGCGACCCCGAGCCCAGCATTCGCCGAGCGGGCTGAGGCTCGCGACCCCGCAGTGGAGCTCGGCAGCAGCTGGCGAGCAAAGCACGCCGAGGTGGCCAGGGGTCCCAGCTCGCCTGGGGATCAGAGGTACTTTTTACTGTTTTACCACTGCTGGCCTGCCCATAGCCCTTCAAAACAACGGAGTTTGGCTGTTGGCAGGCCCAGCCAAGGGTTTCCTGGTAATTTCAGGTCAGCTATTTTGGTTATTGGCAGTCCGGGTTTCAAAAACTATAAATAGGACCCAAGGGGTACCCCAGAAAGGAAGTTCTTCCCGGAGCTCCTCTCCCCAAAATTCTCTAAGTGCTTTCTGTGGGTACCTTAGCTCGGCTTCAGGCTAAGGAGGGGAAGCGCTCTGAGATCTTCCGGGTTTGTGGTGGGACCTCCCCGCCGAGCCCTTGGGTCTGTTCCTCCTTGTCTTGTTGTTTTTCTTGCAGGAGCGAAGTAGGCGCGAGACCACCCCTTTCCCCGAGGGCGAGCTCCACAGGAGGCCGGGTTCCGGTTTCAACATTTTGGTGCGGTGAGCGTGGAGCGTGGTCAGCGCAGAAAAGTTTCCGCGAGCTCGATGACGGGACAAGGATCTGACAGGCCGAGCTCGCCGCCCCCCCCCCCCCCCCCGCCTCTTGCAACGGTGGGAATGTTCGAAGACTTCAGAAGCGAGGTGCTGAATCTGGTCAAGTTCGCACTCGGCACGCGGGCCGAGTGCTCGACCCCGGCAAACCAGATCGCGGCCGCCCCCTCATTGGGCGAGGACGCTCCCGGCAGGCGAGCTGGGAAGGAAGTGGCCGAGGAAGGCCGAGGGTGCGAGCTCCCCGGGCGCGAGCTCTTCCCCGGCTCGGCAGGCCGAGGCCGCTTCGGCGAGCTGGGCTCGCGAGACTCGCCAGCTCGCCCAGTGGGAGGAGGGAGTCCTTTCAGCGAGCTGGTCTCTTCAGCTCCAGTTCCAGATGGGTTCAGGGAGCCCGAGATGTCCTATTACACTGGGAAGGGAGACCCGGTGCAGCACGTCCAATGGTTCGAGGACGTGGTCTCCATCCGTCAGATGTCGGACGGATTCAAGTGCCGGCTCTTCGCCATCACCCTCCGTGAGAAAGCGAGGAGAATGGTTCCACCAGCTACCGGCCAGCTCCATCTATTGCTTCGAGGACTTGCGCCGAGGATTCATGCTGAGATTCACCACTTCGAAGAAGAGGAAGAAGGAGTCCGAGTCCCTGTTTCACATCAAGCAGGGGGTAAACGAGACGTTGGGAAGCTATGTGGACCGATTCCAGGAGGAAGTTACTCAAGTTCAGGAGATGCCGGGCCATAGTCTGATGATGGCCTTCACCCTAGGCCTGCAGCAGGGCTTCTTCCGGATGGAGCTTAAGAGAGTTCCCCCCTTCTCCTATGAGGAGTTGATGGAAAGGGCGGCGAGAGAGGTTGACGGGGAGGTGTCGAACCCGGAGTTTGCAAGGAAGTTGGCCAGGTGGGCCACAGAGGAGGAGAGGGAGTCGAAGGGAGGAAGAGGTCAGGAGGAGAGAAGAGGGGAGCCCAGGCAAGGGAGCAGAGGCAGCTCCAAGGGCAGCAGCAGCCGGGGTGGGGGCGTCAGGAGCCCGACCGTCGGCTAGGCTGGAGGCCAGAGTAGCAGGGGCAGGGGCCACAGAGGGGAAACTTCGGAAGAGGTCACTTTCAGGGGAGGCAAGACCAATTCCACCCCCCAGTGTTGGAGGCAGGGCCAGAGGCCCCGGCTCCCCGACCAAGAGGAGGCCATGGCCATAGCCTTGGGGGTCAGGAGAGGAGCGTGGAGGAGAAGAAGGAGGGAGGTTAGGGTGGAGCTGCCCTACTGCGACTTCCATCAGGAAGAAGGGCACGCAACAGCCACGTGCCCGGAATTCTTGGAGATGAGGGGGAACAGGGAGCAGCAGCAGCAGCAGGGGGCGCGATAGGAAGTGAGGATCGAGGAGGTCCTGCCTCGGGCGGAGGAGGATCGGTGTGAAGACCGGGTGGATGTGGGGACCCGAGGAGGGATCGGGATGATCCACGGGGGAGCAGGGATCGAGGCCTCCCGCAAGGCTAGTCTCCACACCATTGTACCGGCGAAGCGTCGCCTCTACATCCCAAACCCGCCACCGGAGGAGAGGATCACCTTCTCCAGGAGTGATCTATCAGACCACGAGGACCCGTTCTGTGATGCGCTGGTCATCAAGACGGCCATCGAGAACTTCACCGTCTCACGGATCCTCGTGGACAACGGGAGTTCCGTCAACGTCGTCTTCAAAAAGGCGTTTGACGCAATGAAGGTGGAGGCGAGAAGGGTGCTGGCCTCGGATGGCCCCCTGTTCGGGTTTTCAGGAGAGAGGAAGGAGGTAGAAGGAGGAGTCGGACTCCATGTCACCTTGGGGGGGCAGTCCCGAAACTGCAAGTTCGTCGTTGTGGACGCCCCCAGCAGCTACAGCGCCATCTTTGGAAGGCCCACTGATCAGCGCCTTCCGCTGCGTACCCTCATCTTTTCATCAATGCTTGAAGTTCAACACCGAGGGGGTCCAAGTCAGGGTTAGGGGAGACCCAAAGGTGGCGCGGGAGTGTTATGTCACTGCGGTGAACACCATCTCTTGGCAGGAGGGAGCCGAGGAGATGGGGCGAAGGATGGAGGAGGTCGAAGATGAAGCAGAGGGGGAAGAGCTGGAGAGAAGGGCTGCGTAGAGGAAGCGGCCGGAGAAGTTTGGAGGAGGTGACCGAGGTGAGGGTCGAGGAGGAGGCAATGGAGGTAGAGGTCCCCGCTCCGGAGGAAAGGGACGCCGAAGGATGGGCGGAGCAATCCCAGGCTGGAGGCAGCTGAGGAGGTGGTGGAGCTGGAGGTGCTCACTCGAGGAGGAAGGGTGGAAAAGATCCGCGTCAGCGGGGGGCTGACCCGGAAAGACCAGGGCAGGATGCTGGAGTGCATCCAAAGAACGTGGACATCTCGCCTGGAACGCCGCGGAGATGCCGGGGGTTGACGCGGATTGTGGCCTGCCACCGCCTCAACTTGGACCCGGGAACACGCCCCCCCGTTCAGCAAAGAAAAGATCCACGGCGGACAAGCTGGCGGAACCCATCAGGTAGGAGGTGGCGAAGCTTCTCAAAGCTGGCTTCGTGTCCGAAATTCATTACCCCGGCTGGGTCTCAAACGTTGGATGGTCAAAAAAGGAGACGGCCGCTGGCGGTTGTGTATCGATTTTTCCCTTCTTAATAAAGCTTGTCCTAAGGATTGTTACCCCTTGCCTCAGATCGACGCGCTGGTTGACTCAGCGTCAGTTTTTCTGTAATGAGTTTTTTAGATGCATTTTCAGGTTTTACCATCAGATCAGGATGCACCCCCGGACATCAAGGATGTCTCATTCATCACAGGGGACGCTGCTACTGCTACAAGATGATGCCGTTCGGGCTGAAGAACGCTGGGGCCACCTACCAAAAAATGATGGATATGGTCTTCAAGGAACAGAGGGGGAGGAACTTGGAGGTATATGTAGATGACCTCATGATCAAGAGCCGGGATGTGACTCCAACCTCCGGGACGTGGAGGAGACCTTCGCCACCCTTGCGCAAGTACAAGATGCGATTGAATCCACTAAAATGTGTCTTTGGGGCCAGCAGGGAAAGTTCATCGGGCATCTCCTCACCCCCGAGGGGGTCGAGCCGAACCCAGACAAGGTCAAGGCCATCTTGGAGCTGGGATCCCCGCGGAATGCAAAGGAGGTCCAACGGTTGACAGGGAAGCTAGCAGGGCTGAGTCGCTTCCTCTCTCGGGCAGGGGAGAAGTGCTCCCCTTCTTCAAGACGCTAAGGGGGGGTCAGAGGTTTGAATGGAGCAGGGAATGTGAAGAGGCCTTCCGGGCCCTCAAGGTGCAGTTAACACAGGCTCCACTGCTCCAAGGACCGAAGGAGGGGGAGGACCTGTTCTTGTATCTAGGGGTCGGGGCGGAGGCCTTGAGCTCGTCCTGGTTCGAGAAGAGGGGAAGAGACAACTCCCAGTCTATTATGTGAGCCGGGTCTTGAGGAAGGCCGAGCTCCGGTATCCGATCTTGGAGAAGCTTGCGTTCGCCCTAATCATCTCGGCTCGGAGGCTACGACCCTACTTCCAGGCACACTCAATCCGAGTGGTGACCGACCATCCCCTCCGCAACATCTTTGAGGGGGTGGAGCATTCAGGTAGATTGGCTAAGTGTCCGTGGAGATGAGCGAGTTCGACGTCTCCTTCGTTCCGCGGCTCTCGATCAAAGCCCAGGCGATGGCCGACTTTCTTGCTGACTATGTGGTCGAAGTGGCGGAAGAAGAACTCACTCGCCCGGCTCCTTGGAAGGTGAGAGTGGATGGAGCATCGGGAAGGCATTCCTTAGGAGTAGGAGTGATCCTAGAAAGCCCTCAAGGGACCCGGATCGAGCAGACGGTGGTGGTGCACTTTCCCATTACCAACAACCAGGCCGAGTACGAGGCCGTGATAGCAGGGCTTCGCCTGGCCAGGGAGCTTGGAGTGTCAGATGTGGAGATCCTCACAGACTCCATGGTAGTAGCCTCCCAAATCAACGGGGAGTTCGAGTCAAGGGAGCCCACCCTGCGATCATACTTGGCCAAAGTAAAGGGGATCATTGGAACTTTCCAAACTTTCGCCATCCGACATGTGCCCAGGGAAGAGAATGAACAGGCCGATCAGTTGGCTAAGCATGGTCCCCAGGTGGGGGGCACCATCACCGACCTGTTTCGCCCCTCCATCGAAGAAGGAGAGCTCATGGAGATCGATCAGCAAGCTTCATGGATGGATCCAGTGGTGGTTTTTCTCTCCACAGGGGAGTATCCGGAGGGGGTAGACAAGAAGAAGCTGAGACACAAGACAACATACTACCTCCTCCAGGACGAGCAGCTGTACAGAAAGACCCTCTCAGGGATGCTGGCCCGCTGCGTAGCCGAGGGTGAAGCGCGAAGGATCTTGGAGGAGGTCCACTCCGGGGAATGTGGGAGTCACTCCGGGAGTCGGACCCTGGAAGGAAGGATAGTCAGGCAAGGTTATTTCTGGCCCACCCTGGGCCGGGACGCTGCAGAATTCGCAAGGAGATGTCATAAGTGCCAACTGTTTGCCCCTCTCCAGCTGCAGCCGGCCCAACGGCTCCGTAGTATCACGGCCCCATGGCCCTTCGCAATCTGGGGAATGGATCTGGTTGGGCCGTTTCCCCAAGCCAGCGGCCAGAGAAGGTTCCTCCTAGTGATGATTGACTACTTCTCAAAGTGGATGGAGGTGAAAGCGTTGGCTAAGGTGACCTCCCAGGTGATCAGGAACTTTGTATGGGGGGAGATCATCTGTCGTCATGGGCTGCCCCAGGCCATCGTCACAGACAATGGGCCCCAGTTCGCCAGTGCCGAGTTCACCAGCTTTTGCGAACAGCTTGGGATCGATCTCAGGTTCGCCTCGGTCCATCACCCCAGGAGTAACGGGCAAGTGGAGGCCGCAAACAAGATCATCGTCAACCTCCTCAAGAAAAGGTGGAGAACCTGAAAGGGAGCTGGGTGGAGCAGCTTCCCGCGGTCCTTTGGGCCCTGAGGACCACCCCCAACACAGCTACAGGAGAGACCCCCTTCAAACGCTCCCACGGATGCGAGGCAGTGCTCCCCATTGAATTCGAAGTCCAAACGCCGCGAGTCGTGGCAGCAAAGGAAGACCGCGAGGAATGGCAGGCAGAGAATGAGGAGGAACTGAGGCTCTCCCTTGACATGGTAGAAGAAGTAAGAGACCTTTCCGCCATCCGACAGGAGGAGGTAAAAAGGAGAATGGCCAAGTACTTTGACAAGCATGTTAGGGTCAAGCAGTTCGCGGAGGGGTACTTGGTGCTGAAGAAAGTAGATGCAGCGGGGAGGTCAGCATCCGTGGGAAAGCTCAATCCCAGCTGGGAAGGACCGCTCATTATAAAGGTAGCCTTGGGGTCGGGGGGCTATCGACTCCAAAATGTAGAAGGCGAGACCCTGAGTCTCACCTGGAACGGTGACGACCTCAAACGCTTTTTTCCCTGAAACATGTAAACAACACTTTGATTATAGTGAATTCCTTCAAGCCCTCTGATATCGTTGTAATTGGCCTGCATGGTGGAATGTGATGTATTGTGGACCCCGAGCATATCCCGCTGTCAGGCTCTCACCTAGCTGGCAGGGCTGGAAGTCACTCGGTGTCATCCTCGGCCTCGAGCAGATCCCGCTGTCAGGCTCTCACCTAGCTGACAGGGCTGGAAGTCACTCGATGGTAGTAGTAATGGACCCCGAGCAGATCCCGCTGTCAGGCTCTCACCTAGCTGGCAGGGCTGGAAGTCACTCGGTGTCATCCTCGGCCTCGAGCAGATCCCGCTGTCAGGCTCTCACCTAGCTGACAGGGCTGGAAGTCACTCGATGGTAGTAGTAATGGACCCCGAGCAGATCCCGCTGTCAGGCTCTCACCTAGCTGGCAGGGATGGAAGTCACTCGGTGTCATCCTCGGCCTCGAGCAGATCCCGCTGTCAGGCTCTCACCTAGCTGACAGGGCTGGAAGTCACTCGATGGTAGTAGTAATGGACCCCGAGCAGATCCCGCTGTCAGGCTCTCACCTAGCTGGCAGGGCTGGAAGTCACTCGGTGTCATCCTCGGCCTCGAGCAGATCCCGTTGTCAGGCTCTCACCTAGCTGACAGGGCTGGAAGTCACTCGATGGTAGTAGTAATGGACCCCGAGCAGATCCCGCTGTCAGGCTCTCACCTAGCTGTCAGGCTCTCACCTTGCTGGCAGGGCTTGAAGTCACTCGGTGTCATCCTCGGCCTCGAGCAGATCCCGCTGTCAGACTCTCACCTAGCTGACAGGGCTGGAAGTCACTCGATGGTAGTAGTAATGGACCCCGAGCAGATCCCGCTGTCAGGCTCTCACCTAGCTGGCAGGGCTGGAAGTCACTCGGTGTCATCCTCGGCCTCGAGCAGATCCCGCTGTCAGGCTCTCACCTAGCTGACAGGGCTGGAAGTCACTCGATGGTAGTAGTAATGGACCCCGAGCAGATCCCACTGTCAGGCTCTCACCTAGCTGGCAGGGCTGGAAGTCACTCGGTGTCATCCTCGCCCTCGAGCAGATCCCGCTGTCAGGCTCTCACCTAGCTGGCAGGGCTGGACGTCACTCGATGGTGGTATTAGTGGACCCCGAGCAGACCCCGCTGTCAGGCTCCCTAGCTGGCAAAGCCGGAGGTCACTCGATGGTGCCGGCCTTGAAGTCGTTGAGAACAAGCCAAGGTCTGTGGTAGGGTGCAAAGGGAAAGGGGTCCTGTCAGGGCAAGCTCGGGCTCGGCAAACTCAGCTCGGCATAATCGAAGAGGCAAGCCGGACTAGAGGGCTCTGTATGGGCGAGTTCGGGCTCGTCATTTCCGGCTCGGCATTGGAAAGCAGGCCGCGAGCCCGGGCCTCGCCAAAGACAAGCCAGACCGGGGCGCCTCGCACCCCAGGCCCATCACACTTCGAAAAATTTCTTCTTCGATGGGCACAACCTGGGTGGCTCGCGTGCGAGTAAAGGTAGGCGGATAGAAGGCAGAAGGCCGCGCGCGAGTAGTAATGGCGTAATAAGGGCGAAGAGTAACTCGCCGCGAAATCATTTGGGGCTCGGCGAACACTCCAGACACACTTCGCTCGCGTGCGCGCTCTCATGATCACTCTACTCGCGGAACCTGTCTCTGCGAGGCCGCGGGAGGAAGCACTCACATACATTCATAACACAACGGGCATGAAAAAGAACACCGGTATGATCAAAACACTTTCATTTATTATTCACAAATGTACAGGGAGCTCGTCACTGCGAGTAGTCAAAAAAGAAAGAGAACAAAAATACAGGGCTGTCAGCTGGCCTCGCCCCCTCCGCCGGACTGGTCCACGCCGTCGCCCGAGTGGTCCTGGAAGCTCTTCCCGAACATCGCGTCCAGGCTATCCTCCTTCTCGCTGGGCGGCGTCGCCGGAAACAGACTCGGCATCAGGTCCCGAGCGGAGATCTCCCCGCATCCTTCCACCAGCACCCCTGAGTCCTTCATCATCGCGAGGGTGCACTCGGCGGTCTGGATGGAGTTGATCGGCAGTCTCTCGACGAGGTCCGCCTCGTCGAAGATGCGCGGGCTCTTGTAGGGGAGTGTGGGATCGATGTCGTGCCCCGGGAAGAAGATCTCCGCCTGGCGACGCACCTCGCCGAGAAGGTGCTGGTTCTCCCCCTTCAGCTTTGCGTTCGCGCTCTCCAACTCGCCAAGGCGTGCGCGCAGTCGGACGATCTCCTCCCCTCGCTCGACGTCGCGAGCCTGGAGCTCCCCGGCAGCGTCGGCATCCACGGCCAGCTGCGCGCGCAGGCGGCCGTTCTCCTCCCCCAGCTCAGTGTTGCGAGCCTGGAGCTCGCCCGCCGCCTTGGCATCCCGGGAAAAAGCTCACTTAGCAGCAGCACAAAGTTTTCTAAGTAAAAGAGAGTGGTGCGGGACACTTACCAACCCGCCAGCGGTCTTGGCGAGAAGACCATCCGCGATGCCGAGCCGCCTCGCCTGATCGGCAACCTGCTCCTTGGCAAGGTCGCGAGCTTGCTCAGCCTTTTCGAGCTGGTGACTGAGGGCGAAGCTGCGGCGCGCCAGCATGTGGTGCAGCTCCAGAGTCCGCAGGTGGGACTGCAGGCCCTCATGGCCGAGCTGCCGGAGGGTCGCCCTCTTGTAGGCCTCGGCATCCTCCCAGCCATAAAGGCCGAAGCCGAGGGCGTAGGCGTGACCGGTGGCGGGCTCGCGGTCGTGCCAGGACGGGTGCAGGGTGGAGACGGAGACTCGATGAGCGAGCTCGTCCCACTGCAGCATGGGCTCGCCCGCGGAATCCTTCCAGCGCGCGCCGAAGTTGAAGAGGGGGTGCTGCTTCGGTGGCGCGCGCTCGCGAGCGGCCCTCTTCGCCGAGGGAGGAGGGGAGATCGCAGCCGAGGAAGAGGGGCCTTGCCACCCTTTCTGCCCTTGCTGGTCGTCTCCTTCAGCGGGCTCCCCGGGGACGCGTCGGGAGGAGTCTCCGACGAGCTGATGTACTTGGGGCTGGACTGATGTTGTTGTTGTTGCCCCCGCGGGGCTAGCAGGGCCCTCCGCATCTTTTTCATCTGACGGGGGCCGGATGGCGGGTTCGACCCCGCGTCCTCAGAACGCCTCTTCCCAGAAGAGGGCTGCGAGAGGGCCGCCTCGTCTCGGCAGGCCGCCGCCGCCGCCCTCTCGCGAGCAAGAGGGTCAGTATCAAGCCCCGGGTCCGCAAAAGGCGGGTTCGCGGGGATTATTCGCTCCCCTGCAGAAAATACTTGGGAAGGTTAGAAAACTCAAGAGATGATAATGTGCCGAGTCCGCGAGTAGGCGAGCTCGGCAAGGTGAAGGAAGCATACCTTCGCCGGGCAGAATCGGGGGGAGCGCGTCGAGGCCCCTCCGCAGGAAGGCGACCTCGAAATCTTTGTGGAGGAAGAATTTGTGGAGCTCGGCGTCGTTGCCGACACGGCCGGCGGGCGGTACACCTCCTCGCCTTTCTGTTGCGGCGAGTAGGGGATGTTGCCGAGATCGCCCTTGATGAAGGCGATCTTGGTCATCCAGGTGTGGTGCTTGTTCGCGATCTCGCGAACTTTGATCAAGGAGCCGCCGAAGTAGGCGACCCCGTCCGTCGTCGCCTTATAGGAGAAGAGTTTCCTGAACACTGTCAGGTTGAACTCGATCCTCTCCCGCCGGAGGTAGCTCGCGAACGCCACCATCATGACGATGGCGTTTGAGTTAAGCTGAGCGGGGACGACCCCGTAATATTTCAGGATCTGCCGGATCTCCGGCCACAGGGGAAGTCGCAGCCCCACCTCGAAGTGCGAGATGGGGAATGCGAGTTCGTTCTCATAAAATGTGTTGATGGCCTCGCCCGGTCCCGGCCTGCGCGCCTCAAAGCCCGGCGGCACATACGCGGCCTTGAACTCTGCAAGCTCCTCCTCGCTGGTGTGGCCGTCGAAGAAGCAGTAATCCGCGAAATGCTGCGCGCACTTGGAGCGGCCATCAGCGTCCGGGTTAGTCTTGCCCATGGTCGCAGGAAAGAAGCAAAGCGCAGCGCGAGCAGAAGAAGGAAAAAGCAGGGAAGGAAAGCAAAGCAATAAAGACAGTACGGGGGTAGGTGAGGGGGGGCTATTTATAGGAAAAGGAATCTGAGGCAGGCTGTCACATCGCCGCATCTCGCCACCCCAGCTCGCCACCCCAGCTCGCCACCCAGCTCGCCGGCTTCCGACGCATCCCAACTGAGGCTAAGTCAAAACATTACGGCTTTTTATTTAAATAACAATTAAAAATGTTCTAAAAATTATTCATCCCAGCAGGGGAAAGTTCGAAACAGAAAACGGGGCGCGCGAGCAGGGAGGGCACCAGGATGCGAGCGCCGGTCGGGTCGGTAGAGGAGCCCGCAAATTTACCTACCCCGGCCTCGCGATCCCCGCCCCCCAAGCTGCCGCGCGCGGAGAAGCTCGTGGATCCTTCCAGAGTTCCTTTGCGCGACCAAGAGACTGTCATCTATCTCATCCAGGAGTCGGGAAGGAGACATCAACTCGCCAGGCCGGCCGAGGCGCACCTCCTCAGCGAGGCGCGCATAGTCGCGCTGCAACGTCTCGTTGACTCCTTGTACCTCGCGCAGACCACCCACCAGCTTCTTGAGGAGCTTCACCTCCCTCCTCGGCAGCTCGCCCTGATCCACCTCCGGACCCAGATAAGAGTCCAGCGAGCTCGGAGACGGGAGGGGAGAGTGGTGGGCTGCCCGCGAGGACTCCGCGGCAGCCGATTGACTGGGAAGGGCTGTAAAGGCAGATGTCAGCAGAGCAAAAGCTTATGAAGCACAGAGTTGAGCGAGGCAGACCTGAAGAGCTCGGCGGCTCAAAGGAGATGCGAGGAGGGATGAACCTCAGGTCCTTCCCGCGACCTGGGCCGCGAGCCCCCGGCGAGACGGGTTCGAAGCCCGGGACAGGAATGGACCCCAGGCCCCCCCCCCCCCGGCGGACGCATCAATTTGCCGAGGAGGGGAGCCAGGTGGTGAAGCTGGCCTCTACGAGCTCACAGGCAGGATCCCGAAGAGGAGCGGCGGATCCCGTGGATGGTTGTCCGGGGCCGAGAGTTGCGAAGTGGCGAGCGTGACCTCGCCTCGCGGCGTAGGGACCCGCGGCGCGGTGCCCTCGTCATCTGGAAGGCCGCCCTGATCGTCACCAACAACAACGACCTCCCTATCATTCTCCAGAATAGTTCGAGTAGAAGAGCCGGTCTCGCGAGCCAAAGTGGCCCTCAGGTCGTGGAAGATGGGCTCGGCCGCCTCGGGGAATGGCTTTGTCCTCTTGGAGCTCGGCTCGGCGGGGTCAATTTGAGGAACCTTCGCGGGGATCGCCGTCAGCGCGGCAATGCGAGCCTCGAAAGCCGGCGGGCTCGATCTATGCGCTCTTGAATCTCCTTAGGAAGGGGCATCTGGCAAGGCAGCAGGGGGAATGGCAAGAGACAGGCAGCAGAGCAGGTGCATATATATAGCCGCAGGTGGCCCCCACCAGAAGATTCCCTTCAACTCGCCAGCCGGAGCTCGCCGCACACTTCGGGTTGGATGTTTCTTTCCGAGCTTTTTGATAAGCTCGAAAAGAGCGGGGATTGTGTACAACCCCGTGTCCGGCGAGCAAGGTCATCAAGGGGCGAGTAGGACAGACTGGGAGCAGCAGGCGAGCTCGGCAGCGGTAGAGGCGAGGCTGAGCTCGGCATCCGTCGACCAGAGTTCGTCGATCGGCGACCCGAGCCCAGCATTCGCCGAGCGGGCTGAGGCTCGCGACCCCGCAGTGGAGCTCGGCAGCAGCTGGCGAGCAAAGCACGCCGAGGTGGCCAGGGGTCCCAGCTCGCCTGGGGATCAGAGGTACTTTTTACTGTTTTACCCCTGCTGGCCTGCCATAGCCCTTCAAAACAGCGGAGTTTGGCTGTTGGCAGGCCCAGCCAAGGGTTTCCTGGTAATTTCAGGTCAGCTATTTTGGTTATTGGCAGTCCGGGTTTCAAAAACTATAAATAGGACCCAAGGGGTACCCCAGAAAGAGAGTTCTTCCCGGAGCTCCTCTCCCCAAAATTCTCTAAGTGCTTTCTGTGGGTACCTTAGCTCGGCTTCAGGCTAAGGAGGGAAGCGCTCTGAGATCTTCCGGGTTTGTGGTGGGACCTCCCCGCCGAGCCCTTGGGTCTGTTCCTCCTTGTCTTGTTGTTTAAAATGCAGGAGCGAAGTAGGCGCGAGACCACCCCTTTCCCCGAGGGCGAGCTCCACAGGAGGCCGGGTTCCGGTTTCAACAATAATGAAGAAAAGAAACAAATAGAAAAAATAAAAGACGTCGTTAAGTCTCTGCCAGACTTAAGATTACCACAAGACAATGAATACCTAATAATAGAAACAGATGGTTATGAAACTAGATGCGGAGCCATTCTAAAATGCAAATCCCATAAATATATAGGAAAAAATGAAGAGCAGATATGTCTATATAGTAGTGGAAATTTTAAAGAAAAAAGCCCGGCCAGTAGCATTGATCAGGAAATCCTGGCAGTCTGCTATGGACTAGACGCATTCCGCCTATTCATCATAAACAAACAAGAGATACTAGTGAGAACGGATTGTGAAGCAATAGTAAAATTTTACCTTAATAGAAATAAAAAGAAAATTAGTTATAAACGATGGACCAATTTTATGGACCACATATTAAATAAAAATTATAAAGTATTATTCGAACATATCAAAGGTACTGACAATAAACTAGCAGACCAATTGTCTCGCATCCTACAAAATAATTAATGGATGATACCGAAAAACTTCGCATACTACACGCAGAAAATAGGCGTTATTTAAGAATTCTAGAATACCTAGAACAAAGTAGACAAATTTTACACCCAACATATCGAAATTTATCCAGAGAAGTAACAGACATTAAAAGATTTATCACTACTCTTCGCGACATGATAGTAAGAGAAATATCAAATCTCACCCCTGGAGATAGCTCCAGCAGTAGCCCAAGTAGCTCTTAATATTTGCTAATTATACATTATTCTTTGCAGATGAAGCAGAACAACCAGATCACATTCGGCCCGTTCCAGCTTCAGACTTTCCCAGCACATAGCAATCTTCGTTTCAGAACAAACCACCAAATTACACTACTCCAACAGTGCTTGGTGCACAACTTGTGGAACAACAAGAAATCCAAAAATTATAAAGACATCGTGGAATGTGTCTGCGGACACTTTGCTTTCCTAAACAGTCAGAATAGTCATAATATTGGCAATAATTTACCAGAAACAACCTCATCAAGTAGCATCCAATTGAGGCCACATCAGAGCCCAGATTACCACATGTTAAGAACATCTCTAGCCATAGCTGAAAATAAATTAGCAGATCTTTGAGATCAAATTAAAGAGCTACAAGCAGTGGCCAATCAGTATACTAAAGAATTAATAGAAGCTGAAGATAATTGACAACAATATCCCTCAGCACTAGCACCCGTAAAAAGTATTGTTTTAGCCAAAGTATTACATAGACAGGTAGAACGCCAATGCAATTACCAGAAAATACTTAGAGATCTGGCCACTTCAAAAGAGGAGACTCTTAAGGGGGCCAAAATAGAATGCATAACCTACTCAGAAACACGAGGTAATGAGTTGCATTTCTCGTACCTACGGTTACAAATAGATATAGCAAAATGGACCGATATGACCATATCGGGTGTAGAATTCACCATTCCAAACTTGATGGAATTAGGATTAATTACCCGCCTCCTCTTCACCAGAAGGGGGCATGTTAGACATATCAAAGAAACAAGAATAGCTGAAGTAATATTCCAGTTATTTGAAACAACACCTTATGGAGGAGGAGTAGAGACCCATATACGGGTCATTCCCCATGCTTTGAACCTAATTGTTTAGAAAATAACAAAAGAGAAATATACATTTTCAAGTTCGAGGAAAAGCCGATTATCCAGGCTAACCACATCAACAACTCAAACATCATCAGTACAGATCTCTGTAGCCTGCCTAAACAAATCAGGGCCTTTAGAAGTTATAAAAAAAGGCATACGATGTAGACCTCCCGTACAATAAAATTCTCGCGGTAGAAACTCGAGATTTTCGTGTCTGGCTACACGCAAATGATGAAAAGTTATTCTATCCACGAAGCCTTAGCTTCAAAGATCCCGATCACAAGTTAACAAAACATTGTGAACGGAATAGTATTAAATATTTTGTCCAAAGATTCGGCTGTCTCTCTGATGATAAAGATTCACTCACAGACGAAGCCGCTAAAGTCACAGCATAGTTCAGGGAAAATAGTACGCAGTATGTACCGACATACCTACATGGAACAGAAGGCCAGATTCCGCCCCTGGTTTTTATGGGTGGTTTTCTTCGCTCTTATCCCTTTAGTCACTACCGTGGCTTCCACCACGGAAAAACTGTGGATGAGTTTGCGAATAAAATAAAGGTGGTGGTTGTGGCACCTTTCTAAAAGATGCCTTGAACAAAACTATTAAAAGACCATAATCGGTCTTTATTTATCTTTATAATAAATAAAGACCCTAATGAGTCTTTAAATATAATATCTCTGTACCCGTTTGCATCCGGGCTGAAGGCTCGCCCATCTATATAACGAGGCGAGAGATCAGTTCTAGGACACACAGTTCTATACAAACTTCCTAGAGTGCTTGTCTGAGTGCTTGTAAGAGTGTGTGCTTGAGTCTTGTGCAGTTGTACTGTAAGTCCCCTCCCCTCCTCTCCGGAGGAAACAAACATGAAGCTAGTTCACGTAATCTGAAGATGGTCCACAGGTGTATGTACCTGACTACATACCAGTGGATTACTAAGTTCTAGCAAGCTCGGCTCATAGGTGGCTGAGGCTAACCCCAACGATGTAAAGAGGTTTAGATAAGGAAAGTATAACAAAAATTATATCAGTACGAACCCGGGGGCTGGGGAGAAGAAGTACCGCCAGGCGAGAGGCCGTAGGGAAAAAGTATCGCAGCCGCAGGCAAGTACTGATATAAATAATTTTGTTATACTTTCTAATTTAAACTAATTGAGACCGAAGGGGACGTAGTAAGGACTCATGGGATATCTTGCGCTTGGGATGGCCCTCCTACAGATCATCTTCAAGGAAGTGAAAAAGAAACATGTTCGGAATAGACTCGGAGAGGAGAGGAGTTGTTAAAATTATTTTATCAAAAAGTAATTAGAGTTTTTCAAAATCAAAACGGATTTTATAAAATGCTAAGCTTAGGAATGTAAAAAATAAATACAATAAGGATAGTAGTCTCAAAAAGGTTAGGATTAAAAGAAATTAAGATCAGAAGCTCCTACCTAGTAACCAGTCAGGTTATTAGCTGTAGTAGAATAAGAGAGGTAATTATAAAAGCAAGTCGTAAATTTACGATCACTGATAAAGTACGATTATGCTCACTGTCTCTTAAATTGCGTGCTAGGGACCGTTCTCTAAGGGTCTGGATTCGTGTATGAGAGACCTGGGCACGTAATTTTCTAAGAAATTTTGTGGCTACTAGATAGGGCTTAATACTACGCTCAATAGCTTGGGTGAGATAGATTTGATTGCGTGGATGGTCGTGAGCCAGAAAGGCTTCGATCATATGGAGGTCAAATTTTAAATTACGGATTAGGGACATGACTATATATTTGTTCAAAAAGGGAAAATAAGTTTGCAATGTCTTTTTGGATGGTTGATACCTGTATATGGAGATTACTTAATTGGTTTTCGATGTCCAATATTCTTAGTTCAATAATTTCCGTTCTAACGGGTTTTTGTAAGGAGAGTTGGGCGATAGGGATTGTAGGGTATTTTTCTTCAAGACAATATTTGCAAGTTTCTATTAAACATAAGGTGCATTGGTATCGTAATGCTAGAGTGGGGTATCTAAAACAGTAAACACATGGTTTATCATTACTACCACTATTATGCTTCCAACTATGCTCACAGGCCATCATATCTGTTTTAAGTATTGATCAAGGAGATCTAGTTTGGATAAATTATCTTCGTAGGAATCACGACACTTCCTATCGAATTCAACTAGTTCTCTTGGCAATTCTTCTGTATCGCTATCAGAGTTAGAAAGATATTTATCATCTTGGTCATTAATACTAATGATGCTGTAGACACTTTCCGAGTCACTAATTGTTTCGTCAATGTGTATTAGATCCTCATTTGTACAGGCTATCAAGGCAGCTTGTTTGTTATGGATATTATGTCTTCTATTACATTCTCTAGCTAGATGCTCAGTAGAGCCACAAGTAAACCATGCTAGAGTTTTACTATAATTTCTTCGTCGATCATATTTTCTAACATGCCTGTCTTTGTTTAAGTACGGCTTCCTAGCATTACTTTTGCATAGGAAATATTTTTGTTTAGGTTTGTAATTATAATTAGGCTGTGGTGGTCTGTACGTAGGTTTTTCATCCTTGTCATATCTTTGGGGTGTATAGATGTTTCGGCAAAAACTATACTCGCCTTTGAGCTGTCGATTGATTTGGAGATCAGTGCATTTTTCTACGAGACAATCAAGAATAAATTTTATTTTTGTACTAATATTGTCTACTTGGGGAAAATTTACTTGGCGTTTTTTATATCTTTTATATATAACGGTTCCTAATGGATCTGGTAATTTGAGGAATAGTTTTTCTCCTATGGTTTGGTCATAAAAACATCCTGCAATACTACTATAATACATATAATCTTGGAGGAATGGTTTGATGTAATGCCATTTCCTGATTTGGAGTTGTTCTAATCGTCTGATAGCCTCTATCTGTGCTGTAGGGGTAATATTTGGTTCATATCCTAATAATAGGTATGTGATCTTATTTGTGAAATTGTATGGATTTGCGCCTAAGGAAATATCTCGGCTAAAGTCTTGGGGATATTCTTTCTTATATGATTCCCATATTGCTCTTGCGGTTTCTCCCAAAATTTTTTCGAGATAGTTATACATCTCTTCAGGCGTCTTGATGATTTCCAATTCATCATATTTTCGAACTACCATTTGACTCCATATTTCCAATACTGTTGGTAATTTTTGAGGCTCATGTGCCGTAATATTTAATAATCTACCATCATCTATTAGTAATTTTTTATCGATAGTTTCTAACGGCATTCTCTTTCCTTTAGGTTTATTTGTGTCTCTTTCACCTTGATAGTCATTGTATGTGGGTCTAGGTGGCTGCCCTATTCTATTATCAATCTCCGTGTTAAATGTATATGTATTACTTGCTTGGGATGTAGCTTCTCTGGCTTGGGATGTGGATTCTCCATTGACTAGTTCTATCTGCTGCTCGTATTCTGTTGTAGCGTATAACTCAGGTTCTTCTTGGAGCAGTCGGTCTCTATGCATTACTAAATGTCCTGATTCATTGAGTTCAAGTCTATCGTATTCGTACATTAGGCCTTTAGTTTCCATTCTATTTTCTAGCTTGATCTGGTCGTCGTAAGTACCCTTGTAGTTATATCTAACTATATGACCGTCTTCGATTCTGTTCATTTCGTAGAGATTCTACGTCGGAGTCTAAGTCGTCTTGTTCAGGGAGTGGTTTGTGCACATATCCTTGAAATCGTAGACTATAAGTGTTGTTTAAATTTTTATATAACAGACTATTCTCTGGGATACTAACTGTACTGTTTATTAAATTATCGATGATATTCCAAGCTAGTCCTGCTAGTATGGCTGGGTCAATGTCCATGGGCTGGATCATTTTGACACCAGTGCTGCTGATGGCATCTATAATATGCTCAATATTAAGCTTGTATTTTGTGGTACTGTTGTTGGTTAATTTTCCTAATAATCTGATATTTATTAGCAGATTGCTGTGTCCGGTGAAATCTTCGTACCCTTTTGTTTGGATTCCTAATTCTATTTTATCTATATCCTTGATGCTAACCATGAAGTTTGGACTACAGTAAAAATATTCCTTTGTTTCCGTTCATGTCTACTTCCATAGCGGCGATCATTGCTTTGTGGGCGTCTGACTGCCATCGTTTATCTAAGATAGTAATTAGGACCTTTGTTCCTAATCTTTTTCGTGTGAGTCCCTTTAACCCTATGACTATTAATCCAAGATGGACTAATTTTTTGTCTGTCTGTTTTTTCTGGCTGACAGTATTTAAACTCACTAATTTTATATTATTGGGAGAGTTTGTAACGAGCAGTTCTTCTTCTCTATTAATCCTTAATAATTGAGTGTTAAAATTAAATCTGCCTACGTGGTATAACGTTTTTGGGTTGAGGAGGCTGATTTGATGGTTATTATATAATACTAAATCTTGTTCAACATCTAATACTTCTTCTAGAACTGTTTCTTTTTTCGGTTTTTGTTTTAGTAATTGTCCTAGAAAGGAGGGTGTGCCGACTTGGCTATTTTCTGATGTTACTGTTCGACTGGTTGTTGCTATTGCGTGAGAACTCATCTCTTTATGATGCCAAATTTGTATGGCTCGTTCTGTTTTGTATAATTTTCATTTCCTATTTTTAAGTCTTTTAAGTGTCCTATTAGACCTTCGATTTGAGAGTCGTCTTTATAACCGTTTGGTTTTTGGATTATGGTTTTTATTTTATTATGTAGCTGGATTAATAAGTGGATTATAGTATTATTTTGTCTGATCAGAATTTTATCACTTTCACCTTGTACATCGTGGGTACTAAATCCCATGGAGTTTTTTAAATATATATTTGTATATCTAATGGCCTCTTTATATTCTGTTGATTCCATTATGCTCGTTTTATTTCATGAAGTAGACTTTCGATGTTGTTATATTGTGATTGTAAGGCTTTATGATGTATTTCTATGGTCCGTAGGATTGTGTTCGGGATTAAGGGAATTTCTTTTTCATGTATTAATAGTTTTAACTTTTCATATACATGAGTAACTTGGTTTGCTATATACTGCTGGTTGGTGGTGATATCTTTTAATAATTTATTTTTATTATTTAAGAAGTCTATGTTAATTTGGTATAGATTCATATATTTGGTGGTCGTAAATTCTAATGTTTTACTGAAGCTTATGAGTAAATATATTAGAGTATTTAATTGGCTATTTTCGCCATGTAATAAGTGTGTGTGCGACGAGTGACAGTAGCACTCGTGCTTAAAATCGTTATTTACTAAGACTGTGTGGTTATTTTTATGGAATATTTCTAGATTTAAGTAGTCGATTTTTTGACAATTATGCATCTACCTCTGATACCAATTTAAGAGACGGTGAGCATAATCGTACTTTATCGGTGATCGTAAATTTACGACTTGCTTTTATAATTACCTCTCTTATTCTACTACAGCTAATAACCTGACTGGTTACTAGGTAGGAGCTTCGGATCTTAATTTCTTTTAATCCTAACCTTTTTGAGACTACTATCCTTATTGTATTTATTTTTAACATTCCTAAGCTTAGCATTTTATAAAATCTGTTTTGATTTTGAAAAACTCTAATTACTTTTTGATAAAATAATTTTAACAACTCCTCTCCTCTCCGAGTCTATTCCGAACATGTTTCTTTTTCACTTCCTTGAAGATGATCTGTAGGAGGGCCATCCCAAGCGCAAGATATCTCATGAGTCCTTACTACGTCCCCTTCGGTCTCAATTAGTTTAAATTAGAAAGTATAACAAAATTATTTATATCAGTACTTGCCTGCGGCTGCGATACTTTTTCCCTACGGCCTCTCGCCTGGCGGTACTTCTTCTCCCCGGCCCCCGTGTTCGTACTGATATAATTTTTGTTATACTTTCCTTATCTAAACCTCTTTACATCGTTGGGGTTGGCCTCAGCCACCCATGGGCCGAGCTTGCTAAAACTTAGTAATCCACTGGTATGTAGTTAGGTACATACACCTGTGAACTATCTTCAAATTACGTGAACTAGCTTCATGACTACTCACAAATCATTCACAAAAGATTAGCACAACTTACTAATTTTTATTCAAAATAGGAAATATACTTACAGTACAACTGCACAAGAACTCAAGCACACACTCTTACAAGCACTCAGACAAGCACTCTAGGAAGTTTGTATAGAACCGTGTGTCCTAGAACTGATCTCTCGCCTCGTTATATAGAGGGGCGAGCCTTCAGCCTGGATGCAAACGGGTACAGAGATATTATATTTAAAGACTCATTAGGGTCTTTATTTATTATAAAGATAAATAAAGACCGATTATGGTCTTTTAATAGTTTTGTTCAAGGCATCTTTTAGAAAGGTGCCGCAACCACCACCTTTATTTTATTCGCAAACTCATCCACAGTTTTTCCGTGGTGGAAGCCACGGTAGTGACTAAAGGGATAAGAGCGAAGAAAACCACCCATAAAAACCAGGGGCGGAATCTGGCCTTCTGTTCCATGTAGGTATGTCGGTACATACTGCGTACTATTTTCCCTGAACTATGCTGTGACTTTAGCGGCTTCGTCTGCGAGTGAATCTTCATCATCAGAGAGGCAGCCGAATCTTTGTACAAAATATTTAATTCTATTCCGTTCACAATGTTTTGTTAACTTGTGATCGGGATCTTTGAAGCTAAGGCTTCGTGGATAGAATAACTTTTCATCATTTGCGTGTAGCCAGACACGAAAATCTCGAGTTTCTACCGCGAGAACTTTATTGTACGGGAGGTCTTCATCGTATGCCTTTTTTTATAACTTCTAAAGGCTCTGATTTGTTTAGCCAGGCTACAAAGATCTGTACTGATGATGTTTGAGTTGTTGATGTGGTTAGCCTGGATAATCGGCTTTTCCTCGAACTTGAAAATGTATATTTCTCTTTGTTATTTTCTAAACAATTAGGTTCAAAGCATGGGGGAATGGCCCGTATATGGGTCTCTACTCCTCCTCCATAAGGTGTTGTTTCAAATAACTGGAATATTACTTCAGCTATTCTTGTTTCTTTGATATGTCTAACATGCCCCCTTCTGGTGAAGAGGAGGCGGGTAATTAATCCTAATTCCATCAAGTTTGGAATGGTGAATTCTACACCCGATATGGTCATATCGGTCCATTTTGCTATATCTATTTGTAACCGTAGGTACGAGAAATGCAACTCATTACCTCGTGTTTCTGAGTAGGTTATGCATTCTATTTTGCCCCCCTTAAGAGTCTCCTCTTTTGAAGTGGCCAGATCTCTAAGTATTTTCTAGTAATTGCATTGGCGTTCTACCTGTCTATATAATACTTTGGCTAAAACAATATTTTTTACGGGTGCTAGTGCTGAGGGATATTGTTGTCAATTATCTTCAGCTTCTATTAATTCTTTAGTATACTGATTGGCCACTGCTTGTAGCTCTTTAATTTGATCTCGAAGATCTGCTAATTTATTTTCAGCTATGGCTAGAGATGTTCTTAACATGTGGTAATCTGGGCTCTGATGTGGCCTCAGTTGGATGCTACTTGATGAGGTTGTTTCTAGTAAATTATTGCCAATATTATGACTATTCTGACTGTTTAGGAAAGCAAAGTGTCCGCAGACACATTCCACGATGTCTTTATAATTTTTGGATTTCTTGTTGTTCCACAGGTTGTCCACCAAGCACTGTTGGAGTAGTGTAATTTGGTGGTTTGTTCTGAAACGAAGATTGCTATGTGCTGGGAAAGTCTGAAGCTGGAACGGGCCGAATGTGATCTGGTTGTTCTACTTCATCTGCAAAGAATAATGTATAATTAGCAAATATTAAGAGCTACTTGGGCTACTGCTGGAGCTATCTCCAGGGGTGAGATTTGCTATTTCTCTTGCTATCATGTCGCGAAGAGTAGTAATAAATCTTTTAATGTCTGTTACTTCTCTGGATAAATTCTGATATGTTGGGTGTAAAATTTGTCTACTTTGTTCTAGGTATTCTAGAATTCTTAAATAACGCCTATTTTTTGCGTGTAGTATGCGAAGTTTTTTGGTATCATCCATTAATTATTTTGTAGGATGCGAGACAATTGGTCTGCTAGTTTATTGTCAGTACCTTTGATATGTTCGAATAATACTTTATAATTTTTATTTAATATGTGGTCCATAAAATTGGTCCATCGTTTATAACTAATTTTCTTTTTATTTCTATTAAGGTAAAATTCTACTATTGCTTCGCAATCCGTTCTCACTAGTATCTCTTGTTTGTTTATGATGAATAGGCGGAATGCGTCTAGTCCATAGCAGACTGCCAGGATTTCCTGATCAATGCTACTGGCCGGGCCTTTTTCTTTAAAATTTCCACTACTATATCGACATATCTGCTCTTCATTTTTTCCTATATATTTATGGGGTTTGCATTTTAGAATGGCTCCCCATCCAGTTTCACAACCATCTGTTTCTATTATTAGGTATTCATTGTCTAGTGGTAATCTTAAGTCTGGCAGAGACTTAACGACGTCTTTTATTTTTTCTATTTGTTTCTTGTCTTCATTATTAAATGACTTCTGTGTGCTTTTCATTTTACTATATAATGGTCCTGCTAATTTTCCCAGATCTTTGATGAAGGGTCTTGCATAATTTACCAACCCAAGGAATTGTTGTAAATTTTTAATAGTTGTGATGGGTGGAAAGTCCAGAACCTTTTTACTTATATGTTCTTAAAGTTTTATTTTTCCCTGTCCTAGTATTACTCCAAGGAATTCAATATTTTTCGAAAGAATTGGGTCTTTTGGGTACTAATAACTAATCCTTATTTCATAAATTCGGATAGCACTAGTTTTAAATGACTTATATGTTCTTCATGCGTTTTTGAGTGTACTAAAATATCATCTATATAGACACTTGTAAAAGTTTGATATTTATTGAATATGTCATCCATTTTACGTTGAAAAATGTCGGGTGCATTTTTTAGTCCGAATGGCATTACTAACCATTCAAAATGTCCTAATGGACATGTGAACGCTGTCCAGGGAATACTACTCGGATGCATTCTTACTTGCCAAAATCCTGATTTTAAATCGAATTTGCTAAAGACATAATGGTTTTGGATGTATTGAGTAACTCATTTTTATCCGGAATATTGTACGCATCATCTATGGTGTTATCATTTAATCGGCGATAATCTATGACCATGCGGGATTTCCCACGAGTTTGTTCACTATGTTTATTGACTATGAATGCTGGACTACGATGTGGACTATTACTGCGCTGGATGACCTTAAGGCGGAGTAAATCATCAATATGCATTTTAAATTCGGCTATATTTTCATTGGTAGCATCTATCTTTTGGGATACTATGCGGAAATTTGGGTCTTTGAGTTCTAGTTTGCAAACTAGTTTGTTTCTGTCCCAATGGCGTTGTGGGTGATTGCCGAATGTTTCATCTTTTTCTAATGTACTAATAAGATGGTCTATATCCGTATTGCCAGTTTCTAATAGTGTGTATATTGGAGGTAGAGGAATTATAGAAAGAGTTGGGGAAGGGTAGTCGTCGAAACTGTCGATATGGAAGTCGAGATTATCATCTGCGTATATGTCTAGTTTATCTTTGGTTTGGGGGAATGGAAGAGTACTGTGGCCGAGGCATGTCCCTTTGATCGTACAATGGCATATAGGTGAGATGGCGGGTGAGATGGCGGGTTCAACTCCACCATGCTTCCGAGGCAACTCTGGGGTAAAGCGGAGGGCTGGCTGATGGAGAAGGTGGAGACCAGCATTGGTAATCAGAAGACCATGGTACCAATTGACTAAGAGGTTAAGACCGATGACGCAATTGACATTGCTAAGTTGTAAATCGCGTAGGGTGATACGGACCAGAAGAGATTGATCATAGGTCCAGGTATTGTTGTCAAGTTTATAGCTAATTTTATAAGTGGTATTTAATTGTTGGTCGTAATGGAAGAGTTTACCATCTCACTAATATGGTGGTTAGTGGGTGGTTACATGCGAATCGGATGGCGGGGAACGACCCCAAACGGTCGGACGGTGGGGGCGGAACTCCACGGGCGGCCGGTGACGGGGGGGGGGGGGGGGGGGGGAGGTGGTGGGGGTGCAGCGGTCGGCGCGGCCGCCACCTTTGGCTACGCGTTGGAAGTCGAGGAAGGGAGCATCGGCCGGGGCCACCCCCTCGACTGCGCGTCGGTGGCCGGTGCGGCGAGGGAAGGGGGGCGGCCGGCGTCCAGGGAGGAGGTAGCCGCCCGCCGCCGGTGAAGCGGCGCTCGCGGCGGTTCATCCATTACTCGCGATGGGATCGGCGTGTGGGGGGATCGGGCGCGGTGATCGCGCGAGCGGTCAAACTCATGACTTCACTACTTTTGAGGTGGAGATCATGAGTGTGATTATGTGCATACCTATACTTATAAAATGTGTTTCATCCCTAACAAATATTAATATTGGTTTCAAGAAAAAAAAACTGACTCTCATAGCAGAGAAGACATGTAACTTTCAAGCCCTCAAACTCCTGGAATAGGAGGAGACCCGCTCCCACAACAGGATAATTCATTGGAGATCATACAGGGCGACTCTTTCTGCACTCTGTTGCAATGTTGTTGTTGGACGGTCCAGCATGAATTAATGAAAGGCATGTCAGGATTAGTCTTACACCGTCTATTCGGACGGTACACTCGTGCTTATAATAGGCCCCGCCTCTCCTATTTTTGATCATGGTTTTGGACTGAAAAATGTGTGCGGTGGTTTAACATGGTATCTTAGGAAGGCTTACGATGAGTGGGCGTGTTGGACAGTCTGTCTTGAACCAAAGAATGGCATGTTAAGATTAATCTCACACAGTCTACCCAGACGGTCCACTCATGCTTATAATAGACTCTGTCTTTCCTATCTTTGACCCGGGTTTTGGAATGGAAAATAGGTGCAGTGGTTTAACAGTGACGCTCTCGTTTGTCACCGGGGTTTTCATTATTTTACTGCAATATTTTTGATATTTAGCAACAATTGATAAGTGTTGTCTGCAACACTTGATAAGTGTTGCCTAAAATTACAAACTGTTGTCAAAACATATGCAAATGTTGTCATATAGTGTCTATACGTTGTCATATAGTGTCTATACATCTGTTACTTAATTCTCAAAAACAACAGTTTTTATACATTTATGCAACATTTTACAAATGCTGCAAAATAAAGTGTTGCTAAAGACAAAATACTATAGTATTTATAAATTTGGCGGAGAGTTGATGTATGCCTCTAATTTCCTCTTCTTTTCGTCTCTGCTTTACAAGCTGATGAGTTTTTAGCCTTGCACAATGGTCTCGACGAGTGATTGGTCCGAATAGTGTGAAACTATTTACAGACACTAGACTAGTCTGCTCTTCCCTTGCCCCTCTATGGGTGAATTCTGTATTGACCTGCTGGAAGATGTCTTGTATTCAGTATGAAAACCGGTTTAACTTAACTGATTCTAGGTTGGTTTACTGCTTCAGTTATGCTGTAATTTCAATGTATCTAGTTTCCTATAAGAGTTACCATGACCGGGATCCTGCAAACTTCACATCTAGCTTTGTATTTTACCATGGCCTCATACTAGGTTAATTTTGTTGTGGCCAAAGATGGTTGGTCACTCCGAATTTTTGTTGCCGTCTCGTGGATCATACGGATACTACACTCACCGAGCCACCGAGGCCTATTTTCTTACCTCCTTAGCGTGTCTTTTTTGCGTGTTTTTTTATATGTTCACAGAGTATGAGGCCCCCAACTGATTCAAATTTTATTTTTTTCAAGTTTTGGTGATGTATTTTATTTTATTTTAGGTTCTGCCTCTAAACCGTGTTGTTGCACTTGCACCTTGCGTGAGGGAGGGTAGGTTGAGAGATACATTTGCTTATATACAATAAAAACAGAACTCATATAGTCCCCAATCATTAGGGGTATGGGCGGGGAAAGACTCGAAACAGATCTAACCTTTGGCACTATGCACAAAGTGGCTTCTCTCAGAGGAGAAAGACCTGACATTTAACAATAAATGCACAAAGTGGTTGCTCACAGTTACCACTAAAATAATGACCCCCTATACCGTCATATTTGCTGCGGAATCATGCCCTCAAATCAAAGTCAGAAGGCAGACCTAAGAATTCATTTTGATTTAAGTACACAAAATCAGAGAGGGCAGATACATTTGCTTATATATACAGGATTATTTAATTACGAGGATCTCCATAATTACAACTTTCACCTCTCTAATTTTGAAAATTACAATCATCCTCCTAAATGTTTATATTTCACAAAAGGACCTTCCTCTGAAAATTTACTCTAATGAGGTACATACTTCTGTGTATGAATGTAATGAAATGTAAAGAATGAGGAGAAGTTTTTGTAATTTCAAAAGTTAGAATGATGCAAGCTTTGAGAGGTCCTCCTAAACTACCCTATATATAAATAATAGGCAACACTGCTGGGATGAAGCTTCACTGGGACCACCATCATGAGCACATTATTGATGCAGGCATGAATAGTGGGCAATAGCTCATGGTGGGTACAAAATAAATAAATAAACTAATCCCTCGCTCTTCCGAATCCTTAGCAGTTTCAACATTAAAAAAGATATCCCACTTAATTTTGTATTGCCAGTTCATGGGTTGCCTTATACAATTAGTGGTGCTCAATAATGCACATCATATTATTAATTGAATAATTGCAGTATTAATTGCAGCCGATCCGAGGCATCTAGCTCCGATGCGTGCCACATGTCGCGCAGCCAGCTAGGCGGAGCGGTTTGAAAGAGCTAAAGCAGCGCTCGGGTGTTGGTGCATGGGTTCGGGGCAACCTAATTCGCGGTTTGAGGATTCGTTTGGTGTGGCGGTGGCGTTTGCTCCCGGCGGGTCGAAATGTAGAGCTGGAACGGAGGGGGGGGGGGTGGGGTTGAGGGGTTTTTTTTCTACTTGCGGCGGGTGCAAAGGGAGCAAACGCCGCCGGCGTCCCGTTTATTTACCCGCCGTCCGGCGGCGTTTGCTCCAAACGCCCGGTGAAAACGCCGAAACAAACGAAAGCCTGAGTTTTTGTGGGATCTCAAAAAGGAGTGAATATAAATTTAGGATAATATTATAAGCAGTTAAATTTAGAACTGTTAATAACATTTACTCATTTACGATGAATTTTTGCACGTAATTTTTCGTCAGTATGCGGCTCATCCTCTACTCTTCTTAATTTTGGGCATGTTAATTAACTTTAGTGTCAAAAAAGAGATAGTTAGGCCTTGTTTTGGACTGCCTAAGGCTCTAGGTAGACCGGACTAACTGAACCGCCTTAGCTCGAAGAGTGGTCGAGCGTGCAAACAGTCTCAGAAAAAGAAAACTGACAAGGAGATTTTTTTTAACGTGAAAAACCCTTAAGCTTGGTGAAAAATCGTGGCCGGACCGGTGCCGACCAAACTTCCACTATACTTTGTTGTTGACTTGTTGTACAAGGCTTTGGGAGAAGGCGAGCGCGACAGGCCTCAGACGCCCCTCACGAAGCTAAGTTTTTGACACTACGTGTGGTGAAGAGCGTGCACACGCTTTGGGGACTTGGCGGGCTTATGCTCGTATTCGGACACTGGAATGGAGGAGGCTGGCGGTTGGCTGGTGAACGATGAATGTTGGGCGAGTTGTGGGCATATTGCTTTTTGCGGTGGGAGCGCACACTGAGCGGAGCGCTTGGAGTTGCACGAAGGCGGACGAAGATGGACGGTGATCTTTGAACGGTCTTCGAAATGCTCGAAGGTGTTCGAGGGTGGCTTCGAAGATCAAGGGGAATCCTGGTGAAGAACGTAAGCACGTAGGGGGAGAAACGGGGGAGAAAAGGTGAGAATGAGAGGAGGCCTATGGTCCTATATATAGGCCTCGGGGGCGGTTACAGTAATCATTTAGTTATCCGCAGACCGTAACTACTTAAATCACTACTTGCAGATCACTTCAATATAGTTTGACAAGTATTTTATAATTTTTTTACTACGCACGACCCAATTTGATTTCTGCTATTTGCACCCACCCATTTCTGGTGGTTACGCGGGTAGTTACTCATGCATCAGATGGAGGAGATCGTGTGGACACGATCAGACGTGTGCGAACAAGTAAGAAAAAGCCGAAATTTAGAATAACAGAATTTTTATTGTCCAAAAAAGAGAGTATTACAAAGGTATAGTCTCTCTTTTATAGAATGGAGGAGAGGGAGAGATTACAAATAAGCAATGTGAGACAAATAAACAATGTTACAACTAGTTATACATAAAATAAGACCGCACAAGCCGCGCGGTTAGACGAATAGGCTAACTGCCCGACAACTATTATAAAGAGAAATGAAGCCGCTAGGAGAGACCGCTAGACCGCCCGGTCATCAAGTCATCTGCATCAAACCGCTAGACCGTCCGGTCTCCAATCAACAATGTCTGGGCAACCAATCCGCTAGAGAGAAGCCGCTAGACCGCCCGGCTACCAAGCCGCCTGAGTGAAACCGCCAGACCGCCCGGTCTCCAAACCGTCAGACTCAAACCACCAGACCACCCGGTCTCCATACTGCAACACTCCCCCTCAAGATGGAGCATATATATCAATCATGTTCAGCTTGTCGCAAATGTGAAAGAAGGAAGCGGACACAGACTTGATGAAGATATCCACCAACATGTTGTCTGAAGTAACGAACTTAGTGCAAATCTATTTCTTCAAGATCTCTTCTCTAATGAAATGACAGTCCACTTCGATGTGCTTTGTTCTCTTATGAAAGACCGAATTTTTGGAGATATATATAACGGCCTTATTGTCGCAGAACATAGATAGATGTTGGTTGTATACCTCTCCTAAGTCAAGCATGAGAGCTCGTAACCACTTTAATTCACACGTGGTCGACGTCATACTTCGATATTTTGCATCTGCACTATACCTGGAGACGACAGACTGTTTCTTGCTCTTCCAACTAACAAGGTTTCCCCCCACAAATGTGCAAAAGCTCGTTGTGGACTTGCGATCTCCTTTGTCATCAGCATAGCTAGAATTCGAGTACGCTTCAATCTTTAAATGAACATTCTTCTAAAACAGTACTCCTTTATCTACCGCCGCTTTAGGCAAATTGTAGATGACACTCTTAAGGAGATTGCATGAACTGGCTAACCTTGCCTACAACGCAGGAGATATCGGGACTGATTACCGTGAGATAAATAAGTTTGTCGATCAGATGTCTGTACCTCATAACATCTGATAGAGGAGGCGAGTCATCTGTCCAGGTTTTATCTTCTCTAGTGGCTATGGGGCATCGGGCAGGTTTAGCCCCAGTCAACCATGTTTCCTTTAGAAGATCAAGGACATACTTACATTGGGAGAGAACCAAGGAGTTGTGCTTTCAAGAGATTTCTATCCCCAGAAAGTATTTTGGGGAGTCCATATCCTTCGTGACCAAGTGTTGACGGAGATGTTTCTTTGTCAAGGGTACCCCAGCGTGGTCATCTCCAGTGAGAAGAATATCATCCACATATACAACAAGAACCATCAGACCCAGGAAAATTTTGCGAATAAACAATGAGTGAGCGGCAAAACTTCTTGTAAAACCCTCGGCTGCCACAATGCCGCTAAACTTGCCAAACCAAGTCTGAGGGCTTTGCTTTAGGTCATAGATGGCCTTCTTCAGCCTGTATACCTGTTCTCCCCCTGAGCAACATACCCAGGAGGTTGCTCCATGT
The DNA here is from genome assembly GCA_039583875.1 of Platanthera guangdongensis. Lineage (NCBI taxonomy): Eukaryota > Viridiplantae > Streptophyta > Magnoliopsida > Asparagales > Orchidaceae > Platanthera > Platanthera guangdongensis. The sequence continues at coordinate 202,626,566 of CM077163.1, read as the reverse complement.
AAACATCCTCCTGAAGATCACCATAGAGAAAGACATTCTTGACATCCAGTTGGGAAATGGGTCAATCCATGTTGACGGCCACAGAGAGGAGTACCCGAATAGTGTTGAGATGAACAAGGGGAGAGAAGGTATCAAAATAATCAACAGCATAAGTCTGAGTGAAGCCTTTGGCGATAAGGCGAGCCTTGCAACGAACCACACTGTCGTTCGGACTGAATTTCACAACAAAGACCCAGCGACAGCCAACAACATCGGTGCCTAATGGAGGTGGAACAAGGGTCCATGTACTCCGCTCAATGAGGGTGGTAATTTCCTCATCCATGGTCGTCTTCCAATGAGGAACAGCAAGGGCTTCCGGGTAGGTGCGGGTAGTGGTGGTGGCAGAGATAGCCAACGCAAAAGTCCTGCGAGAAGTAGTAAAACGAGCATAAGAAACAACAACAGCAAGCAAGTGTTGGGCACACGTCTACACCTCTTTGTGAAGAGCAATGGGAAGATTCAGGTCGGCATGTTCCTCAGTATCTGGTGCATCCATGGAGAAGAGAGCTGGCGTGGGAGTAGAGAGAGATGGCTGCGGAGAAGAGGAAGACAGCGGAGGTGGAGAGAGGAGGAGGAGATAGTGGACACAGTGGAGGAGGAGATATCTCGGTAGTTGTGGACGGGACAAAGGGGACGGTAGGAGAAGCAGGAACATCAGGAGGAAAGGAGCAGTCGCGAGAGAAATAGGATGCATTTTCAAAGAAGGTTACGTCTGCGGAGATGAACTGTTTGCGAAGAACGGGATCAAAACAATAATAACCTTTATGATTGGTAGAGTAACCCGGAAAGACACATTTGGTGGCACATGAGAGAGTTTGTCACGGGTGGCGGAGGGAGCGTGCACAAAAGTCATGCACCCAAAGATACGCAGGGGGAGAGGAAACGAATCCTTGCCCGTATAGAGAATGGAGAATGGGGTTTGACCGTGGAGAACCGTGGAGGGAATGTGATTAATGAGATGGCAGGAGATGAGAACGACATAGCCCCAATAGGAGCGAGGAACCTGCATCTGTGTCATCAGAGTACGAGCGACATCAAGGAGGTGACGATTTTTGCGTTCTGCCACATCATTTTGTTGTGAGGTATAGACACGTCTAGTTTGATGAACAATCTCATTTTTATACAGAAAGAAGAAAAATCATGACTAAGATATTCATTGGCATTATCAGAGTGAAAGATTTTAATAGAGACATCAAACTGAGTTTTAATCATAAAATAAAAAGATGTTCATACAGAGAATAACTCAGAGCGACCTTTTAAAAGATACACCCACGTACAGCGTGAGAAGTCATCAATAAAAGTTACAAAATATAAACTACCCCGACCTATTCTGAGGGTAGGAGCAGGACCCTAGACACCAGAGTGAACGAGGTCAAACAGACGGGAAGATCCACTGCCTTGCTTTGCTGGGAAGGAGGAGCGGTGATGCTTGTCAAGCTGACATACGTCATAGTTGAGAGGAGAACTGTGTGGAGGGAGGTGGGGCAGAAGCTGACGACGAAGTCATGGAGGAGGATGACCAAGACGAAGATGTCATTGCAGAATGTCTATAGAAGAGGAGGAGAAGACGAACAGAGCGGAAATGTTGTCGAGGAAGTAGAGGTCGCCGCTCCCATTGACCGGTGAGGGAGAGCAGTCTGCAATAAAGACAGGGGACAACTGATCATGTGTTTTTAGGAGAGAAAAACACTAAGAATTGTCAGTCATATGATTGGTGGCGCCACAGTCGATCAGTCATTTAACTTGAGTAACGACATGGGCACCACCTAAAGACGTGACCACGGAGGCGGACTGCTTTGAAGAGGATGTCGAAGCGTCCCCAGAGGGGCGAAGATGTGGATGTTTCATCTGGCAGCGATCAACCGTATGGTCGGTGCGACCACAGTGAGAGCAGAGAAAGCGGGAAGGACCACGCTAGTCGGATTGGTGGCTGCGGCCACCAGAGCCACTCCGCTGAGTCTGGTGAGCAAAGTTGTCCGGTTGAGGATGGGAGGAGAACAGCGGACGTTGAAGCAGAGAGGTAACCGCGGCGATGCGAGCAACAGTGGCATCCAAGGGGGGAGAGGCTGCTTCGCCAAGGATTTGTTGACGGATCATGTCATAAGACTCAGGAAGTCGTAGAAGATATCGCACAACTATAAGCTCCTGGAAGTGCTTGTGTTGCTCAGCCAGATCCGCAGAGAAGGGTCGATTCTGGAGAATCTCGACTCCGAGAGCCTGAACCTGTTGGTAAGCAGCAGTATGAGATATGGAGGGACGGGCAAAGAGATCTGCATACAGAGTATAGATGTAAGACGTCTGAGCCCCTTTTGAGTAGAGAGCGGCAAGATGACGCCACGCAGCCTTGACTGTTTCATCATGACGGATGACAGAGAGGCACTCATCAGAAAAGCTGTTAGCCAGCCAAGTGCGAAATAGAGCGTCGGTAGCATCCCAATCATCAAAGAGATCAGACTCTGGAGGAAGAGGGTCATCGGTGAGATGATGACGTTTGCGTTGTGAGCGAAGGAGAAAGGTGATGGAGACACTCCAGTCTGGGTAGTTGGAATTGATGAGTTTGGAAACGGTGCCAAGGTTGCCCGAAGGAGTATGTGGAGGAGGAGAGAGGGCCACGAGAGTAGTAGTGGTAGAGGTATCAGAGAGAGACATAGAAGAGAAGAGAGCGGAAACAAATCCGCGACAACAGGTCACGCAAACAAGGAGAAGAGATCGCACGAACAGAAAACAGGTCACGCGAACAAGGAGAAGAGACAAGGTCGTGAAGACAAGTCGCGCGAAAACAAATCGCACGAGGACAGGCCACGCGAACATAGAGAAGAGAGCGCGCGAAGACAGGTCGCGCCAAAACAGATCGTGCGCAGACAGGCCGCGCGAACAGAAGACTGCGCGAAGACAGGTCACGCGAAGAAAAACCACGAAGATAGGTCGCGCGAACAGAAATAATTCGCGCGAACACAAAGGATACAAGTCGCGCGAACAGAATCAGGAGGAAAAGTTAGAGTCCTCTGATATCATGTGCGAACAAGAAAGAAAGAGACCGAAATTTGGAATAATAAAATTTTTATTATCCAAAAAAGTGAGTATTACAAAGGTATAACCTCCCTTTTATAGAATGGAGGAGAGGGGAAAGATTATAAATAAGCAATGTGGGATAAATAAACAATGTTATAACGAGCTATACATAAAATCAGACCGCTCAAGCCGCGCGGTTAGACGAATTGGCTAACCGTCCGGCAACTACTATAAAAAAGTGAAGCCGCTAGGAGAGACCGCTAGACCGCCCGGTCATCAAGTCGTCAACATCAAACTGCCAGACCGCCAAGTCTCCAATCAACAACATCACGACAACCAAGCCATTGGAGAGAAGCCGCTAGACCGCCCTGCTACCAAGCCGCAAGAGTGAAACCGCCAGACTCAAGCCGCCAGACCGCCCGGACTCAATACTGCAACAAGACGGCGGTGGAAGACTAGGTCAGTTGCGGCGGTGAGCCTCCGACGACGAGAGGCCGACTAGTGAGATGGATGGGACAACGGCCGCCCCGGCCGTCTACGTTTAGCTGCACGACGTGGAACGACCAGTTGGGAGGTCGGCTAGGAGACGTGAGGCGGTCGTTCACTGCCAACCCCATGGTGTCGAGCGAACATACTGCGTGGAGCGGCCGGCCAGGATGCCCGTAGCGGCCCCTGCGGCTGCTCGCGGACGATCGCGAGGCTCGGGGTTGCCGGTCGGGAGGCCGACCGATGCCCTCGCGGTCGCGGGTGTCACAACCCGCATTTTTCACCTAATGGAGTCATTATGATCGTTGTGACACCTCGTGTGTCCCGTTGTTTTGATCGTACCTCACTTTGCTTAACCTTTGCAATGTTCTTATGCAGTCTAAATCGTTTGTTGACCGTTAATTCATGTTGAATAAAAGAAACTCTGCGTGTATAATTTTTAACTACAAAACATACTACTTTTAAGCTCTATAAAAGTCCATTTATTTATATTAAATGTAGAAGTCACATCATCATTACAATATGTTAGGCTTTCATTCTCATATAAGATAATAAATGAATCAAACTAAGTATTTTCCCTGCATAAACTTATATATTTTCTCACCTATGGACTAGTGATCCACCCGACCGAGGGACACGGTAAGTAACTCAAATAACTTATATTTTTTTAAAACTTAATTTCGTAAGTCTTTTACTTAAAATGAATGTGAGGACGAGTCGCTTGAGCGTCTGCAGTTGTCCCCTGAACGGCGTGGCATCACGGCGCGTATTTTCTCTCACTCTGACTTATTATTTAATACGGAGAAAATGTGGGTTGTGACTGCGGGGAGCGGGGCGGCCGGCCAGGAGGCCATTCTCTCGTGGGCGGTCGCAGGGTGTTAGGTGAAGAGCGGGACAGCCGGCCGAGAGGCCAGCCGCCGGCCTTTGTTATCGCGAGCCGGAGGCACTTGCACGGGCGCCCGGTCGGGGGGTCGGCCGCGGAGGCGAGACCTGAGGCGATCTAGATCGTGTGCGGTGGTTTTGAGCGGTTGGCGCACGGATCGCACGGGGATCAGGTGAGCGGATCGCATGGGAAGCGGTTTTCCCTTAACTCCCTACTTCGCTAGTGGGGGACATGAGAATTTCGGGTATTTGCAGCCCGAAATTCCTATAAATTTTGGGTGACTCCATCAAGCCTATTTGGGTTGGATGAAGATGAAACAATGTTTTTGAATGAAGCTGACTCTTTGTGGTTAGAATCAAATATAAAACAATATTTTGGAGATCGTTGGTTTCAAATGGAGGCTATTCAAAAAGGTCGAAGTTACTGTTTGTATTTTTCGAATAACAAATGAGCCATCCGATCGCGCTTTAAAATTTTTGTTTTGCTTCTTTTTTTGTTATTTTTTTATGTTAAAGCTTGTTAAAGCACAAATGTTGGATTTAAAGCTGAGCGGTTTGAATCTCACCCACTCCCAGAAGAGAGAACGTTACCCATACAGAAATATTACTCCTTCGTATATCCATGGTCTGGATGTCCTCTGAAGATCAGAATGCACCCACGGGTACTGAAGGCCCCCCTGATTGTGCTAATAGTGGCTAAATGGATGGATATATGTGGTTAAGGCTCAAGAGTGGTGCCAAGGAGGGTCCATATACCTATGTGGGGTCATGTTAAGGAATAAAATCTTTCCCATTGAATATGTGATGAATTCCTATACTCTAGGAATATCAAACTCATAGGATTTAACGCCATTCCTCCTCGTGACCATACAACAACTCATTCGCCCAGCATTCAAGTTTCTAGCAATTCCCCAAAGGTTCCTCCCAACCTGAACGCAAGCCATCACTTGCTCATCTTCCTCAAAGCTCTACCCTCTCTTGTGATTATCTATGTAAACTTTATAAGATTCACTACTCAATTCAATCTTACATCGAACAGACTCATACAAATAATGCAAATATCAACCAAAGACTAAAGACGCACTAAATCATGACTTCATAGGGAGAAGAGCTACGTGAATAGACTCCCTATGCACGTATCCCGGCACTACATGGAAAGAGTAACATAGTAGATACCTAATAACAAAACAATTGTATGCCAACTCAACTATCATATCAGCATCAATTACGTTTTTTTTAAAAAATAAGATCATTTGTGCTTAATAAGCTTACGGACCCAAAGTTGCGTTCAGAGAACAAATGAATTAATTTTGCCTAATGAGAACTTCCCAATTTGTAGGCTGTAGTCTCAGTCGAAAACAAGAGTCGAAACAAGAGATTAATATACTAAAGTGATGAAAGAGAGAGGAAAAAAAACTAAAGAAACAAAATAAAATTTTGGGATTTACCAGTAATTACCAAATGAAAATGAAGGTAACCTTCAACCTTATGATAAATAAGAATGATTATGTTCCTTCTTCCTCGAAAAAACATTAAAAAACCACATTAGACATCATACTGAACAATACTATTCTGCAATTCCGTAACAAAACTCTTTCCCAGGCTGCGGATTAAACATACTGATGTTAGTTATTGATCAGCTAGATCAGGCAGGAAGCTTCAGCGCTTCGCGATTTTTCCAACTGGTAAGAAATCGATAATTTTTTTATCATTATTCGACAGCAAAAAGTGACAAAAATCGCAAAAATTATAAAAATAAGCTCACGGCATACCTCTTTATGTAGTAATAGAAGAAATCTGCGTAGAAAGCTGTTTGAATAAGGCCTGACAACCAAGCTGCAAGAGAAACTTCGAGTATTGTTTACTTCATATTAAGCAGTGAAAAGCATCTTTGCAACTGAGAAAAAATTAGGATGAAGTGCAAAAAAGAAAGGTAAAAATTTTTATCTTCAACGATATTTTTGAGAGCCTAAGGAAATGGCGAAATTCTATGCATAGTGCTCTCATAGGGATGGTTGGTTAAAGATCAATGAAATATTTTTGGAGTTCAAAGTTTAGAGTTTTGAATTTAGGATTTACTGTTTAGGGTGATAAGATTTGTAGAATAGTGGTGTAAACCTTGTATATACTTCTTGAATTACAAATTACAAGTATGAGTACAAATATATAGGGAGAAGAGAGAGAGAATCATTCATTATACAAGATGTGGGACTAATACATGAGAAAATAAAAAAGACCTATAATGGGCCTTTACAAACAGTTTTCTAACACTTCCACGCAAGATGGAGAGTACAAGTCGTAGGCGCCAAGCTTGAATAAGAACTGATAATATAACGGCCGAGAGAGGGCTTTGATTAGGATGTCAGTAACTTGTCCTGTAACGGGAACATGTTCCAATTCTATATTCTTTGATTGAACATTTTCCCGAATGAAATGACAGTCAACTTCAATATGTTTTGGTCATTCATGAAAGACTGGATTCTTGGCAATATGTATCGCTGCTTGACCGTCACAAAATAAGGTTACCGGAGGAGAGTTTGAGTCTCAAATCATCAAGTAGACTTTCAAGCCAGGTTAACTCAAATACAACAGCAGTCATAGCCCAGTACTCGGCCTCAGCAGAGGATCGAGCAACAACGGTCTGCTTCTTGCTACGCCAGGTTATAAAGTGTCCACCGAATTATGTACAAAAACCAGTTGTGGAACGCCTATCATCCAGAGAACTCACGTAGTCGGCGCCAGAATACGCAACTAGAGATAGAGAGGTACATGGTTTGTAAACAAGTCCTTTTCCCAGAGCAGTCTTTAGATATTTGAGGATGCGCTCAACGGCTTGAAGATGACATGTCCGAGTAGCATGCATAAAACGACTCACAACTCACACAGCAAATGAGATCTCAGGTCAAGTAACTGTAAGATAAATCAGCTTCTCCACCAAATGTCGATAATACTCTGGATTTGTAAACAGTTGGTCAGAATCAGAACCACGCGCAGAGAGCATGTGATTTACATCCATAGGGGTGTCTGCAGGTTTGCACCCTGAGTAGCCAGCATCTTACAGGAGGTCAATATAGTACTTCCACCGGGATAAGACGAGTCCATCAAGTCGTCTGGCGACCTCGAGCCCAAGGAAGTAGCGAATATTTTCCGGGTCTTTTGTCTGAAATGTTGAGTTCAAATGTTGTTTGATTTGTTGTATTCATCTAGAGTCGTCGCTAGTAATTAGGATATCATCAACATACACAAGGAGAATTACCGTGTCTGTTGGCTGATGACGGGTGAATAGAGAGAAGTCAGCTGAGCTTCGTGTAAAACCAACTTCACGAACAACCTTGCTGAATTTTTCAAACCAAGCACGCGGGGACTGTTTGAGACCATATATAGACTTCCGGAGATGACATACATGAGACTCTCATGTGATCTCAAACCTGAGAGGTTGGTGCATATATACAGTTTCTTGCATATGACCATTGAGAAAGCCGTTTTTAATATCCAACTGATGGAAGGTTCATTGTCGATGTACTGTCAAGGAGATCAGGACTCGAACACTATTCAACTTGGCAATCGGGGAGAAGGTTTCATCATAATCAAGACCTTGTTGTTGAGTGAACCCCCGGGCCACAAGGCAAGCCTTTAGGAGGTCAACAATCTCATTTGCAGCATGTTTGATAACAAAAACTCACTTGCAGCTGACACAGGACTGGCCGGGAGGAAGAGGAACCAAATCGCAGGTCTGGTTAGCCCAAAAAACAGTCATTTCATCCTCCATGGCCGTCCGCCACCCCAGGCGCTGAAGCGCTTCCTGCACAGAGTTAGGAATAGCAATGGAGGAAAGAGAGGCGACAAAATGGTGGAGTGGTGGAGAGAGTCAATGTAGAGACACATAATTCGCCAATGGGTGAGCCGTAGAGATTGATGCAGGATCAGCAAGCCGCGGGATGTCATCTGTAGAGGGAAGTTGTTGTGGGGAAGTAGTCTTGGACTTATGGCGAGTATAAATAGTTAGATACGGAGAGGTGGCGGAGGTAGAGAAGGTATCCAGAGAGGTGTAGGAGGAGGGGGTAGAGAGGGAGCCGTGACAGGAACGGCAGGACAAGCAACAGTGGATGATGGTGACGGGGTAAAAAGAGAGTAGTGGAATGGTTGATCAGCAAGTAAGGTTACATCAGCTGAGACAATCATCTTACTGTCGATAGGTGAATAACATACATAACCTTTTTGAGTGCAGGAGTAGCCAGCGAACATACATTTTGTGGCGCAAGCAGTGAGCTTGTCAATAGACGGACCAAGTAAGTGAACATAACATGCACAGCCAAAGACACGAGATGTGAAAAAGAAGGGAATTTTGGAAGGAAAGAGGAGACTAAATGGAGAGGTGAAGTCGAGGTAGGATGAAGGCATACGATTGATGAGATGACAGACAGTAGAGACCGCAAAGTTCCAATATTCTGTGGGCACCTGCATTTGAAACATGAGCGATCGACCGACATCAAGGAGGTGACGATTTTTCTGCTCGGCCACACCGTTTTGCTAGGGGTAGCACACGAGGTTTGATGCACGATGTCAAACTCGGTGCATAAATTGGAGGTGAAAGAGAGGGTTAGACCCGATATACTCTAGAGGGGGGGTGAATAGAGTATCTTTAAAACGTTTTGCTGTTTATACAATTTTCAGAGAAGAGCAAATAATAGATATTAATATTTACTGTAAGCAAAAGAGCAATCTAAGATAAACTAATCTAACACAGCCACAACAAAACTATACTAACACAAGCCACAGCAAGAGCAAAAAGAAAAAGGGCAACCAGACAACACAAGAATTTTTATAGTGGTTCCCCAACCTGGGTACATCCACTCTTTTATCACCCTGGTAGGAATCCACTAGCAGGTTTTGATCAGGTGACTGTCACCAATGAGGTTTTGATCAGGTGCACAAAAACCAACTCAAGTCTTTTGATCAGAAGACTTGCAACCAAGAAATAACTTTTGAAGGAAGTTAAAGAACTCTTTGTACAGTGAGAGGGTGAGAGATTTATGGTGTCTTCTCTTTCTCAAAACAATTGAGAAGACAAGTGGATCTTGATGTTGTCAAAGCTTCCCCTGAGATATTGAATTGTTCAGGAAGATTTGAGCTTTGCTTCAGGGTGTAGGTCTTCTATCTTCAGCCTTGATTTGAACAGATCCAGGAACTTCTTGACTGATAGAAGTTTGTTGTCCTTGAAGAATCCTGGAGTGAAGGTTGAAGAAGACTCTTGATTTCGAATGGATGTTCTTCTTCGTCTTCAGCAATGTCAAGAAGAAAACAAAATTGTTTTCTGTACAGTGAAGGATTAGAATGTAGTTGTTGTTGATCTTCTCTGTATGTCTTGTGTTATTTCTCTGGTCTCGACTTCTTGTTCTCTTCTCTATGGAGAAGAAAAGAAAAATCTCTTTTATATGATCAGTCAAATTTCTCCTCTGAATTTTGAATTCCTATGCATTAATTGCTGACGGCCTGAAAAATGAAATACGACTGGATATAATATCTGCATTAATGGATTTACCCAACTGTCCTATTGAAAAGAGGTAAGTAATAATGCTGATAAATATCATAATCAATGCTGCTTCGAACGGTTATATTCAGAGAATATTAAGCATTGATTATTCAGGAATTACTGCAATAGAATAAGGACAAAAAAAGAAAAAATCCAAATCTAGATCTGCACATAATTCGTCGAGCAAAGAACAGATTTCGTCGACCTGAGTCCAGAGTTCGTCGACCAGAGAAATCATGTCCGTCGACCTGATAATTCATGTTCGTCGACCTGAGCACCACGTTCGTCGACCCGAGAACAGCTAACTGCTTTCTGATAAAACTTGTCAATTCTGTGTTCTAAGTTCGTCGAGCTGATAACATAACTTCGTCGACTGGAGTTCAGAGGAAGGATTCTGAACTTAGAATGTTGAAGTTGAACTTCCAGAAATCGTCGACCTGAGCTAGAATATCGTCGAGCTCAACTCAGAGAATTGTCTCTGAGTTCGTCGAGCTGAGCACGACTTTCGTCGATCTGAGTTTGACGAACGTCGAACTCATTTTCCTGAAACTTGATATTTCTCTAAGTCTAGAGTCTTCTGCAGTCTTTTGTTGGCTGGTCCATGCAATGTTAACTCTAAGGACATAGCCTAAACTCTAGGACACAGACATGACCCTGGTTATACATGGTGGGTCAATTATCCTATTTAGTGAACCTAGCCCAAATCAAACTAGGGATCCAACAGGAGGTATGACCAGTTTATTTGCGAGCATTATCGGTGCGAATGATTTTTAACATAATGGAGAATTGCGCACGCGTCTTAGTTAGAAAAGTATGAAAAACAAATGTTAGTTCAGAACGATCATGTAGTAAATATAACCAAGTGAGACGTGACTAATCATCAATAAATGTGACAAAATATCGATAGTCAAAAACACTGGGAACTTTATAGGGGCCTCAGATATCAGAATGAACTAAAAAGAACTGAGTATCACTCCGGGTACAAATAGGAGGAAAAGAAATACGATGTTTGTCATACATACATGATTCACAAGTAAACTCTTGCCGGGAGACATCAGGAAGTGCCTTCTTGAGAATACGGAGGGAAGCATGCCCAAGGAGGCGATGCCAGTCAACAGTAGAGACGGCAGAGAGGATGGTTGGTGGAACATCCAAAAGATACAGCTCATTCGACAGCCTCCCTTTACCAATGATACTCCGCGTGCGGCGATCCTGCACAACAAAAGAGAAAGGAGAAAATGTTATACAACAGTCAAGTTCCTAAGTAAGACGACTAACTGATAACAAATTGAAGGGGGATCCCGGAACATACAAAACTGAAGAAAGAGGGAGAGTAAGAGTTAGCTGAAGATTAGTTGCGCCAGCAATCGGAGTGGTGTTGCCATTGGCAACAGTAATGAACTTGGGATAAGCAGACTGTATATACTGCGATGGTCTCTGGGATGTATGTGGTGAGTAGCACCTGAATCCACGATCCAGTGGGGGCTATGAGAGAGACAAGATATACCTTCAGAAAAAGACGCTACCGAGTCGGATGAGCGACTGATGACGCCTTGCAGTTGTTGAAGCTGGGTGTAGAGAGCATTGATATCTTGTCGAGTAGAAGAATCAGAATCCTGTGGAGCACCTGTGGGAGGAGCAGCTGTAGTAGAAGCAGCAAGGTGTGGAGGCAGATCATGCTTGTGGTAGCATGTAGCTTCAAAATGACCCTCTCGACCACAGTAAGTACATTTGAAATCGGAGCGCCCAACACGTCCTCGTCCCCGAGACAAGTGGTGGTCTCCCCAAGTTGAAGAGTCACGAACTGGAGCATGAGTGGGTAAGAGTGGCTGCTAAAGGAGAGCTGATGAAAAATTTGTAGGGGCCTCAGAAGGAGGTGTGACTTTGAGTAACATAGAGCAGACATCGGACAGGGAGGGCGTGGTGGAGGAAGAAAGAATCTGAGCTCGGACACTATGAAGGTGAGGAGGAACTCGGGCCATCATCATCACAATCTCGACAACTTCCTTTTGCGTCTGTTGTGTAGCAAGATCCGTGGAGGGAGGTTGATGTTGCATCCAGGCCTCCACTAGAGCTTTGGCCTTGGCAACGAAAGAGGCCAAATCACATGTTGTCCCGTGATCCAGAGTTTGAAGCGCGGAGATGATATCAAACAGATAGAGCAAGCTGTCTTTACCAGAGTAGAGAGAGTGAAACTCCTCTCATATCGCCTTAGCAGTCTCATGATACATGGTCATGCGATATGACTCGGTATTCAGGGAAATGAGGATCCAAGATTGGACTCGACCGTCATCACGGAGCCACTCATCAGTGGAATAGTAGGAGCATCCCGAGTAAGATGATGAAGGAGAACCTTAGTCTGGAGAATGCGTCGAACAGAATGCACTCATTCAACAAAATTATGTTTTCCACTGAGGCAGATAGTGGTGATCCGAAGTTCATCACGAACTTTAGGAAAAGGAACAGTGGCACGAGCGGGAAGTGAAGAGGCAATCGTTGAATCCATGGCGGCAAGAGAGGTGGTCATGCTTATAGACTCGGGCGAACTGACGAAGAGCAGCAAAAGAGAGAAGCCGCGGGAGGAAGACGACCAGAGAATCCACAACGAGTAGCAAAGACGAGTCGGTGGCGGCTAGAGGAGAGGTCGACAATGGCTTAAGCAGGAGTCTGGCGGAGAGCAAAATTAGGCCGGCAACGGTTTAGAGAAGAGGCCGACAACAGATTAAGCACGAGACGCAGAGGACAACAGTCCGCGACGAATAGAAAAAAACAGTCTGGGACGAATAGACAAAAACAGTCTGCGGCAACAAGAGACCACGGTTAACAGTCAAAGTTATAGATGTCGGATATCGGGGACACGTCGGTTTAGGTTTTTCATGTCGGTTTTAATATGTCGGGGGATATATCGGGGATATTTCATATATCGGGTTTTAATATTTTATTATTTGTGTAATTATTTATAAATTTAATCATTTTTTAATTTACATATATTAATATATTAATAATTTGATATTTATTGAACTTCTAAATTTATCAAACTAATATAAACATTTTGTGTTACACATGTAATAACGGTATAACGCGTCAAATAAAACAAGAGCAAACAAAATGTTGCGAAGTTGTCGATGATAATGGAAGATAGGGAACATTTAGTGCATAATTCAAATAACATGCATAATTGAAGTCGATGACGGATTTGAGCAAAAAAAGAAAGCTAGAGGAAGGGAAAAAACAACCTAAACAATGAAACAATTTTGGTATATTGTCTATTAGACCATAGACACTAATTAAAATAAATTAAAAAAATCAGCCGCTGAAATGTAGGGATATATCGGCCGATACATCGGCGAATACATCAGTCATTAGTAGACATATCGGAGGATATATTACAAAAGGATATTTTGCAAAAAAATATCAGAAACGTGTCGTTTTGTCCATGAAAGCTTTATGTCACCGACATGTCGGCCATGTAGGAGGACATCCACAATCAGAGTGAATCAGTCCACAACGATTAGAGAGAGGCAGGAAGAGCGGCAAGTTGTGGAGAAGCTCACAACGGGTAGAGAGGAGGCCGCAGTGGGTCGAGAGGAGACCGCAGCGGGCCTAAGCAGCGACCAAAAACAGAGGCCAAAAGGCAGTCCGCAAGTAGAAGAAGGCAGTCACAGTAACCGCGCGGATAGTAAGGACAGTCCGCTCAAGCAGCAGTGCGGTCAGAGAAGAAGGCAACCTCAGTAACCACAACGGGTAAGAGTAGCAGACCGTGGAGGTTAATAAAGGCAGACCGCGGCGGGTAAGACCACGGGTAAGAGAAGAAGACCGCGGCGGTTAAGAAAGGTAGACCGCGGCGGGTAAGACCACGGGTAAGAGAAGTAGACTGCGGCGGGTAGGAAAGGCAGACCGCGGCGGGTAAGAGAATAAGACCGCGCACCCAAGCAAACGGCGAGCAGTCCGCGAATAGCAAGCAGACCGCAAGGCGTGAACACCAAGCACCGAAGGTGGCGGACTACAGCAAGCAACGGTTAAGAAAGGAAGACTGCGGCGAGATGAGGACAGCAACGGTCAGGGAGGCTGAAGCCGGAAGAGCTTGCAGCGGGCAAAAACACGCGGCTAGCAGTAGTCCGCGACAAGCAGAGAGGTGAGTGGGGCCCGAGAAGAAGCTAAAAAAAGCAGGAGAGGGGGCAGAAAGGCGGGATGGGTGGAGCCACGAGATGAGAGGAGGCGAGTATAAAAAAACAGAGACCACAGCCTTGTGCGGATAGCAAGAGAGAAGCAAGGCTAGCGGTTAGAAAGAAAGGAGGCCGCAGCCTTGTGCGGATAGCAAGAGAGAAGCAAGGTCGGCGGTTAGAAAGTGGCAAACCACAAGGACCGTGTTTCGTTCTGATACCATGTAGAATAGTGGTGTAAACCTTGTATATACTTCTTGAATTACAAATTATAAGTATGAGTACAAATATATAGGGAGAAGAGGAAGAGAATCATCCCTCATACAAGATGTGGGACTAATACATGAGAAAGTAAAAAGACCTATAATAGACCTCTAAATGGGTCTTTACAAACAGTTTTCTAACAAGATTTTAAGTATTTAGGAATTAGGGTATTTAGGGTTTATGGTCGCATCTTCTTCCAAGAAATATCTTGATCTAACATGTACGAAGATAATATGAATGAACATCAATCAGGAGGCTTGATACTAGTATGCCAGCGACACACAAACGGCCCATCAACAGCAAATTGATTTGGTACCTCTCTCTCTCCAATATATAGGAAAGGATTGTAGCTCCTCAGGGGCTCAGGGCATCTCTTGCATTCTCCAGTTTTGAAAATGGAAATGTGAAATTGTGCCTAGGTCGACCCTTCAGCCGCTTATTCCCAATTTCAAACCCTCTTGCCTCTTGCTCTGCCCCATCTAGCCTTGTCAATCACTCAATCCCTGATAGCAGATTTTCTCAAAAGATGGCATAAGCGGCATCGCCAAACCAATCGACCTAGAAGCATAAAGTTATAGCTATTGGTGGATTGATTGTCTTCAATAGATATAGGTAGGGCTTCTAGACGAAGAGACCATAAATGCAACTTTCAGAAACTTGAAACTTATTTTATACCTATATTTCGTAACGAAATGACAGGTCTTTAGAAAAGAAGAATCAGCAGATCAATGCCCAATACTCATCCGAATCAGGCTTAATCATCAACGCGGACGATGTAGCTAGCTTTCTTAATACAGAGATTTTTTACTGATGCTTTATTATTATTTCTGTTGGTGCAGTTTTGTTTGGTTTGTACTTGGATGGCTGTTAAGGTTTAGGCCAGTGGAATTGTGTAGTCATTATATCTTTGGTGTTTGAATGTCTAACTATCTCTTGTACTTTCTAGTATTTCCCGATCAAAATCCTTTCTAAATAATGTTATTTGACATGATAAAGGCTCCCTTTGGAATGGCAGTCATGGTTATGAACCGCCATTCGTGAATGCCCGATCTCACCTAAGGAACTTCATACACTTAAGTTCAAATCTAGTTTTATTTTCTTGGTGGCGTTTTTGTCCAAACTCACTGGAACAAAAACGTCGCACCAACCGGAGCCAAAACTCCATCAGTATGATACAGAATCTGATAAATAACTGTCACAAGTCCAGCTTCGCAGATGCGTGAAATTTCCCGTATTAATTAATTAGACTTGCGGCTAAGATGAACAAAAACATTATAGCTTGAACTTTCTCATATTTATCCCTTCAATATTGTTGATGATTTCAACTTTGATGATTACTATTAGAAAAGCCCATGTAAAAGGCCCATTTGATGGCCCATTTTTCCTCCTCCTTCTTTAGTCCCACATCATGTATAGGATTTATTCTTCTCTCTTCTCTCCTATATATTTGTATTCTCTCCTTGTATTTAAATACTTGAATAATACATACAAGCTTTGGGCACTTCCAACATGGTATCAGAGCCAGGTTCCGTCTAGCTGCGACCTGCCCTTTTC
Source organism: Platanthera guangdongensis (assembly GCA_039583875.1). Lineage (NCBI taxonomy): Eukaryota > Viridiplantae > Streptophyta > Magnoliopsida > Asparagales > Orchidaceae > Platanthera > Platanthera guangdongensis. The sequence goes on along the minus strand of CM077163.1, from coordinate 202,610,633 downwards.
TGTCCGCCCGGTCTCCTGCGGACTGCCTTCCTACACCCGCGGACTGTCCTTCTGCATCCGCCTCTGCGGACTGCCCCTCTGTACCTGACCGCTCGGCTACCCTGCGGACTGCCTTCCTGTCCGCTCCGGTCTCGTGCGGACTGCCCTTCTGTTTCCGCTCCTCTTCTCTCCCTCCGTGGTTCCACCCTCCTCAGGCTTCTTATATCCCTCTTCTGCTCTGACTCGTGGGGCCCACCTCTCTCTATCCGCTCCGGACGATCCTTCCTGTCCGCTGCACTCTGTTTGTGTCCGCTCGAGCCTCTTTGCTCGCGGACTGCTCCCTCTAGCTCGCTCTATTTCTGTCCGCTCGAGCCTCTGTGCTCGCGGACTCTCTCTCTCCGCAGTCTCTTGCGGACTGCTCCTGTCCGCTGCGGGCTCTCCTTGTGTCCACTGTGCGCTCCTCTTGCTGCGACCTCTGCCGCGACCTGCCCCCAGTTCGCCGCGACCTCTGTCGCGGACTGCTCCAGCTCTGCTCTCAACAGCTGCGATCTGCTCCACTGATCTGCGACCTCTTCCAACTCGCCGCGACCTCCTCTCGCGGACTGCTCCTGTTCGCCGCGGCCTCACTTAGTTCCAGACCGCCGCGACCTCCAGACCGCCGCGACCTCCAGACCGCCGCGACCTCCAGACCGCTGCGGGCTCTCTTTTCTCCCACTGCTGGCCGCGCGGTTTGTTCTCTCCGAGCCCTGCTGTCTGCTGCTACTCAGTCGCCATGTCCTCCAGCGACTCCACTACCGCTCAACCCCCTGCCGACCACGTGGCTCCTCTCGAACTCCGCGATGAGCTTCGGATTACTACTATTTCTCTCTCTGGCAAGTCCAACTTCATTCCCTGGGTCCACTCTGTCCGCCGGGTCTTACAGGCCAAGGGTCTTGCCCGTCACCTTACCCAGGGCTCACCAACTCCTACTGATGATTGGCTCTGCAATGACGGTCGCGTCCAGACCTGGATCCTGAACTCGGTGGAGGGTGAGCCGTACCAGATGATCATGTATCATGAGACCGCCAAAGCCATGTGGGATGAACTTCATTCGTTGTACTCCGGGAAGGACAGCCATCAGCACCTTTTTGACATCCTCACTGATCTTCAAGCCTTGGATGTTGGCAAAGCTCTGGACATGACCTCCTTCGTGGCCCGTGCTAAAACTCTCACGGAAGCCTGGATTCAGCACCAGCCCGCGACTACTGATCTCGCTGCCCAACGCGCCCAGAAGGAGGCTGTTTGTATTGCTATGATTATGGCTCGCGTCCCGCCACACCTGCACAGTATTCGGGCCCAGGTTCTGGCTTCACCCACTACCCCTTCCTTCTCTGATGTCTGCTCAATGTTACTTCGCGTACCACCTCCACCGGAGGCTCCTGCACCACCCTCGCCGGCCCTTCTTCAGCAAGCCCTTCCTCCTTTACTTCCACAACCCTCTTTTACTCGGGGTGGCCGTACGGGCTCCCGTGGGCGGGGCCGTGGTGGCCGCGGACGGCCCAAGTGCACCTACTGCGGCCGGGATGGCCATACTGAAGCCGTCTGTCACAAGAAACATGGCTACCCTCCTCGCCCGCCTACTGCTGCTGTTACCGATAGCTCACCTCCAACTGGTACGGATCTTGAGGCTCTTCGCCTTCAGCTGCAACAACTCCAGGGGCTCCTCAACCCCCCTTCTGCTTCCATTGCCTCCACCTCCCATGCAGGTATTGTCTCCACCTCCACTGCAGGTACTGCCTGTCTCTCTTCCAGCTCTCGCTGGATCCTGGACTCGGGAGCCACCCACCACATCACTTCCATGCGGCCGCCCCAGTTCTCTGCTGCTGCTCACCCCCCGTCTATTACTGTGGCCAATGGTGCGCTTGTCTCGGTCTCCGGCTGCGCGGATCTCCTCCTTCCTCCCTCTCTCTCTCTTCGCTCCGTTCTTTATGTGCCAGCCTCGCCTTTTAATTTACTCTCTGTTGGTCGTCTTACTACTGATATGAATTGCTTTATCACCTTCACCTCTTCTGGTTTTTTGATACAGGATCGGCAGACGCGGATTACAATTGGTAGGGGTCGGCTGCAGAACGGGCTCTACCTCCTCGATGTCTCTCCCACATCCCTTTCCTCTGTTTCCTCGTCTGATTGGCATTGTCGGCTTGGGCATGCCCCTCTACCTATCCTGCAGAAGGCGCTTCCCGACCTTTCTCTTCCTGCTTTTAAATGCGATTCTTGTATTTTTGGCAAACAACCTCGCTCTTCTTATCCCGCTCATTGTACTAGGAGCTCTGCTCCGTTTGATTTAATACATTCTGATATTTGGGGACCCTATAAAGTTTCTAGCATTTCTGGTTATCGTTATTTTCTAACATTTATTGATGATTACTCTCGTACTACTTGGTTGTATCTCTTGCATGATCGCTCTGAGCTTCCTCGTGTCTTTCAGGCATTTGTGTTAGAGACTCGTACACAATTCTCTACCACCATTAAAACTTTCCGCTCTGATAATGCCCGGGAATATACTAGCCACGAGTTTGCCACTCTCTGCGCAAACTTCGGTATTGTTCACCAGACCTCTTGTCCCTACACCCCTCAACAAAACGGGGTCGCCGAACGCAAGAACCGCCACTTGCTCGATGTTGCTCGCTCTCTCATGCTTCACATGCACGTTCCCAAAGTCTTCTGGAACTTTGCGGTGTCCACTGCATGTTTTCTTATCAACCGTCTCCCCTCTCCCGTTCTCCAGAACGCTACCCCCTTCAGCCTTCTTTTTCCCTCCACACCCGCCTTCCCCCTCACCCCCCGGGTTTTTGGATGTACCTGCTTTGTCCATACTCTGGGCCCCACTCTTGACAAACTGGATCCCCGTGCGGCCAAACACATTTTTGTCGGCTACTCCCGCACCCAAAAGGGCTATGTTTGCTACTCTCCGATCACCCGGAAGGTCTCTGTTTCGGCTGATGTTACTTTCCGGGAGGATCAACCCTTCTTCCCTCCTCCTTTGCCACCACTTCTACCACCACCTCCTACAACACCCTCCCTCCCACGGCCGGTGATCCACGTCCACTCACCTCCCTCCATCCCTCCGCCTCCTCCCACCATTGACCCTCCTCGACCCCCCGTTATTTGGGTCTATGCTCGTCGCCCTCTTCCTCCCGTTGCTCCTCTGCAGTCGGCTTCGACCTCGGCTTCTCCGTGTTCTGCTGCTCCGGTGTCGGCCTCTACCGCTCATCCAATGGCGGACTATGTTTCTCTCCATCGCCTCTCTCCACCTCTTCAGACCTTGGCTACTTCGCTCTCCTCGGTCTCTATTCCTACTTCTGTCCAGGACGCTCTTCAACATCCTGGGTGGCGTGCGGCCATGGAAGACGAGATGGCTGCTCTTTGGGCCAACCAGACTTGGACCTTGGTGCCCCTTCCTCCCGGCCAGAAACCCGTTGGGTGCAAATGGGTTTTCGTCATTAAACATGCTCCTGATGGGACCATTGATCGCCTCAAAGCTCGTTTGGTTGCTCGTGGCTTCACCCAGCAACCGGGGCTGGACTATGACGAGACTTTCTCTCCGGTCGCTAAGCTCAACACGGTCCGCATTCTCATCTCTGTGGCTGTCCATCGCCAGTGGCCCTTATTTCAACTCGACGTCAAGAACGCTTTCCTGAATGACGACCTTCAGGAAACGGTTTACATGCAACAACCTCCCGGGTTTGAGACCACGAGGGAGTCACGGGTTTGTCATCTTCTCAAATCTCTATATGGTCTCAAACAATCCCCTCGGGCATGGTTCGACAAGTTCAGCAAAGCTCTCCGGGACATTGGCTTCACTCGCAGCTCGGCTGACTTCTCATTGTTTACTCGCCACCAGGCCACTGGTACGGTTCTCCTATTGGTATATGTCGACGACATCATTATTACTGGCAGTGACTTGGACGGCATACAGGCCGTTAAGCTACATCTGAGCTCCGTCTTACAAACTAAAGATCTGGGTCCTCTTCGGTACTTCCTCGGTCTGGAAGTGGCCAGACGGTCAAATGGGTTGGTTCTCTCTCAGCGCAAATATTGCCTGGATCTTCTTCATGATGCAGGCTACCCTGGTTGCAAACCTATTGACACTCTCATGGATGCTAATCACAAAATATGTGCTCAGGGCTCAGATTCTGATTCGCTTCTATCAAATCCAGAATATTACCGTCGTCTAGTTGGGAAGCTTATCTACCTAACAGTTACAAGACCTGATATATCTTTTGCTGTGGGACTTGTGAGTCGCTATATGCACTCTCCTCGAAGCTCTCATCTCCAGGTTGTGGAACGCATTCTCAGATATCTTAAGACAGCTCCTGGCCAAGGACTTGTATACAAAACCTCATCTTCCATTCCTACACCAGTGGCATACTCTGATGCCGACTATGCTGGCTCCCTCGACGATCGACGATCTACTAGCGGGTTTTGCACCTATTTTGGAGGACATCTGATTACTTGGTGAAGCAAGAAACAAGCAGTGGTTGCTCGATCCTCAGCAGAAGCAGAATATCGGGCAATGGCTGCTGTGGTCTCTGAACTCACATGGATTGAGAGTCTCCTTACCGACCTTGGCGTTAAACTACCTTCACCAGCTCTCCTCCTATGTGACAGTCAAGCTGCCATACATATTGCTAAAAACCCGGTCTTCCATGAAAGAACGAAGCATATTGAGGTAGATTGTCATTTCATCCGAGAGAAAGTCCACATGAAGAAGATCGAGCTCAAGCATGTTCCGGGTACTGAACAGGTTGCTGACATCCTCACCAAAGCTCTACCTAGTACCCTCTTCTATCAGTGCCTATCCAAGCTTGGCGCATACGACTTGTACGCTCCAGCTTGCGGGGGAGTATTAGAAAAGCCCATGTAAAAGGCCCATTTGATGGCCCATTTTTCCTCCTTCTTTAGTCCCACATCATGTATAGGATTTATTCTTCTCTCTTCTCTCCTATATATTTGTATTCTCTCCTTGTATTTAGATACTTGAATAATACATACAAGCTTTGGGCACTTCCAACAATTACCAATCAAATCGTTGTCTTCTAACAATCTCCCATAATTACTGACAGCATTAGATAAATAGAAACCAAAAACTAGATGCTTGATTTGGCTAAAAATCATATGAATGGCAGGAGCTTACGTATCCAGCGAACTTTATGGCTCTCTGTGAAGAATCGATAAACCCAGTTGAAAAGATATAATCCCCTGTAAGCCCTGCAAATAGAAACAAGTTGCATTCACACATGCAAACCCTAAATTAAAAACTTCAGAAAAAATTACGGAGAATTAAACGCAAAGTGAAATGTGACAATGAAATAACTAGGAGTACTGTAATAAAATAAATAACAGTAGCTTGAGAATAATGCAGCAAAAGCTTAATAAATAAATTTTAATTAGGTCACACAGAAGGACCTAAATGCTACACACAAAATCTACAAGATCAATGTTATGGACCTTTTTGCGTGATTCGAAATCGGGGTGCGAAGATGACACCGAGGAAGATAAGCAGTCTCATTGTGACTCCTAAAGATGTGGTGTGAGCTCCAAAACCCTCTGACCTAAATTATGAGAAAAAGAGGAACTACAGAGGAGAAGCTAAAAGTAAAAATACCTTTCTCTTGTCGTGGCATGCTTACAAAATGGCTTGAGTATAAATAAATCCAATATAAAAAGAAATGCTAAAAATACTAAAAGACACTAAAGACTCATGCAACTCGTAACATATGATTCGAAATAAAATAACATAATCTTATAATGATTCGAATAAAAGACGCAGAATCTCATACGTAAGATATATAATAATCCATCACATTGAATTTGAGCTTGTCCTCGAGCTCTGAGAATGGAATATCTTTGTACGAGATTCTCCCGTTCATTTATTTAGTGCCAAAACAATTCTATATAATGAATTGTTGAGGACGAGTCTTTATCAAGAAGTGAGCTTTGGTCGCGCACACTGATGCTGAGAAGAGTCGTGATGATGCCGAGGTTTTGGTGCTTGCACGAAGGTGGCAGTGACAAATTTGGTAATTGGCGACATTGAGCTTTCGTGCTTGGGGACTGGAAGTGTGGACTCACGAATGATAGAGGAGGGGTCCATTGTAGGAGAATTGCAAAGGCCAAGGTTGATATGGTAGGTTGGAGCATAACCTTCGACTTCAATGTCGAAGATGCCGGTTGGGGAGGAACAACTAGTGATGATGGTGAATGATTATGTTGCAGTTCCGAAGTGGTCGAATGTTGTGGCATTGGAAGTTCCTAGATGGAAACAACAGAGGTTGGTGATGGTGTGGCATGAACGGCGGAGAGGTGTGGCATGAACGGCGGAGAGGTGTGGCATGAACGGCGGAGAGTGGTGGGAGTTTTGCATGCTCTGGTAGGTTCGGGCCCCCGATCCGTCTGAATAACAAGAGTCTGCCAATTTTGACAAGGAGTTGAGCAAGCGATGTCAGGGTCGCTGTCGCTAATTCTGCAAATTCCTCACGCACCAATCAAGATTCCACACACACCTCACGCACCAATCAAGATGTCGCACACCTTGCGGAGCATGAGGAGAAGCACCTCATCGATGTCAGGTGGATTGATGGGCTCGACAAGAGAGGGAGGGTAGGTTGATATATAGAATTGGTGTGCTGCTTGAGCTCAATGAATCTTTCTCCTAACTGCCACAGGAGGACAAAGGCGGGGTCTCCAAAAGGAGAGCAGGAAGCACGCATGAGTTTAAGCCTGGCTGTAAAGTACGCGCAACATGTCTGTTGCTCCTTTGACAGGGTGATCGGGGTGGTGGGTCCGCAGACGCACCGCCGAAGAACGTGGAGGCATCCGTCCCTATTGAATCGGAGGAAGGAGGAACCAGTCCTTGATGCACGAGGACAACTGGATACATGTTGTCTGGGAGCATCCGAATGAAGGAGAATTGTCTTTGGTGGTAAGCACAATGGTCGATCTTTTAAGAAGAAGAGCGCAGAGTGTCTTCGACTGGATCACGCGAGGGATTGTAGCCCGAGTCCGATCAGGGATCTGATCAAGACCGACGCTTGGACTCGTCGAGATATTAGGTGGCTAGATTAACAGGAGAGTGTGGATCAAAGGAAGGGAAAGCTTGGTTACCAAATATTATGAATCACCATGCGAGATTCAAAGTAAAGGTTGGGGAGAGCCCCTTGCCTCCATCGGTGCGGACAGAGGTGGATGCGAAGGCAATGGAGAAAACTGGAGCCTTGTTGTGGCTCTGGTAGACAGGAGCTCGAGGAAGAGCTCCAAAACCCTTTGACCTAAACTATGAGAAAAAGAGGAACTAGAGAAGAGAAGCTGAAGCTAAAAGGACTTTGTTCTTGTTGCAGCTACCGACAAGAGGACTCTTCTAGTATGGTCAGAAGCGAAGGCGAAGCCAACAAAGATAAATGAAGACTTGTTATGGCTATTAAAGGTAGGGAGATCGAGGGGAAATTCCAAAACCCTTAACCTGAGCTATGAGAACTCTTTAGAGTGGAGGAAAAAATATGATTGTTTTTTGGCCTCTTTCATTTGGTAGGAATTGAAGAAAAGAATTGGAATTGGAATTTTCTTCAATTCCTTAAGAATCGAAATCAAGTCATTTTTGTTGTCTCATTTCCGACCTCCAGAGGTTTAAATTGGTGATTCCGCACGCAACCCCTCCGACTTCCTCTGCTCACGTAAGGAAAACGGTGTGATGCTCCATACGTCAGTGATATACGCTTCCTTCCTCGCCTCCTTCTCCAGTCATGGCATTCGGTCACTTTCTCATCCGGTGGTCGTAAGCTGCATTTTTTGTGTGTGTGTGTGTGGGGGGGGGGGGGGGGGGGGTCCTTAGTCGTGAGGAATATCCCTTTATGATGATTTTTTGAGTTTTTATTGCTTGGATTTCGGTATTTAGGAACTGTAAGCTTGCAATTGAGATTTTTTAAGATTTTGGCCCTTATCTCTTTACCCTTATTTTAGATGAGCTCAACAGACATATCCAACAAGCAATATGTGTTTATTGATTGCGGATGATATTGTTTTGGTAGATGAGACGCGTGAGGATGTAATCACAAAACTTGAATCTTGTCAAGACACTTTAGAAAAGAAGAGTTTTAGGTTGAACAAGGCAAAGACAAAGTATATGGAGCTTAAATTTAGCAGTGCAAGAAAGAAGGATGACTTCGTTATTAAGTTGGGTGATCAAGATATTTCTCGTAGATAGTATTTTAAATATCTTGGATCGATAGTTTAGAAGGACGGAGGTATTGAAAAAGATGTGACACAGAATCCAAGTGGGTTGGTTTAAGTGGAGAGGTGCGTCAGAGATCTTATGTGATCGTAAAGTACCATTAAAATTTAAGGGCAATTTTACCATAATACAATTGTCGTTCTGAGTGTTGGGCAGTGAATTGTGTACATGAAAAAAAATGGGAGTTGCGGAGATGAGAATGCTTAAGTGGATGTGTGTACACACGAGAGTATATAAAATTAGGAATGAATGTATCAGAGATAAGACAGGAGTAGCACCAATTGCAGAGAAGATGCGAGAAGCTCGGCTAAGACGGTTTGGACATGTACAAAGGAGACCATTAGAGGCACCTGTTAGGCGTTGTGAGAGTCTAGTCACTAGGCATGTTAAACGAGGAAGGGATAGACCAATAAAAACTTGGAATGAAACTATAAGGAAAGACATGATGTACTTAGGCATTAGTGAGATTATGTAAAAAGATAGGGCACAATAGCGACAAAGGATCCATATAGCCGACCCCACTTTAGTGGGATAAAGGCTTGAGTGTTGTTGTTGTTTGTAGAATGTGGGATTTAGGTTTTTCTAGGGTTTTTAATTTTCTTTTTTTGAGTGTGTATTTAAGCAAAGAGAAATACTAGTTTCATCCTCCTTTATGTATCTGCATACAATCTAAATAATAAGAAATGCTTATATGAAACTCAGTATGGATAAAGCATTTCTTCTTTTGATTATTGGGTGTGTCATAGTAGAGGGAATTTCAATCCCCTGATATTGCATTCGTTTGTTCAGGGCTCATCCCTTAGGACGAATTGTGTTTTTTGTAGATTTGTTTTCTAGATTTGTATGTGTGTGTGTATGCAATAGTTTGTGTGTATGTATGGTGTGTGAATGTGAATGTGTATATGTTATTGTAATATGTGTTTATGTATAGTGTGTGAATGTGTATGTGTGTGCATGAGTGTGTGTGTGTGTGTATGTGTGTGTATGAGTGTGTGTGTGTATGTGTGTGTATATGTGTGTATATGTGTGAAATTGTTTGTGTGTGTGTATGAGTGTATGAGTGTATGAGTGTGTATTTGTGTAATGTGTTTATGTATGGTGTGTGAATTTGTATGTGTTTTGTGTGTGCGCGCGTGTTTGAATACTTAATTATTGTTGCATTGTTGTACATATGTAGATGAAAATAATGAATCGTCATAGACGTAGGAGAGCAGCAGTTGCATTTTTAACATTCATTGAATTCTAACATCTGGACGAACAACGGAATTGTTGATTCAAATTCCTGTGACAGAATTCCTGCATTCAGCCGAACAATAAAATTGGAATTGACTTCAATTCCAATTCCTGCGGGAATTAGAATTGGATCAATTCCAATTTCTGCAACCATTTCCTCCCAAAGGAATGAAGCCTTACTTGATTTCAGTCATGACCCAACTTACAAAATGGCATGGGCGTAAATAAATCTGACATAAGAGAAAAGCTCAAAATATTAAAAGACGCTAACGACTCACACAATTTGTCATATTACTCGAAATAAAGACCGAGACGTCTAATCGCATACATAAGATACTTAATAGTTAACCTCGAATGACGTTCACCAAGAATCTGCCTTCCTCCCTTAGTCTCGCAGACTAATAATCTAAGCATGGGTGATTTCTTCCCCTGATCACAAGACTAGTCTCCTACACGGGCAATTTCATCCCCTAATTACATGGACTAGTCGCCCATGACCCAGGTGATTTCCATGACACCCAAACAAAAGGTATGATAGAAAAGAAAAAAAATAGATACAGGTATGAATTACACAGAAACTCCCCTGATGGTGGATTCTTCTTGCAATAAACATGTGAATAAAGAACCTCATTTCCATGGAGTGCTTAATGGAGAGTTTGGCTTCTTCTCCTTCCATGGTGTGAGTGTTGTAGGTCGATGGAAGGAACTCTTCCAAACTCCTTACTCCTTAGGTGGAGAATGGGCTAGAATCTTCTAAGAATTTAGAAGAGGATAAGAAGAGTTTTTGTCTTCCTCTTTGGCATGAGTTCTAGATACCTAATGGTAGACGTGAAAATTTACCGGAGAACTTAATGTTTTTCAGCTGTAATCATAAATAGAAAGAGTCAGTGTAAAAACAAGGCAGATCAATGACTCGATCTCCATGCTGATAAGCTAAGTTTCTTCAACACATCTGAGACCTAACATTGTTCTGATATGGCTATCACCAAGCTATGACAATACCTGTAGCAAAAATACTGATCCTCGCCATGGTCCAATAGTCTTGCAGTTGGGGGTTGGTTCTCAAGATTATCCATATCGTTGTGACGATACATTAAAACAACTATTATAATAGATAAAAGAACATGCTAAAAGAAATTTTAAGTATGTTGAAGCAAATAAAAGAAAAGGCCAATATATTGGAAACTAAATCAAGCTCATGCTTGAGCATTGTGATGCAAAACGGTTGTCATGAGTGTGTATCTGCCCTAACAGAACTCTAATGGATGAATGCAAGTGTGGTGATGTTGGGAATTCTAAATGATGTGATGCACAAGCAATTGTCCAACAATTAATTAGCAATAAATTTTAAATTTAATGAAGAAATTTGCAAACAATCACAACTGATATTTGGACGAATGCAAGTGTGGTGATGTTGGGAATTCTAAATGATGTGATGCACAAGCAATTGTCCAACAATTAAATAGCAATAAATTTTAAATTAAATGAAGAAATCAACAAACAACCACAACTGATATTTTAGTATTAGATAAAGGGTAATTGCTTGTCGAATTAAAGTTTAGAATGTTTCAATTAAATATTAAAATAATAAATACGGCAAATAGAACAAGTATTAGACAGACAAATACTATTTAATATGTGAAATAGTATGATTGTTCACCCAAATATTCAACTGTAAGTAAATAAGACTTCACACGAGAACTTACGCGAATAATAGGAGCCCAGAAGGTAAACCGGTGGCTGAATTTGTGCTGGCCAGCAAATTAAATGAAATCTGGTGCTTCCAGAACTGAAATTCTGAACTCTGGGAATGTTCCCGTGAGCTGGTTATGAGTAAAAATCTTGTGGTGTTGTTGGGAATGAAAAGTGGTCGTCGTATAAGTTGTACATGGGGGGTCGAATTGGGTGTGCGAGGGTTGGCTGGTGGATGCAGGAACCCAACTGTGTGCTGAAACTGTATGGCGTGGGCTGAAGGCACTTCTACATGGGGTTTGTCAGCTTAGACGGCTGCTGGGAAGGTGGAGATTGAAGGTGAAAGTGCTAAGGCTGGAGAAGAGAGTGGAGTCCACGTTTGAGCTGTAGAAGAGAGTGGAATTCACGTTTGGGCTGGAGAGTGGGGAAAACTGTCAAAAAAATGTTTTTAGTTGGCAGTTGCAGTACTTGTAACATGAATTTTGGTGGAATTAAAAGGTAGATACGAAGGTTTATACATAGTTAATAGGATTATGGCTGTCAACATTACACCAGGAAACGAGAAAAAAGAGTGGTTGAGATCAGTTTTGGGGTGGTGAATAGGTGGTTATTGAATAGTGAGAAGTTATTGTGAGTAGGGTGGTTAGGAAAGGTAGTTATCTTTACTTCTGCACCAAGGATCCACGGAACTGGCAAAATAGGGCGGCCGTGATAGCCCAAAATTTCTATCCAAAATCTGTCATGTTTGAAAGTCAGCCTCATATACTTCTTTTTATAGACTTAGGCTTCATTTGGATTAGCTTTTGGTTCCGGTAGGTTTAACCTAAAGGAAAAGCGCTGCCCAATGGCTATTTGTTTTTTCGCCTTCCTTTCCAATCGCACGTGAAAGCCCAGTCTCTAATTTGTCCGCGTTCCCAAACCCGCAGTCCATGCTCCAATTTGCTGCGTTTAGGTCAAGGGAGGAAGAGAAATCTACGGTGTGTCTTCTCCGACGGCATCCAAAGCTCGCGACGACATCACGCCGACGTGTGTTCTCCGGCGATCTCCGCGGGTCGTCATAAGCCGTCTGCAATGACGGCAGTAACCATGGTGTGGGGAATGATGGAGCTCATGAGGAACAAATCAACCACGAAGAAAGCACAATAGGAGGTCCGGCAGGCCACTGGCGGCAAAGGGAGAGTGGACGAAGATGACCTCAAACACCTTCACTATCACAAGATGGTGATGTTGGGAACTGTTGGAAAAGCCCATGTAAATAGGCCCATTTTTGGTTTTCTTCTTTTCTCCCCTTTAGTCTCACATCTTGTATATGACTCTCTTCTCTCTTTCTCCCTCCTATAAATGTGTATTCATACATTGTATTTCATTATTGAGATAGTATATACAAGGTTGAGCTTTTCTCTACATGGTATCAGAGGGAGGTTCGGGTTTGTCGTTTTTTGAAACTGCATATTCTTCCGGCTTATCGGGCGGCCTCCTCTCCTGCTTAGTCGTGGTCTAGTGCGGCCTGTCTCTTTCAAGTCGTGCGGTCTCCGTAACCGCGGCTTCCGAGCGGACAAGGTCTTTCTAAGCGCTTCTTCTGCTCTGTCTCTCTCGTAGCTTCCACCTCTTCTCCTCCTCTTCCTCTCTTTTATAACCTTTCTCACAGGTGGGGACCTCCCCTCCTTGTTTCCTCAGCTCGCGCGGCCTCCCTTTCTATCGGCGCGTTCTCCGTCTCGATTCTAACCGCAACTCTAACCGCCTGCCTTCCTCCCGCTAGTCGCGACTTGTATATAGTCGTCGTGACTTGTCTAAAGTCGCCGCGACTTGTCTAAAGTCACCGCGACTTGTCTAAAGTCACCGCGACTTGACTTTATCGCCGCGACTTGACTTTGTCGCCGCGGTCTCTCTTCTCTTACTCGCTGCAGTCTTATTGTCTACCCGCCGCGATCTTCCTCTCGCTGCTCTGCTCTCTGCTCTCCGCGGTTTGCCTTAGTCGTCGCGGCTTCTCTTCTCGCCACACTTTGCCTCTCTTGTCGCAGCGGCTTCTCCTCTTCTCGGCAAGCTCAGCATCTAGGTCGTGGAATCTCTCCTTGTCGCTGGTGTACTCACCTTGATCGTGCGGATTATTGCCTAGTCGTCGCGACTTGTCTTGTCGCTAGCGGTTTCTCATCTTCTCAACAAGCTCCGCATCTAGGTCGTGTCATTTCTCCTTGTCGCTGGTGTACTCACCTTGACCGTGCGGATTCCTGCCTAGTCGTTGCGACCTGTCGTGTCTCTTGCGGTTTCTCCCTTCCAATGTGGACTCTGCATACTGGTCGTGACATTCTCCTTGCCGCTGGTGTTATCACCGTGACCGTGAGACTTCTACCAGCTATCCGCTCCTCAGATCACAACTATGAAATTGGATGGTTCCAATTACCTCCAGTGGGGTCGCTCCATCATTCTTGCCCTCAAGAGCCGCCGGTTGTTTGGCCACGTCAGTGGCACGTTTAAGGATCCTGCGTCTGACTCTCCCGAGTGGCCTCAGTGGGAGTCTGACAACTCCCTGGTGATGTATTGACTGCTTAACTCTATGACGGAGTCCATCTCTAGAAACTATCTTTCTTGGATACTGCAGCTGATATTTGGAGGCGTGTAAAGACTACCTATTCTGGTCGCAACAATGCAGCTCAAATCTACCAACTTCGCCGATGGTTGTTCCTCCTGCGGCAGGGTGATCACCCCCCCCCCCGGCCTACTACTCGGAGTTCACCCAACTATATCAGGAGTATGAGCATTTTGATTCTCTGATCCTGGTGTCTCTTGAAGATGAGGTGTTTGTCCGAGCAAGGGAAGAATGCAATCGCATCTCTGAGTTCCTTCGCGGCTTGCATCGGAATTTTGATCCAATCAACATTCAGATCATTGGCCGCTCTCCTCTACCTTCTCTTCCCGAGGTGTACAACCTGGTCCAACAGGAATACGACTGCCGCCTGACTCTGCTCCAGACTCTCGCACCGAGGGATTTGCCCTTGTCTCTCTCTCTCAGCTTGGGTCTTGTCCTGCTCGCGACACTAGATTGAGGACTGCGAAAAAAGATCACATAGTCTGTGATTATTGCGGGAAGGCCAGACATACTAGAGACACCTGCATCAAGCTTCATGGTTTTCCTCCTCGAGGTGGCCCTGCCTCTCATGGTGGTCGTGGAGGTGGTCGCTCTCAGCACAGGCCTCCTCTGCCCCGGTTAGCCCACTTGTATGATGTTGGGAAGGACTCTACTACTCCTCATTCTCTTGATTCCAATGCGGCCCCTCTGGCTCTTTTAGCAGCAGAAATTCTGGCATTCCATCGAATGATGCTCGAACCTCCAGTGGCACATCTTTGACAATTATTTTAGATTCTATGACGAGAGTAACTTTATGTGCACATAAAAAATGTTCATTTACGACCCCCTCAACTATATTTTTAGGTTTTATTGTGTCAAGTGAAGGAGTCTCTGCAGACCCTGAAAAGATACGAGTCATTCAAGAGTGGCCAGTACTATCATTTATTCATGAAGTTTGTAGTTTTCACGGATTAGCAATCTTTTATCGTAGATTTATTCGAGGATTTGGCATTATAATGGCACATATCACTCAATGTCTTCAAAAGGGTGAGTTTAGATGCACAACCGCAGCCTCTAAGGCCTTCTTAGAGATTAAGAATTGCTTATCAAGACACCCTATTTTGAGGCTCCCATATTTTAACAATGTTTTTGAAGTGTCCTGTAATGCTTCGAGCGTTGACATTAGTGGCGTCATAAAGCAAGAAGGTCATCATATTGTATTCTTTAGCGAAAATTTAAATATGGCTCGACAAAATTATTCAACCTAAGATAAAAAAAATTTATATTATTATTCAATCACTTCATAATTTGAGACATTATTTTCTTTTAAAAGAATTTGTGTTGCTCCGCATTCTGGTCGCGGCGGCCTCATTGCCTTGCCGCTGGTGGACCGTCACCCAGACCGTGCGGTCTCCTGTTTGGTCGTTGTTTCTTTCCTTGTCCGCCGGCCTAGCCTCCTGCTCGCCTAGTCATGGCGACATCTCCAGTCAACCGGACAGACGGCATCTTCCTTTGCAGACCGTCCGGTCTCTGCCCCTGAACTCCGTGATGAGTTGCGGATTACTACCATTTCGTTGGCCAGGAAGAAGAACTATGTGGAGTGGGTTCATTCTGTTCGATGAGTACTACAGTCCAAAAGTTTTCTCCATCACTTGACCCAAGCGCCTCCTGTTGCTCCTACTGATGATTGGTTGCGCAACGATGGTCGGGTTCAGACATGGCTCCTCGATACTGAACCCTACCGCATGGTCATGTATCACGAAACGGCCAAGGCAATATGGGATGAGCTCCAGTCGCTATATTCCGGAAAAGATAGTCTCCAGCATCTTTATGACGTTATCATTGATCTCCGGTCTCTTGATGTTGGCGGGTCCACCGACCTCACCTCATTTGTTGCTCGGGTCAAGACTCTTGTTGAAGCATGGATCCAACATCAACCTCCTACGTTGGACCTTGCTGCACAACGGGCTCAGAAAGAAGCCGTCGGGGTGGCCATGATGATGGCTCGTGTTCCACCTCATCTTCACAACGTTCGGGCTCAGATCCTCTCCTTGGTTGCTGCCCCCTCACTATCAGATGTGTGGTCTATGTTGCTCAAGGTCTCACTGCCTCCTGATAGTTCTGCTTCACCGTCCCCGGCTCTCCTGCAGCAGACTTCTGCTCCCCTGCTGCCTTCCCCCCCTCCTCTTCGCGAGGGGCGTTCTGGCTCTCGGGGCCGCGGACGGGGAGGTTGGCCTCGCCCAAAGTATTCCTTTTGCGGAAAGGGCGGCCACCTTGAGGTCACATGCTATCGCAAGCATGGGATTCCTCCTCGTCCACAGGCCAATGTTGCTGCTACCGACTCTGCCACTCGTACTGACCTAGAAGAGGTCCGCCTTCAGCTCCAACAACTACATGGTCTGCTCAGTCGTCCACCTTCCTCAGTTGCCTCTGCTGCTTACATCTCCCACGAAGGTATCGCTTGTCTCTCCACTAGTTAGATCTTTGTGATGAATTGTTTTTATTATATATATGTATCTTATCATTGGTCAAGGTTGACTTTTTCAAATATGGGGAGATTGTTGGGAACATTGCTCACAATGTTCCAGATTTGAAGAAATTTTTAATGTAATGATAAGTACATCTTGTATTTGATGATTGTCTTGTGTGATATATGTAGGTTCAACATAACATTTTGCTAGTCAACTACAATAAGTCAATTTAGACCAAAAGTGAACATATTCAGAACTCAAAATTGGTCAAAGTACAAAAAAGTTAAAGATAGATATTATAATGTTTAGATGTGCAAGGAGCACACAATGATATTATTGTGTTAGAAAACAACAGAAGAAGTAGAAAAACTTGCGCTAAGTATATTATCATTGTGTGAGATGTTATCACACAGTGATATCGTCTTGTTAGCAAAAATTATTGTTACACACTTACAGAAAGGTGGGATTTTAAATTGGGAGGCGCTGAAAGCAAATATCACATCAATCTCTTCTGTAAAGTAGTTTGACCTGGTTTTTCTAATGTTTTGACCGTTAGAATAGTCAGAGATATAAAAGAACAAGAGGGCGTCATTAAATCCCAACTCGAACAAGCCAACAAAGAACTTTGTGAACTCAGTAGGCTCTGCAAGTCCGCTGTAATGAGCAATACAATAGTAAAGGAAGTTTTTTGTTGTAGAAGAAGAAGTCAAGGCTCAAAGAAAAAGAAAACCCTTATTTAAGAGGGCAAGAAGATTTTTTCACACAAGGAAGATCAGCACTGAACCTGCTTTCAAGACAAATCCAATATTGTTCAAGTGCTGATTCTGGAGAAGGCTTTTATTCTGGAAAGTCTAAGAAGACTCAAGCTACAAAGTAAAATCCTTTTATTAAGTCCAATTTCTGTAATAACCTTAATTACTTCTGCTGTGTAAGATCTCCTTGAGATCTGAAGGTAGGGTTGTGTTGATAGCCAGAGGTAGGGTCTTGGGAAGACTTGAGGTAGGATTCATTTGTTAAATCTGAGCTGTAAGGAGTGTTTTCACTCTGAGGTAGGGTTGTTGTATACACCTGAGCTAGGATCTGAGAAGTGGATATGAGGTAGGGGACTTGCTGTGTTCCTGAGTTGTAAGACAAAGGACTCTGAGGTGTAAGATTATTGAATCTAAGATATTGGAGGAGTTCGCCTAGTCTAGCACATTGCTAGATAGGTGGAGAGGGACAATGGATGTACCGATAATCTGAGGAATCACTATAAATCATCATGTGTTTTTTTGTGGTGTGATTTGTGTTTGATTTTTTGTGATAGATAAATCATAAAATATCAAAAGACCAAATACATCTCAAACACATATTCATCCCCCCCCCCTCTAGGTGATTAGACTACCCTTATTCTTTTAGGTGATAAAAGAGATGTTGAGGCTTCACCAAGCTTCTCCTCTGTTAGGCCCACACGAATGCCTAAAGGATACGTAGATCAACGGGTTTGATATTCCTGCAAAGACCAAAGTCATCGTCAAGAAAAGGTTGTTGATCAACGGGATGGTAGACATGGGCGAGAATTTTGAGATCTTTGTTAGCAAGAAAAGATCTCTAATTTAATGGTGTGATTTTTTTAAAATCAATAAGTAATCTATCAACAAAACTATTTGATTTCCAAATGTCAATTAGCTTGAGGATTTCCTCAATAATATTTAGTAATGAGCACGCATGGATTATTCAGTTTCTTATCTTTCATTATCCTGAAATTCATGCTTGTCAAATGTTTTTTACTTCTAATATCACACCATTGTTTTGCCAAATAGTTCACTGTTCTGAAAAGCTCTGCAAACATAGACTATCCAAACAGATCTCATTTGCAGCAACCAGTTTCGAACAACTCTATTTGCAAACCTTCATTTACATCAGCTCCTTTCACAACCGCAGCCGCTCTACCAAATGAAGTTGTAGAGAGAGACGCAAGAGAGAGAAAATAACCCAAAATTTTATTATATCTCTAAATACGGAATACATGCACTTATATAAAGAGAAAGAGAGGGAGAGCCTTTTACATCTATAATGTGGGACTAAATACAATATACATGGGCTTATACATAGACACTTCCTAATGGGCTTTTTCATTACATCTTAACACTCCCACGCAAGCTGGAGAGTACAACTCGTAGGCACCAAGCTTGGATAAGAACTGATGATATAAAGTCCGAGAGAGAGCTTTCGTAAATATATCAGCAACTTGCTCTGACGCAGAGACATGTTCTAACTCCAACTTCTTCGATTGAAATTTTTCCTGAATGAAGTGACAGTCAAGTTCAATATGCTTTGTTCGCTAATGGAATATGGGATTCTTGGCAATATGTATGGATGTTTGACTGTCACAGAACAGGGTGGCCGGAGAGGAGAGTTTGAGGCCCAAATCATTGAGAAGACTCTCAAGTCAGGTGAACTCAGAGACAACCGCTGCCATAGCACAGTACTCGGCCTCAGCAGATGAGCGAGCAACAACCGACTATTTTTTGCTACGCCAGGTAATAAGGTGTCCCCCAAGGTAGGTGCAAAAACCAGTCGTGGAACGTCTATCATCAAGGGAACTTGCATAGTCAACATCAGAATACGCAACAAGAGATAGAGAGGAGGACGGTTTGTAAACAAGTTCTTGTCTTGGAGCAGTTTTCAAGTATCTAAGAATCCACTCGACGGCTTGGAGATGAGATGTTTGAGGAGCATGCATAAATCGGCTCACAACCCAACAGCAAATGAGATATCATGTCGTGTAACCGTAAGATAGATTAGTTTCCCTACCAAGCATCGGTAGTACTCTGGATTTGTAAGAACAGGATCAATTCCTGATCCATGTGCAGATAGTTTGTGATTCACATCCATGGGAGTGTCTGCAGGTTTGCATCCTGAGTAGCACGCATTTTGCAGAAGATTAGTGTAGTACTTATGTTGGGATAGGACAAGTCCATCAGGTCTCCTTGCAACCTCAAGCCTAAGAAAGTATCGAAGATTGCCCAGATCTTGTGTTTAAAAAACTGAGTTTAAATGTTGCTTGATATTTTGGATCCCGGTGGTGTCGTCGCCCGTTATTAGAATATCATCAACATACACAAGGAGAATTACAGTGTCTGTTGATTGATGACGAGTAAAAAGAGAAAAATCAGCAGAGCTCCGTGTGAAACAAACCTCGCGAACCACTTTACTGAATTTGTCAAACCAAGCACGAGGAGACTGTTTGAGACCAAATATAGGCTTCCGGAGATGACATATACGAGACTCCCCCGTGGTCTCAAACTCGGGCGGTTGGTGCATATAAATAGTCTCTTGGAGATCACCATTAAGAAAGAGATTTTTGATGTCCAGCTGATGCAGGGGCCACTGTCGATGCACAGCAAGGGAGATCAGGACTCAAACAGTATTCAATTTGGCGACCGGGGAAAAGGTTTCGTCGTAATCAAGGCCATGTTGTTGAGTGAAATCCCTGACGACAAGGCGGGCTTTGAGACGGTCAACAGTGTCATCTGGATCATGCTTGACAGCAAAGACCCATTTGCAGCTAACACAAGACTGGCCGGGAGGGAGAGGAACTAGGTCCCAAGTTCGGTTAGCCCAGAGGGCTGTCATTTCTTTGTTCATGGCCGCACGTCACCTCGGGTGTTGGAGAGCTTCTTGCAAAGAATGAGGAATAGAAATGGTGGAGAGAGAGGGCAAATTTGAGAAGACGCGGAGATAAGCGATGTAGTAAGACATAATTCGCCATTGGATGAGTCGTAGAGGGTGATCCCTGATCGTCAAGCCGCGGGATAGCATTAGTAGAAGGGAGCTATTATAGGGCATTTGTTTGGGATGAACCGCGAGTATACACATGGAGAAGTAGAGGAGGTGGAGGCAATGATGGCACTAGGAGTGGAGGAGGAGCGGTGTGGGGCAAAGTCATGACGGAGAGAGCCAGACGAGCAATAGTGGAAGGTGGAGGCAGTGTGGAAGAGGTGGAGTAGAAGGGCAGATTCTCAAGAAAGGTGACATCAGCGGAGAGGAACACCTTTTTGTCTGCAGGAGAGTAGCAGACATATCCTCTCTGAGTGCGAGAGTAGCCAACAAACATACATTTTGTGGCTCGAGGGGCAAGTTTGTCATTCGGTGGTACAATAGAGTGGACATAGCAAGTACAACCAAAGACACGGGGCGTGAGGGAGAATAGAGACATGGAAGAGGAAAGAATCTGAGCCCTGACGCTGTGAAGATGACTAGGAACATGGGTCATCATCATAGTGATCCCAACAGCTTCCTTTTGTGCCTGTTGATTTGCAAGATCTGTGAAGGGGGGCTGATGTTGTATCCAGGCTTCCATCAGAGTTTCAGCCTTCGCAACAAAGGAAGTCAAGCCGCCCGTGGCTCCAGGGTCCAGTGATTGAAGGGCGGAGATAATGTCAAACATGTGTTGTAAGTTGTCCTTGTCAGAGTAGAGAGAATGCAGTTCATCCCACATTTCCTTGGTCGTTTCATAATATATGGTCATTTGGTATGGCTCGATGTCCATGAAATTAAGCATCCAGGATTGGACCCGGCCGTCATCACGGAGTCAATCATCGGTAGGATCAGCAGGTGTGGCCCGAGTGAGATGATGGAGAAGACCCTTGGTCTGTAGAACACGACGGACCGAATGTACCCATTCGACAAATTTGGCCTTCCCGCTGAGAGAGATGGTGGTTATGCGTAGCTCATCACGAACTTCAGAAGGAGAGGCAGCAACACGTGCGGGAAAGGAGGGAGCTGTCGTAGAGGACATGGAGGCTAGAAAAGAACGGTCGGGCGGCTAGGAGAAACGGCTAAAGAAGCCCGTAGCGGACTAGCTGACAGCAGACAGGCTGCGACTAGCACGGCGGCAAGAGAGCAAAGGTTTTTGGAAGCAGAGGCCGCGGCTAGCAACACTCAGAAGTTACAAACCGCGGGAAGCAGGCCGCAAGTCAAGCCACAGAGAGTAGAGAGCAGCAGGGAGTAAGTCGCAAACAGAGGTCGTCACAGACAAGGCTAGCAAGAAGCCAACGAGGCTGCTGCGAGTAGAGAGAAGAGAGCAAACGTGCGGTTAGAAAGAGAACCCGTAGTTCAGAAAGCAGAGAGCGGACTCGCAGTTAGAAAGACACAAACCGCAGAGAAGAGGAAGCCGCGAAAGCAAGGGGCCCACTGGTCAGGAGATTATAAAAACCAGGGGAAACGAGAAGAGAGATGGATCCATGGAAGAAAGAGAAGGGAGAAGGCCGCAACCCGGGGCGATTGGAAGGGAGAAAGGGCTGGCGGGCGGGGAGAAAGGGCTGGCGGGCGGGGAAAAAAGAGTCCGCAAAGGAGCGGATAGGGAGGGTGTGTGGGTAGGGGAAGAGAGGCTGCAGAAGATGCCTAATCGGAGACCCCCCAATGAGTCTGCAAAGGACAGTTAGACTGGCGGTCTGAGGAGAGATGGCGGCCCGGAGTAGAAACCGAGGGAGGGAAGGATTGAGGTGGAACCACGGAAGAAGGGGGTTGCGGATAGAAGAGGGAGTCCGCAGAAGCAGGAGCCAGGAAGACGTGCGGTTAGAAGTCTAACCGCCTAGAGTACAGCGTGGAGTATAAGCCGGAGAAACGTATCGCTCTGATACCATGTAGAGAAAGTCGCAAGAGAGATAAAATAACCCAGAATTTTATTATATCTTTAAATACCGGAATACATACACTTATATAGAGAGAAAGAGAGAGAGAGTCTTCTACATATACAATGTGAGACTAAATAGAATATACATGGACTTATATATAGGCTCCTCCTAATGGGCTTTTTCATTAGATCGTAACAGAAGCCTTAGAACTCATTATGGACGGCCACGGTCGCCCGAAGCATAAAAGCGCTACATATACATGAAATAAAAATTCAAAAATATATAAAAATACATAAATGAAATATGGCGCCTTCGTTTTGAACGTGATTATTAACTCGGATTGTCCATCCGACAATCCTAACTCCACCTCAAAAGTAAGTAGATTCGGGCGGGTTTTGATAAGGGTCGGTCCGACCGTGAAATGTGATCCCATCAATTCCCCCCAGCTTGATAGCATTCATCTATGTTGAATGAAGAATTTGACACAAGGGTAGGTTGAAAATCATGAATGCTCTAAAATGCAACACTGAGTGAAATGTGGTGCGCCTACTAACAAATTCAAATGTGGGTACAAATGCATTTGACAGTCAGATTTAAATTTACAATAAGCAATTAATTAACATAAAACTTAAGCAAGTGCACAGTTGTTCAAAACAAATTTATTTGGAAAAGAAAATGTTAATCCACAAATTATTAAGGAGCAAATAATTTTAAGCGGGCAGCAAATTTGTCCTACAAATCAAATGATTTTCAGGGAAATAAAACATATATATTGCATCCAACCAAATATAGTCCAAGTAGACAATAATAAAAAATAAGAATATCAAACTATGACTCAAGCATGCAGGTGATGACGAAATGCGACACTGGAGATGTCTGAGGACTCATGGTCCCTCCCAGGAACTGGTGTTTTTGAGCAGTAAACAAGGAGGGGGCTTTAGTAGGGTAGGCAACTACAATGGGGTTTAGGATTGGTGTTTTTGTGGCTAGAGAAGGGTGTCAACTAGTTCAGGAGGCAGGGAAAGGTGGGATGACGCTAGATCGACACTCGAAAGTGGTGGGCTAGAGTTGAGTAGGGGAGGAGAATGGCAGATCGACATTGGAGTAAAGTGGGAGTAGGTGGAATGTGGCGGGGAGCGAGGACGTGTCTTGCGGGATCGGGAAGAAGGTCGTGGTTGTTGTGAGGGGGAGAGGAGTAGCGGTTTATGGTAGTTAGCGAGGGCGGAGAGGAGGTCTTGGAGTCGCACCAAGGAAGCACCTCTCGGTGTGGCATCGAGAGAGGAGGGGATCGACTGTTCCAAACAGGAATCAAAACCATGATAGCCCCTCTAAACTGATGCTTGCATACATATGTATTACATAACTAAAATAGGGCACCCAAATCGGACAGCTCATAATGCCTGAAACGATCGGATGTTAAATACCAACTCTAAACATAAAAGTAAATACATGAAAACAACTTGGAATGACTATCTGGACGCATCAGTGCACTCGGATCGTCTGAACGAATAGCAGTTCAACGTCTCCTGCGGAAATACACATACGTGAGCCGGCGATCTCCATCACACTGCCTCATTGAAAATTTTAATAGCCGCTATTTCAATTTCAATCAATAATTTCCATGGAATTCAGTTTGTGGTGTAGGCTGGAAATAAATTTAATATTATATTAATTTTGTGATCAAATTAAACTATTTGTGCGAATTAATTTCCATGGAATTCAGCTTGTGGGGAGCCTTGGTGCACCGGATGAGGTGTCGTCGTGTGACCTTGAGGTCACGGGTTCGACTCCTGGTAACAGCCTCTTGCAAATAAGCAGGGTAAGGTTTGCCTACATTTCACCCTTGTGGTGAGACCCTTCCCTAGACCTTCACTGCGCGGGGATGCTTTGTGCACCGGGGTGCCCCTTGTGCGAATTAGACTCGAAGGATAATAAACTGAGAAAAGCATCCTAAGATTATGTATGACACTATAAAGGAACTATCATTCAAACGATAAATAAACACAAAATAATATTCCACGGGCAAGAAATAAAAATGAACAAAGGGTTTTCAAATTAAAGACAAGCATGTACGTAGTAATTAGGGCAAGCAAAATTTGAATTTAACAATCATTAAAAATACACAAATCTTAACCAACAATGTTCAAGCGAGTAGAGTGGTGAGGAAAGTATCATAGGATCACAATCCTGGCATCGTATCCAATCCCACTTAGGCTCCAGAGTTTTGGTGAATAGTGAAGGCTGGAATAATGTGGGAAAGGCTTTAGTAGACAATTGGAAGAAGCCAGAGGTTCGGGTATGCTCACAGAGGCGATGTGGCGGCCAAAACAGGAGGAGGTGCGGGAATGGCGTTACTTAGGTGGAGGCTTAGAATAGATCCCCACGCACAAATCAATTAGTGGGAAGTTTTTTTAAACCCTTTAATCTTAATTGTGGTTATATTGCAAGTGCTGTTAATTTATTTTATTACATGCAATTTTATGTAGGAAATCATCTTCTTATGTGTTGGAGTTTGTGCATTTAGTTTATTTTTATATTTCAGGTTGTGTATTAATGTCTTAGATATGAGTGTATTGACTTTACTGCCACATTGTCTACTAGAGTTTGTATGTCATGTGTAATCCTTTAAATACCCCCTTTGAGAGCTGAATAAAACGCATCTTCTATTTTCTCTTATATTTTCTCTTCTATATTTCAACATGGTAACAAAGAAGGAATTGTTTACGCCTTGATAACTTTTTCATTCCCATGAGCGTGCTTCAACTGCTTCTGCAAGTCGTGAAATGGGCATCGATCCCGTCACATCTCCAGAACCACAATTCAGCTTGCTGCATTTGCTAGCCGCTCGCATAGATTCCGACATCGAGCTTCTCCATTGCTTCTGATCCCGACGTCGACCCCTCCACTGTTCACAAGGATGGCTTTTGCTAATCTCGTTGATCCTGTATGCCGCCTCCATCGTCAATCTGGTAAGCCGCATCCATCGTCGTTTCCAACTGCTCATCTAGTCATAGATCCTGTCTGCATAATCTCCAGTTGCTGAGTTCGATGATCCTCTGCCAGCCACGCTTCTTCCTCCCGCTGTCGTCGACGACGATAACTCTCTCGATCTGCTCTCCCCATGCACTGGAGAAGTTCTCTGTGAGCCTGCCGGTCCTTTGATGCCTAATTCAGCCATTGCTTTGTCCGCGTACAGTTGTTCTCACTAGTTGCCCTTCCAGATCGCTTTTTCTATGGCAGAAATCTTGCCGACTACTTCTGTCCTCGAAGTTTTCTTATCCAGTTGGTTTGTTCCAGCCTCGGACACTTTGTTGCTCCTAATCCAGTCGCCTCCAGCCACTGCCCCTCATGTTTCTAGCGATTCAAGCAACTACATCTTTCGTGCTCGATGGGAATTCAACTACTACCCATTTCTAAGTGTTGATCTCTCGCGGATGCTGAAACTTTGCGTTGTTTTTTGGTCGTCTTTTATGCGTCTTTAAGTGTCCTTGTTTGGTTGTCGTCATATTGTTTGTTTGTGTATTTGCATCTGTCTATATGCGCGTATATTCCACGTGTGGGGGAGTGTTTGGGACGAAGGCGACTTAGATTGTATTTCAATTCTTGCCTTGGTCCCACACGGATCCTCCAGGCTTATGTCTTGTGTTGTTTCTGTCTCCCCAATTTTCTTTGTTGATTGATATGTGGTATGGTCTTTGTTGGTTGCCATGTATTCCAGTGGGTTGTGTTGTGTGGGTATGTGTCCCCGGTGGCCCGTCTGTATTCCAGTGGATTGTGTTGTTTGGGAGTATGTCTGGTGGCCCGTTTGTTGACTTGATTCAAGCGGGTTGTGTCATGCAGGTCTGTGCCCCCGGTGGCCCATCTGTATTCTAGCAGTTGTGTCGTGTGGAATTGTGTCATGTGAGACCGCCCTTTGTGTGGATTATCCCCAACGTACTTTTTCCAGATGACCCTCTGATGTAGTCCCACATCGCCTACCTACCATTATAAAATGTCCAAGGTGAAGGTTTCTCCTTCAGCTTGAGGGGGAGTGTTGGAGTTTGTGCATTTAGTTTATTTTTATATTTCTGATTATGTATTAGTGTCTTACGTATGAGTTTATTATCTTTAGTCACATGTTCTCTGCTAGAGTTTGTTTGTCATGTAATTCTTTAAATATCCCCTTTAAGAGATGAATAAAACACATCTTCTATTTGCTCCTTTATTTCAACAGTATGTATGTGCATCTTTAGTTTGGTTGAACCTCACACACACCGTACGGTACATATCGTAGGTTATCCGTAGGATACCACCACAAGTGCATTGTCATACCTTTAATCACATCCCTAAGGGCAATTGAACATTTAATAGTTAATACTCTACTTCATTATGGTTGAAGGGCAACACTTAAGACTCAATTTTACAATGAGAAGGGCATCCCGGTGCACAAAGCACCTTGCGCAACGAGGGTACGGGGAAGGGTCCCACCACAACTGTGAAATGTAGGCAAACCTCACCCTGCATTTTTACAATGAGAAGAAACGAAAAAAAATTGGCTGTCAATATTTTCAGCTATATTACTCTTGCATACGTAAACTCAAGAACATTTTCAAAAATTAATTAAAAAATAGATCATCAAAGAATCTGATGTCCCCCTCTACCTTTATATAGTACATGCATGGATTGATAGATATGATTTTCTAGAATAACATCCCAGGTCTTTGTAAAAGTATACAGAAGATTTTTGTTTTGCAAAACACAAAAAACAACTTCGACTTAGTAAGAATGATGATAAATGATTCGTGATACTTTTCTAAAGAAAATTGGGTTTCCTCCATGTAAACCAACCTCTTACAATAGCAAATCACTTCAAGGAAAAAAAATATAACAAGATAAAGTGCTCATAAGAACCCACCCAAGTAGGAACACGTAGGTCCCTGTCAAGTTGTCTATATTGCTAAATCTTTGCAACAATACCAATTGGGGTAAGATTGCAACAGCCTCAAGATAGAGAGAAAAGGTCCAAAAAATCTGTCACATGAATAGTACTTGTCAATGATAATCAAATGAAACTAAATTTAAAAATAAAGAAAAGAAAAGGTGGAAAAACTATATTATAGTGAAAATATGATGTGAGCCTGTGATTAAGAAACTATGATGTCTTATAATCAACAACAACAAGCCATATTGCCACTTCCATAAACCGGTAGAAGTTTATTCATCACAATACGGTGAAGTAAAAGTAAGGGAAAAAAATTTAAGGTTCATTCATTTGGGTGGAACTAGGGTCCTGCAATTAGAATTGGAGGTCATTTTTATTGGAATTAGACCTCGAATTTTAATTATGAAGCCTCAATTCCATTCAACAGAACAGACCCTAAGAAAATTCGTTTGTCCTTCAAGTGAGCATTAATAAAAAAATGTAACCATATCCAACTAACCTAATTCAATTCTACTGAAGAAAGGACTATTAAAAAGAATATTATCTTTTAACTTGAGGACTTCTCTAAATATCGGGCTTTCAAAAGAAAGCAGAAAAAATTCATAGGCACGCAGACAGATAATAGATCAAATCATGATTCATATGGCGGAAATGGTGATCTAAGCTAAAAGAATTTCAAAAGGAACTTTCTGATGTATTGTCATGACATTAAAAAAAGAGCAGCCAGGTGCACAAAGCATCCCTGTGCAGCGAGGGTCCAGGGAAGGGTCACGCCACAAGGGTGAAATGTAGGCAAACCACAATGTTATGACATTAATGCTGGCAAAAACATCAGAGAGCAGTTAAACTGTTTGATTGAAAATTTTCAAGTAATAATGTCCTGTCAGCACGATCAGTCTATTTAAATTTTTAAATTGAACGATAGAATTATAAAACAAAAATGAAAGGCAATACAAATTATTGTTATTCAGAACAAACTTTAGAACATTTTTTAACATGTTACCTGTAATTATTGTTACTCATAAGTAGCTATCAAATTAAATGATTTTCATCACATTATTGTTACTCTTGTGATGGGGATCATGCCATATGGCCCGTTAGGATCTACTCGTGCCGACCTCAGGCCAAGTGACAAGCGGGGCCCGTCATCACGAACGGATCGCGGATCGACCGTCAGAAACATTTTGTGTCCATTGTATTTTACATTTTCATTTTATTTTTATTTGTTGTGGGAGTTATCAAGAACGAAGCACCATGACCGTTCGTTGTCCCTCTATAAATAGGAGTAGAGAGCCCCATGCATGGCTATTGAAAGTGACAGCAAAGAAGCCTTCTTTAGATCACCCGGTTACGAAGCTAAAACTCCAAGTGCGAAGCTTTGAGATGAGAGTTGAGAGTTATTTTACAAGTGGGCTATTCTGTGTTATTATAATTGTGGGTAAGTGGGTTTTAGTCTCACATCGTGTGTTTAAGTCTGTGTGTCTATTGTAATAGTATATATATCCCTCTATGGATGAATAATATGTATGCAAATTAATCTATTCCTCCTAATTCAACTTGGTATAAGAGGCAAACCCTAAGCCCAATTCCGATTCCGCTCCATCCTGCATCTCATGTCCGCTATTCCGCTCGCGTCCTCCCGGTTTCATTCCGCTCCGCTCCGCTCCGCTCCGCTCCGCCCCGCTCCGCCCCGCTCCAGTTCCGATTCCGCTCCATCCTGCATCTCATGTCTGCTATTCTGCTCGCGTCCTCCCGGTTTCATTCTGCTCCGCTCCGCCCAGCTCCAGTTCTGATTCCGCTCCATCCTGCATCTCATGTCCGCTATGCCGCTCGCGTCCTCCCGGTTTCATTCCGCTCCGCTCCGCCCCGCTCCAGATAGACCCCCTCCGCTCCGTCTGCTTGCGCTGCGGATGTTGGGCGGCCTCCAAGCCACGGCCGGCTGCTGAGAGGGATGTTGTCGCCATCCCTCCGTGATGCAGCCTGCCGATCCTTCTTTCGCCGTCTCTCCATGATGCAGGCCTCATAGTTTATTCAGCGGCCATTCCTGCTCTCGGCTCCGGCGCCTCCTCCGGGATACTCTTCGGCGACGAGCTCCTGTGCAGTCCACGGTTTCTTTCGGCTGCCTCCTCCGGGGTTTTTTTTCCGTCCTTGCTGCATTGTCGGCCTGTTTGGTTCGTTTTTTGTGTTCCTCCCTTATGGTTGCTCAATCCACCGACGTAAGTGGCTCTTCAGTGTCGTCGTCGAGAGTGATCCTGCCTCAGATGAGCGACCCTCAGTGGTCTCATGGCCACTCCAGCTCCCTGAAGATTACCACTGTCTCATTAGATGACAAACTATCTTGAATGGTCCTAGGCGGCGCAACATATCATTCGCAGCCACCAGATGTTTGACTACATTGATAGGATTGTTAAGGGGCCCCAAAAGGCTGATCCCTCCAAGAAGCGATGGGACTCCGAAAACTCACTGGTCGTTTCTTGGCTTCTTCACTCTGTCTCTGAAGGTTTACTGGAGTTACATGTTGATGGACTGCTTTTGATATCTGGACCCGTGCCCGGGAGACGTATTCTCAAATTGGCAGTTCTACGCAAGTTTATGAACTTACTCGCCGCATTTTGGAACTGCGGCAAGGCTCTATCGGTGTTGTCCTTTTTTTCAGAGTTTGAGCGGCTATACCAGGAATTGGACTACTTCTCGCACTTCACTCTTGCATGCATGTAATGCAGACGCTGTTCAGATACAACAACATGAGGATCGTTTTCGTCTCTATGTTTTCTTGATGGGGTTGAACATGGAGTTCGACATGGTGCGGACGCATATCCTTCACCACACTCCTTTTTCGTCCCTTCGAGAAGCCTTCAGCATGGTCCTTAGTGATGAAGACCGTCGGAAGTCTCTTAGTGCTAGTACTCCTCCTGATCGCTCTGCTCTCACTAGCGTTGGTCGTGGTCAAGTTTTCATCCCTAGCTCGTCTGCCCTTATTTGTGATTATTGTGACCGCAAAGGCCATACTCGGGAGGTGTGCTATAAGATCCACCCTCAACTTGTCCCCATGTGGTCGTGGTCGTTGACGGGTGCCCGGACGAGGGGGCCATCGCCAGGGTGGCCCCAGACTTCATGATGTTGCTTACTCAACAGACGTCTACGACGAGACCTCCGCTGTTGTTCCCGGGGAGCTTACTGCTCCGGAGTTTGATGTTTTCCTCCATCTGCTGCACTCTCAATCTGATCAGCCTTCGGGTGCCTCTGCTTCCATTGCCTCTATTGTTATACTGCGTGCCCATGTTGTCACTGCCTCCTCCTCTGAGTGGGTGATTGATTCTGGTGTCACTCACCACATGATTGGCTCCTCCTCAGGTTTCCTCTCTTACACCCCTTTGTCTGGTAAGAACAAAATTATTTCTGATAATGACTTGTTGTCTCTCATTGCTGGGAAAGACCAGATTACATGTTCCCCTTCTATCTCTCTGTCATATGTTCTTCATGTTCCCTCTTTTCCACGCAATTTACTTTTCATCATTGACATTACTCGATCCCTTAATTGCTCTGTAACCTTTTTTTATTCCTGTGTTTTTCAAGAATTTGGTACGAAGCTGAACATTGGCAGTGGTAGGAATCGTGGTGGACTATATTACTTGGATCTCTCGCCTTCTTCTCAGGCTCTCTCTTGCACTCTTGTTACAGCTGATGATGTTCGCCGCTGGCACCTGCAGCTTGGGCAACCTTCCCCTCTCTATCTTCAAAAATTGTTTCCTGTTTTTTCACCATTTTTACAAACTTTTGTCTGTGATGTCTGTGATGTCTATGATGGGTCTAAACATGTGAGGCATAGTTCATCAAATTAATTTTCTCCATGTAGCACTCCGTTTGATGTTATTCATTCTGATGTTTGGGGACCGTCCCTCATTTTATCTACTTTTGGTTTTTGTTGGTTTGTCACTTTTATTGACTGTTTTTGTCGTACAACTTGGGTGTATTTGCTAAAAAAGAAAAGTGAAGTCTTCTCTTATTTTCAGATTTTTCACAAAATGGTTCAGACTCAATTTAAAGGTGTGATTCGTATCCTACGCAATGATAATGGGGGGGGAGTATGACGATCGGGGAGGATTTGTCTCGTAACCTCACTAGTCATGGTATCATCCACCAAACCACTTGTGTTCACACCTCTACCCAAAATGGACTTGACGAACGTAAAAACCGGCACCTGTTGGATGTCGCCCGTTGTCTTCTGGGTGCTATGCACCTTCCCAAATCCTATTGGGGAGATGTTGTTCTTACCGCTGTCCACCTTATCAATCATTTTCCCTCACGTGTGCTTAGCTATGCTACTCCCCTAGCTCGGATGTCTACCATGACTGTGATTTATACTTCCCACCTGCCTTCTCGTGTCTATGGATGTGTATGTTTTGTACATATTCATTTGCCCCACCGAGACAAATTGGACCCTAGGACTCTTCGGTGTGTGTTCCTCGGATACTCTTCCACGATGAAATGGTATGGGTGTTACCACCCTCCCTCTGGGCGTATCTATTGCACTGTTGATATTACTTTTGGGGAAGGGTAATCCTATTTTTTGCCATCGACTCATACTCTTCGTCAGGGGGAGAGTACTGGTGATATGGAGAGTACTGGTGATATGAATGTTCCTCTTTCTCTTCTCCCTCCTCTACCACCACAATTTCCTGCGTCTCAGCAACAGGGTCCCCTATCTCTGTTCCTCTGCCTGATACTCTGATATCTCCTTTCCCTCACGTGTACCACCGACGCTCCTCCCGTATACAGGCTACTAAGGCTCTGCCTCTACCAGTGTCCGCTTCCGCCTCAGATTCTGATGATGCAGATATGCATATCCTGCTTGCTCTGTTGAAAGATAAGGCGGCATGTACTAATCATCTTGTTTCTAACCATGTGGCTTACCGTCATCTTAACCCGGCCCACCAGGCCTTTGTTGTTTCTTTCTCGACGGTTTTTATTCCCAGGACAAGGCAGGAAGCATTGGGTATCCCGGCCTGGACTCAGGCTATGAAAGAGGAGATGTCAGCCTTGGACAAGAACCATGCTTAGGATGTCTCGTCCCTTCCTCCTAGCAAAAGAGTGATTGGCTTGAGATGGGTGTTTTCGGTCAAACAGAATCAAGAAGGGAAGGTCGAACGGTACAAGGCATGGCTGGTTACTCAGGGGTACACTCAGACTCAGGGAGTTGACTACCAGGAGACTTTCTCCCCGGTGGCTAAGATGGACTTTATTCAAGTATTGTTGTCCTACGCGGCTTGCATGGACTGGGATCTTCATCAACTGCATGTTAAGAATGTGTTTCTCCATGGTGAACTTGATGAAAAGGTATACATGAAATTCCCTCCTGGGTTCGTGAAAAAATGAGCTAAAGGCCTTGTCTGTCGGCCAAAGAGGTCCTTATATAGCCTGAAGCAGTCCCTCAGAGCATGGTTTGACAGATTCCCCACGGCTATGCTCAAATTTGGGTACAAACAGGCGCAGTCTGATCACACTATGTTTATTCGGAGACGTGATCAGGGTATTGTGGTCCTTATTGTCTATGTGGATGACATTGTGATCACTGGTAACGGTTTGGAAGAGATTGCAAATCTCAAATCTCTCTTATCTGCATAGTTTGGGGTGAAAGACTTGGTAAGGTTACGATACTTTCTGGGAATTGAGATGACTAAATCGGATCAGGGTATCTTTATATCATAGCGGAAGTATATTCTAGATCTGTTGCAGGAGACCGGTATGCTTGGTTGTGATCCTGCAAATACCCCGATGGAAGAAAATCATGAAATCTGTGAAGATGGTGATAGTGACCAGGCAAATGTCACTCACTACTAGAGATTAGTTGGGAAACAAATATATCTATCTCATACTCGTCCAGACATTACTTATGCAGTTGGCATTCTGAGTAGATGCATGCATGCTCCCAGGGTCAGACATCAAGTGGCAGCGTACCGTATTTTACGGTATTTAAAGAAAGCTCCGGGTCGTGGTCTTCTGTTCTCCAAGAACGACCACTTGAGGATTGAAGTTTTCACTGATGTTGATTGGGCAGGATGGCGTGATGATCGGAAATCTACAACATGTTATTGTTCTTTTGTTGGAGGAAACCTGGTAACATGGCGCAGTAAGAAGCAAAATGTAGTGGCCAGATCGAGCACTGAGGCAGAATACCGTGCAATGTTGCAAGGCGTGTGTGAGGGCCTATGGCTGCGTACCGTTCTACATGACTTGGTGTTTCCTGTGACGTCTCTATTCACCTTGTTTTGCGACAACAAAGCAGCGATCAACATAGTTCACACAATCCAGTTCAACATGACAGGACAGCACGTTGAGGTGGATCGACATTTCATCAAAGATCACTTGGATAAAAGACACAATCCAGTTCTTGGTTTAAGTGCAAGATTGCTTTGATATTATTAACCGAAATGCGCAACTCGTTCATGACATGTGTGACTATCCATATTGGCGGTG
The DNA here is from genome assembly GCA_039583875.1 of Platanthera guangdongensis. Classification (NCBI taxonomy): domain Eukaryota; kingdom Viridiplantae; phylum Streptophyta; class Magnoliopsida; order Asparagales; family Orchidaceae; genus Platanthera; species Platanthera guangdongensis. The sequence continues at coordinate 202,577,404 of CM077163.1, read as the reverse complement.
AGAGTCTCGACCGTTTTCATTAAATCGTTCATGTGTTGGGCTAAATCTCTGACACTCGTCTCTAAGTGATCTATGCGCTTTTCCATTGAAACAATTTGAATTTTTTTTATTTCAAAATATTTTAGATGAAAAATTATATATATATTCAAATATTTTTAATATTATTATATTAAAAAAGAAAGGAGAGGTCCCGAGTGGGAGAAAAATTTTTCAAAATTTTAAAACTCGAAAGATAAAATGATAATGATTTTTTAAAAAATTAAAAATAGATTATAATTTTAATTTTTTTAAAAAAAATTTATTTTGAAAACAAATTTAAAACCGAATCGCGTGATTCGCGATAGTAGCGGATAACAAAACTCTGATACCAAACTCAAGATCTAACAAAATACTTTATTATTTGGTTTTTAGGATTTTTATTTAAAGGCAAATGGGATTTTAATTTTCAAATAACATAGAGGGTCGAGCGGCCAAATCGGTTTAAGCACGTGAATCACACTCATCAGTTTGGAATTTAAGAGATTCGATAATATCGCTCGAGTGGATCTCTCACATGTTCTGTGATTCAAACCCTCCACGGAATAAACACGGCCATAAGGAAAATCCTTAAACAACAATTTATGAAATAAACGGTATTAGCATAGTGCGAACGCAACGGCAAGCCCGAAGATTTTTTTAAGTGAAAAGCATAAATTTTATACTAATGCAAGGAGCGGACGAGTATACCCAAGCAAACGGTGGCGAAGTAGTGATCCCCTCCTAATTCTTAGCACACCGGCATAAGGAATCTATAGGTGCTGCTTGGTGTCCGCCGAGTTCAGCAACCGGACGTGAGTTGCGGTCGACTGCGTTGAACGTTGTCGGGGCGTTGGAAAGGGTTTTCGAGGTTGACGATGCCCGGTAAAATTGCTGCCAACAGAGACGGTGACACTGGCTGGAGCTCGCCGGGACGGCGGCGTGTGTACCAGCGCAGGAAGAGATTTGGGCTCCATTTGGCACAGTGGTGACGGTCATGAACATGAGGCTTAAATTGTCATTTGTTAATGCCCATCTAAGAAACTTCATCGACTTTTTTGTTCAAAGGGATGATGTTTGTTAGGTGATCCTTAACGAATGATGGTTTAACTCATATGTTTACGACCGCCACCACCATGCCAAACGGAGCCTTGGATGAGGGCTCGAAGGCGGTGGTTGTAGCGGACAGAGGGGCAGGCTTCGGACGGGGATCCTCCTGGCACATGCGTTGGAGTCGTTCCCGGCTAATGTTGCGGCAGACGAGATTGAAAACTGGGGACGGGCGTGACCAGCAATGGCAGAGAATGATCTTTTCGTTCTCTGCTTGTTTTGTTCTTCTTTTCCACTTCCCAGTGGTGGGCTTTTAATGGCCGGGAAAAAAAACCTCCTTTTTAATTTCATTCCTTTTATAAACTTTTGCAAATAAATTCCGCTTTCCTTAAATGAAATGCCAATCAATATTTCCTGAATGAGCCTGGTGGATGTGTTTTAAATTTTGAAATTTAAATTTATGTTTCACTTAAATAACTTGGGCTTGCGTTATCATTCTACTACTAATATACTGGACTTTTTTATTAAGAATCTTATCGGCCGGTCAAACCGATGAGCCAACGAACACATGAAATAAGAAGAGTACAAGAAATAAAATGCCCAACAAGAAAAAAATACATAAAAAAAATGTAAGGAGAAAACGAACTATGATGTGTCATTGGATACACTTATGGTTTTAGGAGCGGAGTTTTTGCATCAATTTGGTGTGGCTGCTGGGATATCTCACTTCTATTGTGGGATAGCCGAGCGTTTCTTTTATCCCTAACTTCTGAATTTGCGGGTTATTTTCATTTGTCCATGGAGTCACGGGTAGAACACCTAGAAGGAAATTTGGGAGATCTGAGCAGGCGTATGGAAGAGATTATGACGGCCATCACCACACTCTCATTATCGGTGAGAGAGACATATCAAGTCATGTTAGGGTTGCGCGCGTCAGTTAACAATCTGGAGGCTCGATACCATTTAGGGGGCCCTCCTGCACACCCCCTACTCCAGCAGGACCGCCCACACCTCCTACACTAGAACCCCAACCAGTTCACCACGAACATGGCTATCCACCTAGGTGGGATGCGGGTATCAAATTGGATGTTGGGGATTTTGAGGGCACGCTCGAACCTGAGGTGTGTCTCGACTGGTGCGAGCGACTTGAGCGATTCCTCAGTTGGAAGCGCACCCCTGCCCACCAACAGGTGGAATATGCCACCTTGAAACTGAAAGGTCCCGCACTCACTTGGTGGGGGCCAGTTGAGCGGATGCGGTACACTATCGGGCAACCCCCTATCACCACATGGGTTGAGTTCAAAGCCCAACTCAAGAAGAGGTATGTCCCAGCCGATTTCATGCAAACCTTGTATCGAAGGTATCACAACCTTCGACAGGATAAGCAAACCATCGATGAATACACGAACGAGTTCCTGGTCCTCCAATCACAATTGGATCTGAAGGAGGAATATCATATGGTCGTGGCCCGCTATCTGAATGGGTTGCGATGCGCGATACGAGACCAGCTGGAGCTGCACGATTTCCGGGACTTGGGGGAGATCTCCAGTCGAGCCCGCCGAGTGGAATCTCTCCAGAAGAGGACATCTGGGTCGAAGTTGACTGATAGGACTCATTATTCTTCCTCTTCGACGTCGGCCACTCGGGCGGCTTTGTCGCCCACCCCTGGTCTACCTTCTAGTGTCAGCTTCGCATTGCCAGCTCCTTCCCATGCGGGTCCCTCCTCGGGTTCTGTAAAAGGGAAGGAGGTTGTTACCACTAAACCGATCTTCCGTTGTTTCAAATGTATGGAGACAGGACATAAATCATCTGAGTCTCCGAGACGACAGTTTACCGCGGTTGTTGAGGCTGACGATGGACGAGCCCGGAGTATGGTATCTGGGAGAGCGACTTAGTCAAAGAGACAGAGGACCCCCTTGAGGGAGCTTGTGAGGTCGAGGGTGAGCAACCCGATCAGTTGAATTGTGTCCTACAGCATAGCCTACTTGCACCGAGAGTTACCACTGACGACGCGTGGGTGCGGCATAGTTTTTTTGCACCACCGCGCGCATTCAGGAGCACTACTGTTCTATTATCGTTGACAGCGGTAGTATGGAAAATTTCATCTCTCAGCGCATGGTTGAGAAGTTAAACCTCCAGACTCAGAAACTGGAGCGCCCATATGAGTTATCCTGGGTGACTAGTGGCACCACGATGACCGTATCACATCGATGCCTCGTGGCGTTCACCATTGGTCCCGCCTATTCTGACTCGGTGTGGTGCGATGTTGCACCCCTTGATGTCTGTCACATTCTCTTGGGGCGTCCGTGGCAATATGACCGTAGCACTATCCATGACGGGCGAAGGAACTCTTATTCCTTCGACCTTCGCGGTCGTAAGACGGTCCACCTTCCCCAGAAAAACGGACTTGTTCCACAGCAACTCGCCCCCTCAGTGGCGCCCACCGTTGCTCCTACCCCCACGCCCACGCTCACCACCATGGCGTATCCGTCCGTCCGCATGCTGTTGACAGAGCGACAGTTTAGTCATGAGATGCGAGAGGGGGCCGTCACCTATGCATTAGTCGGCCTGGAGTCCCCTATTACCATTGTGGAGATTCTTGCGGCCGTTCGACCCCTGATTTCCAAGTTTGATGACCTCACCCCGGATGAGTTAACCGGCCATCTCCCACCGCCGAGGGATATTCAGCACTGCATCGATTTAGTCCCAGGAGCAAGCCTACCCCATCTACCACATTATCGTATGAGCCTGAGGGAGCACGAGGAGCTTAGGAGACAGGTATCCGAGCTTCTCCAGAAAGGACACGTAAGGGAAAGCCTTAGTCCCTGCGCTGTCCCTGCCCTTCTTGTTCCCAAGAAGGACGGATCGTGGCGTATGTGTGTTGATAACCGCGCTATCAACAAGATTACAGTCAAGTACCGATTCTCGATTCCCCGGTTAGACGACATGCTCGACATGCTGAGTGGGGCGAAGATTTTTTCGAAGATTGACCTCCGGAGTGGCTACCATCAGATCCGGATCCGACCCGGGGATGAATGGAAGATGGCCTTCAAAACAAGGGAGGGACTGTATGAGTGGTTGGTCATGTCTTTTGGTTTGTCCAACGCTCTGAGCACCTTTATGAGATTGATGACCCAAGTCCTCAGACCCCTGATGGGAACTTGCGTTGTCGTCTACTTTGACGACATCCTCATCTACAGCCTCGACCCTGATCTGCACTTTACACATCTTCGGCAGGTCTTGCAGATCTTACGAGAACACCGCTTGATCATCAACTTAAAAAGGTGCACATTTCTCACTAATAGTCTCACCTTTTTGGGTTATATCGTCTCTTCCGAGGGCATCAAGGTGGACCCGGAAAAGATCCACGTGATTGAGTCCTGGCCCACCCCCCGGAACTTCACCGAGGCACGTGGGTTTCATGGCCTCGCTTCGTTCTATCGACGCTTTATACGCAACTTTAGCACCCACATCGCACTCATCACAGATTGCCTCCGCAAAGGGCAATTCGTATGGACGGCCGAGGGGGAGCAGGCATTCCTCCTTATGAAGGAGAAAATGTCTAGTGCTCCTGTTCTTGCCCTACCCGATTTTGAAAAGGTTTTCGAAGTAGATTGTGACGCTTCACATGTGGGCATCGGGGCAGTACTGAGTCGGGAGGGCCGACCTGTAGCATTTTATAGTGAGAAGCTGAACGATGCAAAAACGAGATATTCGACCTACGATCTTGAGTATTTCGCCATCGTACAGGCTCTCCGTCACTGGCGACATTACTTGATTCAGCGCGAGTTCGTGCTGAATATGGATCATAAGGCGTTGCGGTACCTGAACTCCCAGAAGGAGGTCCGGCGTCACGCCAAATGGGCCGCCTTCCTGCAGTACACCTTTCACATCCGACACAAACCAGGAGTCACCAATAGGGTCGTTGATGCTCTTAGTCGACGAGCGCATCTTTTAGGATCTCTACACCTTCGATTGACAGACTTAGATTCCCAGAAGGAGTTATACGCCACTGATCCCGATTTCAGTATTGTGTGGGCAGAGTGTCAGCCGCATGGGGCAGACCCGACAGGACATTTCTGCATGAGCGAGGGGTTCCTGTTTAGGGGCACCAGATTATGTATCTGCCAGTGACCTTTACGTGAGACCTTGCTCACCGAGTTGCACTCGGCCGGACTAGGTAGGCATGTCGGACAGGCCAAGATGCTGGATCTAGCGACCTCACGTTATTATTGGCCGCACATGAGGCAAGACGTTATTAACCACGTTCGCACCTGCCAGACGTGCCAGTTGTATAAGGGACAGTCCCAGAACACTGGACAGTACACTCCCCTACCGATTCCCGAGTGGCCATGGGACGAAGTCTCCATGGATTTTGTTGGTGGTTTTCCTACTGCGGCGCGAGTAATTGACTCTGTATTCGTAGTTGTTGATAGATTCTCCAAGATGGCTCATTTTATACCATGCCGGAAAACCTCTGATGCGGCACACGTAGCCCATCTTTTCTTTCGAGAGGTGGTTCGACTCCATGGGGTACCACGTACTTTCACTTCCGATAGGAACACGCGATTCATGGGCTACTTTTGGAAAACTTTATGGCGAAAATTGGGCACAAAATTAAATTTTAGTAACGTGTACCATCCCCAGTCTGATGGGCAGACCGAGGTGGTCAACCAAAGTTTGGGTAATTTATTAAGATGCCTAGCCGGAGAGCAACCCAAGCAGTGGGACTTAGCGTTAGCCCAAGCCGAATTTGCATACAATAGCACAGTAAATCGTTCCACCAACAAGTCTCCTTTTGAGATTGTTTATGGTTTTCCTATTCCCCATTACCTTGATCGTCATTCCTTACCTTCCTACGAGCGCATTTCTTTTGATGATACTACTTGGGTTGAGAACTTAAAATCTTTGCATAATGTTATTCATAATAAGCTGCAGATGACATCCGAAGAATACAAGGCTAGCGTCGATAACCACCGGCGCGACTTGTCTTTTTCGGAAGGAGATTGGGTGATGGTACACTTTAGAAAGGAAAGATTTCCCAGTGGGACTTACCACAAGCTCCGATAGCGTCGTTTCGGTCCTTTTCCGATAAGAAAGCGGTTGGGTGAGAATGCCTACCTTGTTGATCTACCCTTGGAATTCGGCACATCACCGATTTTCAATGTGACGGACCTATGCCCTTTCCATGGATCTCTACCCGCTACGTCTGTACCACCACCTACCTTGGAGCCCGGGGCGACCACGGGATTTCAGCTGGCCTTCACCCCTACCACGGAGGAGATCGACCAGGTGCTTGACGTACGAGAGTTCCAGACTCGTGCGGGAGCTTACCAGCGCGACTTGGTTACTTGGAAGGGAAGGGACATCTTGGACAGCAGTTGGATCAGCGCCCGCGAGCTTTAGCGTCGGCGCCCAGATCTCTCTGTTGCTGCCATCAGCTCAGTCTCGTCGAAGTCGAGTTCTCTCAACCCCGGGGGTAGGCCTGCAAACGAGTCGAGCTCATCAAAAAAAGCCGGCTCGAGCTCGAGCTCGAGCTTCTTTTTTCGAGCTCGAGCTCGAGCACGACGAGCCTATTTTAAAAGGCTCGAGCTCGAGCTCGAGCTCGAGCTCAGCTCAAATTTAACATGATAATAATAATATAAAATTATTATTTTAATAATATTGTATTAATATTATGTTAATAATATAATATATTAAAATATTTAATACTAATAATATATATTATTTAATTAAAAAAAAGCTCGCGAGCCGGCGCGAGCTCGTGAACAGGTTTAATTAGGCTCGAGCTCGGCTCGAGCTCGGCTCGAAATCAGGCTCGAGCTCGACGAGCTCGAGCTTGACATGCTCGAGCTCGAGTCGAGCTTTTTTCGAGTCGGCTCATCGAGCTTTCGAGCCGGCTCAACTCAACTTGCACCCCTACCCGGGGGAACTGATGTGATCCTGTCGCAGGCACTCTAGGGTCGTCGTGTTTTATTTGCTTATTTACTGTCGTAGCTATGATGTTGATGTTTATTTATTTTCTGTCATGTCCATGTACGTTTAAAATTTCTTGTATTGTGGCCCGGCGCGTGAGACTGACCACCTCGCACGTCCCTGAATGGATTGGTCCGGTTTTGTATGGCTGGGGTGAGTTGCATTTTATCTACTTTAGAGAAATCACTTGCTGAATTTGCTTGATTTTATTAATTGAGGAGGGGAGGGAGCTATAAATATTAATTGGGGGTTGCCCTAATGCTTGGCTTGGATAGAATCGAGATTGAGAATATCCTCTCTCGGTTAAAATCCGCCGCTCTGCATCCCGTCTCTCGTCCGCGAGCCTCGTCCCGAAGCCGCCTTCGTCTCCAGCCCGGCATCAGATCCTCCACCGCCAGGTCCTCCCGAAGCCGCCTCCACCTCTAGCCCCGACGTCGACTCCTCCACCTCCAAGCTGTCCCGAAGTCGTCCCCGTCTCCAGCCCCGGCATCAGTTTCCCACCGCCAGTCTTCCCGAATCCGCCTCCGCCTCTAGCCCCCGACATCGATTCCTCCACCTCCAGGCCTTCCGAAGCCACCTCCGTCTCCATTCCCCCTCCCCCCCGTCATGAGCCTCTCTGACCACCGTTTTCCTTCCTCACTCCTCTAGTAACCCTTCCCACCACCGTCGTCTACCGTCACGTCCACCACTACAGCCCGAGACCCTCCTACTTCTCTCCTCCACCGCAACTACATCTGGAAGCCTTGTCGCCCGTTTGCTGCACCTGTGCCGGGAGAACCAGAAACGGGGAAGCCCCTTTGGTGAGATCTGCTCTTTCCCCACTCCTCAATCTACTTTATTTGCAAATTATTATGTTCAATTTCAGCAAAGTGATTTCAACCCAGTGTAGCATGCGCTCACCCTAGTCATGCATCGCCGTTCGTTTCAACCCTTGCATTATATTTCCGTTAATTGAGTTGTGTCTTGCCCTTTATCCGTTGCGTCATTTATTTACACCTACACTTAGGGTTTTAGGAGCGAAGTTTTTGCATCAGGTGAGCACTCCCCCGACAAGACGTTCTCACAGAAGGTGCTAGATCACGGTGGGCGACAGCCGGCCGTAGACAGCCTGGAAGGGGATCATGCCGACCGAGTACTGAAAGGAGGTCTTGTAATAGAACTCGGCCCACCCCAACCATTTGCTCCAGTCACGGGGGTGGTTAGAGACGAAACAACGCAAGTATGTGGCCAAGCAGTGGTTCATAACCTCGGACTGCCCATCCGTCTGGAGGTGGTAAGCCGAACTCATCCGGAGTTGTGTGCCTTGAAGTTTGAAAAACTCCTGCCAAAAATAACTCATGAAAACCGGAACGCGATCAATGACGATGGATCAAGGAAAACCGTGTAGTCAGACGACGCCAGAAATAAATGTCTCGGCCACCATTGGAGCTTTAATTGGGTGACGCAAGGCTATAAAGTGATCGTATTTGGACAATCGTGTGGGGTTTTGCTAATCGTCACAACATTTGTGCGCAGCGTAATATGGAAACAAGGAAAACCCAAAATAGAGTTGTGGATCTTGCGATAACCATTAATCAAGAAGTAATGTGCAATAAATAAATTTATACCTTAGCGGGATTGAGTCAATACTCAACCTAGGTGCTCCGATTGATTCCAACGAACGGCAACGGCCGGAGTTCCGAGCATAGAATAGTGTCCACGCCTCTACGAGTATCCACACGAGCACGGAGAACCCTAGAGTCTTGTCACACAAGATCTAGGTCGGAAAGAGGTTTGCCCACAACGTCTCCACAGATTACTAGATCTGTTCAAGGAGAAGCAACAACGACTAGGAAGATGCCTGGGAAACGATTTTCGGCAATGGCAGAGGACGGCGGACAGCCGACGGCAACAAGCGGCAGTATACGGAAGCAAGCGGCGGTCGGCAAAATCGCAGGAGCGGAACACTTCCGTCGCGAAGAAGAAGCCGTCGCGGGATTAGGTCTGAATGAACAGTCGCCCGTCTCCGGTTCAACAGTAAAATGCTTTTATACATCGAACCAAGAAGAATGATACCCGCAGACCGGCCGAAATTAGACTTAGCAGAAATTAACCGATTGAGACAGTATTCGGCGAGTATTGAACTGATACTCGACGAATCGGCGAGTGGCCAGCCGATACACGACGAATCGTGAAGTGGACATAACGATACTCGCCGAAACGGCGAATAAGCATGACGATACTCGACGAATCGGCAGAGGCTTCGACAATACTCGCCGAATTTAGACAATTCATCGAAACCCCTTACCCATTCTCGACGAATTTCCCTTAGCATATGCCGACTTCATCCCGGCCGACCTATATTCACAATACGGGTCCTGAAATGAAATTCCACCATGTCCAGATCGTCATAGGCTTGGTCCTTCACTCATATCACATATGAGCAGGGCCAACACAAACCTATCCAACTTATCCAGAGCTTTTATGTGCAACCTCATAGGCTCATACTGCATTGGCAGTGAGGTTACATGTTTGATCACTTCCAGATCACCATGGTAGAACCAACAGTCTCTCACTTGATCTGAAAGTATCAAACAAAAGCTTCACAAACAATGAGCGGCATCTAGCAATACATCATTTATCCCCAAGCAATAAGAGTTTAAAACTCGAAAGCCATTGTGACCAACGTATCAGTGTTGTCATGTCTCTTCGTCTCTTACATCCGGATTGAACTAAAGGTACAGATCGTGTCACCCTCATAATTGTTCAATCCGAGTTTTCTTGATCTACAATGGACTTCCAGAAATTGGTGAGTCCAATATCATATATTGACTCAATCAAGTATGATCATGCATTTCTCAGTCTTATTTCATCAAGGGGCCCATGGATGCAACTCTTGTCATATAGGAGGACAAATCTCATCACTGCTCACACGCAAACACTCAAATGATTCGTAACGTACCCAATAACCATATTTATCATTCAACTTTCTCAAGATAGTACTTTTGATAGCATCAAAGCACGTTCTTCCTCACTCAGTGAGTGTTGTGACTTTAGGTCAAAGAACCACAAACACTATTACCATTTGAGCCATATTTGTGACACGTTCATATAACAACCCACAAACTATTCTCACGGTGGGTCTGCCCAGTACAACTTGTTCATAAAAAGTACTCATGTGATGACTTGATATCACAATATCATGACCTGTGAGGACGGGTCATCAGTAACACACATGTCAGTCTTAAAGGTATCATCATTGTCCTTAGCTTCTAAGATGATACAACGACCAGGGACCTTTTAAGAATGAAGCTTCTGGGATCATAGGTTCTCACATCAAGTCACTACTTGACCTATGAAAACAAACACTTTAAGGGCATTTATTTTTGTTTGGTTATTTTATCACAATAGAAATAATTAGCATAATAAAAGAACTTGTCAAATATATAAAATGAAATGCATATAGGACTTTATTTATCAAATGAAAAATTACAGTCAACAAACATACAATCCACAAGACTCAAACTAGAGTTGATCATTCAGGTATCGTATACCCATAGATCTAACATGACCATCATGTTTTCTCTGTGCGAGAGGTTTCGTCAGTGCATCCGCAATGTTTTTCTCAGTCGGCACTCTGCATATGTTCACATCTCCTCGATCGATAATCTCACGAATTAGATGCAACTACCGAAATATGTGCTTGGAGAGCTGATGAGATCTAGGTTCCGAAGCGAGTGCAATTGCACCGTTATTGTCACAGTAGAGATCTACGGGACGAACAATGCTAGGAACTACATCTAACTCGCCGTTGAATTTCCTAATCCACACAGCCTCCTTCGCTGCATTTGCAACGGCGATATACTCAGCCTCAGTTGTAGAATCGCAACTGTATCCTGCTTGGACTCTTCCAACTAACAGCACCTCCATTTAGGAAAAACACTAACCCTGACTGAGACTTTGAATCGTCTCTATCAGTTTGGAAGTTAGCATCTGTGTAACCCTTTACAACGAGCTCTTCCTCTCCGCTGAAAACCAAGAACTCATCCTTAGTCCTTCTCAAGTACTTCAGGATATCCTTGACGGCAATCCAGTGACTCACAGGGATCAGACTGATACCTGCTATTCATACTCAAGACATAAGAGACATCGGGTCTAGTACATATCATAGCATACATGACTGACCCAATTACCGAGGCATATGGAATCAACTTCATGCGTTCCTTATCTTCACAAGATTTAGGACATTGGTCCTTACAGAGACTCACACCATGAGACATGGGCAAGAATCATTTCTTGGACTCAAGCATGTTGAACTGTTTCAACAACTTATCAATATATGTACTTTGGGTCAAACCTAGCAACTTCTTTGATCTATCTCTATAGATCTTAATACTAAGTATATAAGTCGTTTCCCCCAAGTCTTTCATAGAAAAACAGTTCTCTAGGTTGTTCTTAACAAGTTCCAGGGTCGGTTTGTCATTCTCGATCAACTGTATGTCATCTACATACAATATCAAAAAGACAACAATGCTCTCATTAATCCGTTTGTAAACACACGGTTCATCCTCGTTTTGATAAAACCAAACTCTTTGATCTTTTTATCAAATCGAAGATTCCAACTTCAAGAACCTTGTTTCAATCCATAAATGAATCTCTGCAACTTGCATATTTTAGTGGTTTCACCTGAAGATACAAAACTCTCGGGTTGTGTCATATACACTTCCTCAAGGAGGTTTCCATTAAGAAAAGTTGTTTTGACATCCAACTGTCAAATCTCGTAGTCATAATACGCAGCAATAGCAAGCAGAATTCTGATGGATTTAACCATGGCAACAGAGGAAAATGTCTCATCATAGTCAATACTATGAATTTGTTTGAAACCTTTAGCCATGAGTCGCCCCTTGAATGTCTGTACATTCTCATCCATGTCAGTCTTCTTCTTGAAGACCCACTTGCACCCTATGGGTCATACCCCTTCAGGTGGTTCCAGCAAGGTCCAAACTTGGTTTTTATACATGGAGTCCATTTCAGATTTCATGGTCTCAAGTCACTTCTCGGAGTTTGGTCCACTCATAGCCTCATGGTAGGTTGCAGGCTCATCATCATGATTCATAAGCAACGCATTACCTATTTGAGACACGAGAAATCCAAATCTCTCAGGCTCAAACTTTGGTCTACCAGATCTCTGTGAAACTTGTGTTTTCTGAGCAGGTTCTCCAGCTACAACAACTTGTAGTCCTGGCTCAGGTTCCAATTTTGATTCATTCACTGTTTGTGGTTTTTGAATTTCTTCAAGTTTTACCTTATTAGTCTTTCTACTTAAGAACTCTTTCTCAAGAAAGACATTTGTCCTTGCGACAAATATTTTGCCCTCAGACGGTAGGTAGAAATAGTACTCTTTGGTTTCCTTAGGATACCACACAAGATAACACTTATCTGATTTGGGTTCCACCTTATCAGGCATTTGACGTCTTAAGTATGCCTCACAGCCCCAAACCTTAATGAACGACATACTAGGACACTTTCCAGTCCATATCTCATATGACGTCTTTAGAACCGCTTTCGTTGGAGCACGATTTAGTGTTAAAATAGCATTTTCTAGAGCAAAAGACCAAAAGAAAACAGGCAGATCTGCATGACTCATCATCGATCGCACCATGTCTTTTAAAGTACAATTTCTCCGCTCAGACACACAATTATGATGTGGTATTCTAGGTGGAGTGAGCTGTGATATAATATTACACTCTATCAGATGATCACGGAACTCACGACTTAGGTATTCGCCACCTCGATCAGATCGAATTGCTTTAACCTCTTACTCAGTTGGTGCTCTACTTCGTTCTTAAACACCTTGAACTTTTCAAAGGTTTCGCATTTGCACTTCATAAGATACACATATCTGTATCTACTGAAATTATCAGTAAATGTAACAAAGTAGAAGTACCCACCTCTAATAATAGAACTCATGGATCCACATACATCACTATGTATTATTCCCAAGAGATCATCAGCCCTCTCATTGAAGCCAGTGAAAGGGACTTTAGTGATCTTACCTAACAAACAAAATTTGCATCTCTTAAATGATTCATAATCAAATGAGTTCAATAGTTTATCTTTATGCAGCTTGGATATGCATTTCCCATTTATATGGCTCAAACGGCAATGCCAAAAATACGTAGGATTCGAGTCATTTATTCTTAATCTTTTAGTATTTTCTATATTATAGATCTGAAGGTCTAAGTTTAAAACATATAAATCATTAAACATTTGAGTTACAGCAACAAACATCATTTTTAAATATAGAACAACAATTGTTCTTAATAAGAAAAGAAAATTCAATCATGTCCAAACATGAAATAAAAATAATGTTTTTAGTTATTGCAGGAACATAATAACAGTTATCAAGTTCCAAAATAAGCCCACTGGGCAAAGAAAGATGGTAAATCCTGACGGCGACAGCAGCAACTCTTGCTTCATTACCAACACGAAGGTCCACCTCTCATTTACTCAACATTCTTCTCCTTCCCAGTTCTTGCACATTCATACAAATGTGAGAACCACATCCGGTATCCAATACCCAGGATGAAGGAGCAGAAAGGTTTATCTCTATAACATAAATACCTGAATTGGAAGTCATACCTCCCATCTTTTGCAGACCCTCAATGTACGAAGGACAATTCCTCCTCCAATGACCAGTCTTGCCATAGTGGTGGCACTTTCCTTTTTTTCCCTAAGCCTTTCTTTTTCAGTGCAGAAGATTTGGGCTACAGCGCAGACTTAGGTCATACCTTTGTCTTCTTGAAGCCATTGGTCTTGCCCTTACCTTTATGCACCATTAGTATGGGGCTAGCAGGCTTATTCTTCTTCATGTTTATCTCGGCAGTTCGCAACTTACCTAGGAGCTCGGGCAGTGTCTTGTCTATTTCATTCATTTTCATGTTACAGTTCAAGACAAACTGCTCATAGCTATCCGGCAACGATTGCAAGATCAGGTCTGTGGCCAACTCTTGGCCCAGAGGAAACTCTAGTCTTTCAAGGTTCTCGATATAACCAATCATCTTGAGTACGTGAGTCCCTACTAGGTCCCGAGCACCCATTTTGCACTAGAACAACGCCTTAGTGACATCAAATCTCTATTGACGAGCTTGCCCTTGAAACATTTTCTTGAGATGCTCGTCAATTTCCTTACAACTCATGCTCTCATGTTGCTTTTGGAGCTCAGAGTTCATGGTCGCAAGCATGAGATATTCGACGTCTAAGGAGTCGTCAAGATACTTCTTATAAGCATCTTCATCAGTTCGGGACGCATTCCTGAAAGGCTCTTCAGGGGATTCCTCTTCCAAAACATAGAGCTTGTGCTCTTGCCTGGGAACAATTCTCAGGTTCTTGTACCAGTCCGGATAATTCGTTCCGCTCAGCTTTTCCTTCTCAAGGATCGCTCTGAGGGACAGGGTGGAATGTGAACCACTTGTCATGGATATTCTACAAGAATACAAGCAAAGAAAATCAGTATTACATTTCAAAAATATATTTTTTTTTCAATTAGGACTTTAATCAAAATAACTCTCACTATTTTTATCAAACTGATAACCCTCAATATCAATTCGAAGAGTTTATGTGAGTAACTCTCTTAATGGACAAGATCTGAATTTCACCAACACTATGAGTCAGCTTTGGCTTTTCTCTCACAATGCGGTTATTTAGATAGGCAACACTTGCCAATTGCATCACTATGCAATTCCTGTATGGCTGGTAAATAATACTTTATTCGCATCCATCATATGGTGTATGTCAACCATATGTCTCTGGGCACTCAACCTTTGAGGTCACACAGTTAAGATTGACCCGATATCAACAATGGGAAATCACAATTATCTGCTCGCACTCTAACCAAGATAGATTAATGCATCTTTCTTTGGCAAGCTCACACTTCATCGATCGAGGCAGGAAGAGTGTCATCCATGGGAAGGTATCTGAATACTTAATATTACTTAAGGGATTTTAATTCTCGATTAACTCTTTAATCATAATTAACAATTAACCATTGTGCACATCCGCAGACATATAACAGCAAACATATCATCAACAAAAAAAAAACATAATCCAAATGCATCTCAGATGTGCACTAGAAATATCATCAACACTTGATGAGCCGGGCTAAATCTGAACATCTAGGACACTTCTAAATCTTCGGATTTACATGCACTAGACGTGAATAACACCAAATTCACTTATACAGTAGACAAGCTCGTCTCTCTATGTGAGAATCAAAATCTAACATACTTGGTTTCACAAACCAATAAGAGGGACGGTTACTATTAAGGAGCAACAAAGATATCACAACGAAATCACATGCGTTCCTTGCGGGGTTCCATCTCCGGTTCAACAGTAAAACGCTTTTATATTTGATGTAAACAGGAATAGACCTGGGCATTTAGAACGCTTCTAAAATTTTCAGATCTACACGCAATCGATTTATCAACTTCTGAAACAATGATCATCACACAACCTCCCTCTAATACCACTGTTGGGTTTTGTTAATCGTCACAACATTTGTGCGCAACGGAATATGGAAACAAGGAAAACTCAAAGGAGAGTTGTGGATCTTGTGATAACCATTAATCAAAAAGTAATGTGCAATAAATAAATTTATATCTTAGCGGGATTGAGTCAATACACAATCTAGGTGCTCCGATTGATTCCAACGAACGGTAAAAGCCGGAGTTCCGAGCGTAGAATAGTGTTCACGCCTCTACGAGTATCCACACGAGCACGGAGAACCCTAGAGTCTTGTCACACAAGATCTAGGTCGGAAAAAGTCTTACCCTCAACGTCTCCACAGATTACTAGATCCGTTCAAGGAGAAGCAGCAACGACTAGGAAGATGCCTTGGAAACGATTTCCGGCAACGGCAGAGAACGGCGGACAGTCGACGACAACAAGCGGCGGTCGGCGGAAGCAAGCGGCGGTCGGCGAAATCGCAGGAGCGGAACACTTTCGTCGCGAAGAAGCCGTCGCGGGATTAAGTCTGAATGAACAGTCGCATGTCTCTGGTTCAACAGTAAAACGCTTTTATACAGCGAACCAAGAAGACCGATACCCGCAGACCGGCCGAAATTAGACTTAGCAGAAATTACCCGGACGAGACAGTATTCGGCGAATATCGAACTGATACTCGACGAATCGGCGAGTGGCCAGCCGATACACGACGAATCGTGAAATGGACATAACAATACTGGCCGAAACGGTGAATAAGCATGACGATACTCGACGAATCGGCAGAGGCTTCAACAATACTCGCCAAATTTAAACAATTCGTCAAAACCCCTTACCCATACTCGACGAATTTCCCTTAGCATATGCCGACTTCATCCTGGACGACCTATATTCGCAATACGGGTCCCGGAATGAAATTCCACCATGTCCAGATCGTCATATGCTTGGTCCTTCACTCATATCACATATGAGCAGGGCCAACAGAAACCTATCCAACTTATCCAGAGCTCTTATGGGTGACCTCAGAGGCTCATACTGCATTGGCAGTGAGGCTACATTCTTGATCACTTTCAGATCACCATGGTAGAACCAACAAATCGGCCCACCACCACCAGGATGCAATCGTACCTCAAGGACAGTGGGAGGCGCGTGATGAAATACATAGCCACATCTTCCCATATGAGATCGGGAATGGGCAAGGGCTGCATGAGGCTTCTCGAAAATGCGGCCTCGTACTTCGAGCGCTGGCAGATGAGGCATGTTGCCATGAATTCCTCCACGTGGCGCATCATGCCTTTCCAATAGAGTGCCGCTGTGAGGCGGCGGTAGGTACAAAATTCCCCGAAATGGCCCGCTGTCGGGGTAGTATGGAACTTCGTTAGGAACCGTGGAATGCTGGGTGACGATGTTGAAATGACTAATCGGCCCCAATAGAACAGACGGATTCCAAGAATGGTGTACGAGGGGCAGACATCAGCAGCTGTTCGTTAGCGCTCTATGATGGCTCGCAAGGTCGGATCGGTCTCCACCTCTCTCTGTAAAGTTTCCGCCTCCTGCCAAACTATGTGTTCTTGGTTATGTGATTGAATTCCACAAGTATAAGTGCTTTATTAAGAAATCTGAAGATTAAAAATATTTATTATCTTAATTTCTTGTGCATTTATTTGTTTTATAGCTAAGAATAGAGCATATCTCTGTGTGCAATGGCACAAGAGACTGACTCATATTAATTATAAGACTATTAATAAGCTCTTGTCAGAAAACTTAGTTAGAGCAGGTCTCAAGTAGAATTGTGTCCAAGATAAAGCTTATCATGCATGTCAAATGGACAAGCAAACAAAAGCTTCCTTCAAAATAGTTGGGGTTAAAGATTCCACTATGTGTTTACATTTGATGCACATGTATTTGTTTGGTCCTATATCAATTCACATCTTATGTGGGAAAGTGATGCAGTGACCCAGAGCCGACCCGCTCTGTCGACCAGGCCTCGCACATGGACTAGCCAGAGGCCCACGTCTGGCGGCCCACTGCCGAGCCCACTAAGGCGTCACACCATGGTGTCCCTTTTATCAGGCCCGCGGGCCGTACACCCCAACCCATCTTCGGGCCCAACCACAGGCGCACGGTAGGTTGTTGAGGTCAGGTCTCGATCCCCTGACCTCCTTGATAAAGAGCTTTCAGGCAAGCTCTCATCAACCAACTGAGCCGCGGATCAGTTGGTTGAAGAGAGCTTGCCTGAAAGCTCTTTATCAAGGAGGCCAGGGGATCGAGACCTGGCCTCAACAACCTACCGTGCGCCTGTGGTTGGGCCCGGAGATGGGTTGGGGTGTACGGCCCGCGGGCCTGATAAAAGGGACACCATGGTGTGACGCCTTAGTGGGCCCGGCAGTGGGCCGCCAGACGTGGGCCTCTGGCTAGTCCATGTGCGAGGCATGGTCGACAGAGCGGGTCGGCTCTGGGTCACTGCATCATAAAAGTGTGTCCCTTTTATCAGGCCCGCGGGCCGTACACCCCAACCCATCTCCGGGCCCAACCACAGGCGCACGGTAGGTTGTTGAGGCCAGGTCTCGATCCCCTGACCTCCTTGATAAAGAGCTTTCAGGCAAGCTCTCATCAACCAACTGATCCGCGGCTCAGTTGGTTGATGAGAGCTTGCCTGAAAGCTCTTTATCAAGGAGGTCAGGGGATCGAGACCTGGCCTCAACAACCTACCGTGCGCCTGTGGTTGGGCCCGGAGATGGGTTGGGGTGTACGGCCCGCGGGCCTGATAAAAGGGACACCATGGTGTGACGCCTTAGTGGGCCCGGCAGTGGGCCGCCAGACGTGGGCCTCTGGCTAGTCCATGTGCGAGGCCTGGTCGACAGAGCGGGTCGGCTCTGGGTCACTGCATCAGAAAGCCTACATACTTGTAATTATTAATGATTTTTTAGGTTCACATGGGTGTTCTTTCTTAAACAAAAGTCAGATACACTAGATACATTCATTATCTTTGTCAGACAAATCCAGAATAAAATAGGCAGCTTTGTGGGCAAAATCAAAATTGACCATGAAACTGAATTTCAATCAATTGTTATGACCAAGTTCTGTGAAAACTTATCTTTCAGGAGTTTTCCTCCCCAAGAACTCCACAACAAAATGAAGTTGCAGAAAAAAAGAATAGAACCATTATTAAGCTAGCAGAACTATGTTAAGGTGACTTCTCACTACCAGAATACTTCTAGACCGAGGTTGTCAATACAGCTTGCCATGTGCAAAATAGAGTTTTAATCAACAAGAATTACAATAAAACTCCATATAAGCTTCTGAAATGCAGAAAACCAACTTTAGCCTACTTCAAAATCTATGAAAGTAAGTGTTATGTATTAAACAATAGGAAGCATTATCTAACTAAGTTTGTTGAAAAGGTTTATGAGAGTATTTTTGTTGGATACAGCTCCTATAACAAAGCTTATAGAGTATTCAACAAAAAAACTCGAGAGGTAGAAGAATCTATTCATGTTGTATTTAATTAGACTAGCCTGATCTATAAAAGCTGGTTTGGCTCTTTTGGTGTTGTAGGTACTGAGCTAGAGATAAAAGAATTGTCTATCAATGACAAGACTGAAGCCAGTGAGATCACCTCACCTGATGCAATAATCAGGGAAGAACATCCAACAAATGAAGCACAAGAAGCTACAGAGAAGACACAGCAGGTTGAAGCTGAAGCTGAAATTGACGCACAAAGGACTGCAGAAAAATTACAAACAGCTACCCGACACCTAAGAGATCATCCCAAAAATTTAATCATTGGTGATGCTAGTCGTGGGCAAAAAGCCCGGGCCCGGAAAGCCCGCCCGGGAACGGCACGGCAAAGGCCCGGCTAAGCCCGTCCCGGGCCAGGGCCGGGCTTGAGGCCCTCATTTTGGCCGATTGTCGGGCCCGGTGCCCGGCCCGGCCAAAGCCCGGGCACCGAGCTAGCCTGAGCCCGGCACTAGGCTAAGCGAAAGCCTGGCGGGATTTTAATCCCGCCAAGCGCCAGGCGGGATTAATCCCGCTGATCAGGCGGGATTAACCCCAATCCCGCCTGATCAGGCGGGATTAATCCCAATCCCGCCTGATCGAATCCCGCCTGATCAGATCAGGCGGGATTAATCCAGCCTATGATTAGGCGGGTGGCGGGATAAAATCCCGCCAATTTAGGCGGGATTTTATCCCGCCTTTTTGAATTCAGGTCGGCCCGGCCCGGCCCGGCCCGGCCCGGCCCGACTCGACCCGACCTGAAGGGCCTAAACGGACCCCCCCCCTATTTTGGAGGGAGCCCGAGCCCGGCACGGCCCGGCCCGGCTCCAATTGAGCCCGGGCCGAGCCCGGTTTCACAGAAGCCCGGGCACGATCTGGCTCGGCCCGGCCCGATCGGGCTTTTTGTACACGATTAGGTGATGCTAGCCAAAGAGTCATAACAAAAAGCAAAGTTCAGAATGAAGCAATGTTCCAGAGCTTTTATTCTCAGGTTGAGCCCAAGCAGTTTGAAAAAACAAATTCTGACACCTGAATCATGATTATGCAAAAAGAGCTGAACCAATTCAAGAAATGTAAGGTTTGGAAGTTGGTCCATAAACCTCAAGGACACAACATAATAGGAACTAAGTTGGTATACAAAAATAAGCTTGATGAAAATGGAGTAATCATCAAGAATAAGGCTAGGTTAGTTGCAATAGGCTATAGACAGGAAGAAGGCATAGACTTTAATCAAACTTTTACAACAGTAGCAAGAATGGAGGCCATCAGGTTGCTTCTAGCATATGGAGATCACAAAGGCTTTTATGGTATATCAAATCGATGTGAAGTCTGTTTTTCTCAATGGAGACTTGAAAAAGTAAGTATATGTAAAACAACTTTCAGGTTTTGTCAACTCAACTTATTTTAATCATGTCTATTTTTTAAGAAAGTTGTGTATGATCTTAAGCAAGCACATAAAGCTTAGTATGAGACTATATCTAACTTTCTCACTGAAAATAAATTTTTAAAGGGAAAGATAAATAAGACATTATTCTTAAGGGAAGTAAGAGGCAAGACTTTATTAGTCCAGATATATGTAGATGACATAATCTTTAGATCGACAGATGACAACCTTTATAAAAAATTTGTCAATCATATGCAAGAGAAGTTTGAAATGAGCAGCACGGGAGAGTTGAAATACTTCTTAGGTCTCCAAGTGAAGTAATATGAGGATGAAATATTCATCTCTCAGACCAAGTTCACAAAAGAGCTCATTAAGAAGTTGGGAATGGAGAGTGTAACCTCAATGAGGACTCCAATGGGCTTCAATGTGTCTCTGGATAAGGATGAAAAAGAGAGGCTTTTTAATGAGACCATGTACAGATGCATCATTGGATCTCTGCTCTACCTAAGTGCCAGTAAACCAGACATTATATTTGCTACATGTGTTTGTGCCAGATATCAAGTGAACCCCAAGGAATCTCACTATACCTCTGTTAAGTGGATTTTAAGATACCATAAAGCTACACCAAATCTTGGCTTATGATACCTTAGGAGTAATGATTTTGAGCTAACGGGATTTTCAGATGCAGACTTTGCATGATACATAGAAGACAGGAAAAGTACATCAGGTACATGTCAATTCCTTGGGAGAAGGTTAATTTCTTATGGTAGTAAGAAGTAAACTAGTGTTGTTATTTCAACAGCTGAGTCGGAATACATTTCTGCTGGAATTTGTTGTACCCAATTGCTATGGATTTAACATCAACTACGGGATTATAATATCCAGCTAAGTAAAACTCTGATTCATCAAATGCAATCTCAATTGCTAAGAACCATATGTCACACAGCAGGACTAAGCACATTGAGATTATATATCACTTAATCAAAGAGCTTGTTAAGAAAGAAAATATTTGCCTTGAGTTTTTCACCACTAACAAACAAGTGGTATACATCTTCACCAAGGCTCTAGATGAAGAGAAATTCAGGTGGCGTTTGGTTAATCTTATCAACTGCTGTGTTGTTTGGACGCACCGCCACTTTTACAGTAATCAGCGTTGGGTTGGAATTTTTTCAAACGGGCGTTTATTTTAATCCGTTGTTTTCTTCACGAGGCCATCCGCTATTTTTTCCTACGGTGTACCGCAAAAGTCGCGCTCCTGTTGTCTCTTCCGGAAAACCTACACCGACAACGCCATTCCCTCTCGATCCCCCATCGACAACGGCGGAAAATCTGCGCAGATCGGTGTTGTCGTCCGTTGGAATTCCCTGCCATGCGCAGATCTTTCTCCTCCTAATCCTGATGTCGACGACGACAACGGAAACCTACGCAGATCGATGTCATCGTCCATCAGAGTTTTCTCTTCCGTGTACAGATCGGTGTTGTCGTTCGTCGTCATCCGCTGGTATGTTTTCTCCATGCTTGGATCTTCACGCTGGATTGCCTGCATAATCGGTTTAATTCCTGCTTCGATCGACTGTTTTCCTGCAATTCCTGAGGTTTATTTTTTCAAGGAGGAGAAAATCAATCTGCTCTGGATGTACAAACTTATGATATTATGCATAGAACAGCATAGAACTAGTCAAAAACAATAAAACAATATGAATGTTAAATGTTACCTGCTAGTTTGATTGTTTGATAATTTTGTTCAAACTAATTTCCATTTGATTTTATATATATGGAATTGGAAGTATGTTTATTAATGTTAACAATATTTAAATTGTTCATAAATATGTTTAGGTGTGTTTTTTTTAAAGTTTTGGTCTCTACCACTCTTGGTATAGTGGTGGAAGAAATTTTTTTATTTATTTGGGAAACTTCATTTCACCCAAATAACTTTTTAATAAAACTTCATTTTCAGAATCAACACTTTTTCTATCAGCAGTTTTCCAACAAAAGCTTTTTCATCAGCAACAGTTTAACCAAACAAAGCCTCAATTTCTTAAAAATTGAATTGGGTAAGTTAAACCTAAAGTATTTTTCATGCCAAGTTAGATCCTTTCAGTTATTTATCAGTTTTAGTATCATAAAATGTTGTTTTATGTCCATTAGTAGTTGTTAGGCCTCTAAAAAGAATGCAGGACATAAGCTAGAAAGAACAAAAAGACATCTTTCGTCAGCCAGGAAGGCTATTAACACACCTTATTTGAATTTATATTCAAATATATCTTTTGATTTATTAACAAAACAGGTGTGTGCATCTTTCCATTCCTTTTATATTTATAGAAATTAAAAATCCCGTAAACATTGATGCTGTAAAACCCCAAGAGTCGGCTACAAGTCTTTCGTGCGCTCTCTTGTTCGTCAAAGAAGGATTTCTTTACATCAATTTTTTTGATTCACCAATGGCTCTCAAGCCCAGCTCTTCCAACAAAATCAACACCGGCAGCGAATGGGTAAGGGGTGGATTCAAGAATTGTCTAGAAGAAATTCAAAATATTATCTTCCAAGTGCAGCAGGACTAGAAGTTATCCTATCAGAACCAACAACGACAGTGTTGCAAGCAGTAGAAGAATTCTTTCAGAATGCTGAGATAAGTTCATCAAGAAAGTATATTAAAACCTATGTTGCCGAGAATAAATTGAGAATAACTATCTGTAGTCTCAATCGACTACTTGACCTACCATCACTTTCAGAAGGAGAAGATGATGATGAGATTACAAGGGAAGACGATGAGTCAACCCTAGAATGGTGTGAGTATTCTGGTGAAGAATATGGATCTTTACAAAGGGCTGACACAAACCCTCCAGGTAAATTATTATCTGATATTATGGGAAAAATTCTGTTATGCAAGTCAGGGTCACATGACATGATATCAAAGGAAATGTTCAACATCATGACAGCAATCATTTTGACAAAGTAAACTGACTTGAGTCACTTAATTTTCAAGAAGCTTAAAGGATGTTTGAATGCCCCTAACATGAGGAGAAATGTTTCTCTATATCTTTCAAAATGCTTAGGCGACAAGCTTAATGAGTCACTTGATCATCCTTGCACTACTTAAAGAGGATTGACTAAAAGACATAGAAATGTGGGAGAAACCTTTCCCCAAATCAGAGAAGAATGGAGAAGGCTCAAGACAGACAAAGGAAGAGAAGAAGAGTGAAGAAAGTTCCATGAGAAAGAAAGAAGAGAAGAAGAAAAGTCTCAAAAAGAAGAAGGAAGTTGTTCTAAATACCATCAACTCCCCTAGTCATGTTGAGGGTGGCATCCTGAAGAATTTAAGAAAGTAAGGCTTAGGACTGGGGTCCAAGAAGACATAGACAACACTATACTTGTGGAAGCGTCCAGGTTAGTTGTTGAAAGTGAAAAAGATGTGGTTGAGGGAGAAGTTCACCTGGAACTTACTGCCCAAAATATTGAGGTTATTATGGGGGAGCCCTTCATAGAAAACTCTCCCTGAGAAACTGAAAGACTAGAAGAGGAGAGGTCTGCTACTGAAGTCATTGAGAGGGAGTCTCCACTGATAGACTCTGCCCAGATTGCTCTTGACCTTAATGTTGTGGATCTAGTCATAATGAAGATTGTAGAGCCAATTCCTGAGACAACACCTGAACATGAGCCAGTACAGGATGACACAACAGCAATAGTCCCGAATATTTGTCTCCACTGAGGTTGTCAGACTTATGCGCAACCTGGACAAGATCGATTGTTGGTGTTCCTGAGTTGTAGGAGTCAAGAACTCTGAATGTAAGATCATTGCTCTGAGAAAATTGGAGAAGTTGGTCAAGTCTAGCACACTGCTAGATAGGTTGAGGGAGAAAGTAGATGTACCCATAATTGGAGAACCGCTATAAATATTGGTGTGCTCTCTGTGATTGTGATTTATTATTCTTTGTTATTCTTAAGGTCAAGAAAATCTAAAAAGGCCTAAAATTCTTAAAACACCTACTCACCCTCCTCCCCCTCTAGGTGATTAGACTACCATTAATCTTTTACTTACCTCCAAAAGAAGTTGTTGTCACAGGTCCCCACAAGTCTCCATATAAAGGTTGTAGTGGTTGTGTGGCTCTCCAGCCAAAATGTTTAGAAAAACTTGTAATTGCCCCTTTTCTACAGCACATTGATCACATAATTGTTTATTTATTTTCAGTTTTGGTAATCCTCTTACCATTTCTAACTTATGCATCTATTTCATGGCGTCCCTATTCAAATGACTGAGCTTATGATGTCAGAGAAAAGAGTTATTAATGCAATCCTTTTGATTGGTGATGGATCTA
The DNA here is from genome assembly GCA_039583875.1 of Platanthera guangdongensis. Classification (NCBI taxonomy): domain Eukaryota; kingdom Viridiplantae; phylum Streptophyta; class Magnoliopsida; order Asparagales; family Orchidaceae; genus Platanthera; species Platanthera guangdongensis. The sequence continues at coordinate 202,552,687 of CM077163.1, read as the reverse complement.
TAACATATAGCTCTCAAATTCATAGATAAGGTGTTACGGTTGTGCATGCCGACGAGACACGCGCACGCCAACGAGATATTGTGGCGAGTCCATATGCGCAGGAAGACGATTGTCAATATCCGAGTATTTCTACAATTATTACAAGATGTTAAATAAAAAAGAATGAGCATGGCTAAGGCATCTGGAGATTCCCACGCCGCTCATTTGGTTGAGTATGTTGCCCAGACCATTCGAGATCTCGCGCGCGGCGGAAATACTCGTTTGTCTTTGCCAAATGCTCCTTACCTAGGTGGAGATTGTCATTCATTCTCGCCAGCGTGCCGACCGAGCCTATACTCGTCCACATTCCATGGAGCTCATCATGGAGTAGCTCTTGTCGTTGTTCGACAATGCCAATACGCCACTCAAGATCGTTGACCGCGTGAAAGCGCGAATCCACGAAGACCAGCCAATCTTTGAACTCCTCCAGCCCATCAACCGCCTAATAGGTGTTACGTCCATGGGTATAACGTCGCACCAGACTTTGTCCTCCACTGACGTTAAACAAATCGACACCAAACATTTATGTGTAATTTGGAAGGTAAACTTAAACACATAAAGGAAGAGATAAGGATGTGGGTGCGACTCGGTTGTGAGCTACATACGCTCCAGGCCTTTCCTAGCTACAATGTTTACATAACTATCACTATTTATGGCTAATTTGCAGGGACCGCCGCTGATGGGAAAATAGGTGCAACAGATAGTGGCACGACATCAATCCTCTTTTGCATGAAGGGTGTGCAAAAGGCGGCGGCGAATCACTCCTAACTCAAACGATCTCTCAGCATCGTTCTCTCATCTTTCCTCTTTATGTTAAATGTAATCTCCTCAACAGGTGTTTCCTCAGCTTCAATGTTGGGAACACCATCAATCAATAAGTTCCTAGTCGGGGCATTGTACAGCCATGTGCCCCTGTCAGAGCACATATAACATTATACGCCCCCCGGTTTGAGAGGTATAGGAATGATCACTTTCGCATCCGTCGGGGTGTGAGGAGGCATTGTGACAGTGGTCGTGGTCGAGGCGGATCTCCTAAATATGGAAGTATCAGGTCGAGTGGCGATCTATCACAGGCCTACAATGCACAAAGCCGCAGATACTGCGCATACTCAAGTGATAACGAAAACACCTGACAAACTGTCTCTACTCTATGAGGAATTAATTCCCTATGGATTTCAAATCTAAGTCTGGCCCAAAAGCAGGACACAGTCGCAATTGGCTCCTCCAAAATGTCGCACCTCACTACTAATTCATCGAAACGCACCATATATTTGATTACTCGGCAACAGAAAGGGTCCCCTACCAAAGAATGTAAATCATGTCTAAAAGATGATCACGATATGAAGCGGGAAAGTATTTGTCCATTTGTCATTGTTTCATCTCAGCCCATCAAGTGATGGGCTAGTATTAATCTCGTTCAAAAGACCTCTTTAGGTTTGTCCAATAAATCTTGACATGCTCATGTAACTTAAGTCTTGCAGACCTTACTCGTCTCTCGTCATTCATTTCATACCACACAAAATAGTGGTCCATGTACAGAAGCCAATCACTAAATGTCGTCGACTTCAGGTGATCGTCGAAGGAAGGAGCGTCAATGCGAATGCGTTGGGTAATATCATCCTTGGTTGGGGTGGCTCCACGATGTGGCTTCAGGTATTCATCATAATTTGTGTCGTGTTGGTGGATCACGGCCTCTGCGACCTGATGGAGGGGGTGGGCGAGCGTCGTCGTGAGGGCGGTGGTGGCTCATAGGGGATTGACCTTTTTGATACTCATAGGCATGCTCAGGATTCCTTCTCGAGGGAGGAACGGGATCTTGGTGAGGAAGTCTTTAACATATCTATCAATGCATGGTAGAGCATCCCGGGGATGTCTGGAAAAGCATCACAGTGCGATGGTTGGGCCTGACCCTTGGATGTCTAATTGGTTGACTATAGTGCTAACCCTAACAATCTCAACCCTAATGATGTTAAGATGGGCACTTATCTACTCAAATCGATCAGGTGCTAGTCTTTGGAACTCGGGGGGGGGGGGGGGGGGGGGGGGGGGGGGGGCGGGGGGACATGCCCGAATGTCAGTGAGGTTTTGGTCAGACCGAAACAATCTACCACTATGTACCATATAACGTCGCCCAACATGGGGCTCTTATACCAATTTAACGCAGGGGTAGGTTGAAATTGATGGATTCTCTAAAATGCGACCCTAAGTGGGATGTGATGCACTTACTAATGAACCCTACTGTACTGCAAATGCAAAAGACAATCTGATTCGAGTATTGCAATAAATAATTAATTAAAATAAAACTTAGTCAAGTGCATAATTAAAATCAGAAAATGAAAGGCTAATTCACAAACAATTGAGGCGCAAATATTTTAAACAAGCGTGGAATAAGCCTTGCAAATTAAACGACTTCACAAAAACAAAGCATATAATAAGTGTATTCCACTAAATATAATTTGAATAGCAATAACAGAAGACAACAAAAGTAAACTGACTTATACCTATAGGTCATGGTGAAATTCAGTAAAGGTAGGGATCTAAGGACTATTGGTCCCTCCTAGAAGCAGATGATGTTGAGTATAATCCAATGGTAGGTCGGGTGTGGTGGGTAACTGTTGTAAATATCGAGACAATATCAGTCTACTAGATACTTAAGGTGTATTTGGGTTTAGTCTCACATTGTAGTTTCAACTTTAAGAGTCCATGTAAGTCCGATATAATACCTCATTGAGGGATGAATAAAGACATCAAGTATTTCCTTTTCTATTATTCAACATGATATCAGTGCGTTAAAAATGTTTCCTTCGTGAGCGCCCTAGGGCTTTCTTGATGAGGAGTCGATGTTTCTCTCGTTCTCATCTCCCGTCGACGCTCCTATCATCACACTGATTGTGTGGCCCTGCTTCTCTCAGCTGAAAGGATCTCTTTGTCGGCGTGATTCCTTTGTAGATGCCGTGAGGCTTTTGCTCTTGCTGCTTTGTTCGCTGCTTGTATTGATCCTGTCGACTCTGTCCAGGTATTCTTCTCGCTTGCTACTCTCGTCTACATACACCTATCATCATCGACAATGAGTTTCTCTACTTCCAGTTGTTGGGGACGCTTTCTTTTTCATCAAAGGAACAAAGACACCTTTTGCAGTTTCGTCGACCTCTACGGCTTCTTTTGCCGCAGATCATACTTCTATTGCTTATGTCGTTCCTATCGACACAAATCACGTTCGACATTCTTGTTGTTGTCGATGATGTCCTAGTTGCATCCCTAGTATTGTTGTGATCCAGCATTTGCCACTTTGCTTCTCCAGCTCTAGTGTTCGCTGCCCTCATTTCTGTGATGATTTCGGACACTTCCAGATGCTGATACCCCTTCTGGGTCGCTGATTTCTCGTCAAAGCTTAAATTTTCTGGTGTTTTTTTGTCGTTTTTTTATTAATTTAATGTGTTTTCAATCATCTCTGCAGTGTTGTTATTGTTGTTAATATATTTTATGTCTTCATGCATGTGTGTTCCACGTGAGGGGAAGTGTTCAGGACGAAGGTGCCTCAAATGGTATTTCCCGACTTTCGCCTTAGACTCACGCAGCCTCCAGGCTTATATCGTGTGTTGTTTCCTTCATCCGAATTTTTTTTCATTGTTACATGTATTGTGATACGATCGTTGTTGGTTGTATTAATCTCAATGGGTTGTCATGTGGGACCGTGTCGTGTGGGACTGTGTCGTGGGGCCGCCTTTTGTGAGAATTATCTACAACAAATTATCTCAGGTTGCCCGTTTGATGATTAGCCCCGCATTTGTTGTTACCTTCCGCAAGTGTGTGTTATGATGTTGGTTGATCTATTTTGTGCGAGTCCACGTCGTGTGTGGGACCTGCATAGTGTAGATATACGTCGTGTGTGGCTATGTCCTTGATTTGGATTTTTTCAAGTGGTTTGTCTGATGCTTTGTCCCACATCATCTACCTATATTGTCTTCTCTTATGCTTTCAAGCAGAAGGTTTCCCCTTCAGCTTGAGGGGGGAGGTGGAAATATCGAGTCAGTGTTGATCTATTAGACACATTAGGTGTATTTAGATTTAGTCTCACATTGCAGTTTTAACTTTAAGAGTCCATGTATGTTTATATAATGTCTCCTTGAGGGATGAATAAAGACACAGTATTTTCATTTTAATTATTCAACAGTAACTAAGATGAGACCAAAGATCGGGGGGTAGAAGGTGGTGGGTGGTCAGAAAGGACGAGAGAAATGGTTGGTCGTCACTGGATCTGAAGTAGGAGTGCAGTTGGTCTCAGGTTGGGGTCGTGATGGAAACGGGAGATAGGAGGTGGAGGTGGGCCGTAGCAGGGAGTGAAGAAATGGCTTGCAAGATCGATAAGAGGGAAAGGGAAGTGGTTTGCGTGAAATGAGGGGTGTCGATTGCAGTGGAGGGCGCGGACGGGCTTGAAGGAGTGCACAAGGATAGCGATGTAGAGATCGACAAGCTTGTGAGAGCGTAATCGAAGGAAGTAGTGGGAGTCGACTTACAATGAGCAGGAAAGGAGCGGCGAGATCGTGGAGAAGGAGATGACTGTGAACAGCAAAAGCCTTGGATTCTCACCAAGGTAGGTCCTCTCAAAATCGCGCATTGTGAGGAAGGCATCGACAATTCTAAAACTAAAGCAAAACCATCGATGCCTTCAACCGCAGCAAACGCACTGTATATATAGTATATAAGTGGGCCGGCAATCTCCGTCATCATAGAGAATATAAGGCTCTTGTCACCATATTTATTGCTGTCTTGTGATTCAAATTTAAAGTTTACAGAAGGTTTGAAGTTGTATCAATCAACAAAGCACGCTACTATTTGGAGGAAACCATGATACAATACGGATTCCTACATAAAGGAAATCCAGACAAGTGATGCAAAATTGCAAATGACCCATTCATCCTTTGTAAATTCTACATCAAAAGGACAAATCAACATGAATTATTTCAAGTAAACATTGAAACGCAATTTATCAAAATCTGGATAGTTGCAGCCCAAAACAATTACCTCAATAAAAGTGAAATTTCGATGGATCAAAAAAGCCAATGCAAAGCATGGCAGAACAAGAAGATGATGCCGAAATGTGTCCTCATCCTTATCATATGTCTGCTTGACCACCTTATGATACCTCATATACCAAACAATACCAATCGAAGTTCCAAGAAAAATTATCTTCATCATCGTGTTGTACAGAGAATAGTAAGTCTTGAACAGATCAAGGTAACGGCTGATGAACACGAGGACATAAAGCTCTTGCGTTTTCAGCGATATTCCTGCTCAGATGAATTTTGTTAAGAAACGAGAATCATTTTGCTGCTATTGGGGGCTTAAGCATGGTAGACCATGCGGACCAAGAAAAACCCTAAACTTCCGATAATTATGCAGAGGCGATATCGAACAAGAAGAAGCAGGGAAGATCTCGAGTGCAAGTCATTAACCAAAACGTGATCGCATGAACTAAAAGCATATTAGAACGAATCGAAACAGTGGAATAAGAACAATCTCTTGACCTGCGCATGATTTTGTGGTTCGGATCTTGAGTAGCAGAAGTATGATGCTTAGTAGATGGGTCATATCGCCGGCTAGCCTGAAGGCATTCATCCCTGACGGCGACGATGAGCTCCCCTCGCTTTTTTTCCCTTAATCGCAGTGCTCTCGACTCTCTCCGGAGAGACTTGCCGGATCTATCTCAGGTCAAACGAGGGGTGCGAACGAGTCAAGCTGGAGAAGCTCATTTATCTTGGTTTGGGCTCGAGCTCCATGCTTAGTTGAGTTCGAGTTTTGCGCTTGCGATCTCCGAAGGAGTTGGAGCTGTTCACTAGTTTGTTATCTCTTGAGTTTTATTTTTGTAATTTTAAAAAAAAATAAAAAGAAGAAGAAATAAAAAAATGACGAGTCAGCTCGCGAACTCATAAGCAATAATATATGAACTTGAGCTCGAGCTTCACAGGCTCAAGCTCAAATCGAACGTTGTGTTGAATAAGCTCAACTAAACTTGCATGCCTTAGCACCCCCCGTGCAGCTGGTCCCCCAGGCCATACTAATATTGCTCGTGCACATCAATATCAATCTAGGGAAAAACAATAATATTATTAATTTTTATTTTAAAACAGTAATTAGGTTTTTTAGGATCTATTTTGATTTAAAATTGAGGCTCTATTTATTTGAGCGTGTCGTAATTTCGCTTGGGGTAAATGCCGCCGGAAGGAGGGTAAACAAATGAACCTTCGGCGGCGTTTGCTCCGTTTCCACCCGTCCATCTTGAGAAACGTCCCAAAAAGCTCCAGTCACTTCCCCCCTCCGGTTCGAACTCTCAGTTTCCACCCACCGGATCGACCCGCCACCACTAAAACAAATAAAGCTCGAGGCTCAAGATGAAACTCTTGGTGCATGGTATTACATCGTTAAATCATAACGAGATAATTTTATATATTAGTACGTGTGATCTTGCATGGGAAACCCTCTTGAGGACAACAATATTTGGCGGACAGCAGCATTCGGCGGGCGTTAACATCCGACAAGCTACATCATTCGGAGGGCAACATCATTCAGCTGGCAACATCATTTGATCGACTACATCTAAGCGGGTTTCGTCAATATCCCGGCAGGCTTCGCCAGTATCCCAGCAGGCTTTGCCCACATCCGAGCTTCCTTTGCTTGTATCCAAGCAGCCTTCGTCCTCATCGAACGGCCTTCGCCCGCATCCAACAGCCTTCGCCCAAACCCATGCAATATTACTCATAAGTTTATTATAATTTAAATTTTTGTTTCTGCATATGCGGTATAACCGTATAAGCCTTTATATACTTTATATTACAGTCATTAATATTTTATTTATTTATGTTACTGATAAAGGATATATTATAAACATAAATTTATAGTTGAAGTATTGGATGAGTCATTACGGCTAGTTTTGAGTTTGATCTCAAGGCAGTGCATTTTTACAAGTAATAATTTTCTGACAAAATTGTAATTTAAAATTGTAGGTTAATGACTCGAAAATATATGTTTTGAACACCCTATAATAGTAGATATATGTGTTATTTCAAAATTAATATATGCTAAATTTGATTTTAACGATATTGCATGATTTGGATTGACTTCATGACTAACTGGCATTAAATTTGTTGCGGGTTGCCCGGTTTTTCTCCGGTCCGAGGAAACGGACCGCTTTGGCTCCGAGTCGAATCGGGAGTGCAAATAGTCGAATGAAAATCAAACAGCAATAACAAGAGACGTTTTTAATATGAAAAACACGGAAATAGTGAAAAAACCATGGCCGGATCTGTGTCGGGCCAAGCCCACTATTTTTCCGTTGTTTACAAGTATTTTTTCGTTACTCGGAGGGTGACAGATCACCTCTCTGTTACAAACTTTGAGTACAAAAAAAGAAGGAAACAAGATAATTTCACGGAGCTTCTACGGAGTGTCCACGAGAGCGTTCGCGAGTGTTCCCTTATGCCTTCTCTCAGGCTCCCTGAACCTGAAGCATGTCCAAGCGAGTGTTGAGCGGACTAGAGAGCAAGTGAAGCGAGTGAAGGAACGACCTAAGTCCCACGTTCTTGTCGTAAAATCTCAGAGTTCTCTCTAGTCTCTGTAGTTGTTTGTTTTCAAATGAAATTCTTGACGCCTTTTTATAGCTTTTTGAAGGGATGCGTTGGTAATTGTGCTCAGGTGAATCCTAAGTTATTGAATGGTGTTGCTCTTTTCTGGTCATTTAGATTTCCAATTTTCCTGAAATGACAAACAAAGCCCTCGGGCAGTCCGGGCAGGTTGTCCGGCAACGGCTGCGACCGGAGACGAAGGTGACTGCCTGCATGGGCACGCATGCTCCTGTCGGGAGCGCGTGCATGGGGCGCATGGGCGGGGAGCGTGAGTCGTGCTCGCTTGCACGGGGCTCGTGTGTGCCCCTGCGAGGCAAGCCACGCACATACTTCCTGGCCGCGCATGCGCAGGCTAGTTGTGTGCGCGCGCAGGTCGTGCAAGTGTGTGTGTGTGTGTGTGCGCGCGCGCGCATGTGTGTGTGTGTGTGCGGGTGTGCGCGTGCGCGTGTGTGCTGGTTGCACGCGCGCTTGCGTGCTTAGTTTCAGCTCCCCTTTCGGGGTGACTTTGGACCCTTCGACTGGGTGCGACCCACTTGACCGGGTGTATTGCTTAAGTGTTTCGGTCAAAGTGCTACCGGATTGACACGACAATTTTTAGGAGGAACCTCATCAACAATATAAGATGACTTCTTTATATTTTGTTTAAATATATATAAATGTATCACTACAAGAAAATAGGCTTTTGTGACGAAAATTTTGGTTATTAAATATTGCGGGTTGGTCGGCTTTTAGTGACTAAAAGCTTATTTTCTTATAGTGATATTTTTGTGCAGACCATTAAAACTTAATGAAAATTATTATTATTATTATTATTATTATTATTATTATTATTATTACTTTTGATGGTCGTATCCCTTAAATTTTTGTTTCGGGCTAGGTCGGCTTTGTCCAAATCACGGTTTCAACCGGATCGCAAAAATGTGGCATGATGGCTAAGTGGGAACTCCTCCGAGCCAAGCGTGCATCAAACCAAGGGCCAAGTAGGATCGAGGGTCGCCCGCTCATGCGCGGCAAACACATGTGCGCCCCACACGCGCACGCACATGCACTGCACACACACACCCCCACACGTGTTGACGACGTGCCTCCAGCCATCACCACCTCCCATCGTCATTGTCCGCCGCCACCGTCGCTGCCTCAATCCTTGCCGGTGAACCTGCCCGTGGTGCACGACCATCATTTTGTAATTTGGTGATGAAGTGACCAAAATTGTATATTCTCATTCACCTTGATGGCGTTCCCACTGATTTTTTTCAAGTCTAACCGGAGGGGATTCGACCAAAACTCTCAAACACATCGACCCGGCTAAGCAAGCCGCGTGCTCGAAACGTCGAAACCGTGCCCGCTCAAAGGGTTCAAAGACACTCCGAGAAGGGAGCATAACCAAGCATGTGCACAGACAGTAGGAACGCGTGCACACGACCATCCTGTGCACCAACTCACGACCCGAGCTCGCGTGCAGACCTTGCGTGTGCGTGTGCTCACGTACAGATCAGCCCACATGCACGTGTATAGCATTAGCGCACACGATAGCGCATGCCCCTCACGCGTGAGCGCGCAGTGCGCGCCGGCAGCCAACGCCAACTCTGACCTCATCCTCCTCTTGGAACTCCTTCTGCTCCCTCTCTAGTCCGCTCAGTGCTCAACTTTCACTTGGACGCTTCGGTGAGCCCCAAGAAGGCACAAGAGAACTCTCTCGCCAACGCTCTCAAGGTTGCATCATGGAAGCTCCGATGACTTAGCCTTTTCCACTTCTTCCTGTACTCAAAACTTGTAATGGAGAGATGGCATATCACCCTCCAAGGAACTTCATACACTTATAAACAAAGCTGAATAGTAGATTTCGGCCCGACACAGATCTGGCCACATGGCTTTCACCCTTTTCGGGTTTTTCATGGTAAAAAAACCTTTTGTCATTGTTGCGTGGTTTTCATTGACCGTTTGCACGCCCGGTCCAAATCATAGCTAAGGCGGTCCGATTCTCCGGACCAGAGGAAAATCGGATGACCCGCAACAATTTTGTGTCGTCTATGGAAAATTGTTCCCAACTTTGTAACTTCCTTGAAGAAATACTTACCTCGCGCATGCACCCTCCCCGACAACAATGACAAGGGGAGGCGCACGCACCGCGGACTAAACGAATGACAAGGAATCTGACAATTAAGCCTCAAGCAACTCGCCTGCCGGCAGCACTCCTCACCTTGAGGAAATTATTGTTACGCTAGCATATTCGTTGGATGAGCAGATGCGTTAGCTGGAAGAATGTCAAGCTAAGGTGCTCGCCCTGCTAAGTGATATATGGACTTCTAAGTACCCGGGGCATATCTTATGACTACATGCCAGACAACATTCCCCTTGATCCATTGCTCGCTCAGCAGAGTGCCCGCCCTGCGTGCCATGCATGGACTAGGGGGCACCAACCGTGGGAGGTATCACCCTTAATGTCGCACTTCTCTAGGAAGTACAACAAAATCGAAGGAGAAAGAAGGAGAATAAATTGGGCTGACATCCGGAGAAGAAGGAAGGCGCGTCATCGGGACCTCCCGGACTGGGGGCAGTTACTTGATCCGCACCTCACTCCACTCGACACCTCTCACGCAGAATTTATGCATACTATCAATAAGGACCACCCCCTACTACGAAGGCCCATGACGCTTTCCCCAAGTTGGGGGGATCAATTCAAATACTGTCACTATCACCGAGCTTAAGGGCATGACATGGAGGAATGTGTGCACCTAAAGCAGGAAGTCAAGCGACCTGTATACCTTGGCCTTCTCGAGGAGTTCAAAGGGAATAAGGTGGCAGTGCCGCCTTCCCCAACCAAGCTCGTAGTGGGACAAGCCTACGAAGGTGCACCCTCGGAGCATGCCACGAGCAGGCCAGGTCGGCCCCTCCTGACGCACTGGGATCTTCGTTGACCCCCACCCCCCCTCCCAGCATATATGAACAATTATCAGACATCCCCCCGTCAAAGTAAGTGGGATACTAATGAACAATGATGTGTCTGCGAACGCGTTGTTCCTATCAGTCTACTCCATTTAGGAATCTTTGGAAGGGTTGTCCAACTTGGCGCAAGAGGCACCACATGTCACAGGACACCCGCCAATCCCTATTTTAGGAAGCATCGTCCAACGAGTGACTCTTTGAGGCGCCCCAGCGAGCCACGTATGACGTCCAGTTCATCATCATACAAGCCACATCAATGTGCAACGCCATCCTCCAGGAACCACTACTGAGGGCACTCCGGGCTTATGCGCTTGCTCAGCATATCACGGTAGAAATCCACTCGTAGGATGCAACTACTGAAGGTGCAACCAGAGCTTGACTCGTAGAGCTCACAGAGGAAACTTTGTCATTGTCTGCAACTTACTTTATTGCAATCGCAAGAAACAAGTCGCACTATCGGACCTGTGCAACCTTGTATCTTCCTTCATCATTAATATAATAAACTTTGATTTCATCTGCTACAACAACTATTTGGGAGCATCGACCTCGTGCGCTTTTGTACCTCTCAGACGAGATGGACACAAGTTCGTCTACACCTCCCAGGAGAGATGGACGAAAGTCCTGCGCCTCCCAAGCGAGATGGACAAAAGTCCTTCTGTACCTCCTAGGCGAGATGAACGAATGTTCTTCTACGCCTCCCAGACGAAATATATGAAGATCCTTCTGCAACTCTCGAGCAAGATGGACGAAGGTCCTTCTACACCTCACAAGCAAGATGGATGAATGTCTTTATGCACCTCTCAGGCAAGATGAACGTGTAACATTCCTTGAAACTCTGCTAGACACCCCCCCCCCCCCCCCGCCCATATGTTATTTAGGTCCCAACATGGGTAGTAGGGCCCAATTAACAAGCACGTATCATAAGTTTAGTTTTAGCCTAGGTGTGCACCATAAGCTTAATCCAACATAATTAGGATCCAATATGAACTCTCGCACATCTGTTACTCTTCGCCTCATACAGCCGTAATTAAATGTCTCAACTCCCCTAAAAGACTCGATGAGCCCAGTGATAACTTCAAACCCATTAAAATAAATATTTATTATTACTACTACTATTTTTAGCCCATGAATACGTAAAAATAATACAGAAATCCGAAAACTTTTCTGGTAAAAAACCATTGGCTATCAAGAAGCCCTATCCATATTTTCCTCAATATTATTTTTATTTTATTTTAAATTTTAAATATAACTTTCATAAGTTGAGAGTTAGAACAAATTATTTAAATTATATGTGTATAGCCCAAAGCCCTACAATAGAGCCCATCAGCTCCATGGGCCCCTCTCCAACAATCTTAATAACGTGGGGTCCATTGAGGGTCAAAATAGTCAATTCACATTTATTTGTTATTATTATTATAAACTTAGGCCTCAAAATTATAACCCTCCATAGGGGGAGGAAATGATTATTCCCTCTCCCAAGCTCTGAAATTTCCACCATGTGTTGAATGGCTACTAAAATGCAAAATAAAATGGAATGCATGCATTGGTGGGGGCAGAGCTATCAAAGAAGGAAGAAGACAAACCTCACCCACTATAAATTTCTCCTCTACCTTTAAAAACACATACTTCCCTACTTTAACCCCAAACGAAACCATGAATAAGCCCCTTACCTCTTCAGCGGGCCCCAACGATGTCTTCTCCACCACCAAGAAAAATAATCACTTTCAATAACTCCAGCCTCCTTCTTCCCCCTATTGTGAGCTTCTAAACTCCGCAAATGTGCAGGAAATACTGGAGGAGCTCGGAAGATACCTCCCATAGTCGGAAGAAGCAGCAAATAACAGCAAAATGTGTTGGTGTTTTTTTCGGGGGTTGACCGGATCAACAATGTTTTTTATACATTTATATATGTTTAATTAATGAAGAGGAGAGAGATGAAAATAGTTAGGTGACATTTAATGTGACGGCCACGTGTCAAATTCTTATTTGTTGTGCTAACCTATATAAAGGTTTGGATGTAGAACTTTTGTGATTGACGAGATAGCAAGAATTTGTCTTCCCTCTAGAGTAGAGTGTTGCAGCGCTGGGTGTTTGTCTTGTTCGTTTTCGATTTTTGATTCTCGCAGCCGCAGGAGGAGTGAGACGGAGAGTGTGTGAGCGGGCACTTATTTTGTGCACCTTCCGAGCGGGAAGACCACCTCACCCGAAGCTCTCGCCGAGTGGTGGTCTCACCTGGTGGATCTCATCGTGCGAGAGGGGCGTCGTCTCGCCAAGCCATCCCGCCAGTGAAGTCCTCTCGCCGGCCCGTCCCGCGTGGCGCTCCCGCTAGCCGAGGGAGGTGATCTTGTCGGGGTGTGGTCCCGCCCGGTTGTCCCCTCGTCGGGGTTGATCTCACCGGACTTTGAAGTTTGTGTCGGGTGTTAGTGCGCACGTGTGGCCTATCCACATTTTCAACAAGTGGTATCAGAGGGAGGTTGGACCCCCTTGGAAGAGTTAGTGGCAAGTGGAGATGGAGATGGGAAGTGTCATGCCGGGGCAAGTCCCCAAGTTGATAAAGACAAATTATGGCAACTGGAGTATCCAGATGAGGGTGTTACTCGCCTCGAAGGAGTTATGAGAGATAGTCGAGGATGGCTATGAGGAGCTCACTGCAGAAGCAGAGGCGACGTTGACTAACGCGCAGAGGACGGCATTGAGAGAGTCAAAGAAGAGAGACAAGAAGGCTCTGTTCTTGTTATACCAAGGTGTAGATGAGGCGACGTCTGAGAAAATCTCAGATGCGAGGAGTTCGAAGTAGGCATGGGAGGTGTTGCAACGCTCCATGCAAGGGTCGATAAAGCTAAGAAGGTGAAGTTGTAGTCCCTTCAGGCTGAGTATGAAGTGTTGAAGATGCAGAGTTCTGAGAAGGTTGGGGATTATGTGACACGTCTGTGGACGCTCACAAATAAGATGCAGTGCAATGGAGAGACAATAGATGACGTGAGCCTCATGGAGAAGCTCTTGTTGTCTATGTCAAAGAAGTTCCGTCACATTGTGGTGGCGATTGAAGAATCAAAGGATCTCACCCAGATGTCCGTGGATGAGCTTGTTGGCTCCCTACAAGCTCATGAGTACCGCATGCTGCAAGACGAAGAAGAGTCAAGTGGCTTAGAAAAAGCGAGGTCGATGCTACCGAGGAAGAGGTAGAGGAAGAAGAGGAGGAAGAGATCGAGGAAGAAATCAATACAACCATAGAGAGGTGGAGCAACCTCACGGAGGGAGGCATGAAGGAAGAGAAAGAGAAAGAGGCTGAGGTGACATGTCCCAAATACAGTGTTACAACTGTAACCATTTTGGGCATATGAGTTATGACTGTTGGGCTCCAAGGAAGAGAGAAGAGACCAACCATTATGCAGAAGCAAGCACTACTAGTGGTGACCCAATGATGATCTTGTCGTGCAAAGGAGTTGAGGGAGGAAGGAACGAAGTGTGATACTTGGACACAGGAGCAAGAAACCATATGTGTGGAGAGAAAGAGTTGTTCACCAACCTTGAGTCAAATATTGGTGAGGTCAGCTTTGGAGACACTTCGAAGATCTCGGTGGAAGGCAGAGGGGTAATAGTGGTCACCCTAAATGGCAAGAAGGTGCACCTCAACGATGTGTTCTATGTGTCAGGCTTAAAGAGTAACATCTTAAGCCTTGGGCAGCTGTTGGAGAAAGGGTACTGTGTGCAGTTGATGGATGGGTCCTTGGTCATGAAGGATCATCAAGGAAGAGAGGTAGTGAAGGTGAAGATGACGACGAATCGTCTCTTTACGCTAAGGATGGATGCCAAGGAGACGGTGTACCTTGCAAGAACTGAAGAAGAGGAAGAAGCGTGGTTGTGGCATCACAGGATGGGTCATTTGGGCTTCACTGGTTTGAAGCTCTTATCTTATTCCAGGATGGTGGAAGGTCTGCCCATGATCTCACCTGCACAGGAGATCTGTAAGGCATGCACGAAGGGGAAGCGGAAGAGGCAGGCGTTCGAAGATGGCAAGTCCCGAAGAGCAAGGAGGCAGCTTGAACTGGTTCACTTGGACATTGCTGGTCCGCTTGAGACTACCTCAGTTGGCGGGAGCAAGTACTATATCACTTTCACTGATGAGTTCAGTCAGAAGTATTGGGTGTATTTTCTGAAGGATAAATCTGAGGCCCTTGACAGGTTCAAGGAGTTCAAGGCGATTGCGGAGAAGGAGAGTGTACAACCACTAAAGGTGCTGAAAACAAATAGAGGTGGGGAGTACACCTCTAGGCTGTTTGACGATTTCTGTAGAGAGTATGGGATCTCACATCAGTTGATAGCGGCATACTCACCTCAGCAGAATGGATTCGCAAAGAGGAAGAACCCAACCATCATGAACATGGCGAGAAGTATGGTGAAGGGCAAGGGTTTGTCAAAGATGTTCTGGGCGGAAGTAGTACAGTGTGCTGTGTACTTGCTTAACAGGTGCCCAACCAAGAGTATGAAGTTCATGACCCCATTTGAAGCTTGGAGTGGATGGAAGCCCAGTGTTAAGCACTTGAGGTTCTTTGGGTGTGTAGCTTATGCTCACGTCCCAGACCAGAGGAGGAAGAAACTTGACGACAAGAGTGAGAAGTGTATCTTTGTGGGTTACGCTCTAATGAGCAAGGCTAACAAGTTGTACAATCCAGTGACAGTGA
Organism: Platanthera guangdongensis; assembly: GCA_039583875.1. Taxonomy (NCBI): domain Eukaryota; kingdom Viridiplantae; phylum Streptophyta; class Magnoliopsida; order Asparagales; family Orchidaceae; genus Platanthera; species Platanthera guangdongensis. The sequence goes on along the minus strand of CM077163.1, from coordinate 202,537,395 downwards.
AAGCAATAATCTCAAGGGACGTTGTGTTTGAGGACGATAGCTGCTGGAGCTAGGATGAGAAGGTGAGCAGCATTAAAGAAATGTTCTTCGATGATGATGAAGAGGAAGGTGGTCATACAGCAGAAGCTGAGGTTGGTGGAGCTGAGCCACCATCACCACCTAGTGGAGAGTCAGGGGGAGCTCATACCCCCTACTCGAGTGGAGCAAGCATAAGTGGAGGCGATTCTAGTGGAGCAAGCACTAGCAGGGGCAAAGCTGATCGTCCTCAATCTAGGATGAGGAGGTTGGAGGAGATCTACGCGGAGATGGCACCAACCCTTAATAATTTTTCTTTATACTGTCTTTTGGCAGATTGCGAGCCGCACTCATATGATGAAGCTGCCTAAGAGAAAACCTGGAGGAAGGCGATGGATGAGGAGATAGCATCCATTAAGAAGAATGATACCTGGAAGCTGGTCGATCCACCAGCTGGCCACAAACCCCTCGGGGTGAAGTGGGCCTACAAAGTGAAGAGGAATAAGGATGGAGAAGTGGAGAAGCACAAGGCGAGACTCGTCGTGAAGGGCTACAGGCAAGTCCAAGGAGTGGACTACGACGAGGTCTTTGCCCTAGTGGCTCGGATTGACACAGTCAGGTTGATCATCATACTGGCAGCTCACTATGGGTGGAAGATCTTGCAGATGGATGTCGTGTCCGCCTACCTGAATGGTTACTTGGAGGAAGATGTGTACATCGAGCAGCCTCCCGGATATGTTATGAAGGGCCAGGAGAGGAAGGTGTGCAAACTGGACAAATCACTATATGGGTTGAAGCAAGGTGCTCGTGCTTGGAATGAGAGGATAGATGCATACCTCTAGAAGCATGGCTACATGAAGTATCCTTATGGATATGCTCTCTACACGAAGGTGGAGAAGAATGCGGATATGATGATCATATGTCTATACGTAGACGATATGATATTCACACGTAATAACCCTACCATGTTTGAGGAGTTTAAGAGAATGATGAAAAAGGAGTTTGAGATGACTGACCTGGGAGAGCTCAACTACTTCCTAGGTGTAGAGGTACAACAAAGTGAAGATGATATCTTCACAGTGGCGAAACTAGGATTTCTGTTGGACCCGGGCACCATAAAAAAATAACTAAATATACAAATTTTTTTAATGCAACATTTTAAAAAAATGCTAGTTAATTAAAATAAAAGTCAAATTACATACCGACTAATAAACTACTTTTTTGGTGCACATATTTTGGTAGCGTGCGATGATTGCCTCATTAGTTATGGTTGTCACAATGTCCTTCTCAATATAAGCAATTGTTCATCCATTCATCTCTCATTCTGTTTTGCAAACGACTTTTTATTATCTTCATTGCCGATAACAATCTTTCAACAGAAGCAGTTGCAACAGGTAAAAGACATGCTAACTTCAAAAGCCGATAAACAAGTTGAAAATGATCATGTTTTTTAGTCTCCAACATTTTTTGAACAAGTCCGCTAATTCCTTTGACATGAGAAAATGTGTTAGTTGATCGCATATTAAGAATGTACACATCTAGTTGACCTTCAAGTAATTGCAAATATATTGGGCTAAAATCATAAGGATAGAATTCTGCTAGATGAATCAAATTTTGCTTATTAAAAGAGGCAAAATGGTCATTCAGTTCAAGACATGAAACACAAATAAGCAGCTCAGTATTTATTTTATTGAAACGATCATTCAACTTATTTAATACCCAATCAATTACGGTATTAAATAGCTCCACCCGAAAATGATGAAATTTGTGATATATCCTGTTTTACGCTTTGATCTCTCAGGTTGAACAAATGTATTATCCATATTAGTAACATCAATCATATGTTTACCACAAAATTTAGTTACTTCAGTGATAAATAACTCTCATTCAAGCTCAATGCTTCTCAAATTAAATAACAACTGCTTTGTTAATTTCACGAAATTCATTGCATTGATAATATCATGATCTTTTCTTTGTAGTGCCTGTGATAACTCATTTTTCTTTGTCAGAATATTTTCCTTAAGTGTAGTAGAAATACGAATTCAAATGTTGATATACTCTTGATAAGATTGCTAGCAGTTCCTCTTTGATTACCATCAACTCCATCTTCTGTAATGATTTCAAGAACATCTACAATTGATGAGAACATACGTATGAAATTCAACACGGTGCCATAATGAGAACCCCACCGTGTGTCTCCGGCTCTCTTGACTTTTAACGGTTGATTTAAGCCTCGACCAGTTTCTAACTCTCCACATCCAAGTTCTTGGCCAACTCTATCAGCTTCTAATGCTCTGATATTATCAAGGCGCTTACAAGAGCCACCTACAACATTCAGTACACTATTAATAAAATAGAACATCCCTGCAACTTCAGAATGACCTTCTACAACAGTAACTACTATCAACTGTAACTGATGAGCAAAACAATGAATATAGTAAGCAGAAGGATTCTCTTTCATAATTACTGTTTTGAGACCCTTAAACTCGCCTCTCATGTTGCTAGCTCCATCATAGCCCTGCCCACGCAATTTTGATATGTGAAGTCCATGCTTCATAAAAATATTATCAATAGCAGCTTTGAGTGATAAGGCAACCGTGTCTTGTACATGAACAAAACCAATGAAGCGTTCAATAATGAAACCCTTCGCATCAATGTAACGCAAAACAACTATCATTTGCTCTTTGGCTGAAATATCTCGAGATTCATCCACTAAAATAACAAAACATTCTTCGTCAATATCTATAATAATTTTGTATGTTGTCTCACTTGCAATTGCCGAAATAATTTCCTTCTGAATTTTTGGTGATGTAAGTTGGCAATTACTTGGAGCGTTTTCAAATATAATTGTCTTTACATCATTGTTGTGTGTAGCAAAGAAGTCTAACAATGCAAGAAAATTTCCTCTATTGGTTGATTCCTTTGATTCATCATGCACACGAAAAGACAATCCTTAACACAAAAGAAAACGGATGCAATCAATGGATGCACATAAACGTGCACGATATTCTATAATTTGTGTTGCTTCTTGTCTAGCAAGTGCATTTTGAATGCTTTATTTTTGATTCATCAAAGTTTCACACATCATTTTAGATGCATTATGTGCACTATTATGTTTACCAACATGTTTTTCAAGTATTATTCTGTCTTTCCAATATCCGAATCCACGGCTTACAAAAGTTGGATCACAACTTGCTTGAGGAAAGACGTAACAGTACAAGCAAAATGCAGTATCCTTATGTTGACTGTACTCCAACCAACCCTTGTATTCACCAAACCACTCTATGTTGAATCTTCGAGATTTTTGACCCATCAATGTTTGCGGAAAATTAAATAAATGTGGTTGACAAAGACCATTTTGTAAGTAATATCTTCGTATTGAATCAAGAGCATTCACTTCATAACTTGTTATTGGTTGTCTCAAGCCCGGATCAACGGGTAAGTCCTCTAATTTAAAATCTAATAGAGGTTTCTTGGTCTCTTCTAATTAAACGGATTTTTCCTTCAGAGTTGTTCTTGAGAGAAATTTATCCATCAAAAGGGAATACAGTAGACAATGCTTACAACTATAATTGAAATATATAAAAATAAATATGCTAACTAATTATGTTCAATTAATCAAATCTATGTGTTATCCAAAAGATTTGCTAAAAATGGAATTTAATCAAAAAGTGACATTCAATACCTGATTGGCTGATTCCTGAATTTTTTTAAGTCCAATCCAGTGAAAAATGAAGACACCAGAGCAGATTAGAGCCTTATGGGCTTAGAGTTAGAACAAGTAATTCCTGAAAAAAACAAAAAGTAAAAGGAATTAGTATCCTTACAAACTCCAAGCTAGGACAACATGATATTATTGAGATGAGATCTGAATGCATTCACCAAATAGTAAAAAAAATACAAATATCTCTCCTCACCCAATATCACAAGTAGACGGAATGATCTTAGCCAGGAGCCAACATGATATTATTGAGATGAGATCTAACTGCATTCACCTACAAAATCCAAATGACAAAGCTCAGCGGCAACATAAACTTTGCGTAGCAAGGGGGAATTTGAAAGAAATGGCGGAAAGGGGCACGGGGGCTGCGTGGAGCGGAAAGGAAATAGCAAGGGCAGTAAAACTTTAGACAGCGGTGTAGAGTGGTATATATATTTATATAGAACTTTAGATAGTGGTTCTTAGAAAAACCGCTATCTAAAGTTCAGAATATATATATATATATATATATATATATATATATATATATATATATATATATATATATATATATATATATATATATATATATATATATATGGATATATGTATATACGAGCAACGCGTATATACATATATCCACGATAGACATAAGTGCGGCGCAAGTTTAGGGTTAACTCGTTGTCGCCCGGATTTTCGAAGGAGGAAGGCCGACATAAGCGCGACGCAAGTTTAGGGTTAACTCGCTGCCGCCCGGATTTTCGAAGGAGAAAGGCCGACTCCACCCTGCTGCGGCCCGGATTTTCAAAGGAGGAAGGCCGGATTTCTTCCCCCATCGCTGGAAGAAGAGTCCTTCTTCATTTACTAGGGTAAAATCAAAGGAGGAAGGCCTGCATCCGCGCTGCCGCCCGGTTTCTCCTCTGCCATTTCTGGACGAGGTTCGTTGTGAGGCTTGCTCCTTCTGGATTTACGAAGGTGAAAACGAAGGAGGGAAGGTCCGCATCCGCTGTTAGGCTTGCTACATTCTGAAGGTATACCCATGTGTTCAAGGCCGAATTTCTCTTGCGAGTTCTTTATGATTACTGCATTCATTTCTAATCCGTATATAAGATCCACAAAATTTGGGATATCTCTTCTCATTCTACTGCAAATGTAGAAAAGCTTGAAGATCTGTACATTTCTCATCTTCAGTGGGGATGTATTTCATTTTATATAGCTCTACACTTCTGAGTATATAGCTCTAACCTTAAATTAATTTATTTCATTTTTATTTTGTTTCAAATTTGGATGTTTCCTTATCAAAATGTAAAGTGCACGGCCTAATCAAAAACATATTACTTTTTTTATAGATAATAGACAGTGATGTAGATGAAGTTGTGTCACAGTCTCATAATTTTGAAGAAGGGTCTACTCAAAATTTTGGAGGTCTAAACGAACCATATGTTGGACAAATATTTAATGATTTGGATGTAATTTATAACTTTTACAATGCCTATGGAAGGAAATTAGGCTTTGGAGTGAGGAAAAATTCTAGCACAATTTCAAAAGTATCCGGAGAGCGTATTTGGAAAAATTATGTTTATTGTAAAGCTGGAGTAAAATTCTGTAGACCTATTGAGCGTTCAGAAGAAATCAAACGTCTTCGTGAGACTAGATCTGGTTGTCTTGCAAAGTTAGATGTTAGAAAATTAGATGATGATAAATGGATTGTTACTAACTTTATGAAAGAACATAACCATGAATTAGATACTCCCAGAAGGACCCTAAAGCATAGATCTCATCATACATCACATAAAAATACAATAGCAAAGTCATTGATGGAACAACTTCATGGATCTGGAATAGGTCCATATACTATTGCTAAAACATTAAATGCTACAAGTGTTGACAATATCATTAGTGCACATAATGTTACTGATCATGTTAGAAATCAACGAAAATATCAAGTTGGATTCCAAGGTCTATATGTATATCAATACTTACAAACACAACAAGCTAAAGATCCCAACTTCTACTTTTCTTTAGAGTTGGACAACAATGAGGTTTTAAGATCTATTTTTTGGGTAGATTCACGTGCTAGAAATGATTATATAATGTTTGGGGATGTTATTATTTTTGATGTAACTTACAAAACAAATAACCTCTCATTACCATTTGCACCATTCACTGGAGTAAATCACCACATACAATCAATACTACTAGGTTGTGCTTTGCTTTCTGATGAAACTGAAGAAACATTCACTTGGTTATTTCAACAGTGGCTCATGTGTATGTTTGATAAAGCACCTTCATCTATAATAACAGACATGGATCATGCTATGTATAATTCTATAAAAAAGGTTTTTCCAAATACACGTCATCGTTTTTGTTCTCGGCATATAAATAAACATTTACTTGAAAATGTTTATGAGATGCGCGATACACAAGGAGAGTTTGCGAAGGATTACAAAAAGTTTTACTACAGCAGGGATATTGGTTTAACTGAGACTAGATGGGAGGAATTGCTATTCAAATATCAATTACAAAATAACAAATGGTTATGTAAAATGTGGGATTTAAGAAAACATTGGATACCGGCTTTTTAAAAAGATGTTTTTGTGGCAGGAATGACCTCAACTGGTAGGAGTGAAAGTATCAACTCTTTCTTTGATGGTTTTGTAAATTCAAGCACCGGTGTACTAGACTTTTTAAAACAATATGAAAAAACATTGGAGAGCCGACGTCATGCTGAAGAAGTCGAGGACTTTATGACTATGAATTCCATAGCTGTACTATTTGGTAAAACAAGTTTGGAAACTCATGCGGTCAAACATACACAAAGGCAATGTTCAAATTGTTTCAAAGTGAATTCAAAGATATGTTATGTTGTTTACATGAAAAAGTTAGCTGTGTTAGTGATACAAAAAATTATGTTGTGGGGTTATCTTCTGAAGATAAGTGCAAATGGTTTAGAGTTGATTTTGTTAAGACAGATCCAATCCACATAAAGTGTGAATGCTCAAAATTTGAGAAAGATGGGATTTTTTGCAAACACATACTTCATATGTTATACAAAAAACAAGTTTCTCAAATTCCAACTCATTATTTGTTGGAAAGATGGTCTGTTCAAGCACGTAACGTCATGATGTATGATTCATCAAGATTGGATAGTGTAAATCATAATGCAGTCACACCTATAATGAAATGGAGACTTGTGTCTTTATGTACCACTTTTATAGACAAGATATCAGCTGATGAAGAATCATTTAAAAGTTTATATTCTTATATCTCTCAAAGAAAGATTGAAGTCAATACCACAAGAAATGAGAAAGTAATTAAAGTCGTTGGTAGTCAAGTGGGGTCAACTTCAATGGCATTTGATCATGCAGCTATTTCCATTTGTGATCCCATACAAGCAAAAACTAAAGGTCGGCCAAAAATTGCAACACGGATCCTTTCCAGCATTAAAGAGAATCAGAGTAAATCCAAAAAAATAAATTGCGGGAATTGTGGAGTTAAGGGACAATATGCTACAACATGCCCAAAAAAATCAAAAGTAAGTTTTTTGCTACTCAAAAATAATTTTTCATTGTCATTTGACTGAATATTTCATTTTTCTTTATTCAGGAGAACTAGGAATGCAATTGAATTTGGAGAAGAAGCAAAGGAATCCTCATTTTAATACTTTGTTTTCATCACCTTTTCTGGAAAAAGTGGTTATATGTGTTCATTGTAATTCTCTTATTTTATTTTTAAAAACTATAATAGCTAGTGTGATAATCTGTGTTAATCTGTATAAAAATTTGGCAAGTGAACTGACATGAATGGTAATGAAAGTAATCTTTGTTGAAATTGAAATATGTGATTTAATAATAGTTTCATGCTATCCGTGATTTAATGTGTGTTGCCATTATAAAATGTAATAGCTAGTATTTTCATTGCTAAAACGTTATAATTTTTTGTCCGTAAAATGTTGAATAACTATCTGTGATTTAATTATAGTTTCATGCTAAAATGTTGAATAGGCAGCCCAAGTAGAAGAGGCAGCCCAATATTAAGCTCACGTTGGAAAAGGGCAATGCACCTAACTCCCAGGGCCTTTGATTTATTAAATTCCCAGTGCTAATTCCCAGCTAATTCCCAGCGCGAATTCCCAGCTAATTCGCTGCTAATTCCCAGCGCGTATATGGCATATACGCACAGCGCGTATTCCCATCCACCCTATATATATATATATATATATATATATATATATATATATATATATATATATATATATATATATATATATATATAATCTTTCTCATATGTACAGATATATTAAATTGATGAATTAAAAATTCCTTGAGACAATCATGATCGTCTGATTTTGCTCCTTTTGTTATCATCGTCCAAAAAAATTCGTAGCTAGGTATCCTAGAGCTACAAAGAGTTACGGATGAGAGAGAAAAAAAAGAGAGAAAGGAGGGGAGAGAGGGCGACAGCGGGAGGATTACAGGAGAGATAAGAGCGGAAGGGGGGCTGAGTAGTTGGCGTCTGCAGATAATCAATGCTAATGCTCTCTCTCTCTATAATCATGATGAGATGCATTATTATTTTTATTAAAACAATGCAATGAATGTTTTTTTTCATGCAAGCATCCATCTCAACCCTTCAGAGTGCGGACTAACCTTATTTATATTATTTGAATATTTATAAATAAATTTCATATTAAGAATATTATCATGATTCAACATTGATCAGAACAGCCTGACCGAATTAAATATTTACGTAGGGAACATGTTGTGCCCTCTCTCTCATTCAAGAATTAACAAATTAAATACATAATAAATGAATTAAAAATGAAAAGCTAGCTGCCATATTATTTGTTTAGTAAAATAGTAAAGAACACAAACAATATTGCTTTATTTGTTCATCTGTGAGCATCGAGCGGGTGGGAGAAAACTGTCGGGGGATTGAGAATCCTGTTGGGGGCGAGCGAAGCCCGCCAGTGGCTTACGAGTACTGTTGGGGGTAGGCGAAGCCTGCCGTCGTTGGACGGGTACTGTTGGGCTTGGTCGTAGGAGCGCAGCCCCGTGTCGGGGGGCGGGCGAAGCCCGCCGTCGCCGGTCAGGTACTGTGGCGCGTAACTATCGGGCCGGAGGCCCGTGCCTATCACTCGTATATATATATATATATATATATATATATATATATATATATATATATATATATATATATATATATATATATATATATCCGCGATAGACATAAGTGCGGCGCAAGTTTAGGGTTAACTCGCTGCCGCCTGGATTTTCAAGGAGGAAGGCCGACATAAGCTCGACGCAAGTTTAGGGTTAACTCGCTGCCGCCCGGATTTTTGAACGAGGAAGGACGACTCCACCCTGCTGCCACCTGGATTTTCGAAGGAGGAAGGCCGGATTTCTTCCCCCATCGCTGGAAGAAGAGTCCTTCTTCATTTACTAGGGTAAAACCGAAGGAGGAAGGCCTGCATCAGCCCTGCCGCCCGGTTTCCCCTCTGCCATTTCTGGACGAGGTTCGCTGTGAGGCTTGCACCTTCTGGATTTACGAAGGTGAAAACAAAGGAGGGAAGGCCTGCATCCGCTGTTAGGCTTGCTACGTTCTGGAGGTATACCCATGTGTTCAAGGCCGAATTTCTCTTGCGAGTTCTTTATGATTACTGCATTCATTTCTAATCCGTATATAAGATCCACAAAATTTGGGATATCTCTTCTCATTCTACTGCAAATGTGGAAAAGCTTGAAGATCTGTACATTTCTCATCTTCAGTGGGGATGTATTTCATTTTATATAGCTCTACACTTCTGATTATATAACTCTAACCTTAAATTGATTTTTCATTTTTATTTTGTTTCAAATTTGGATGTTTCCTTATCAAAATGTAAAGTGCACGACCAAATCAAAAACATATTACTTTTTTTATAAATAATGGACAGTGATGTAGATGAAGTTGTGTCACAGTCTCATGATTTTGAAGAAGGGTCTACTCAAAATTTTGGAGGTCTCAACAAACCATATGTTGGACAAATATTTAATGATTTGGATGCAATTTATAACTTTTACAATGCCTATGGAAGGAAATTAGGCTTTGGAGTGAGGAAAAATTCTAGCACAATTTCAAAAGTATCCGGAGAGCGTATTTGGAAAAATTATGTTTGTGATAAAGCTGGAGTAAAATTCTGTAGACCTATTGAGTGTTCAGAAGAAATCAAACGTCTTCGTGAGACTAGATCTGGTTGTCTTGCAAAGTTAGATGTTAGAAAATCAGATGATGAAAAATGGATTGTTACTAACTTTATGAAAGAACATAACCATGAATTAGATACTCCCAGAAGGATCCTAAAGCATAGATCTCATCATACATCACATAAAAATACAATAGCGCGCTACTAGAAAAGTGACTTTTAGCCACGTTTGTATTGCCCACGCCCATTTTCTGTGGCTAAAAGACATATTATCGTGGCTAAAAGCCTAAAACCGTGGATAAATGTCGTGGCAAAAGGGTATTTGCTACGAAATGAGCGTGGTAAATACTTTTTTGCCACGCTCGCATTGCACACGCCCATTTTCCATGACAGGTCATGGCTAAAAGTCTTTTGCCACGATTTTAGACTTTTAGCCACAATAATTTGCCCTGGTTAAAAGTCTATTTTCTAATAGTAGCAAAGTCATTGATGGAACAACTTCATGGATCTGGAATAGGTCCATGTACTATTGCTAAAACATTAAATGCTACAGGTGTGGACAATATCATTAGTGCACAGAATGTTACTAATCATATTAGAAATCAACTAAAATATCAAGTTGGATTCCAAGGTCTATATGTATATCAATACTTACAAACACAACAAGCTAAAGATCCCAACTTCTACTTTTATTTAGAGTTGGACAACAATAAGGTTTTAAGATCTATTTTTTGGGCAGATTCACGTGCTAGAAATGATTATATAATGTTTGGGGATGTTATTATTTTTGATGTAACTTACAAAACAAATAACCTCTCATTGTCATTTGCACCATTCACTGGAGTAAATCACCACAGACAATCAATACTACTAGGTTGTGCTTTGCTTTCTGATGAAACTGAAGAAACATTCACTTCGTTATTTCAACAGTGGCTCATGTGTATGTTTGATAAAGCACCTTCAGCTATAATAACAGACATGGATCATGCTATGTATAATTCTATAAAAAAGGTTTTTCCAAATACACGTCATCGTTTTTGTTCTTGGCATATAAATAAACATTTACTTGAAAATGTTTATGAGATGTACGATACACAAGGAGAATTTGCGAAGGATTACAAAAAGTTTTACTACCTCAGGGATGTTGGTTCAACCGATACTAGATGAGAGGAATTGCTATCCAAATATCAATTACAAAATAACAAATGGTTATGTAAAATGTGGGATTTAAGAAAACATTGGACACCAGCTTTTTTAAAAGATGTTTTTGTGGCAGGAATGACATCAACTGGTAGGAGTGAAAGTATCAACTCTTTCTTTGATGGTTTTGTCAATTCAAGCACCGGTCTACTAGAATTTTTAAAACAATATGAAAAAGCATTGGAGAGCCGACGTCATGCTGAAGAAGTCGAGGATTTTATGACTATAAATTCCACACCTGTATTATTTGGTAAAACAAGTTTGGAAACTCATGCGGCTCAAACATGCACAAAGACAATGTTCAAATTATTTCAAAGTGAATTCAAAGATATGTTATGTTGTTTACATGAAAAAGTTAGTTGTGTTAGTGATACAAAATCTTATGTTATGGGGTTATCTTCTGAAGAGAAGTGCAAATGGTTTAGAGTTGATTTTGTTAAGACAGATCCAATCCACATAGAGTGTGAATGCTCAAAATTTGAGAAAGATGGGACTTTTTTGCAAACATATACTTCATATCTTATACAAAAAACAAGTTTCTCAAATTCCAACTCATTATTTGTTGGAAAGATGGACTGTTCAAGCACGTAACGTCATGATTTATGATTCATCAATATCGGATAGTGTAAATCATAATGCAGTCACACCTATAATGAAATGGAGACTTGTGTCTTTATGTACCACTTTAATAGACAAGATATCAGCTGATGAAGAATCATTTAAAAGTTTATATTCTTATATCTCTCAAAGAATGATTGAAGTCAATACCACAAGAAATGAGAAAGTAATTGAAGTCGTTGGTAGTCAAGTGGGTCAACTTCAATGGCATTTGATCATGCAGTTATTTCCATTCGTGATCACATACAAGCAAAAACTAAAGGTCGGCCAAAAATTGCAACACGGATCCTTTCCGGCATTGAAGAGAATCAGAGTAAATCCAAAAAAATAATTTGCGGGAATTGTGGAGTTAAGGGACACTATGCTACAACATGCCCCAAAAAAAATCAAAAGTAAGTTTTTTCCTACTCAAAAATAATTTTTCATTGTCATTTGACTGAATATTTCATTTTTCTTTATTCAGGAAAACTAGGAATGCAATTGAATTTGGAGAAGAAGCAAAGGAATCCTCATTTTAATACTTTGTTTTCATCACCTTTTTTGGAAAAAGTGGTTATATGTTGTCATTGTAATTCTCTTATTTTATTTTGAAAAACTGTAATAGCTAGTGTGATAATCTGTGTTAATCTGTATAAAAATTTGGCAAGTGAACTAACCTGAATGGTAATGAAAGTAATCTTTGTTGAAATTGAAATATGTGATTTAATAATAGTTTCATTCTATCTGTGATTTAATGTGTTTGCCATTATAAAATGTAATAGCTAGTATTTTCATTACTAAAATGTTATAATTTTTTTGTCCGTAAAATGTTGAATAGCTATCTGTGATTTAATTATAGTTTCATGCTAAAATGTTGAATAGGCAGCCCAAGTAGAAGAGGCAGCCCAATATTAAGCCCACGTTGGAAAATGGCAATGCACCTAACTCCCAGGTCCTTCGATTTATTAAATTCCCAGCGCTAATTCCCAGCTAATTCCCAACACAAATTCTCAGCTAATTCGCTGCTAATTCCCAGCGCGTATATGTCATATACGCGCAGCGCGCATTCCTATCCACCCATATATATATATATATATATATATATATATATATATATATATATATATATATATATATATATATATATATATATATATATATGAGTCGCAGGCACGGGCCTCCGGCCCGATGGCTACGCGCCACAGTACCTGGCTGCCGACGGCGGGTTTCGCCCGCCCCACCAACCCCCGGCAGGCTCCGCTCGCACCCCACCCCCCCAACCCGGCGGGCTCTGCCCTCCCCCTGTGATGACGTGACACTTTTTTATAATTTAATTTTTAATTAAATTTTAATTTACATTTTAAAATATTTTATAAATTTTTAATTTACATTTTTAAAATATTTTAATTTTTATATTAATTTAAATTTTTTATATTAATTTAAATTTTCATTTTTAAAATTTTTATATTAATATTTTAATTTTCATTTTTATATAAAAAAAATTTCGCTCCCCCCACCCGCGATTTGCGGCCTACCCCACCACCGGCGGCGGAGCCGCCGGCTGCCTGACCGGCGACCCCAGCAGGTTCGCCGGGAGCAGGCGAACCTGCCGGCGGTGATCCGGTGGCGCTCCGGCGGGGCCACCGCCGGCGGTGGCCCCGCCGGAGCGCCACCGGATCACCGCCGGCAGGTTCGCCTGCTCCCGGCGAACCTGCTGAGGGTCGCCGGTCAGGCCGCCGGAGGCTCTGCCGCCGGCGGTGGGGAGGCCGAATTTGGGGCGGGGGAGCGTTTTTTTGGTCGTGTTTTAGGAGAGAGAATGTTGGTGGTTTTTGGGTATTTTTTTATATGCAAACCAAATTCATTATTTACAGCCCAAGATCCAACGGTTGAGGATTAAAACAGTCAAATCCGACGGCCACTTATTTTCCCCTTATTTTCGAACTCACGCTATTAACAGACCACCATATATCTTTTTAGAACATATATATATATATATATATATATATATATATATATATATATATATATATATATATATATATATATATATATATATATATATATATATATATATATATATATATATATATATATATATATGAGTGCCCGACACAGGGCTCCGCCCCTACTGCCAATCGCGACAGTATCCGGCCCGCCCCTACGGCCCCGCGGGACTGTACCCGACCCGCCACAACGATCTCGCGCAACTGTACCCGGCCCGGCCCTACGGCCCTGCACGACTATACTCGACCCGCCATTACGACCTCGTGCAACTGCACCCGACCTGCCCCCGGCGGACTTCGCCCGCCCACGACGATAATTTAAGAAAAAGATATAAATATAATCTTATAAATAACAAAATATAAAATTATAATTATAAATGTACATATATATTGAATAATATATATATTTATTATTATATATAGTATATTTATATGTAATAATGAATTATATTATACCTATATTTATATAATTTTTTTATATAAATACATAAAATATAACAATATAAGTATAAATTATTTGAACTATTATCACAGTTGCCTACTTGTCTCATTGGATTGAGTTGTTTCTCTTGTCCTTGATGTCCTGGGATCGATACCGATAACTGTGTTTAAATTAAAATATAATTTTAACAGCCAACCCTCCAATTTTTATGAGTTATATGGGCAAAATCGTAATTTTACATAGGTTTAGGACACCCTAGTAGTAGGTTTAGGAGATCTACTAAAATTTGGAGTGATGAAATGATTTTATTGTGCTCGATCAGACGGTTGTTGAATTATAAACTCATGATTTGACGGTTTGTGCAATTTTAAACTCATGATATTCGCAGACCACAATATTTCTTTATATATGATAAAGATATTCAGCACTTTACACATCGGTTCTTCTAAGAACCGCTGTCTAAAGTATATATATATATATATATATATATATATATATATATATATATATATATATATATATATATATATATATATATATAATATTAGTAAAAATAGCCGCGACTCGCGATATTGACGTGATGAACATTCGCTGGGTTGAAAACTTGAAAAAGAATCTGATTTATGTCTGAATGTGTCTAAATCAAAAATAAATTATATTTGGTTGGATCCAAATTAACACATTTATTTTTTTTTCCCGAAATTTTGGACTCGGGCACGTGCCCGGGTGTGCCCGTGAACAGTTCCGCCCCCGTATCTTCATCTTGCAGAAGAAGTACGTTGAGGAGATCTTGAGGAAGTTCAGGATGGAGGATAGCAAGGCTACCTCCACTCCCGCTGATCCTGGGTGTGGTCCCGCCCGGTTGTCCCCTCGCCGGGGTTGATCTCGCCGGACTTTGAAGTTGGGGTCGGGTGTTAGTGCGCGCGTGTGGCCTATCCACGTTTCCAACAAAATGGAGGGGAGGAGGTGGCCGCGAACGCCTCCCCTCCCCTCGGGTTGAAATTCGCCATCCACTGGGGGCGGCGCAAGCCCGCCGGAATACCTCCCACCAATGGACCCCGCTCTAAATTGACGGTGGGAGGCAATTGCAGCCAGAATAACGAGACTAGTGGCGAGATATGGAGCCGACAAGGGCTGGTAGCTGAACACACAACATTATGTTTTTGTATTCTGCCACCCGGCGGCGGCGCATGCCCGCTGAAGCACCAACCCCCGATGAGCCCAACTTTGACGAACCGACAGGGGGTGATGACAGCCGGTACGGGCCGTTAGCGGCAAGCTGGGCGACCCAAAATAGAAGGATCGTTGGTGGTTCATAGCCACCCTCGGATGTCATGCAAATCCTTTTTTTGTTGTTGATCACAATTCCAATCATTACCAATGATTGGTGTCAGGATCCTCTCCATACAAGGATGGCTGGACATGGTACGGCTTGGCTCAATATCAGCCGACTAACATCTTTAAGATTCGAACAAGAAAATTTCTAAACACAAAAAAGTGAGCTTTAACTCAGTTTTATCTTCTTTTTTTTAGATTCTCAAACCCGTTTTCAAACTCTTAAAGTCAAAATCAAACTTTACTCCTAACATAAATATTTTATACATGACGATGAACTACACTTTTCATGTTGACGTCAATTAATCGGAGGCAATTAGGGCGGCCAAAATTTTACTCGAAATATGCCAAAAAAGAAAATTGCATCCTTAAAAACAGCAATCAAGTTTTTCTAAAACTCATGCACTGATTTAGATGACTTAGGTCGAAATCAAAGGAAGCCTTGAACATGAAAGTTGTAGACATGATGTTTGACTATAAATTTCATGTTGATCTCAAATTAATCAGAGACATCTAAAGCTCTTAAAGTTCTGACTAAAAATACCCCAAATCCTATTTTGGGAAAAATATAAATTAATATATTCTCTTTTATTTAAACTTAAGGCTCCAATTTGGACACCTTAAGAGCCAAATCAATAGAACCCTTTAGTATAAAAGTTTTAGACATGACATTATACTACAACTTCTATTTTGATATCAATTTAGTTATAGAGGCCTTTAAAGTCTTCAAATTATTAGCTGGAAATGCCAAAAAAAAATCTGCTTTGTTATTAAAGCAACAAATATATCTTTTTTCAAAAACAAAAACTATGGATTGGTCATCTAGTTTGAAAATTTCTGTTAAATTAAACAATTTCTTATCTCTTATAACTTCAGGGTGACCCCGTGGAGGTAAAGCTCCAAGAAGACTACAAGGTGTTCGAATCACTTGTTCAGTATAAAACGACTACTACATGAATTTGGCCACGACGGATCCACCATAGATGATTACTATCACCACGGTGTGCCAAGTGGCAGTAGCAACACGCTACTCAATGATATATATCTTTTAAATGAAAATAATCTTAGCATATTAACACACTCATTTTTGTGCAAATTAAATTTCCTACAAATTTATTGAATATCAAGAATGTATGGACAACATATGTACCTTTTTCATTTTTTTGTACTTTTGTTCATTGTTATGCAAAATGCTTAATACCATTTTTAATATGATGAATTTAAAAATTATCATTTTTTTTTAAAAAAATTATTGAGTATATCATTTCATATTCATGCATTAAGAAGGGGCCATAAATATTTGTGGCGGGTACGTTGGCCTCCCTCAAAAAAATACACTGACATGGGGGGTTAGACAATGAACTCTATGTATATGCAAGAGCACAAATTAACTGTAACACCCCAACCTAGTTTAACAACTCACCAGTCGTCCGGTCGGGTTCAGCGATAAGAAGTCAACTAAGAAACAGTGTTGAAACTAGTACATAGCAGACAAAAATGAAAAGAATTAAAATGTAAGCTTACAGTGGAAGTTGTATATGAAACTAAGGGCAAAAGTCTACCTCAACAAGATGAATTTACAGAGACACTAGATAGAAAAGAACCAAACCACTGAATATTTAAAAAAATTACATAAAGTCTGGTATATATACCAATTCTTAAACATTAATATTACATGTATCCAAAACTAAACAGTATAGTATTAGAAGTAAAACAACAAATGAAAGGAAACAAACTATAGGAGAGATTCTATAATCATGTTCATCCTAGGTGCAGTTTCCCACCTAGGTCCCCTATAAAAACATACCCAAACATGGGTCAGCCCAAAGGGAGAGTAAGAAAACTATTACTGCTAGCGACACTAAAATTGCTTTAGAAGAAAAGTATGCATGCTTGAAAATACTTTTGTACTATAGTAAAAACTGTCTGTTGTGTACTGTGCATGATTTTCTAAAAATAAAACTAGCAAAATAAATGACTGTTTTATTTACTCACAGACTATGACCTTTACTCAAGTTCTGAATACTTTGGTTATCTAAGAGTTTCTAAGGTTTAGTCTATACTTTAGTTCTAATTTAACTTAGGCTTCGTTCATTTCGCGGGAATTAAGATGTAGAAATTGGAATTGATTCCGATTCTTGCAGGAATTGGAATTCAAGTCAATTTCAATTTTGTTGTTTGGCTAACTGCAGGAATTCTGTCATCAGAATTGTAATTGATAATTCTGATGTTCGGCTGTACGTCTGATTTTAACGGTTGGAATTGAAATTTTAATTTTACAACATTAAAATTGACTATATATATTTAAATAGAAGCTAACATCAACAAATAATGTCTCGTATCACTAAAGTTCACAAAATAAAAAATATAGTTTATGACATAACTTAACATTGCAATATACTTGGACCGCATAAAATCAACCACATAAATGTAAGCGTGGCCAAGCCCTCCTGATTGGCAACGACAAAGTCATGAACATGTCACACTTGATGTCATCGACACTAAGCATATTGATAGCCTGTATGACCTCGTCCTCAGTCAGATCCGTGATAGTTACAATGGCTGCATATATCCTGTCTGCCCTTGAGATCGGATGTGTCGGTTGATAAGTAACACTGCTCTCGTGTTCCATGTTCCTCGCTATTACTGAAACAACATCTGCAATTATGTCCGCCGCTGATGTTTTTTTCTTCTTCTTGGTCTCTGGCTCGATCTCCCCGACCACATTATCGTCCACTGAAACGTAAATGTGAATCTCATTCATTACCTCGGATGCAGTTACAGTAGTAGCTCTATCAATCCCACATATCATAGCTAAGTCGTCCCAATTCACGATCATCTTGCTACGATAATGTTTTACTGTCTGGTGTGCCTACAAGTTTAGAGTTGAGTAGACTCATTAAATTTTAAATTGATAGAATATATAAATTTTATTTTTAACTTACAATATTACCTGAATATAATTTTCCCAAACATCTTCGTTGTCTACCTTCACTATATTGCGCTCCCAATCCCATCCAAATCCACACGTATCTAGCATTGCCGATATCACTTGGTAGTATTTGTTCCATATTTTTATTCATGCCATTATCTTCTCCTTACTAATGTCGACGTTGCAAACCTCTTTTAATGCTTGAATTGCCCCTGTGTACACGACACTTTTCCAACCACTAGTCGCCTTGTTCCCCAAATTCTGCTGCTCTAGGAGAGCAGTCGATAAAGCACAGTCCATTTGTGATGTCCAGGGAACATATGACAGTTCATTGGCCTTAACAACTTTTCATCTGCCTTTATCCATTTAATTTATGCAATTCAATCAAACATAAAAGATCATACTCGTTGAACATATTTAGAAAATAAATTATATCAACAATAACATCATATGATTTACAAAACAACAACACTATAGCTTAAGTAGCACCATATGATTTAAAAAACAACAACATTATATCTTAAGTAGCACCATATGATTAAAAAACAACAAAATTATAATCATATAGCAACAAAGCAAGATAACATCTTATAATCCACGTCGAGTACGATACTCGTTGAATATATTTATAGGCATAGTATCTCTAAAATTGGACCACTCTGGAGTTTCTTGAACATCACACATTGCATCTACATACTCAAAAGTAGCCTGACTTGCATCTTGTTCTAAAATGTCTACATCCACTTCAGCAAACAATCATGCATTGTTCTCTAATCTCCTCTCTATCAGAAAATTATGGAGCATACAACATGTATTTATAATATGAACCTCTGTCAAATTAAAAAAATTTACACTTTATAACCAAATAAATTATAATAGAATGAAAGTCCTCTTAATAATTATACCTGCACTTGTATATCATAGAAGGATGACCCTCTTAAAATTGCCCATCTTTTTTTGAGGAGAACAAATATTCTCTCAATAACATTTCTCTCCTTTACGTGTCTAAGATTAAACAACTCTTTATAGTTTGTCGGATTGTTACCATATGTAGCCTATTCCTTTAGGTGATATCTTGTTGACCGATATGGAGAAAGATAACCTGGACCGTTAGTGTATCCTGCGTCCATAAGGTAGTATTTTCCTACCGGGGCCTCAAAACGATCCGCTCTTTCAAGAGCATTACGCAACACTCTGGAGTCCGAAGATGAACCCTCCCACCCAGGTAATATATAAACAAATTTCATGTTTGAGTCACATGCACCCATTACATTTATTGTAATTGCTTGCTTCCTATTCCGATATCGACCTTGATCTTTGATTGGAACTATTAATTCAATATGAGTCACATCTATGACGCCAATGCAATCTTATACAGTAAACAATTATATATTAATATTGTCTAAACAAATAACATACACACTTATGTATGAAAGTGATAAAATTCTCAAGGGAAAATTACATCATCTTTGTGTTCTTGATGCATCCGGGAGCTTGATAAAATCAGGGGATAACTTTAACATTGCCCATAAAATAACGCTGAAATGTCTGCTGACTGTATTAATTGAAGGTAATAACGTTCCACCAACAGCTCAATTTTTTTTATTATGAGCTAAAATATATAAAAAAGTACTAACAGACTCTCTCGCTGAAACGTTTTTGTGTCTCTTAGTAATCCTCTCCCAATTAATATGGTGCATAAAGTTTCAAAGAAGCTTTTATTCATTCGAAGCTGATTAAAACAATTGATATATGTCCTACTATGTAATCGGGCAAACAATGTCCTTCTTAAAATAGTTTTGGCATCGGCCTCTACAGGATCCCTTGCAATCATGAGTTTCATCAAAACAACATAGGTTGCAGCAAGAGCTGCTGCCACTACTGCTCTCCTACGTCTATGACGTCTTTGTAATTCATCCATCTACATATAAACGAACAAGTAAAATTAAAATATCAACCCACACGTACACATAAACACATACATACACATAGGCATACATACAATACTACTCACACATACACACACATAAACACATACATACACAAACAACTACGATCTTCATGACATTATAATGTCAACAAAAAGTAATCATAAAATACTTATCGAAGTAAAAAAAGTAATGACAAAAAAAATGGAACTCAAATCTTTTGGCCCATGCTTAACATGGTGAAGTAAGAATTTGCATCGTAGTTGAGAACACATCAAATCAGGTTAATAACCAGCAGCTATTCGAAATTATAACTCAATAAAAAATATTTTACAACAACAAAAATATGGAATGTCAGATGCAAAGAGTTCAAACAGACCAAAAACACGAGCATGAGTGAAGGAAATCGCTTTTAAGTATGAGCCGGGCGAGTTTAGCAATAACTCTCATCATACCATGTTTTTTTAAAACAAGTGGAGTATTATACTTAGATAATAAATGATTTGGTAGCTACACTAAAGTTTCTATTTGATATACTAGAAAATTATTTCATAATGCTGTATTTTTTGAGTGTAAAAACCCGAAAAACAAATCCTATACTTGATGTTGGGGAAGATCTACCCAACCATGCTTGAGGAATGTGCCCCATTATGACGAAATTTTTATAAACCACCACCATTACTATCAAGAAATCAAGTACAATACAAAAAACAAGATTTTTCTGGTTTAAATTACTGATAGAAGAACATTACAGAATGTTGGGTTTTTTGTTACCATAATAACCTTGATTTGAAGAAGTCCCCCTAAAACTAAGGTGAATTGTAGTTGTATTTGATGGTGTTTGTTTAGATGTGCTTGCAGGTTATAATTGTCAAGTGTAGACCAATATTAGTCTACAATGAGTCACCAAATACAGGACCATACAATGTAATCTCTCATTGTGTGATCCATGGTGTTGACTCATGAGTATCATCTCTATTGTGACACACTTCTTTTTCAAGTGCTAAAGATATAAAAGAAACTATGGGTTGCTGATCTACAAGAAGATGAATTGAAAACTCATTAAGAATTTTGCTAAGTAAAATTCCCGAGAAGACAAGTCAGTACTCGAGTAGTTTAAGTCCAGTACTCGAGTAAGTTTATCCCATTACTCGAGTAAGCAGAAATGCTAAGTCCAATACTTGAGTAGGCCAAGCCAGTACTCGAGTAGGGTAAGTTTAATACTCGAGTAAGCAGAAAATTTTATTCTCAAGAAGTTCTAAGGCCAGTACTCGAGTATGTCAAGCTAGTTCTCGAGAAGCAGAATTCATCACTCGAGAAGGCCAAGTCTAGTTCTCGAGTAAAGTCCTCTGGTTCTCGAGTAACATAAGCTAGTACTCGAGTAAAGTCCTTTGGTTCTCAAGAAGGCCAAGTTTAGTTCTCGAGTAAAGTCCTCTAGTTCTCGAGTAACATAAGCTAATACTCGAGTAAAGTCCTTTTGTTCTCGAGAAGGCCAAATCTAGTTCTCTAGTAAAGTCCTCTGGTTCTCGAGTAACATAAGCTAGTACTCTATTAAAGTCCTTTGGTTCTCGAGAAGGCCAAGTCTAGTTCTCGAGTAAAGTCCTCTAGTTCTCGAGTAACATAAGCTAGTACTCGAGTAAAGTCCTTTGGTTCTCGAGACACCTGAATTAATTTTCCTTAAGTACTTGTTCTCAAGAACTTCATACTTTTGCCTCGAGAATCGGAAGCTGCTCTTGAGTAGTCACTCCGTCACTCGAGAACTGAAGATCAAAGTTGCTGAAATTTTCGCCAAGTCCCGACTGAAGTGATTTCAAACTAACCTCGATTCTTATTGGTCCACATATGCATCCATTTTTGATTATGACCATTAGGCTTGTCCTATAAAAGGTCTTATCAATTTTGACTAACCCTAAAATGCAAAAATAGGTTTTTTGAATCATCCTTTCATTCTAAATCAGGAAAGCCGCCGCTCCTCATCATCATTCTCGCCGCTGCTCTTCTCCGATTCAAGAAGTTCAGAACAAGAATCAATCAATAGATCAAGGGGTTCAAGTTCTACAGATCTCTTTCTTAATCGTGTTGATCTTAAGAGTTTCAGATCCAGAGATTTCGACATAGTCTTCCTCGATCTATTTCTGATAGAGTTTCAACTTTCAAGAAGGAAGAAATCTGAAGTTCTCTGATCTAAAGTGAAGTTTATTTTACTATTATTTTAAATCTATTTCAATTCTTGCAGGAGATTTTGTCTCCGAGTACTTTAGGAAGTTTTTCTTCTGAGTGTAGATCTCGTTTTAGGATCGAGTTGTAGGAGATTCTTCTCCGAGTTGTAGGAGTTTTTACTCTGAGTTGTAGGGGTGTTGCTCCGAGTTGTAGGATTGTTTTCAATCCAAGATAGTGGAGTAGCCGAGTCTAGTGCATTGTTAGATCGGTGAGGTGGAAAGTGGATGTACCAAAGGTTGGGGAACCACTATAATTCTTGGTGTCATCTGTGAATTCTTGCTTATTTTTCTGTGCATCACTCGTTCAATTTTAATTCCGCAAAAAGAAACAGAACTCACCTATTCACCCACCTCTAGATGATTTAGGTTGGCAACTTAAAATTTTTTCAATTGGTATCAGAGGGAGGTTGTTCATCAAAATGTTAACACCTTGAACAGATCTTCCCCAAGTTGTCTTTTGAGTGTTTCAAGTATGGACAGATCCAAGGACTCCACTAAGCTTCCAATATGCAATTAGGCAAAGTTTCCCATATGGAAAGAAAGAGTAAAGTTCTTCATGGAAGCTGTTGACCCCCGCATCTTCATGATAGTGGAAGAAGGCCCTCATGTGCCTATGATCGCTTCCACTATTGATCATACTAAGAAGGTGCCAAAGAAATTGATGGACCTCAACAAAGACGAGATTGCACTTGTCTCTCTTGACAAGAAAGCCAAAAACATCATCGCAAGCGCAGTCGATGACTCTATATTACAGAACCTCATTCACTACAATTCTGCCAAGGAGATGCGACTGTCTCTAATCATCTTGATGGAAGGCACAGACGAAGTAAGAGATAACAGAAGATCACTTCTGAATCAGAAGTATGAGGCCTTCAAGCAAGAACCCAAGGAAGCAATTGCCGGCACATATGAAAACTTTTTCAAAATCGTCAATGGCCTAAGGAACTACGACTGGGTGTTCACAGATGGTGAACTAAATTACAAGTTCCTGAGATCCTTGACAAAGGAATGAGACAACAAAATATTTGCCATCGGGGAGTTTGGGAAATTAGCAGAAACCGACCCTCATAATCTCTTCGGGAATTTTATGTCATATGAGCTTCAAATCAATACAAGAAAAGTTTGAAGAAGAGGGCAACAGATCTTCGTCAAAAGATAAGTCTGTTGCGCTGAAGGCAGATAGCTCAAGAAATGCCAAAGCTGCATCTTATGCTTCCACTCAAGAAGACTATGAATAAGAAGATTCAGAGCCAAGAACCTCAGGCTCAGAGTTATCTGATGGAGAGTTCTTCCTACTCTACTGACAATTCAAGAAGTTTCTCAGCAAGAAGAAACAAATGAGAGGAAATGATTCCTCATTCAAAAGTTCACGTCACGGCGGTGACTATCAAAAGAAAAGTCACACATCTGACAGGTATAAATCTAAACCGAACAAAATGTCTAAACTTGGAAGGTAAACTCTCATACTCCTCTCTCTGAATCTGATGCTTCTGACCATGATCATGAGAACTGCTCTTTTGATGATGAGTCTGAACTCATGGCTTACGGCAAATGCCGAAAAGTTGTGAAAACTTAGGCCAAGGAGATTAAATCTCTCAAGACTGAAGAGAGCACTCTGAGAGAGGAAGTCTCCAAGTCGGACTCACTCAGAGAGAATTTCAATGCTGCAATTGAAGAGTATAATGAAGCTCTCGAGCACCTAGATTTGAAGGAGAAAATCATCAAAGAATTGGAAGAACAACTTGCAGTTGAAAAGAAACTTGTTGAAAGTTTCTACAAGCCCAAGACTGTCCTTCCGTTTGTTGCTGAATTATCAGCTCAGACCAAAGGTGCTGGGATAGGCCATGTTGGTGCTCATAATAAATCTTCTAGGAGAAATAAAGCCCAAAGGAGAAATAAGGCTGTCAAGAATGCTCTAGCCAAGGAGAAGGGGAAAGCTCCTCAAGATCAGACTTCATTCAAAAAGGTTATCTTTCCAACCAATGAGTTTGATTTTGATTCCTCCTATGGTCACTTTGCTAGGCCTACTTATGTGAGACCAATTCTCGGTACCAATGATGGACCCATCCCCGAAACTTTGGCGAAAGTGTCTTCAAGGCACCTTGTGAGGAGATTACTCTTCAGAGTTATAACCCTTATAGTCATGGTCACAATATCAAGAAAGCACCAAAAGCCAAACCCATTGTGGAAAATCCTATTATGGAGAAGAATCATGTGAGTGTCATCACCACGAAGCTTCTAGCTCCAAGATTGTTGCCCCTGCTAGACCACACTCTCAAAAGGTCAAGTAGGAGAACATCAGACAAAGATACAACATATTTGATTGTTGGTGTTGTGGCAAAGTTGGTCACTTTGCTGTGGATTGCTGGCATAATCCTAGAAATTATGAAACTCCTCAAGTTAATAATGTGAGAAAGATCACTCATAATGTTAATACACGTAGGGGGAGTATGCTAACCAGAGACCTAGGACCCAAACTTGTTTCGGTTCCTAAGTGATTCTAAACTTGTGGATGTAGGTATATCCATAAGCCAACAAAAACTCCTACCTGGCAAATGTACAAGAAGAAGTTCCAGGAAATCTCTTAGAATTAGAAGATTTAATCTGTGCTATTAAAAGTTTGACAACAAAGCAACTGAAGAAGAGTTTCTCCTGAATTTGTTGAGGGGGAGATTCTAGCTGAAAACTCTCTCCAAAAGGACCTCAGAGGTGGTTGAGCTCTCAGTGAAGAAGAGGCTATGATTGAGTCCTCTGCCCTGTCCCCTATTAAAGATGTCAAAAAGGGGGAGAGAGAGAGATGAAAAGAAAAGGGAGGAGAAAAATACAAGGTCAGATGAAGCTGTCAGAAAGGGGGAGAAATACATCGGTATCCCCTTAAGAAAAGTAAGGCAATGCATTGTTTTATTCACTTCACATTTTTTTCCTATGCAATTCAACTTAGTATATGAGGTTCTGACTTCTTCAAATAGGGGGAGATTGTTGGGTTTTTTGTTACCACAATAACCTTGATTTGAAGAAGTCCTCCTAAAACTAAGGTGAATTGTAGTTGTATTTGATGATGTTTGTTTAGATGTGCTTGCAGGTTATAATTGTCAAGTGTAGACCAATGTCAGTCTACAATGAGTCGCCAAACACATGACCATACAATGTAATCCATCATTGTGTGATCCATGGTGTTGACTCATGTGTAGCCTCTCTATTAGGACACACTTCTTTTTCAAGTGCTAAAGATATGGAAGAAATTATGGGTTGCTGATCTACAAGAAGAAGAATTGAAAACTCATTAAGAATTTTGCTAAGTAAAATTCCCGAGAAGACAAGTCAGTACTCAAGTAGTTTAAGTCCAGTACTTGAGTAAGTTTAGCCTATTACTCGAGTAAGCAGAAATGCTAAGTCCAGTACTCGAGTAGGCCAAGCCAGTACTCGAGTAGAGTAAGTTTAATACTCGAGTAAACAGAAAATTTCATTCTCAAGAAGTTCTAAGGCTAGTACTCGAGTATGTCAAGCTAGTTCTCGAGAAGCAGAATTCATCACTCGAGAAGGCCAAGTCTAGTTCTCGAGTAAATTCCTCTGGTTCTCGAGTAACATAAGTTAGTACTGGAGTAAAGTCCTTTGGTTCTCGAGAAGACCAAGTCTTGTTCTCGAGTAAAGTCCTCTGGTTCTCGAGTAACATAAGCTAGTACTCGAGTAAAGTCCTTTGGTTCTCGAGAAGGCCAAGTCTAGTTCTCGAGTAAAGTTCTCTGGTTCTCGAGTAACACAAGCTAGTACTCGAGTAAAGTCCTTTGGTTCTCGAGACATCTGAATTAAATTTCCTTAAGTACTTGTTCTCGAGAACTTCATACTTTTGTCTCGAGAATCAGAAGCTCATCTCGAGTAGTCACTCCTTCACTTGAGAATTGAAGATCAAAACTGCTGAAATTTTTGCCAAGTCCTGATCAAAGTGATTTCAAACTAATCTCGATTCTTATTGGTCCACGTGTGCAGTCATTTTTGATTATGACCATTAGACTTGTCCTATAAAAGGTCTTATTAATTTCGACTAACCCTAACACGCGAAAATAATGTTTCTGAATCATCCTTTCATTCTAAATCGGGAAATCCACCGCTCCTCATTGTCGTTCTCGCTGCTGCTCTTCTCCAATTCAAGAAGTTCAGAACAAGAATCAATCAACAGATCAAGGGGTTCAAGTTCTACAGATCTCTTTCTTGATCGTGTTATTCTTAAGAGTTTCAGATCCAAAGATTTTGGCATAGTCTTCCCCAATCTATTTCTGACAGAGTTTCAACTTTCAAGAAGAAGAAATCTGAAGTTCTCAGATCTAAAGTGAAGTTTATTTTACTATTACTGTAAATCTATTTCAATTCTTGCAGGAGATTTTGTCTCTGAGTTCTGTAGGAAGTTTTTCTTCCGAGTGTAGATCCCGTTTCAGGATCGAGTTGTAGGAGATTCATCTCCGAGTTGTAGGAGTTTTTACTCCGAGTTGTAGGGGCGTTGCTCCGAGTTGTAGGATTGTTTTCAATCCAAGATAGTGGAGTAGCCGAGTCTAGTGCATTGTTAGATCGGTGAGGTGGAAAGTGAATGTACCCAAGGTCGGGGAACCACTATAATTCTTGGCGTCATCTGTGAATGCTTGCTTATTTTTTTGTGCATCGCTCGTTCAATTTTAATTCCGCAAAAAGAAACAGAACTCACCTATTCACCGACCTCTAGGTGATTTAGGTTAGCAACTTAAACATTTTTCACAGAACTATCAATAAGGAGAAGTAGTAGTAGCACATGCCATCGGGAGCAGGGATCGGGTCGGGAGCAGGAGCGGCGACGGGAGCCGGAGCAGGGAGCGGTGACGAGAGCGGGAGCGGGAAGCGGCGACGGGAGCCGGAGCAGGTGCAGGGAGTGGCGATGGGATTGAGAGCAGGAGCAGGGAGCAGGATCAGAATCATGGAAGAAGACCTAGTGAGGTCGGAAATGATTGTCGCGGGATATAGCTTATACCCGATTCTGACAGAATCGGGTTTGATTTCTGATTCCCACGTTATTTTGGGCATACTGAATAACCACAATTGAAATTGGTAATTGAATACCAATTTCAACGCCCCAATTCTCGTGAAACGAACGGAGCCTTATTATTTTTCTTTGACAGAGTTCCATGCTAAGTGGCTCCTAACACGCAATACTAGTTTAACGATCCTAGTCTTACTAACAAACTTAAGTGTTCTAGTGTCTCACAAATACAGACTCGAATCTACTAATTTCTAAAATGGGATACACCCCCCAAATAATTTGACTCATAGGAAATACTACCACCCACGAGAATGGGAGAAGATCTCCACCGCGCCTACACAACATTTTCTCTATAATGCTACTCTGCTTATGAACATGTGTGTATGGTTAAGGCGATTCACCAAATTGGTTTAAAATAACTAGAACCACATTTCTGATTTTACTGCTTTCTACTCGTCAATCTAACTAAATGACTATATTGTCCGTATAGTCTAACTGTTTGGGACTTATTAAAATTAAACGCATACTGCATATACAAGCTACACAATAATTACATTAGCAATCTCTATTGATCGTAGGAATTTCCTACACTCGTGTTGATTTTATTGAATTATACTAAACATTATTATAAAAACTATCTGATATGTCTGGCCAGGAAGAAAAAGAATTTCTTACTGTGGGGTTGCGACGCTTGTACACCTGATGCGGCGACATGATTCCCTCTAACGTTTCTTGCTAATACAAATATTCACCAACTTGTATCCACCCACACCTGCGCATCATTAAAGTTCTAACATTACTTTACCCACTAAGCGAAAATAAAGTTAACATTCTAGGATTTCCTTGAAAAGTAACCTGAACGGAAATGAAAATAAAGAGGGCTATCAACCACAAGCTTAAATCGAAGGGAGTCGAGAGAGGACCGCTACAATTTCTGCATAAATCACAAAAAAAATGAACTGCTTGACACCAAACAGAATGTTTCCCAAAACTAAGGGAATAAGAAATTGTAAATCTAACAGAAGAGTAGTTCATTAACATTACAAGGTTGTGGAACTACCAAGAAAGAAAAGCAGAACCACTAAGGCACCCATACTAACCTGTACGGGGAAAAACGGGAACAATCGTCGATCAGCGGTGAAACGCTACCAGGAAAAACCCGCCTGCTGCGACTGGAAAGGGAGGATCCTTCGACTGAGTGAGAGGAAGGGGGCGAAGGAATCAACGCAGGGCTGGGAGGCAAAGGAGAGTAGGAAACCAGTCGTCGGAATCGCCGACTTTCGGAAGGAGGAACAACGAATTTGCGGGAATCAGGTCTCGGGAGGAATAAAATACGGGAAGAAATAGGGTTGCGGGTTATTAATGAGCGACTAGAGCGGTTTTGGTAACCGTCGGATGAGAGGGGGAGTTTAAACCGACACTCTACTAGTGATATTTCACTTAAATTACAAGAATGTCATATTCTATCAACTCTTAAGGAAAATTAAAATGATCAGTTCTTGCTCTACCTATTAAAATCACGTCGAATACAACCTAACACTAAACTAACCCACTACAAGTGTAAGATTTTAACCATGCTAACATTGTACCTCGACAAAGCGCTGACTTGGTCAAAATCACTCGCGATCAGACCCTGCAATCAAATTGAACCCTCACGTCAAATTACGGACGTTACAAATCTCTCCTCCTAATAAATTTTCGTCCTCGCAAATTACAACATACCTGATTCAAAGAGGAAAACATAGTTTTCATTACTCTAAAGCTCATCCTCTCTTTCCCACGTATATTCTGGTATGCCACAATTCATCCAAAGGACTTTCACAAATAGAATCTCTCAGCTCCTGAGCTTCTGAATCTTTGAGTCCACTATTCTGACTAGGTCTAACCTTGATATTATGATCTGATTCGATAAGTGGCTTCTCAGTACTGAAAATCTGACTAGGATCTCCAACTGCTCTCCTAAAATAGGAGACGTGGAATATATAATATAGCCCACTCATTTCCTCGGGTAAGGCCAACCTATAAACAACCTCACCATTGCGCTCCAGCACTTTGAAGGTACCAACAAATTTGAGACTCAATTTATTCATCCGCTTAATTTGAGAGACTCCTCTAACTGGTCTGACCTTCAAATATACATAATCTCCAACACAGAATTCCACTGACTTGTGCTTCTGGTCATAATATTTGGACTGGCGATCCTGAGTTATCTTCATACGTTCTTGAATGAGTTTGATTCGATCAGTGGTCTTGTCAATCCATGACTCCATGATGGTAGCCCTTTCATCACTTTCAGCCCAGCACAACGGTGTCTGACAACGCCTAGCATAAAGAGCCTCAAACAGTGTCTGTAACACCTCCCCCGTAATGATTGTATAATATGGGTCCGGCCGGGGCCCCACAACATACAGACTCCACAGCTTCAACACTATAAGATGAAATATAAACTACCCAAGCTCAAAACTCAGACATCAACAACGAAAACATACAGTCAATACTAGAAGTTATCCACCAAACCAAGAATATTAAAATGGCCTTAAGGACTTACACATCATAAGTCCAATACTAAAATAATATTAAACATTAATAACGTGCTTTCACACTCCTAGGATACCTCGGCATGCAAGCCGGATTACATTTCATGGAGCCTATGATTCAACCAAAATATGTGCAAATGCAAGAAAGTTCACTTCCTGAGGCTTATGCCATTTTGGCCGGCGAGCTTGCTCATGCTTGCGATCCTTGCCCTGTAAAAATTGGTGGTAATGAGGGTCATCAAAGGCTTACCTCAACTGTGTAACCAACACATCTCCTCTCGGTCGTCCTTAATGTACCACGGGTACACCATCACCCTGTAGGTCAGTATCGTATGCAATATACGATAACATGTAAAGTTATAAAACAAGTTTGGATGTCTCAAGCAACAAACATGTTTCTAAGTTGAGCAAGTAATAAAAAAGGAGTCTACAATGCAGCATGAATGCAATCCTGGGTTACACTCAAGGCACCGTAAAGTGTATACTTCCAACACATCATCACATGGGGTACTTCTAATTTCTCCATCGGCGTTCAAGCTGCAAACATAAGGGTACTCTAATACCCCCAACGACATACAAGCAGCCATACAGAACTTTTTTCTCAGCTTGCCTCCAAACTCTGACTGAAAGAATTGGTTTCAAGATAACCTAAACACCTAGAGGGGGGGGGGGGTGTGAGTAGGTACAATTCCTTTTTACTCTAAGACAGAATACTAATTCAGTTAATCAAAAAGAATCAAACAGATCTACTGCTACCACATCACAAAAATCACAAAATCACACACAATCATACATGGCACACAGTTTTATAGTGGTTCCCCAAATGATGGGTACATCCACTTTCCCCCTTTGCCTATCTAGCAGTGTTCTAGATTCGGCCTAACTTCTTCCTTCCTACTCAGATTAATTGATCTTACAGCTCAGAACCCAGTCAAGGTTCCTACAACTCAGAGTGAGTCCACACGCCTACAACTCAGGCAATTAAGCCCTACCTCAGCCTTCACCAAGGCCTACAAATCAGAGAATCAAATATCCTACCTCAGGAACACAGCCCTACCTCAGCCTTCCCAAGGCCTACAACTCAGAGATGTAAATCTCCTACCTCAGGCACTCAGCCCTACCTCAGCCTTTATAAATTAGGCTTACGACTCAGATCAATAATGATCTTACAGAAAAATGATAAAATAATAAGTTGTACCTTTCACCCAAGTTGAGAGAGAATGGGTAGAAAGTTTTCTTGATCAGTTCTTGAAGAATCTGATTTTACAGAAATCCACCTATCTTTGGCTTTCTTCAAAGCTTCTTGAATCTGAACATAATAAGGTTGAATTTCTTGAAGATGATCTTCAATCAGCTTCCTTCTTAAAATCCAAAAATCAATCTGAATTCTTCTTTGCAGATTAGTTCAGGATCTGCTCTTAAGAGACTAGTTGTCGATAGTCTCTTTCTTCACTTGAATTGTTGGAGCTCTCTCTCTATGCAAATTCTTCTTAAGATATGTTGAAATTCTTCACTTAGATCCACTTGAAATCTCTGTCTGGATTTCCTTGTGTATGTTTGATCTTCTGTTGTAATTGTGATTTGTGTACTTCGTTTTTTTTCGTTCTTCTTACTTGTTCCTTTGTTGATAGAATCTGTCTTTATATAGACTTCATCCAAGGTTATCGGCTGATCCGGTTGCTAACCAACTTCTGACAGATCTGACAGTTGTAGTAGACTTGTTGGTTATGGTAGCTGTCAAGTCTTCAAGTCACTTCTTGAAACTTTGTCTCTATCAGCAAAATGTCGAGTCTGAACTTCACATGTGTCCACATAAGCAGACTAAGTGTCGACACAATCCTTGGTGATGTCGACACAGCTCTCATGGTGTTGACACTACTTCTTGATATAGCTTCTGTAAGAATGTGTAGACACAAGTCCTGTGTGTCGACACAGTCACTTCTTGTCTTGACATAATTGACTTAGAAGAAATTCTGGTGTGTGTGTTGACACAAGTCCTGTGTGTCGACAAGTTAATGTCGACTGAACTTTCTGTGAGTCGACACAATTCCTGTGTGTCGACACAGTTGATGTCGACTGAGCTTTCTGTGTGTCGGCACAAGTCCTGTGTGTCGACACATTTGATGTCGACTGAACTTTCTGTGTGTCGACTGAACTTTCTGTGTGTCGACACTGCTTCTCCAAGTGTCGACACAATTGACTCCAAGTGTTATACAACTTTTCTCAAGTGTCGACACAAGTCTTCACAAGTGTCGATACAGCTTCTTCTGGTGTCGACTCATGAACTTAGAAACTTTTCCTGCATATTCTTAACCTACACATGTAAACTCAAAACAACATCAAATACACCTTAATATATATCACTAAGTTGGGTGAGTCTTCTCCAAATCTGGTACACATTTTCCAATGTACCCAACAATCTCCCCCTATTTAGAGAAGTCATAACCCATAGTCAATGATATACACCATTTATAATAAATACACATTATGATGTATACAAACATTACATGACAGGGCAACATATAAACAAAACATGTATAATATGTCATTACAGAATGATGCAAACACAGTGAGCATGAATCATTATTTTGTTTAAACTATCAAAATTTTTTCAACAATCAGTTTACATAGATTTTTATAACAACTAAAGATTACATTGTTGTAAAATCTAGTTAATCTATACTAAGGCTGATCTGGCTCCTTGATGACTATGCCTTTTCCTGGTTTGACCTGAGCCTGCACAGTAGGTTCAGCATCATCAGTAGGTTTCTTGACTTTCAGATCTTTCCTTTTTTGTTCTTCAGCCCTTATCTTTTGCCTTTCAAAATAATGAAAAGGCTTTGGGAAGTACTTACTAGGCTCCGGAGCATTAGCATGGAATTTCCCAGCTTTTGCTTTCCTTCTGTATTGAAGAATGGCTTCCTGCCTGGCTTCATACTTGTTCCATTCTTGCTCAGTGTACCATTTACCCCTTTCATGGGTCTTGTCCTTTACAGCTTTCCAGATAGTCAATATAATATTCCTGGAAGTAGTAATCCATTGCTCAAAATCAGGCTTCAACTCTGCCTATTCTCTAAATCATTTCTTTGAGAGTTGAGCTTCTTGCTCTTTATTCAAAACTGCCTCTGACATTTCTACTTTCTCAATGATAACATTTTAGTACCCTCTGGAGGGTTGTACATCTGATGAACCATGTGTTATATGTCCTCAAAGTTAGAATGGGGATAGATAATTTGAGCTACTTCCTGCTGCCCCCCTTCAATTCATGCAGCTTAAATTCCTGACTCAGCTGTGTTGCCATCATCACATAGGGGTGGATATCCCAGAGTTGCTCTAACAACATTTATTATCCATTTGGCATGCTCTGAGCTAGCATTGACTATCAACCTCTGCCCCTTTATAACTTCTCTTTCAATATGATCCCTGAGATCATTCTTTTGGAACCTGATTTGAGTATCCAGATAATTTGTTCCCTCTGTATAATAGGCTTTAAACTTTAAAAGTTGAGCAGATATAATCTTCTGAGAGGCTTGAAGTGCAGATTGAAAAGTGGCTAAATCCTCTTGAAGTTTCTTATCAAACTCTAATTTGTCTTTAGCCCTTACCTCAGTCAGTGCAGTTGCAGTATTCTTTAATTCTGTAACAATCACATTATGTGATTCAGTAAGATTATCATTCATCCTCAGTTGGTTTTCTAGGACATAGCATTGCTTAACTACTAGATCAACAACTTGAGTCTTTATTCCTTCTTGTTATTTTGCTAGAAAAACCACAACATTACCTCCTTTGTGGAAGCAATCTGTCATCTCCTTTTTATTCTGATTTACCTCAAATCTAATTGATTTTATATTTTGAGACAAGGAGAATTGCAAATCTTTATGGGTCTCATCCATATATTTCTCCATGGATATTCTTTATTCATCTAATTTTACTTGCAAAGATACCAGTAAGGAGCTATAATCATGTGCAGGAACTGGTTATGGAGCAGTTTGCAATGCCTTTTTATAGCTTTGGCTTCTTCTTCTGAAAACCATCAACTTTCTCTTCTTTGCTTGAGTTTTTGCTTCATCTTCAGAAGCTGAGGTACTAGTTATATTAACTCTTTCCTGAGGACTAGGAGGCATTTCCTTTTCAGTCCTAGTTTGATCCCCCTCAATTCCAGCTTGCTCCCCTTCAGTCCTGTCTTGCTCCTTAGTTCTGACTTGCTCCCCCTCAGTTCTGGCTTGCTCTATATCAGGGAACAACTCTTCAAGGGTAAACTCTTGTTGAGGTTGGACTGGAGGCACCACTAACTCTGGAGCATCAGCAGCTGGAGATGTATCTTCCATGATAACATCATGTGCTTGATTGTTGAGTTGAGTGTTCTCAAGAATAGTTTGATTAGTCATTTCACTTTCTAAGTGTGTTGGCTCTTCCTCAAGATGAGGCTCCCCCTACATCTGATCATCATGTCTAATGTCTTGAGCAGGTGATTTCTCAGTATTCTCTGGTCTCTCTTCATCACCCATGTCTTTTATCAACACTCTATCCCATCTAGAGATTATCCTTAGATCCATTCTCCTCATGTGATTGATCTTGGATCCAGCAGCCTGTTGTATCACTTCTGGAATTGCTTCAGCCAAGTATAAGCTTAATATCCTTCCCAGATTAGGTTTCTTAATGCTTTCTCTAATCTTTTCATATATGACTGCATACCAATTGGTGTTGATTTTGTAGATGATCCTGGTCATGAGGCTGAACATGTAGGCTGAGACCCTATTATGTCCACCTGGTTTGCATGAGATTACTTTGTCAACTACTTCAGAAAGGAATTTTCCTTGTACATTCATTCCTTTTTTATGCATAAATGATCCAATTTTCATGGTGGTATCTAATCCACACCACTGGAGTGCTTCTCTGGTCTTGGAAGATGTAACTTCTTCGTCTTTTTGAGTTTTTGGCAGATGAAGAGTTTTTCGTATACTTTTCATGATGAGTTTGACTTTATTACCCTGAATTGAAGACCTAATTTTTAGTCCAGTTGAATCCTGAGTTGCAGCTCCATAGAACTCAATGATTTCCTTCTTCCATATCTTTGTAGGTTCTGATGTCAAATACTCCAAGCTATTTTCTGCAATTAGAGCTATCATAGCTTTAATCGCTAGTTCAGCATCGTCAAAGACATTCCGTACCAGTTCATATCCCTCGTTCACGTTTTCGTCAAGTTTCGAAGCCATTGAGATGGTGAGAAATCTTGAATGGAGAAGAGAGAGTTTGTCGACACAAGAATCTAGTCTCAATAAAAATCTGGAGAGCGTGTCGACAGGGTATGTTCTTGACCTATTTATATATGTCTAAATATTGAAGGTTAAAAGGCACGTCAAAATTTACCTAGTGTATCGACACTGTTGAGTTGGTGTCGACACAGACAGCTAATGTCTCGACAGAAGTGTTGACTACTATGTGTCGACACCAATTAATGATGTGTTGACACAGACATTCTTATTAGTTCAACAGAAATTCTGTGTTGACTCTAATTCTAACTGTCGACACAACTTCTGGATGTGTCGACACAACTCATCTGAAGTGTCGACACCAATTTTCTAGATGTGTTGACACAACTTCTCTCTGTCGATATAGGCCTCTTTTTGTGTTGACACAAAATTACTTAGACAAATTTGTCAATCTATACTATGTTCAGCATACCTAATTCAATTTTAAAATTATTGAATTTAGTTTCATCCAAGGGCTTAGTGAACATGTCAGCAATTTGAAAACTTGTATTGACAAATTCTAAACATATATCCTCTTTTTCTACATGATCCCTAAGAAAATGATATCTTATTTCTATATGCTTTGTTCTACTATGAGAAACAGAATTATTAGCAATAGAAATAGCACTTGTAAAATCATAGAATAAAGGGGTTCTACTTACCTGGATACCATAATCTTTAAGCTGATGTTGTATCCACAACAGCTGTGCACAACATCTCCCTGCAGCTACATACTCAGACTCAGTTGTGGAGATTGCCACACTAGTCTGCTTCTTATAGCTCCATGACACCAATCTTCCTCCTAGAAATTGACAGGTGCCAGTTGTGCTTTTCCTATCTTCTTTGCATCTTGTAAATTCTGCATCTGAATATACAGTCAGTAGAGAGTTTCTATTCTTACGGTATCAAAGGCCTAGATTAGGTGTGCCCTTAAGATATCTCAAAATCCTCTTAACAGTAGTATAATGAGATTCTTTTGGGAAGGATTGATATCTAGCACAGACAAATGTAGCATACATGATGTCAGGTCTACTAGCAGTCAGATAAAGGAGGGAGCCAACTATCCCTCTATACAAAGACTCATCTACAGATTTTCCTGCATCATCTTTGTTTAAAGGCATACTTGTCTCCATTAGAGTTCTCATGGTAGTGGATGACTACATACCATACTTCTTAATTAACTCCTAGGTGAACTTAGACTGGGATATGGACAGGCCATCATCAGTCTGTCTTACTTGGAGTCCCAAGAAGAACTTAAGTTCTCCCATGCCGCTCATCTCAAACTTCCCTTGCATAAGTTTAACAAACTTCCTACAAATGTTATTTTCAGTAGAACCAAATATTATGTCATTAACATATATCTGGACTAGGATTATCTTCCCTTTGGATTCCCTAAGGAATAGAGTTTTATCTATTTTCCCCCTTGAGAATTTGTTCTCAATGAGGAAAGTAGACAAGGTTTCATACCAAGCCCTTAGAGCTTGTTTCAAACCATATATGGCTTTCCTAAGTCTATACACATAATTAGTATAGAGTGGATCAATAAAACCTGATGGATGTTCTACATAGACTTCCTCCTTTAAGTCTCCATTCAGGAATGCTGACTTAACATCCATTTGGGACACTTTGAAACCCTGATAATCTGCATAGGCTAGGAATAGCCTTATTGCTTCCAACCTTGCCACAGGGGCAAATGTTTGATCAAAATCTATGCCCTCTTCCTGCCTGTATCTTTTGGCAACCAGCCTTGCCTTGTTCTTAATTATGATCCCACTCTTATTTAGCTTGTTCCTGTAGATCCACTTAGTCCCTATGACATTGTGGTCTTTTGGTTTAGGAACTAACTTCCAGACCTTGCATCTCCTGAATTGATTCAACTTCTCCTGCATAGCATCAATCTAGTGTGGGTCTTGTGTAGCTTCTTCAAATCTTTTAGGTTTCTGTTGAGACAAGAAGCTTGAGCATAGTACAATGTTCAAGCTCCTACTTCTAGTTTGAACCCCTTGTCTAGGATCACCAATAATCTGGTGTACAGGATGATCCTTTAAATGTCTAACTACTGGATGATGTCTGTCTACAATTTGACTTTCTCCATTTTCTTCATTCTGCTATACTTTATTGTCTTCTTCATCCAGAGAGACTTGTTCTCCCCCTGGACAGCAAGCATCTTTATATTCATCCAGCCTAGCAGTTTGATCTTCTTTGATAGTCAGCATGTCCATTTTCTCTTTTATACCTATAGAGCTACAAGAACTACTAGGCAACTCACTGTTAATAAGTCTTGATTCATCAAATATAACATGAACAGACTCTTCTACAACTTGTGTAGTCAAGTTATAAACTCTATAAGCCTTACTATTATTGTTGTACCCAACAAATATCTCATCCTGGGATTTGGCAGCAAACTTTGTTAGATAAGACTTGCCATTGTTAAGCACATAGCACTTGCAACCAAAGATCATAAAATAGGATAAGTTTGATTTTCTTCCTTTCATAACCTCATAGGGTGTCTTTTTGTGGCTCTTAGTGATGGAAGCCCTATTGAGCACATGACATGCAGTGTTTACTGCCTCAGCCCAGAAATATTCTGGGAGAGAAGTGTCACTCAATAGAGTTTTACCTGCCTCAATGAGAGTCTTATTCTTTATTTTAGCAATTCCATTTTGCTGAGGAGTTCTAGGTGAGGAGAATTCCTGATGAATCCCAAATTCTTCACACAACGTTTTCATATTTTCAGATTGAAATTCAGTTCCATGGTCACTTCCTATTTTAACCACTGAATTGTTCAGTTCATTCTGAATTTGCTTAACAAAGTTGTAGAAAATAGTTGGGGTTTCAGATTTCTGTCTCAGAAAGAAAACTCATGAAAATCTAAAATAGTCATCTACAACCACAAATGTGTAGACTTTCCTACCTAGACTCTGAACTGGCATTGAACCAAATAAATCCATATGCAAGAGGTATAAACACCTCACCGAGTCTTTGGTTTCAAGGCTATGAAAGGAGGATCTTGTAACACCCCAGTTTTTCAAGAGGCTCAGTCTGCAGATCAGAAAATTTTTGGGTTTCTGGCAGGAGGCACACGGCCTGCGACACGGGCGTGTCGCAGGGCGTGTCGAGGCCGTGTCGACACTCGGCCTAAGTGTCGACACTTTCGCTCGACAAAGTGTCGAGAGTGGAGAACACGGCCTGCGACACGGGCGTGTCGCAGGGCGTGTCGAGGCCGTGTCGACACTCGGCCCAAGTGTCGACACTTTCGCTCGACAAAGTGTCGAGAGGGTGGCACACGGCCTGCGACACGGGCGTGTCGCAGGGCGTGTCGAGGCCGTGTCGACACTCGTCCCAAGTGTCGACACTTTTGCTCGACAAGGTGTCGAGACTGGGGCACACGGCCTGTGACACGGGCGTGTCACAGGGCGTGTCCCGCTTGGTCGACGATTTTCGCTCGACGTTTTTCCGCGGTGTCGACACAAAGCCTGTCGACGGGTGTCGAGACTTGGCACACGGCTTGGGACACGGGCGTGTTCCAGGCCGTGTCACCTCTCGGGTTGGTTTCGGGGCCGTGTAGTTGGAGGCACACGGCTAGCCACACGGCCGTGTCACGGGGGACACGGGCGTGTCAGATGGAACACGGGCGTGTCGGATGCCCGTGTGCGATTCCAGGCGCGTCGATTTGAGACGGCGAATGGGGCACACGGCCCTGGACACGGGCGTGTGCCAGGCCGTGTTCGGCCCAGGTCTTCTGTTTTCCAAGCGAATCGCGGCCATTCTTTTTCTGGTTTTGGGATCTAACGGTTCAGGCCATCTCCTGGGAAGTTAAGTCCGATTCTAGGGTGGGAAACCCTCATTTGTTCTCCAAGTCCTCTCTTTCTAAGTTCTTGAGAAAAACTAGAGCAAGGAGGAAGAAGAAGAAGCCTTGGGCTGTAGGAAGGGTTTCGGTGCTCCAAATCGCGAGCCGAGTCCGGATCCGTGAAGCTTAGACCGCTGCGAAGATTTCCATCCGGCTATTTTTGCCATGGCAAGGAAGAGGAGTCGGAAGGTAACGACATCTCTCCTCTCGGTCTTTAGGATGCACGTTTTTAGCATCGTTTTCTTCTAGATTTTTGGGCACCAAACTCTCAAATGAGAGGGGCTTTGGTTTGCCAAGGTTCAAGAGGAACCTCCGGGTTGATTGAGTCCGTCCCCGGCATATCTTGCATTAGAGATCCGCTTCGCTAGTGGATTAGGCATGGTGGGTGAAGCCGTAGTCGCGACCGTTAGTCCGACTCGGTGATGTTGCATACGAACTTAGGGATTCGTAGAGATTTCCGTTGCGGCAAGATGCCGTTTGTGTTGTGGTGGTGATTGTCCCGTTTGCTTGAAAAGGTACGTGTAGTCGAACCCGGACAAGGTTAGCTCCTCGTGGCGGTAGATGGTTTCCTTGAGGGACAAGGTTAGCTCCGTATGAGAATGGAGATGGTTTCCTTGGTGGACAAGGTTAGCTCTGCACGAGTTGGAGATGTTTTCCTTGGTGCGCGGGAACGCTGCGGTACAAAGAGGGATTGCAATGTGTTTAGTCTTGGTTGTGTTGTGCCAAGGCGTGGCTATGTCTCCGTGGTCGGCTGGCTATCCCGTGACGTGTGCGTCATGTGTGGAGAGTGTCCCGGCGAGACTAGTCCCCTTCTGTGAGACTAACGAGAATGCCAAGCTTGGGGCAAGCCCGGGCAAAGAGGCCATGAGCGGGTGGGGTCCAGCAAGGCTTCTTAGAATCGGTCAGTCTGTGGTTGTTGGAATCCTGACATGAGACGTCAGAGCTTGCAGGCAAGCCCGGGGCTAGGCCCACGAGCGGGTGGGGCCTTGGCAAGAATTCCATGTGGCGGCCTGTGCGCCGTGAGAGGGAGTTGTGTCTCCCTCAATGTTTGCGGCTTTATGCCAATTGGGGAAATGTGAGTACCCAAATGATGTGATGTTGTGCTAGATGCATACGCTGTAGGGTACCTTGGGTGAAGCCCGGGTGTTGCATCCATGTTGCATAGTAGGCCCTTTCTTTATATGCTCAACCAGTAGAGAACATGTTTGATGATTGAGACATCCAAGCCTGTTTTAATGCTTTTCTATTTATAGATGTTTATTTGCATATGAAGTGCTGACTTGCAGGTTGGAGGGTTCCCCGGGGTCCGTTAGGGGCGGCCGGGAGGAGATGTGTTGTTACACAGTTTGAGGTCAGCCTTTGCTGACCCACGTTACTAATAATTTTTACAGGGCAAGGATCGCACGCAGGAGCTAGCACGCCGGCCAAAAAGGCCTAAGCCCCATGAAGTGTTTTTCCCTCTTTTGTAGCACTACAGTTATGATGATGTTGTTTGAAACTATTTTGTCCGGCTTGCATGCCGAGGTAGACTAGGAGTGCTGAGCACATTCATGTTTGATTGTACTATTTACTTTTGGACTTTTGTGGTAGGCCTTAAGGCCATAGTTGTAACTCTTTTGGTTAGTGGATAACTTCTAGTTGTGCTTGGTTTTCCGCTGTGTTGTGCAAGTGTTTTGAGTTTGGGTAGCTATATCAACTTATAATACTAAAGCTGTGGCGTTCGTATGTTGTGGGGCCCCGGCCGGACCCATAATATACGTCCACTACAGGGGAGGTGTTACAATTTGGTATCAGAGCCAGGTTAGATTCGAGGTCGGTTTGTAGAGAAGTTATCCACATAAGAGTGACGCGGGACCGTGAGTGTCCTTATGTTTTAGTCTTGAGATTGGAGACTAATCCCTTATTTCTTGTTTTCCTGAAGAGTGCAAGCAACGAGGCGGGCACTTCAAGAGCAAGGGATGATCTCTCGGCGAGCAGTGCTACTGCTCCAGGCCTTTTGGGCACGGGTGTAAACCCGGCCGACTTCTGCCGTATGCTTGCAGAAGCGATGGTGGCAGCCCAAGCGGCGGCTGCAGCCCAGGTAGCAACCCCTGCTACACCGGACACGGCGACGGCCGTGCCAGGCGGAGAAGCCAGGCGAGTGGAGCCTTTGGCAGAAAGGGTGGTGGTAGGACATGGAGACCGACACATGAAGTACTTCCTGAGTTTCCATCCCCCGTCCTTCAAGGGTGTTGGAACGCCAACGGATGCGGAGGATTGGTGGGTTCGTATTCAAGAACTACTAAGGGCGACAGAGACGCCAGAGGAAAAGAAAGCAGAGTATGCGGCGTTCATGTTGGAAGGAGACGCCAAGTTGTGGTGGGTGAGCCATAGCGGCCGCCTGTTACCGGGACGCACCCCGTCAGTGGAAGAGTTTGGGGACGCTTTTCTTAAGAGGTATATCCCAGTTTCAACACGATTGGCCCTGCAGAGGCAGTTTCTGCATCTAATGCAGCGAGACAAGACAGTGGATGAGTACGTGCAAGAGTTCACCCGATTGGGTCGTTATGCGGGAACGACAATGGCAGATGATGTAGAGAGGGATAACCTCTTCTACCAAGGGTTGAGGGAAAATCTGAGACAACCCCTCATCTCCATGAAGAGGGCGGGATTTAATGAGCTAGTTGAAGCCGCCAGGAGTTTGGAGAATGATCTGGAGCGAACCCAGCGTCGAAAGGGTTTTACCCCCAAGCAAGGGGAAGGGAAGCCTTCCCAATCTCATGGAAAGTCTGATGGGAGTAGGTGGAGGAAGAAGCCTCACACTCCCAGATCTGGTGAGAGGAGCAACTGGACGCCTGGGGGTTCCCACTCTAGGGGACCGCCGACGTGCTACAACTGCGGGAAGGTTGGGCACATAGCCCGTGCTTGTCAGCAAGGGGGAGCGGGGCAAGAGTCAAAGCAGGAGCAGTCTGTGCGCTCGGGCCCCAGTGCTGCAGAGAAAGGAAAGATGGCGGAGTCGAGCGCTTCTCGGTTCCAACCGGTGCAACCAAGGGCCTACAACCTTGGACAGCAAGAAGCGATCCGCCAGACTGATGTGGTGACAGGTATGAAGAGAATTTAAGTTTAAATTTTGTGCTTCATCCTTTTAGACTTTTGTGTAATGTCTATGTTGTAGGCTTCGTGTTAGTTTCCGGATACCCCGCTAGGGTATTGTTTGATACGGGAGCATCGCACTCCTTTCTTGCGGAGAGCTTCATCCGGAGAATAGGAGTTGAGTCTTTCTCGTTGGGAGCAGAGCTGAGAGTGCGCATGCCCAATGGGTCATCTATGACCACCGGGGCTAAAGGGCGCATTTGTTGGGAGCTAGACGGAGTTGTCTTCGCTCTGGAAGCAGCAGTGTTACCATTAGTAGAGTTCGATGTCATTTTGGGCATGGACTGGCTTGCAGAGCAGCGCGCCAGCATTGATTGTTTATCCAAGGTAGTGACTCTAAAGAGTAAAGGGCAAGCAGAAGTCAAATTTGAGGGCCTTTGTGGAGTGGCCTGTTCCCTGATTTCGGCCATGCAGTTGGTGCGGGCGGTTAACCAGGGTGGTGTAGCGCTTGTAGCGTTATTGGAGGTTCGTCTCTCCCAACTGTCTATTGAGGAAGTGCCTGTGGTGGCAGAGTTCAAGGATGTGTTTCCGGATGAACTTCCTGGAGCGCCTCCTCGGCGGGAGATCGACTTCTCGATCGAGTTAGTGTCGGAGGCTAGACCGGTGTCACGTCCTCCATTTAGGATGGCACCAAAGGAGTTGGCGGAACTTAAGGTACAGTTACAGGAACTGTTGGAGCAAGGGTATATTAGACCCATTTCTTCACCGTGGAGCGCACCGG
Organism: Platanthera guangdongensis; assembly: GCA_039583875.1. NCBI lineage: Eukaryota > Viridiplantae > Streptophyta > Magnoliopsida > Asparagales > Orchidaceae > Platanthera > Platanthera guangdongensis. Next base: position 202,494,346 of record CM077163.1, on the reverse strand, counting down.
TGTTGTTTGTAAAGAAGAAAGACGGTAGCATGCGCCTGTGCATAGACTACCGAGAGCTCAATAAGTTGACCGTTAAGAATAAGTATCCGATCCCTCGGATAGACGATTTGTTTGACCAATTGGTGGGGTCAGTGGTATATTCGAAGTTGGACTTGAAGTCGGGATACTATCAACTGCGAATTCGAGATGAGGACATACCCAAAACTGCCTTTGGCACAAGGTATGGACACTTTGAGTTTACAGTGATGCCGTTCGGGTTGACGAACGCACCATCGGTGTTCATGGATCTGATGAATCGAGTATTTCGGGATTACTTGGATTCGTTTGTGGTTGTCTTCATTGATGACATCTTGGTGTACTCCAAGTCGGAAGTGGAGCATGAGACCCACTTGAAAATGGTTTTGCAAGTGTTGAGGGAGAATGCGTTGTATGCAAAATTCTCCAAATGCGAGTTCTGGTTGGAGAAGGTGGCATTTTTGGGCCACGTGATTAGTGGTGATGGGGTGGCAGTGGATCCAGCGAAAGTGGAGGCCATCAGAGATTGGCCGGTGTTGAGGACCGTGGCGGAAGTCCGAAGTTTTCTTGGACTAGCCGGGTATTATAGGAGATTCGTGGAGAATTTCTCGAAGATAGCTCTACCCCTCACCTCTCTCACTCGCAAAGACCATAAATTTGTGTGGACCCAAGAGTGCAGTCAAGCATTGGAGGCCCTGAAGGAGAGGCTTATGATGGCTCCGATCCTGAGTTTACCGCAAGGGACCGATGGATTTCAAATTTTCAGTGACGCATCGGGATGCGGTTTGGGTTGCGTTTTGGTGTAACATGGGAAGGTGATAGCTTTTGGGTCTAGACAGCTGAAACCTCATGAGAGGAATTACCCCGTCCATGATTTGGAGCTGGCGGCGGTAATCTTCGCGTTGAAAATATGGCGACACTATGTGTATGGCGCAAGGGTGGAGATCTTCACGGACCATAAAAGCCTGAAGTATCTCTTGGATCAAAAGGACTTGAACATGCGGCAACGCAGATGGGTTGAGTTTCTTGGAGACTACGAAGTGGCGATTCAGTACACGCCGGGTAAAGCCAATGTGGTGGCGGATGCGTTGAGTAGAAAGTACTCGGGGCAAGGAAATTGGATCGAAGCTCATGATGAGCGGTTGGTACGGGAATGGGAGTCCCTTGGATTGGAATGTGTTGCGAGAGGCGAGTCTAGCGTGGCTCGGTTGAACTGGATTGAAGTGCAAAACGGCTTGTCCGATCGTATTCGGGAAGCGACTCGATTAGATGTGGAGTTTCAACCTTTTGTGTTGGAGGCTCAAACGGGCGAGAGCAGCACCTGGGAGATGATCGGGGGAATCTTGAGAAAGGATAGAAGGGTTTGTGTACCGCAGTTTGGCAATCTCCGTGAGGAGTTGATGTTTGAGGCTCACTTCTCAAAGTACTCCATTCACCCGGGCAGTACAAAGATGTACTTGGATATGAAGAAATCCTTTTGGTGGCCGGGGTTGAAGCGAGATGTAGCTTTGTATGTGAGTCGTTGCCAAACATGTGCCTTGGTGAAGGCCGAATGTCAGAAACCGGGCGGGTTCCTGAAGCCCCTTCCAATTCCTGAATGGAAATTTGAGGACATCTCCATGGACTTTGTGCATGGGTTGCCTAGATCGCAGCATGGTAATGATGCTATTTGGGTGATCGTGGATCGCCTAACCAAGGTGGCTCACTTCATCCCAAATCGGAAAGAGGACAGCGTGGAGAAGCTGGTGGAGTTGTATGTTTGCAACATTGTGCGACTGCACGGAATTCCTAAGAGCATAGTCAGTGATCGCGATGGACGGTTTACGTCCAAGGACTGGAGATTGGTTCAGAAGAGCTTGGGCACGAAGCTAAAGTTCAGTACGGCGTTCCATCCTCAAACCGATGGGCAAACGGAGAGAACGAACCGTACTATGGAGGATATGTTGAGGATGTGCGTTCTTGATTTTGGCAAGAGGTGGGAGGATCACCTCTTCATGGTAGAATTTGCGTACAACAACAGTTTTCAAGCTAGTATAAAGATGGCGCCATACGAAGCTTTGTATGGGAGGCGGTGTCGAACGCCAATGTCTTGGGCAGAGGCGGGAGACACCAAACTTCTGGGAAAGGATGCGGTAGTTGACGCTTGTGAGATGGTACGGACCATCCAAGAGCGTATGAAGGTGGCACAAGACAGACAAGCAAAATATTTCAATGCTCGTCACCGGAAGTTAGAATTTGCAGTTGGTGATTGGGTTTATCTGAAGGTCAAGCCGTTCAAAGGCGTCTCGCGGATTCGCCGACTCAAGAAGTTGAGTCCAAGGTTTTTGGGGCCTTTTGAAATTGTTGAGCGGGTAGGAGAAGCAGCCTATCGGTTGGCGTTGTCCGCAGATTTGAGTGGATTACATGACGTCTTCCACGTCTCCGTGTTGAGGAAAGCCTTGGTGGAGGCTAGCGTGGTGATTGAGCCGGCATCGGTGCCGATTGAGGAAGACTTGAGGACGCGAGTCCTTCCAATCGCTATAGAAGATTCGGAGATTCGGCAGTTGCGGAATAAAGAAGTTAAACTTGTGAAGGTTCGTTGGGACAACTGCGGTCGTGAGGAGTTCTCGTGGGAGCGAGGACAGGCCATGCTAGAAGACTATCCAGAACTATTTTTGTCAGGTACAATTTAAGTTTTGTACCTCGTTTGTTTTGAAATTTCGGGACGAAATTCTGTTAAGTGGGGGAGAGTTGTAACACCCCAGTTTTTCAAGAGGCTCAGTCTACAGATCAGAAAATTTTTGGGTTTCTGGCAGGAGGCACACGGCCTGTGACACGGGCGTGTCGCAGGGCGTGTCGAGGCCGTGTCGACACTCGGCCCAAGTGTCGACACTTTCGCTCGACAGAGTGTCGAGAGTGGAGAACACGGCCTGCGACACGGGCGTGTCGCAGGGCGTGTCGAGGCCGTGTCGACACTCGGCCCAAGTGTCGACACTTTCGCTCGACAAAGTGTCGAGAGGGTGGCACACGGCCTGCGACACGGGCGTGTCGCAGGGCGTGTCGAGGCCGTGTCGACACTCGTCCCAAGTGTCGACACTTTTGCTCGACAAGGTGTCGAGACTGGGGCACACGGCCTGTGACACGGGCGTGTCACAGGGCGTGTCCCGCTTGGTCGACGATCTTCGCTCGACGTTTTTTCCGCGGTGTCGACACAAAGCCTGTCGACGGGTGTCGAGACTTGGCACACGGCTTGGGACACGGGCGTGTTCCAGGCCGTGTCACCTCTCGGGTTGGTTTCGGGGCCGTGTAGTTGGAGGCACACGGCTAGCCACACGGCCGTGTCACGGGGGACACGGGCGTGTCAGATGGAACACGGGCGTGTCGGATGCCCGTGTGCGATTCCAGGCGCGTCGATTTGAGACGGCGAATGGGGCACACGGCCCTGGACACGGGCGTGTGCCAGGCCGTGTTCGGCCAAGGTCTTCTGTTTTCCAAGCGAATCGCGGCCATTCTTTTTCTGGTTTTGGGATCTAACGGTTCAGGCCATCTCCTGGGAAGTTAAGTCCGATTCTAGGGTGGGAAACCCTCATTTGTTCTCCAAGTCCTCTCTTTCTAAGTTCTTGAGAAAAACTAGAGCAAGGAGGAAGAAGAAGAAGCCTTGGGCTGTAGGAAGGGTTTCGGTGCTCCAAATCGCGAGCCGAGTCCGGATCCGTGAAGCTTAGACCGCTGCGAAGATTTCCATCCGGCTATTTTTGCCATGGCAAGGAAGAGGAGTCGGAAGGTAACGACATCTCTCCTCTCGGTCTTTAGGATGCACGTTTTTAGCATCGTTTTCTTCTAGATTTTTGGGCACCAAACTCTCAAATGAGAGGGGCTTTGGTTTGCCAAGGTTCAAGAGGAACCTCCGGGTTGATTGAGTCCGTCCCCGGCATATCTTGCATTAGAGATCCGCTTCGCTAGTGGATTAGGCATGGTGGGTGAAGCCGTAGTCGCGACCGTTAGTCCGACTCGGTGATGTTGCATACGAACTTAAGGATTCGTAGAGATTTCCGTTGCGGCAAGATGTCGTTTGTGTTGTGGTGGTGATTGTCCCGTTTGCTTGAAAAGGTACGTGTAGTCGAACCCGGACAAGGTTAGCTCCTCGTGGCGGTAGATGGTTTCCTTGAGGGACAAGGTTAGCTCCGTATGAGAATGGAGATGGTTTCCTTGGTGGACAAGGTTAGCTCCGCACGAGTTGGAGATGTTTTCCTTGGTGCGCGGGAACGCTGCGGTATAAAGAGGGATTGCAATGTGTTTAGTCTTGGTTGTGTTGTGCCAAGGCGTGGCTATGTCTCCGTGGTCGGCTGGCTATCCCGTGACGTGTGCGTCATGTGTGGAGAGTGTCCCGGCGAGACTAGTCCCCTTCTGTGAGACTGACGAGAATGCCAAGCTTGGGGCAAGCCCGGGCAAAGAGGCCATGAGCGGGTGGGGTCCAGCAAGGCTTCTTAGAATCGGTCAGTCTGTGGTTGTTGGAATCCTGACATGAGACGTCAGAGCTTGCAGGCAAGCCCGGGGCTAGGCCCACGAGCGGGTGGGGCCTTGGCAAGAATTCCATGTGGCGGCATGTGCGCCGTGAGAGGGAGTTGTGTCTCCCTCAATGTTTGCGGCTTTATGCCAATTGGGGAAATGTGAGTACCCAAATGATGTGATGTTGTGCTAGATGCATACGCTGTAGGGTACCTTGGGTGAAGCCCGGGTGTTGCATCCATGTTGCATAGTAGGCCCTTTCTTTATATGCTCAACCAGTAGAGAACATGTTTGATGATTGAGACATCCAAGCCTGTTTTAATGCTTTTCTATTTATAGATGTTTATTTGCATATGAAGTGCTGACTTGCAGGTTGGAGGGTTCCCCGGGGTCCGTTAGGGGCAGCCGGGAGGAGATGTGTTGTTACACAGTTTGAGGTCAGCCTTTGCTGACCCACGTTACTAATAATTTTTACAGGGCAAGGATCGCACGCAGGAGCTAGCACGCCGGCCAAAAAGGCCTAAGCCCCATGAAGTGTTTTTCCCTCTTTTGTAGCACTACAGTTATGATGATGTTGTTTGAGACTATTTTGTCCGGCTTGCATGCCGAGGTAGACTAGGAGTGCTGAGCACATTCATGTTTGATTGTACTATTTACTTTTGGACTTTTGTGGTAGGCCTTAAGGCCATAGTTGTAACTCTTTTGGTTAGTGGATAACTTCTAGTTGTGCTTGGTTTTCCGCTGTGTTGTGCAAGTGTTTTGAGTTTGGGTAGCTATATCAACTTATAATACTAAAGCTGTGGCGTTCGTATGTTGTGGGGCCCCGGCCGGACCCATAATATACGTCCACTACAGGGGAGGTGTTACAGATCTGGTCTGCTTGCCTTTTTGACAAGCTGAGCATATTCCATCCTTAATGCACTTAACTTGAGGACCATTCCTCACTAACTCTTTATTAAAGAGTTGACCAATAGTCTTGTAGTTTAGATGAGCTAGCCTCTTATGTCATTTGACACAATGAGAGGTTTTCTCATCAGCTACAAGAAAAATAGGAGAATCTTTATTCTCACTCACAATGTTTAGGCAATACACATTTCCTTTCCTATAACTAGTCAACATGATCTTTTGATCACTTGACCTTTTAATATGACAACCATTCTTAATGAATGAAATGTCATATCCAAGATCACTCAGTTGTCTTATGCTTATCAAGTTATGTTTCAAACCCTTCACATAAGCCACTTGAGTGATAGTAATTGAGCTGTTAGGAATGTTACCAAACCCTTTGATGACTCCTTTTTCAGAACCACCAAAGATTACTTTAGGTCCATTCAATATGGGTGAGTAGTCCTTCAACAATCCTCTTGTTCCAGTCATATGTCTGGAATATCCACTGTCCAAGTACCATAAAGGGGCATGGACATCTGCAATAAATAATTACTTAACCTTAGAACCCAAATTGTTATTGGGTCATTAGTTCAGGTTAGACTGAAATTTAGTATAATTTGTAGCAGCCCTTCTTCCAGGTAAGCTTGTATTCATCCTGACACTAGTGTTATGCCAACAGTCAATGGCAAAGTGTCTCACCTTGCCACAACAGCAACACTCATATCTATTATACCTCTTTTTAGGTACAGTTTTAACAGCTTTGCTGTCAGCTGTTCTTAATGTTGTAGGTACATTGTTTCTTTGCTTGAGTGTTGGATACCACTTGTCATTCAGAATGTCAGGCTTACCATGACTATGTATGATATCATTATCATTACTATTGGTAGGCTGTTGTACTTTTTTGAGAGCAATAGGGGGATTAAAGACAAGTGTCTTAACTGGGGCTTTCCTTTTTCTTTTGAAATTAGCTGCCCTAGTATTTCCCTTAAAACCCAATCCTTCCTTACCCTTTTGAGACACAAAGTCATCAATTAAGGGTAGGACAGATTTTGGATTAGAGAAATTAGCCACTAGATCTTTTTCTTTCTAAAGTCTGACTTCAGACTTTTGATTTAATCACTCTTGAATGTGATTGTTCCTATCTGAATAACAGTTATGTTTTTCAGCTTGACAATCTCATTCATCTTCTGATCCAGCAGCTTTTCTCAATCAGATGCAGTCAACTTAAGAGATGCAATTTCCTTAGCCTGAATTTTAGTCAGGTTTTTGCATCTCTTAAATGTCTGCAGCAAATCACCATATTTATCTATAAGTTGATGAATGTCTCCTTTAGATTCAGATCCATCCACATCTCTTGATGCAGATGCTTCTGATTCTGAGCTAGTGTAATAATCAGAATCTTTAGATAAACTTTTTACCTTACTTGGACCAGACTGATCCTGGCAGTGATCTTCATCAGTCAGGGTCATCAGCCCTTTACACTGATGATCTTCAGTTCCATTTATTGAGTCCAGCAGTTGCAAGAACTCAGTCTCTTCTTCTGTTGCAAACAGACTAATATAAGCTTCAGCAACAGATTCAGAATCTGAAGATGATGGATCTGTCCAGCTTTTCTCTTTCTTTGCTACATGTGATTTCTCCTTCTTGTTCTTATACTGAGACTTCTTCTTATCTGCAGATTCCTTTCTTTTGTCTGGACAATCAGCTACTACATGTCCTGGTCTGTTGCAACAATAACACACAATCTTTGTAGTTATTGATTTGCTAGGTTCTGACCTACTCTTGTCCTTTCTAGATGACTTCCTTTTATGATAATATTCATCCTTGGACTGAGAGGAGGATGGCTTAGTTCTCCACGGCTTCTTCTTCAAAAATATCTGAAACTGCCTTGTGAAGGCAGTAAAGTCCTCATCACAATGATTGCTGTCTGAGGTGTGACTATTAGAACTTTCAGATATCACTTCTGCAGCTTTCTTAGGAGGAGATGGAGACATCCTCCTGTCCTTTCTTGTGGCTTCTGTCTTGAAGGCCACTGACTTTTCTCTATGGTCAACTTTAGTACTTTTCTCTTACTCCTTTTTGGCCATGAGTTGCATTTCATAAGAAAGCAATTTGCCAAATAGTGTTGGAGGAGAGATTTCTGCCAGTCCTTAGTCAAAGATCTAACGAATTTATCATTCAAATCATATGTACTAAATACCCTTCCATATGACATTAGTTCATTCACAATTCTGAAGAACTTCTTGTAACATTCAATGATGCTGTCTGATTTGCTTTGTCTGAAGCTCTCATATTCCTGATTAAGCATTGACTTTCTATCTTATCTAACTTCTTCTGATCCCTCCACATAGACTATCAATGTGTCCCACATCTCCTTGGAGGTTTTACAGTGAATCAGATTTTGGAATGTTGAGTCATTTATGACACTCACTATAATATTCTGAGCTCTCTTATCCATAGTAGCCAAGATAATCTCATCCTTAGTCATTTATGAAAAGTCTTTTAGTCTCCTCTGATTAGCATCAAGAACTGAGACTTTCATTGGAATATAAGGCCCTTTCTTAACAGTTATATATATTCTTGAATCATATGCTTCTATAAACAATCTGATCCTTTCTTTCCATATTCCAAAGATTTCCTTCCTGCATATGGGTAACTTCATGGAACCAAGTTCCTTAAGATTTTCTCCTGAACCCATCTGTTCTAATTTATTCTGGCTCACAAATCTTACTCAGACGTTTATCTTTGAGCAACCTCCCTCTGATACCACTTGAAAGAATTAGTTTCAAGATAACCTAAACACCTCGAGGGGGGGGGGGGGGTGAATAGGTACAATTCCTTTTTACTCTAAGACAGAATACTAATTCAGTTAATCAAAAAGAATCAAACAGATCTACTGCTACCACATCACAGAAATCACAAAATCACACACAATCATAGATGGCACACAGTTTTATAGCGGTTCCCCAAATGATGGGCACATCCACTTCCCCCTTCGCCTATCTAGTAGTGTGCTAGATTCGGCCTAACTTCTTCTTTCCTGCTCAGATCAATTGATCTTACAGCTCAGAACCCAGTCAAGGTTCCTACAACTCAGAGTGAGTCTACACTCCTACAACTCAGGCAATTAAGCCCTACCTCAACATTCACCAAGGCCTACAACTCAGAGAATCAAATCTCCTACCTCAGGCACACAGCCCTACCTCAGCCTTCCCAAGGCCTACAACTCAGAGATATAAATATCCTACCTCGGGCACTCAGCCCTACCTCAGTCTCTATAATTTAGGCTTACAACTCAGATCAATAATGATCTTACAGAAAAATGATAAAACAATAAGTTGTATCTTTTACCCAAGTTGAGAGAGAATGGGTAGAAAGTTTTCTTGATCAATTCTTGAAGAATCTGATTTTACAGAAATCCACCTGTCTTTGGCTTTCTTCAAAGCTTCTTGAATCTGAACACAATAAGGTTGAATTTCTGAAGATGATCTTCAATCAGCTTCCTTCTTAAAATCCAGAAATCAATCTGAGTTCTTCTTTGCAGATTAGTTCAGGATCTGCTCTTAAGAGACTATTTGTCAATAGTCTCTTTCTTCACTTAAATTATTGGAGCTCTCTCTCTCTCTTTACAAATTCTTCTTAAGATATGTGGAAATTCTTCACTTAGATCCACTTGAAATCTCTGACTGGATTTCCTTGTGTATGTTGGATCTTCTGTTGTAATTGTGATTTGTGTACTTCATTTTTTTGTTCTTCTTACTTGTTCCTTTGTTGATAGAATCTGTCTTTATATAGTCTTCATCCAAGGTTACCGGCTGATCCGGTTGCTAACCAACTTCTGACAGATCTGATAGTTGCAGTAGACTTATTGGTTATGGCAGCTGCCAAGTCTTCCAGTCACTTCTTGAAACTTTGTCTCTGTCAGCAAAATATCGAGTCTGAACTTCACATATGTCGACACAAGTAGACTAAGTGTCGACACAATCCTTGGTGTTGTCGACACAGTTCTCATGATGTCGACACTGCTTCTTGACATAGCTTCTGTAAGAATGTGTTGACACAAGTCCTGTGTGTCAACACAGTCACTTCTTGTCTTACACAATTGACTTAGAAGAAATTTTAGTGTGTGTATGTCGACATAAGTCCTGTGTGTCGACACAGTTGATGTTGACTGAACTTTCTGTGAGTCGACACAAGTTCTATGTGTCGACACAGTTGATGTCGGCTGAGCTTTCTGTGTGTCGACACAAGTCCTGTGTGTCAACACAGTTGATGTCGACTGAACTTTCTGTGTGTTGGGTACATTGGAAAATGTGTACCAGATTTGAAGTAGCCTCACCGTACTCAATGATATGCATCAAGGTGTATTTGATGTGTTTTGAGTTTATATGTGCAGGTTAAGTAAATGAAGGAATGCAAAAAAGTTTCTAAGTCCATGTGTCGACACCTGAAGAAGTTGTGTCGACACTTATGAAGGCTTGTGTCGACACTTGAGAAAAGTTGTGTCGACACTTGGAGTTAATTGTGTCGACACCAGGAAAGGCTTTGTCGACACCTGAAGAAACTGTGTCGACATTAAGAGGCAGTGTCGACACACAGAGAAGCTAAGTCGACATCAACTGTGTCGACACCAAGAGGCAGTGTCGACACATAGTGAAGTATTGTCGACATCAACTGTGTCGACACCAAGAGGCAGTGTCGACACACAGGAATACTTAGTCGACATCAATTGTGTCGACACCAAGAGGGAGTGTCGACACACTGAAGGCTTTGTCGACATCAACTGTGTCGACACACAGGACTTGTGTCGACCCACAACAAAGTTTCAACAAAGTTAAAGTAAAGAAGGCTTGTGTCGACACACAGAATCAGTTTCGACACATTCTAAAGAAGCAGTGTCGAGAAGATGTTACAACAACAAAGGAGCTGTGTCGACACCACCAAGGCTTGTGTCGACACTTGGTCCACTTGTGTCGACACTTAGTCTACTTGTGTCGACACATGATGAAGTTCAGTCTCGACACTTCCAGACAGAGACAGTATTTCAAGAAGTGACTGAATGACTTGACAGCTGCCATTTCCAACCGCTCTACTACAACTGTCAAAGCTGTCAGAAGTTTGTTAGAAACCGGATCAGCCGGTTACTATGGAGGAAGACTATATAAAGGCTTTCTCCTTCAACAGATGAATACAATGACAGATTAGAGAAACTAATACAAAATTCTAAAGAAAGAGAAAAAAAGAAGTTGGAGAGAGAGAGCTCCATCTACTGAAGTGCAGTTGCTGAGCCAGACTGCCAAGAAAGATTCAGATTGAGATCTGAATCTCAAGTCAGAAGTTGATTGAAGATCAACTTCTCAGGAGTTCAACCCTATTGAATTCAGATTCAAGAAGCTTTGAAGAAAGCTAAGAGAGATTATTCTCTTCCATCAGATTCTTCAAAGAACTGATCAAGAAGTCATCCATCCATTCTCTCTCTACCAGGGTGGTGGTAAAATACTTTTGTTTTATCAATTTTCTGTAGGATCTATTCTAGATCTGAGTTGTAAGCCTGTGTTTATAAAGGCTGAGGGTAGGAGAATATTTTCTCTGAGTTGTAGGCCTTGTTGAAGGCTGAGGTAGGGCTGTGAGCCTAAGTTGTTGGAGATTGTGATCTCTGAGTTGTAGGCCTTATTGAAGGCTGAGGTAGGGCAGATTGCCTGAGCTGTAGGAGTGTGGACTCACTCTGAGTTGTATGAGCCCTGTTGGGGTTCTAAGATACCGTAAGATCTGAGGATCTGAGGTGAAGAGAAGAAGTTAGGCCGAATTTAGTACACTGCTAGATAGGCGAAGGGGGAAAGTGGATGTACCCAGACCTTGGGGAACCACTATAAAATCTGTGTGCAATCTGTGTTGTTGTGATTCTGTGAATCTGTGATGTATTAACTGTAATATTAACTGCTAAGTAATTAACTATATAGATTGTCTGCCTTAAAAAAGAAAAAGGAATTACACCTATTCACCCCCCCTCTAGGTAGTTAGGCATTAATTCTTTCAAGTGGTATCAAAGTCAGGTTCCTCAAAGAAGGACTTAACAGTCTGAGTTAGATCCATAAGGCAGATTCAAGATCAAGAAAATGGGTTCAAGAGAAAATCATAAGGAACTAGGGTCTATGAAATTACCCATATGCAGAAAGGAGATATTTGGAATATAGAAAGAAAGGGTCGGGCTATTTATGGAGGCTTTTGATCCAAGGATTTACATCACATTAAAAGAAGGTCCTTATATTCCTATGAAGATTTCAGTTCTAGATGCAAACCAAAGAATTCCCAAGGATTTTTCAGAGATGACTAAGGATGAGATCATCTTGGCAACTATGGATAAAAGAGCCCAGAATATCATAGTAAGTGTCATTGATGATGCAACTTTTCAGAATCTAATACACTGCAAGACCTCCAAGGAAATGTGGGACACTTTGATAGTCTACATGGAGGGTTCTGAAGAAGTCAGACAAGATAGAAAGTCTATGCTAAACCAGGAATATGAGAGTTTCAGACAAGGAAAATATGATAGTATAACTGAGTGTTATAAAAAGTTCTATAAAATAGTAAATGAGCTGATGTCCTATGGAAGAATCTTTAGTACATATGAACTGAATGATAAATTCCTAAGATCCTCGACAAAGGATTGTGACACTAAGATTTGTGTCATTAGGGAAGTGGCCAAACTTGCAGATATCTCTCCACCAACTTTGTTTGGAAAGTTGTTGTCATATGACATGCAGCTGATGGCTAGGAAAGAGGAAGAGAAAAGTACAAAAGGGGAGCATAGAGAAAAGTCTATGGCCTTCAAGGTTGAAGATACTAGGAAGAATAGGAGGATGTCTCCATCACCTCCTAAGATAGTTGCTTAAATTGCTTCAGATAATTCAAACAACCAAAGTTCAGACAGCAGTGACTCAGATGAAGACTTTGCTGCCTTCACAAGGCAGTTTCAGAGATTCCTGAAGAAGAAGCAGTGGAAGTCTAAGCCTTCCACATCTCAGCCTAAGGATGACTATTATCAAAAGAGGAAGTCATCCAGGAAGGACAGGATCAGGTCTAAGCCAAGCAAATCTACAACATCAAAGATAGTTTGCTACTGCTGTAATAGGCCAGGACATGTTATGGCTGAGTGTCCAGACAAAAGAAAAGAGTCTGCTGATAAAAAGAAGATTCAGCACTAGATCAAGAAGAAGAAATCCTTTGTTGCTAATAAGGAGAAGAGCTTGACAGACCAATCATCTTCAGAGTCAGAATCTGAAGCTGAGGCATACATTGGTCTATATGCAGCAGATGAAGAAGATGAGTTTTTGCAAGTGCTGAACTCTATCTATGAACAAGAAGACCATCAGTGCAAGGGACTGATGGCTGTGTCAGAAGAAGACAAGTGCCAGGAACAGCCTGGTCCTAGTAAGGTATAATATTTTTCTAAAGATTCAGATTGTAGTACTGAGTCAGAGTCAGCAACATCTGCATCAAGTGATGTGGATGGGTCTGAGTCTGAAGGTGATATTCATCAGCTGATAGATGAATATGAGGATTTGTTGTAGGCACTAAAGAAAAGCAAAAACCTGGCCAAAACTCAGGCTAAGGAAATTGCAGATCTTAAGATGGCTGCATTTGATTCAGAGAAGATGCTGGATCAAAAGTTGAATGAGATAGCCAGACTGAAAAACATTACTGTTATTCAGATAGGTACTATCACATTTAAAAATGATCAGATTAAAAGTCTGTAGAATAGACTTCAGAAAGAAAAGGAGATTGTAGCTAGTTTTTATAAACCAAAATCTGTATTACCCTTGATTGATGAGTTTGTGTCTCAAAAGGGTAAGGATGGGTTAGGGTTTAAGAAAACTGCATGGGCTGCTAAGTCCAATAAAAAAGGCAAAGCCCCAGCACAAAACAAGAGACCTGCTGTAAACAATTCAGATAAGGTTGTACCTAAACAAAGGTATAACAAGTTTGAGTGCTGGTGCTGTGGCAAGGTAGGCCACTTTGCCTTAGAATGTTGGCACAATACCAGTGTCAAGGAGAGTAGCATTCTGCCTGTTAGAAAAGCTGCAGACAGATTTGTTAAAGTTCAGACTAACTTGAACCAAGGACCCAAAAGTTATTTGGGTTCTAAGGTTAAGTAATCTTTATTGCAGGTGAGTCCAAGTTGCCATGCCCCTATATGGTACTTGGACAGTGGATGTTACAGGCACATGACTGGAACAAGGGGGCTGCTGAAGGACTACTCACCTATCATGAATAGGCCTAAAGTAACCTTTGGTGGTTCTGAAAAAGGAATCATCAAAGGATTTGGTAACATTTCTAATAACCAGATTACTATCTCTCAAATGGCCTATGTGAAGGGTTTGAAACACAACCTTATAAGCATAAGTCAGCTGAGTGATTTAGGATATGATATTTCATTTATTAAGAATGGATGTCATATCAAAAGGTCAAGTGATCAAAAGGTCATATTGACAGGATATAAAAAAAGAAATGTGTACTGTCTTAACTTTGAGTGTGAGAATAATGTTTCTCATATTTGTCTTGTAGCTGATGAGAGAGTCTCTCATTGTGTTAAATGGCACAAGAGGCTGGCCCATATTAACTGCAAGACTATTGGCCAACTCTTTAGCAAAGAGTTAGTGAGGAATGATCCTCAAGTTAAGTGTATAAAGGATGGGATATGCTCAGCTTGTCAAAAAGGCAAGCAGATTAAATCTTCCTTTCATAGCCTTGAAAACAAGGATTCAGTGAGGTGTCTATACCTCTTGCATATGGATCTATTTATTCCTATGCCAGTTCATAGTCTAGGTAGGAAGGTCTACACTTTTGTGGTGGTAGATGACTATTCTAGATATTCATGGGTGTTCTTTCTGAGACAAAAATCTGAAACCCCAAGTGTTTTATATAGTTTTGTGAAACAAATTCAGAATGAGCTGGACAGTATAGTGGTCAAAATCAGAAGTGACCATGACACTGAATTTCAATCTGAGAGTATGATAAGACTGTATGAAGAATTTGGGATTTTTCAAGAATTCTCCTCACCTAAACACCACAACATAATGGTATTGTTGAAAGGAAGAATAGAACACCTATTGAGGTTGGTATAACTTTATTGAGTGACATTTCTCTCCCAGAATATTTCTGGGCTGAGGCAGTAAACACTGCATGTCATGTGATCAATAGGGCTTCTATTACCAAAAGCCACAAAAAGACTCCCTATGAGATTATGAAGGGCAGAAAACCAAACTTATCCTATTTTAGGATCTTTGGTTGCAAATGTTATGTCCTTAACAATGACAAGTCTTATCTAACTATGTTTGCTGCCAAATCCCAAGATGGGATATTTGTTGGGCACAACAACAATAGTAAGGCTTATAGGGTCTACAACTTGATTACTCAAGTTGTAGAAGAGTCTATACATGTTGTCTTTGATGAAACAAGACTGATTAACTGTGAGTTGCCAAGTAGTGCTTGCATTTCTATAGGTATAAATGAGAGAATGGACAAGCTTACCATTATAGAAGATTCAACTGCAAATCAGGAAGTGGAAAATGGTGGCTGCTGTCCAGGGGGAGTACAAGACTCTCCAGATGCTGATGAAAACCAAGAGGTGCAGCTTAATGAAGAGGCTGGAGGTGTTCAACCTGAAGATAGAATACCTCTAGCTAATAGACACTTAAAGGATCATCCAACAAATCAGATAATTGGTGATCCAAGTCAAGGAGTACAAACAAGGAGCAGGAATCTGAACACAGTTCTTTGCTCTAGTTTCTTATCACAAGTTGAACCCAAGAAATTTGAAGAAGCTGTTCTAGACCCACATTGGATTGATGTTATGCAAGAGGAGCTGAATCAGTTCAGAAGGTGCAGGGTCTGGAAATTAGTTCCTAAACCAAAAGACCACAACATCATTGGAACAAAGTGGATCTTTAGGAACAAACTGGATGAGAATGGGATCATTGTGAAGAACAAAGAGAGACTTGTTGCAAAAGGATACATGCAGGAAGAGGGTATTGACTTTGATCAAACCTTTACCCAGTAGCAAGACTGGAAGCAATTAGGATGTTCCTTGCTTATGCAGCATATCAAGGCTTTAAGGTATTCCAAATGGATGTAAAATCAGCATTCCTAAATGGAAATCTAAAAGAAGAAGTCTATGTAGAGCAGCCCTCAGGTTTTGTTGATTCTCACAAATCTGATTATGTTTATAGACTTAGGAAAGCTTTGTATGGGTTGAAACAAGCCCCAAGGGCTTGGTATGAAACTCTGTCTAATTTCCTCATTGAGAATAAATTCTCAAGGGGAAAAATAGACAAGACTCTATTCCTTAGGGAATCTAAAGGAAAGATAATCCTAGTCCAAATATATGTTAATGACATAATATTTGGGTCTACAGAAAGTAGCCTTTGTAGAAAGTTTGCAAAACTTATGCAAGGGAAATTTGAAATGAGTAGTATGGGAGAACTTAAGTTCTTCTTGGGTCTCCAAGTAAGAAAGACTGAAGATGGTTTGTCCATATCACAGTCTAAGTTCACCCTGGAGTTAATTAAGAAGTATGGTATGGAATCATCCACTACCATGAGAACTCCTATGGGGACAAGTGTGTCTCTAAGCAAAGATGATGCAGGGAAACCTGTAGATGAAACTTTGTATAGAGGGATAGTTGGATCCCTCCTATATCTGACTGCTAGTAGACTAGATATCATGTATGCTACATGTGTCTGTGCTAGGTACCAATCATGCCCTAAAGAATCTCATCTGACTGCTGTCAAAAGGATTTTGAGATATCTTAAGGGCACCCCTAATCTAGGCCTTTAGTACCCTAGGAATGAAGATTTTCTACTGACAGGCTATTCAGATGCAGACTTTGTATGCTGCAAAGAAGATAGAAAAAGTACTATAGGCACATGTCAATTTCTAGGAGGAAGATTGGTGTCTTGGAGCAGTAAGAAGCAGACTAGTGTGGCAATTTCCACAGCTGAGTCTGAATATGTGGCTGTAGGAAGCTGATGTACACAACTTTTGTGGATTTAGCACCAGCTAGTAGACTATGGTATTCAGGTAAGTAGAACACCTTTGCTTTGTGATTCTACAAGTGCTATTTCTATTGCTAATAATCCTGTTTCACATAGTAGGACTAAGCATATAGAAATTAGATACCATTTTCTTAGAGGACATGTAGAGAAAGAGGACATCTCACTAGAATTTGTCAAAACAGATTATCAAATTGCAGATAAGTTTACTAAGCCTCTAGATAAAACTAAATTCAATAAGTTTAAAATTGAATTAGGAATGTTGAATATAGATTAGTTTCACAAAATTGGCTAAGTAATATTGTGTCGACACAAGTAGTTGTCTATGTCGATACATAGAAGTGATGTCAACATTCTAGGGAAATGATGTCGACACTTCAGAGAAGTAGTGTTGACATATCCAGAAATGGTGTCGACACATCCAGAGGTGATGTCGACACTTAGGATCAACACAGATTTCGTTGAGTAGAGAATCGACTGATCGTCGAGCGCAAAGGAATAGGTGTCGACACATAGAAGTCAACACTTATGTCGAGATATTAGAGGTCTGGGTCGACACTTTTCAACAGTGTCGACACATTAAGAGAATTTTGACGTGCCTTTTCACCTTCATCTTTAGAAAGGTATAAATAGGTCAACAGCATTGTCTGTCGACACACTTTCTATAGTTTCGAGACCAAAACTTTGTGTCGACAAATTCTCTCATCTAAATTCAAGATTTCTCTCAACCCTAATGGCGTCAAAGCTAGAAGACAATGTCAATGAAGGATATGAGCTGGTACGCAACGCCTTTGACCATACGGAACCTGAAATTAACGTTGTAGTAACCCTAATTACTGAGAATGGGTTGAAGTTTCTAATTTCTGAACCAACTAAGATTTGAAAGAAAGAGACACTAGAATTCTTTGGTGCTGCTACCCTAGATCAAACTGGACTCAAAATTAGATCCACAGTCCATGGAGTAAAGGTGAAAATCACCCAGAAGAGTTTAAGGAAAGTTCTTCACCTGCCAAGAACGCAACAAGAAGAAGATGTACCCGCATCTAAGCTAAGGGAAGCACTTCAATGGTGTGGACTGAATTCCACCATGAAGATTGGCTCAGCTTTGAACAGGAATGACACGAATATGCAAGGGAAGTTCTTGTCTGAAGTTGTAGAAAAAGTGATTCTATGTAAGCCAGGGGGCATGATAGGATTTCTACATATATGTTCACCCATATGACCAGAATCATCTATAGACTAAACATTGATTAGTCAGTAGTCATTTTTGACAAGATTAAAGAAAGTATAAAGAAGCCAAATCTGGGAAGAATTGTGAGCTTGTATTTAGCTGGAACAATACCTGAAGTGATGGAACAGTCAGATGGGACTAAGATAAATCACATGAGAAGAATGGACATCAGGATCATCTCCAGGTGGGAAAGGGTATTAACTAAGGACATGCCTACTCCAGAGAAGGAAGCTCCACCACAGAGGAAGCAGAAGAAAGCCACAATGGCTCCTGAACCTTCCAGTAGTTCAGAGGAGCAAGCAGCTTCCAGTTCTAATGAGGAAGAGGCTGGAAATGCTGGAAAGTCACCAGTAAGAAATGAAGATGCACAGAGGCAGGGGGAACAACCATCTGCTAGCCCCATCCACCTGGATCCACTCCAGGGGGAGCCTCACCATGAGGAAGTGCCAACTCACTTAGAAAGTGAAATGACAACACAGACTATACTTGAGGTAATTCATGAGGTGAATCAATCAATTCTTAATGATAAGGATGAAACTCTAACTGAATCTTTGATTAATGTTGATCAGCTAACTCAACTAAGCAGTCAAGCTCAAGATGTTATCTTGGAGGATACATCTGTTGCAGCTGATGCTCCAGAGATAAGAGTATCACCAGTCCCTACTCAACAAGAATTCACCCTTGAAGAGTTGTTCAATGAAATAGAGCAAACTGAATTTGAGGGGGAGAATGAAAATTTTGAGGGGGAGCAAGTTAATCTTGAGGGGGAGCAAGTAGGAACTCAAGGGGAGAATGTAAGAACTGAGGAGGAGCAAAAGACTCAGGGGGAGCAACCTAGGACTGAACAGTTATTGTATCCTAGTCCTAAAGATAGAGTTGATATAGCTAGTTCCTCAGCATCTGAGGATGAAGAAGCTACAAGAGCTAAGAAGAGGAAGCTAATGGTCTTCAAAAGGAGAAGCCAAAGCTACAAGAAGGCATTACAAACTGCTGCTTCTCAGACTGCCCCAGCAACAGATTATAGATCCTTTGTAATCTCATTACAAGTAAAGTTAGATGAGCAAAGGATTGCCATGGAGAAGTATATGGATGAGACCCACAAAGATCTACAATTCTCTTTGGCTCAGGATATAAAATCTATAAGGTTTGAAGTTAATCAGCATAAGAACGAAATGACTGATTGTTTCCACAAGGGTGGAAATGCTGTGGTTTACCTGGAAACACATCAAGAAAAGATTAAGACTCAAGTTGATGATATTGCTGTCAAGCAAAGCTATGTCCTAGAGAATCAGATTAGAATGAATGATAATCTTACTCAATCACATAATGTGATTGTTACTGAAATGAAGAATATTGCTACTGCCCAGACTGCAGCAAGGACTACAGCCAAGGAAGAGTTTGATAAGCAATTACAAGAAGGAAGAGCTGCTGTAAAAATTACTATTGAGGATTCTCAAAAGACCATTTTTGGCCAGCTACTGAAGTTAAAAGCATTCTATAAAGATGGTGTAAATTTTCTGGATGAACAAATCCGATTTCAAAAGGATGAACTCAAGGATCATATTGCTAGAGAAGTCATAAAGGGGGAGAGAGTGTTAGTCACAGCTGGATCTGATCATGCTAAATGGATCTGTAATAGCATCAGAGCCACACTTGGATATCCACCCCTTTGTGAAGATGACAATATGGCTAAGTCAGGTATCCACCCTGCTTATTTTGGAGGTGAGCAAGCTGAAGTTGCTCAAGTTATTTATCCTCCAGCAGATTTTGAGATGATTCATCAAGAAGTACAGTCCATGTACAACCCTCTAGAAGGTGCTCAAAATATTATCCTTGAGAAAGTAGACAAGCTAGAGGTAGTTTTGAACAAAGAGCAAGAAGCTCTATTGTCTAAGAAGAGATTCAGAGAACATGCAGAATTGAAGCCTGGTTTTGAGCAGTGGAGTCCAACCTCCAGGAACATTATACTGACTGCTTGGAAGTTTGTAAAGGATAAGACCCATGATAGGGGTAAATGGTACTCTGCACAAGAATGGCAAAAATATGAAGCCAGACAAGAAGTCATTATTCAGTATAGAAGAAAGGCTAAAGCTGGGAAGCTACCTCCTAATGCTCATGAGCCTAGCAAATATTTCCCTAAGACTTTTCATTATTTTGAAAGACAAAGAATCAGGGCTGAAGAGCAAAATATGAAAGATATAAAGGGCAAGAAGCCAGCTGATGACACTGATGCTCCTGTACAAGCCAAGATCAAATCAGGCAAAAGAATTGTCATCAAGGAGCCAGAGTAGCCTTAGAATAGATTTACTTGATTTTATAACATTGTAAACCTTAGTGTTTAAAATATATGTAAACTTTTATTAAAGAAACTTTTGAAGTTGAAGCAAAACATAATTAATGCTTATTCTGTTAGCATTATTAATCTGTGATGATTGTTTATATATATTTTGTTTAGTAGTTACCCTGTCATATAATGTTGTTATACATCAAAATGTGTATTTGTTATGAATGTTGTATATCATTGACTAAGGGTTATGACTTCTCCAAATATGGGGAGATTGTTGGGTACATTGGAAAATGTGTACCAGATTTGAAGAAGCCTCACCCTACTCAATGATATGCATCAAGGTGTATTTGATGTGTTTTGAGTTTATATGTGCAGGTTAAGTAAATGCAGGAATGCAAAAAAGTTTCTAAGTCCATGTGTCGACACCTGGAGAAGCTATGTCAACACTTATGAAGGCTTGTGTCGACATTGGAGAAAAGCTGTTTCGACACTTGGAGTTAATTGTGTCGACACCAGGAAAGGCTTTGTCGTCACCTGAATAAACTGTGTCGACATCAAGAGGCAGTGTCGACACACAGAGAAGCTAAGTCGACATCAAATGTGTCGACACCAAGAGGCAATGTCGACATACAGTGAAGCATAGTCGACATCAACTATGTCGACACCAAGAGGCAGTGTCGACACACAGGAATACTTAGTCGACATCAATTGTGTCGACACCAAGAGGCAGTGTCGACACACTAAAGACTTTGTCGACATCAACTATATCGACACACATGACTTGTGTCGACCCATAACAAAGTTTCAACAAAGTTAAAGTAAAGAAGGCTTGTGTCGACACACAGAATCAGTGTCGACACATTCTAAAGAAGCAGTGTCGAGAAGTTGTTACAATAACAAAGGAGCTGTGTTGACACCACCAAGGCTTCTGTCAACACTTAGTCCACTTGTGTCGACACATAGTCTACTTGTGTCGACACATGATGAAGTTCAGTCTCGACACTTTCAGACAGAGACAGTATTTCAAGAAGTGACTGGATGACTTGATAGCTGCCATTTCCAACCGCTCTACTGTAACTGTCAAAGCTGTCAGAAGTTTGTTAAAAACCGGATCAGCCGGTTACTATGGAGGAAGACTATATAAAGGCTTTATCCTTCAACAGATGAATACAATGACAGATTAGAGAAACTAATACAGAATTCTAAAGAAAGATAAAAAGAAGAAGTTGGAGAGAGAGAGCTCCATCTACTGAAGTGCAGTTGCTGAACCAGGCTACCAAGAAAGATTCAGATTGAGATCTGAATCTCAAGTCAGAAGCTGATTGAAGATCAGCTTCTCGGGAGTTCAACCCTACTGAGTTCATATTCAAGAAGCTTTGAAGAAAGCTAAGAGAGGTTGTTCTCTGCCATCAGATTCTTCCAAGAACTGATCAAGAAGCCATCCATCCATTCTCTCTCTACCAGGGTGGTGGTAAAATACTTTTGTTTTATAAATTTTCTATAGGATCTATTCTAGATCTGAGTTCTAAGCCTGTGTTTATAAAGGCTGAGGGTAGGATAGTATTTTCTCTGAGTTGTAGGCCTTGTTGAAGGCTGGGGTAGGGCTGTGAGCCTGAGTTGTAGGAGATTGTGATCTCTGAGTTGTAGGCCTTGTTGAAGGCTGAGCTAGGGCAGACTGCCTGAGCGGTAGGAGTGTGGAATCACTCTGAGTTATAGGAGCCCTGTTGGGTTCTGAGATACTGTAAGATCTGAGGATCTGAGGTGAAGAGAAGAAGTTAGGCCGAATCTAATACACTGCTAGATAGGCGAAGGGGAAAGTGGATGTACCCAGACCTTGGAGAACCACTATAAAATCTGTGTGCAATCTGTGTTGTTGTGATTCTGTGAATCTGTGTTGTATTAACTGTAATATTAACTGCTGCTAAGTAATTAACTGTATAGATTGTCTGCCTTAAAAAAAGAAAAAGGAATTACACATATTCACCCCCCTATATGGTTAGGCACTAATTCTTTCACTGTGTGTCGACTAAACTTTCTGTGTGTCGACACTGCTTCTCCAAGTGTCAACACAATTGACTCCAGGTGTCGACACAGCTTTTCTCAAGTGTTGACACAAGTCTTCACAAGTGTTGACACAGCTTCTTCTGGTGTCGACTCATGGACTTAGAAACTTTTCCTGCATATTCTTAACCTGCACATGTAAACTCAAAATAACATAAAATACACATTGATGTATATCACTGAGTTGGGTGAGGCTTCTCCAAATCTGGTACACATTTTCCAATGTACCCAATACTGACTTCTCACGTCAGGATTCCGCCATACACACAAACCGATGCCAAGAACCCTTACCCTACCCGTTCGCAATGACCCAGGCCCGACTCTAATATTGGGACCAAGTACACTGAAGGAGGCCCAGCAGGACCCAGCTGGGATCATCCAGGCTAGTCCAAAGCTTGACATTCTCGTCAGTCCCACGAAAGAGGATTTGTCTTGCTTGGACACTCTCCATACGTGACTTGCACGTCACAGGCTAACCAGCCGACCATAGAGACAAACCACGCCTTAGAACATCACAATCCCATGCCTTTCCCCACCCTAATCCAACATTTGTACCGTACCATCCCCAAGATTCCGTGTGTACTCTAATTTCCACCATGTCTGGTTCTGGCCATATGTACTCCCACGAAAAGGTGGAAAACATCATTACAAACGGCGTCTTGCTGCTAACGGATTTCTACACAACCCTTAAAGCTCGATATGTAACATTACTAATTCGGACTAACGGTCGCGACTACGGCTTCACCCACAATTCCTAATCCACTAACGGAGTGGATCTCTAATGCAATATCATATCGGGGACGGACACAATCGACCCGGTGGCTCTTCTTGAACCATGACAACCCGAATCCCTCTCACCTAAGAGATTCGGTGCCTAGAATGCGTGAAAGAAAGCAAGAAAAGAATAGATGTCATGCACGCATCCTAAAAACCAAGAGGAGAAGTGTAGTTACCCTTTGACTCCTCTTTCTAGCCATGAAACTATTGTCTTGCCCGGATGAAAACGAGCGTCTTCGCGTCCTCTTCACGGATCTGGCCTCGGAACGACGATCGGAGGTCTGAAGCAGCAATGGCAGAAGAAAACTCTCTTCTTTTTCTCCCTAACTCTCTCGCACAAACTCTAAGTCAACCCCAGAAGGAGGAGAAAATGAGGAGAAATCCCGCTCGGCCCTTCTTAAGCCCTTTTAGTGGAAACTCCTGAGCCCTTAGACCAGAATTGATCTATCCGTTGCCGGTTCGTCGAATTAATCGGACGTTGAGTTTCAACATTCGACGAAAGAACATGGTACCACAAACCACACGTAACCCGTTCGACGCTCGTCGAACCCGTTCGACGCTCGTCGAACGCCGTTCGACGCTCGTCGAACCCGTTCGACGCTCGTCGAACCCGTTCGACGCTCGTCGAACCCGTTCGACGCTCGTCGAACCCTCCGCGTTGGCTCCCGAGTACCTCCCCACACGCCACTTCCAGAGATTTACAATCTGGAAAACATGGTGTTACAGATCCTCCCCCCTTAGACGGATTTCGTCCTCAAAATTTAACTCAGCTGTAGGCACAAAAACAACAACCAATTTGTTGCAACCTTATTTCCTTTCACAAAATATTTGTTACAACACTTTAGACAAACAACTCGGGAAATTCAGCATGCATGGTTTGCTCCTGCTCCCAAGAGAACTCATCTCGCCCGCAGTTGTTTTCAGCGTACCTTCATGAGCTTAACCTCTTTGTTCCACAACTGCCGGACCTCTGAATCCTCTACGCCAATCAGACGGACCTTCGTCCTCAAGTCCTCTTCTACCGGCACCGTTGCCAATTCGATCACAACACTAGCCTCCACCAAAGCTTTCCGCAAGTCGGAGACATGGAAGACATCGTTTAACCCACTCAGCTCCGCAGATAACACTAACATGTAAGCTTCTTCTCCAATACGTTCTATAATCTTGAACGGTCCCAAAAACCTCTGACTCATTTTCTTGAGTCGGCAAATCCACGAAACGCCTTTGAACGGCCAAATCTTTAGATAAACTCAGTCGCCTACCACGAACTCCACATTCCTATGGAGAGCATTAAAATACTTTGTCTGCCAGTCCTGGGCAACCTTCATGCGTTCCTGCATGGTCTGCACCAATTCGTAAGCATCGAACACCACTTCTTTTCAAAAAGGTTTGGTGTCTCCCACCTCTGCCCAAGACATCGGTGTTCGACACCGCCTTCCATACAAAGCTTCATATGGTGACATCTTTATACTTACCTGGTAACTATTGTTATAGGCGAACTCTACCATGAAGATGTGATCTTCCCACTTCTTCCCAAAATCGAGAGTACACATTCTGAGCCTATCCTCCATTGTATGATTCATTCTTTTTGTTTGTCCATCGGTTTGAGGATGGAACGTCGTACTGAACTTAAGCTTCGTGCCCAGACTCTTCTAAACCAGCCTCCAGTCTTTGGACGTGAAACGTCCATCGCGATCACTAATTATACTCTTAAGAATCCCATGCAATCACACAATGTTGCGAACATATAACTCTACCAGCTTTTCCACGCTATCCTCTTTCCGATTTGGGATGAAATGAGCCACTTGGGTCAAGTGATCCACGATTACCCAAATCTCTTTGTTACCCTATTGAGATCAAGGTAAGCCACACACAGAGTCCATGGAGATGTCATCAAATTTCCACTCAGGAATAGGAAGAGGCTTCAGGAACCCGCCCGGCTTCTGACACTTGGCATTCACGAAGGCACAAGTTTGGCACCGACTCACGTATAAAGTTATATCTCGCTTCAAACCAGGCCACCAGAAGGATTTCTTCATATCCGAGTACATCTTTGTACTGCCTAGGTGAATAGAGTACTTCATAAAATGAGCCTCAAACATCAACTCCTTACGGAGCTTGCCGAACTGCGGTACACATATCCTTCCGTCCTTCCTCAGGATCCCATCAATCATCTCTCAGGCGCTACCTTCGCCCTTTTGAGCTTCCACCACAAGCGGATGAAAACTCTTCATCCAAACTAGTTACTTCCTGAATACGATCGGATAAGTCATTTTGCAACTCGATCCAGCTCAATCGAGTCATGTTAGACTCACCTCTTGCTATACACTCAATGTCAAGGGACTCACAGTCCCGCATCAACCGCTCATCTTAAGCTTCGATCCAACTCCCTTGTATAGAGTATTTCCTACTCAAGGCATCCGCCACCACAATTGCTTTGCCTGGCGTATACTGAATCGCCACTTCGTAGTCTCCAAGGAACTCGACCCATCTGCGCTGCCGCATATTCAATTCCTTTTGATCTAGGAGATACTTCAGGTTTTTGTGGTCCGTGAAGATTTCCACTTTCGCACCATACACATAGAGCCGCCATAACTTCAATGCAAAAATTACCGCCGCCAATTTTAGGTCATGGACGGGGTAATTCCTCTCGTAAGGCTTCAACTGTCTAGACTCAAAGGCTATGACACTGTCATGTTGCATCAACATGCAACCCAGACTGCATCCTGATGTGTCACTGAAAATCTGAAATCCTTCAGTCCCTTTAGGTAGAATTAGGATTGGAGCTGTCATCAGTCTTTCCTTCAAGGTGTTGAACGCTTGACCGCACTCCTGAGTCCACATGAACTTCTGGTCCTTGCGAGTCAACGAAGTGAGTGGCATAGCTATCCACAAAAAGTTTTCCACGAATTTTCTATGATACCCGGCTAGTCCAAGAAAACTTCTAACTTCCGCCACGGTGCTCAAAACTGGCCAATCTCTGATGGCCTCAACTTTTGTTGGATCCACCGCCACTCCATCACCACTAATCACATGGCCCAGAAATGCAACCTTCTCTAACTAGAACTCGCACTTTGAGAACTTTGCATAAAACAAGTTCTCACTCAACACTTGCAAGACTATTCTCAAATGAGTCTCATGCTCCGCCTCCGATTTGGAGTATACTAAAATATCGTTGATAGAGAAGACAACAAAAGAGTCCAAGTATTCCTGAAATACTTGATTCAACAAATACATGAATACAGACGGCGCGTTGGTTGGCCCGAATGACATCACCAAGAACTTGAAGTGACCATACCTCGTACCAAAAGCTGTCTTGGGTATGTCCTGGTCTCGAATCTGCAACTGATAGTGCCATGACTTCAAGTCCAACTTAGAATACACTACTGACCCCACCAACAGGTCGAACAGATCATCTATCCGAGGAATCAGATACTTATTCTTGACAGTCAGTTTATTCAACTCTCGGTAGTCTATGCACAATTGCATAATACCATCTTTCTTCTTTACGAATAGCACTGGCGCGCTCCATGGTGAATAATTGGGTTTAATATACTCCTGTTCCAGTAGTTCCTGCTGCTAATATTGAGTGCTAATGACAATACATAAAGGAAATTAACAAACATATAACAATTCGAATTTCAAACATTTCATAATAAATTAACTCAACAAATCACAGAATTTCTTTTATAAATTTATCTAAATAAAAATCTTCATTCTAACAAGATACATATGATTAAATATCATTACAACAACCTTAATGAAATTTAAAGGACAAGATGCTAATAGAAGTAGAATTGAAGTTGAATTTAACCTTTGAGCAAATAAAGAATTTGTGTGACAATTTCTTTATTTGTCTCTTTAAAACTTATGGAGTGATTACTTAAGGTTTGAAACCCTAATTGTCCACAATGAAGAAGATGATATGTAGTAATTTTAAACAAACGACTACCTCAGTTTTCTTCTCAATATTTGAAGGGATAAAGACATAATTCTCATCAAACCTTCTCATCCAACTTGAAGCCTCTTCACGGTTTTCTTCAACAAAACTTTTCAGTGGCCGAACCTTCCACTTCTTATGCAAGTGTTTTGGATCTGAGATCCAAGTGCTCGGCTTTCTCCTTTCTTCAATCAAGTCGTGGACTTGATTCTTTATTCTTTTGAGATTTCCCTCAAGAGAACAAAATCGAAGACATTGGTCTAGGCAACAATGTTCTTCACGGTTTTTCCTTCTTCACCTTCACGGTTTTCTTTTTCTCTTTCTATTTTTGAACACACGGCTTCAGCACCTTCTCAATAATCACAATAGCATTTATAAGATGTTAGTTATTCAAAAAAAAAACCGCAACCTTTCATCAAGGGGTGCTACCTTTTCGTGTTTTGTTTGTTTTTTTTAAAAAAGAAACCGCCAATGGTAGCAAGAAATTTGGCCCTATTTAAAACATTTTTTTATTAAATAAAATGGCGGGTTTAATTTCGAAAATAATTGAGATTATTTATCTTAATATATTAAAAAAACTTTAATAAAACTCATAAAAGACCTTACGAAATATTTCATAAAAGTAAGGTTTGATAAGAGTAATACTTAGGCATTAAGGTAACAATTATAGTGTTACATGTGATAACCTTTCATGATATGAATTATCTTTCTTATCATGTAATCATTTTCAAAACAATGCTTAGATACCCTACATCACGTTTAACATAGACTTGATCATATCATTACACACCATCAACATAAAAGGACATATTCCAACTTAAACATTTGAATAAAAAACATGAACTATTGTGCTCATACCAACAAACCACACATTGTCTTTCTAATGTTGTTAAAAGCAATAAAGTCATTCATAAGAAGTAAATATAAAACCACATGTAAAAGAGCATAAAGTGCTTTTGGTTAGTAGAAGAATTTCTTTCTACTTGGAGATGTGTACCCTTCACGGTACCATTTGTTTGAAGCAAATAGATTCTCATCTTCTTCTTTCCAAGTGTTAACATAACACTTGTTCATATTCTTTTTCCTGAAAATAAAGGATATAGTTATTAAAAAATTAAAACAAGAAGTGCAACAATGACAAGCCTAGTTAAAATTACCTCAACAAACTCCCCCTTTGGCATTGTTGTCAACTTTAATTTTTTAATAATGGTGATAGCAGTCTCCCCCTATTACCATTCTCCCCCTTTGACAACCATGCCAAAGGATAGCAGCCCCCTTCCTGGAGGATCAGGTAATTACTGCTAGGGATTTGATCCCTAAGCTATTCCTTATGTCAATGAAGTGAATTTTTGACAAGGGTTTAGTAAATATATCGGCTAGTTGTTCCTTTGTAGAAACATAGGTTAGAATAACATCCTTGTTGGTGACATGTTCTTTTAGGAAGAAATATTTTATAGAGATATGTTTTGTTCGATTGTGCATAACAGGATTCTTTGAGATATTAATTGCACTTGTGTTATCACACTTTATCTCTAAAGGTTTATCAATTTGAATCCCAAAGTTTTTAAGTTCTTCTTTCATCCATAAAATTTGTGTGCAACATGTCGTTGCAGCAACAAATTCTGAATCAGCTATCGATAATGTAACTGAATCTTGCTTCTTTGAGTGCCATGCCACAAGATGGTTTCCTATAAAGAAGGCTCCTCCACTTGTACTTTTACGTTCATCGATACAACCGGCCCAGTCAGCGTCTGTATAAGCCATAAGAGTGTCATTTGTTTTATTTGGATAGAATAACCCAAAATCAATAGTGCCTTTCAAATACCTTAAGATTCGTTTTCCAGCACTCCAGTGACTCTCTTTAGGATTACTTTGAAATCTAGATATTAAACATACTGAGTGCATTATATCTGGTCAAGTTGATGTTAAGTATAAGAGACTTCATATCAAGGATCTATATTGTTTTTGGTCAATTTCTTGTCCATCCATATCTTTTGATAACTTCTCATTTGTACTCATGGGAGTACTAATGGGTTTACAATCTTTCATTCCAAATTTGTCAAGTATTTCTAATAGATATTTACTTTGACTTAGAAAGATTCCCTCTTTCTTTTGATGTATTTGTAAACCTAGAAAATATGATAGTTCACCTATCATTGACATTTCAAAAGTATTTTTCATTTCTTTCACAAAGTCATTGCATGAAGCTAAGTCTCTTGAACCCAATAATATATCATCAACATATATGAGAACAAATATTAGATTATCTTTAGTGTGTTTGATATATAAGGTATTGTTCAATTGACTTTTTACAAAATTAGCTTTGTGTAAAAAATCATCTAACCGTTCATACCAGGCACGAGGAGCTTGCTTTAATCCATACAATGCCTTCTTTAATTTACAAACATGTGAGGGATTTGTGCGATCAACAAATCCTTCAGGTTGCTCCATGTAAACCTCTTCTTCTAGGTAGCCATTTAAGAAGGCCGATTTTACGTCCATTTGAAAAATTTTAAAGTTTAAGTTTATGGACATTGAAAGAAACATTCTTATTGACTCCATTCTTGTGACAGGAGAAAAAGTTTCCTCATAGTCTATACCTTCTATTTGGGAATATCCTTTACATACTAGTCTAGCTTTATTTCGAATGACGTCACCTTTTTCATTTAGCTTATTTCTAAATACCCATTTTGAACCAATAATATTTTTATTTTTAGGTCTTTCGACAAGTTCCCAAGTGTTATTTTTTAGAATTTGATGAATTTCTTCAGTCATAGCATGTATCCAAGATTCATTAACAAGAGCATCTTTTACAATTTTTGGTTCATCTATGGCTATCATGGAATATAGTATTCTTGGTGAATTTCTTCTTGTAGTGACCCCTTGACTTGGGTTTCCAATAATTTGACTTTCAGGATGATTTTTGTGGCATGTTTTGATTTTTCTTGGAATTATTTCTGTGTTTTCATCCACATTTGAGTTTATGGATGCATCACTAGATGAATCAGAATTATCTAGTTCAGGTGTAATTTCAATTTGTTCATTTTCTATTAGGTCATCATCTTTTTCAGAATCTACTTTTACTTGTCTGAAATTAGATTCTTCAAATTTAACATCCGAGCTTTCAACAATTTTTTGACTTTCTTTTAAGAGACATCTATACCCTTTACTGGCCAAAGAGTATCCAATAAATATAGCTTCATCACTACTGTTATCTAACTTTCCAAGATTAGCTTCTTTCTTCTTAACCCAACATTTGCTTCCAAATACCTTTAGATATTTAACTGAAGGTTTTTTATTATACCACAATTCATATGGTGTTTTTTGAGAATCATGTTTTAATAAACACCTGTTCATTATATGAACAACTGTTTGAACTGTAAAGGTCCAGAAGGTATCACTTAGCTTACTTCTATTAAGTATAGTCCCAATCATTCCTTGAATAGTTCTATTTTTTTGTTCTGCAACACCATTTTGTTGTGGTGTTCTAGCTTCAATTAATTGTTTATTAATTCCATTATCAATACAGAAGTCTTTGAATTCTTTTGATATAAATTCCCCAGCTCTATCTGTTCTTATACTTTTTATGCTCTTTCCTGATTGTTTTTCAACATGAATTTTATAATCATAAAAGCTTTTGATTGCCTCATCTTTGCTCCATAAAAGAGTGATACATGTTCACCTTGTGTAGTCATCTATCATTGTCATGAAATATCTCTCACCATTATACCCCTCAGTCCTAAAAGGGCCACATAGATCCATGTGAATAAGATCTAGTAGTTTAGAGGTATTAATTTCTTTGCTAGGATGTTTAACACCAACCATTTTTCCTTTCATACAAGAATCACAGATATGATTTACTGGTTTTTTAATTTTTGGAATGTCACGTATAGCTTGACATTGATATAATTTTACTAAATTGTCAAAACTAATATGGCACATTCTCTTATGCCATAACCAGTCATTTTCTTCTTGAGTTATCATACATTTTGGATTGATGGAATCACTCATGATGTATAGATTTTCTTTGTTTCTTTTTCCTAAAGCCACTACATTGCCATTTTTGTCATAAACTTTTACACCTTCTTTATTGAATGTTACTTCATAATCTTGATCACAAATTTGACTTACACTTAGCAGATTATGTTTTAATCCTTCTACAAATAAGACATTTTTTAATTTACCATTAACAAGTGAGACTTCACCTTTTCCTTTAATTTCCGCTCCTTGATCATTTCCAAATTTAACTGTGCCTCCTAGATAGTTTTCTAGATTTTTAATTTTCTTTAATTCTCCTGTCATATGACTAGTGCAACCACTGTCAATTATCCATTTATTGGATCTACTTTCTTTTAATGCTTTTAGGGCAGATTGAACAACATAGCAATGATAGATTCCATTATTTATTTCAAAAACATTTGAGGAGTTTAACTTATTGCAGGTTCTTATAGTGTGACCATATTTTTTGCAGTAAGAACAACTATTAACAGTGTTAAAAGATGATAAAGATTAATAATTATAAAAATTGCAGTTAATAGATTCATGACCATACTAATTGCAGATATAACAAATTTTATTGGAGAGTGGTTGACAAGTATACCTTTTTGGCATGAGATTTTCAGCACCTTTGAATTTGAAAATCATTTGATTTTCACCCTTCTCTGTTCCTTCTGATGATTCTCCTGTATGATAGCCTAATCCACTCTTATCATGTGTAGATCTTTGCATGGATATGAGACTATTCAGCTTGTTTGTGGAGTCTTCAAACTTGAGCAACCTTTGAAAATCATCCTTGAGTTGTTGAACCTGCAGTGTTAGTTCTTGAATTTGCTTTCTATCAATATCCCTGTCTCTCATTAATTGATTTATGTTATTCACTAAATCAGTAGCTTCAAAAAGCGCATCACTATCAGTTAATTCATTATTGGTTACTGAATTTAATTTCATTTCATGAAGGTTTTCAGATATGTTTTTCATTTTCTCTTCCATTTGGTCTCCTGCATCAACAAAGGAACAAGTATCAGATAAGGATGAAACTTTATAATGTTTATTTTTAATTTCGGTTTTTAACAAGAGAATTTCTTCTTTTAGATCACTAATCATATTCATTGATCTCTCTACATGATTTTCAATGTGATTTAAGGTGATGCTTTGACTCCATGTTTGAGTATTTTCTAGAGACAATTCAAGTGATTCAATTAACTCTTCTTGTTCTCTTACCCTTTTTAGTGAAGCTATTAGTTCTTTTTCTAAATCACTTTTATCTTCTAAGTCATCGTCAGAAGATTCAATAAAACTAGTCTTTGCCATGAATGTAAAAGAATGTTTTTTCTTGTCATTATTAGCTTCATTTTCATCCTCACTACTATCAATTTCCTCATTAACAAAATTTGATTTATTTTGATTGTAGAACTTCATTTTTCCATTGCTATATCTATCATTTTTACTTTCAGTGTTTCCTTTGTTTTTGTTTTTGTTGTGATAGCAATCCACTGAATAGTGACCTGGTTTTCCACAAGTGTAACAATTTCCTATTAACTTGGGTTTATCAAACTTATTATATCTAGAGTTATTTTTCTTTCCAAAGTTTGAATGTTCAACTTTATTTTTGTTCTTAGCAAGCTCAGTTTTGAAAGCAAGTTGTTTTTCATATTCTTTATTAATGTCCATTGTTCTCATTTCATAGGCCACTAATGATCCAAGTAACTCATCAAAGGATAACTGGTTTAAGTCCTTAGCCTCTTCAATTGCAGAGACCTTGGAATTAAATTTTTCTGATAATGATCTTAATATTTTCTTTATAATTGTTGCATCATTTAGAATTTCACCTAGACCTCGAATAGAATTTACGATTTCATTTGTTCTTTGCATGAAATTTTCTATTCTTTCATCATTTTCCATTTTTATTGATTCAAATATACTCCTATAAATTTGTAATTTTGCCTCTTTTATTTTGCTATCTCCTTCATATAAATTTTGAAGTTTTAGCCATATACTTTGAGCAGTAGAACAGTTCATAACTTTAACTAATTCTGAATCAGTTAAGCCAGACATTAAAGCTTGCATTGCTTTTTTTTTTCTATCTTTCTTATTTCATTTTGATCTTCAAGGATATTTATTCCAGCAGTTTGCACATATTCATTTTCTATAAAATTCCAGACATCAATTCCTAATGATTTAATATAAATTTCCATTCTTTTCTTCCAATAATTATAATCTTTTCCATTGAACAATGGAGCTCTATTCATGGCACCTCCTTCATTAGTTATTTTTTTAAAGAAACTTATGACCCTAATCGGTAAAGATTATAATATGAAGGCTCTGATACCAATTGTTAATATTGAGTGCTAATGACAATACATAAAGGAAATTAACATACATATAACAATTTGAATTTCAAACATTTCATAATAAATTAACTCAACAAATCACAGAATTTCTTTTATAAATTTATCTAAATAAAAATCTTCATTCTAACAAGATATATATGATTAAATATCATTACAACAACCTTAATGAAATTTAAAGGACCAGATGCTAATAGAAGTAGAATTGAAGTTGAATTTAACCTTTGAGCAAATAAAGAATTTGTGTGACAATTTCTTTATTTGTCTCTCTAAAACTTGTGGAGTGATTACTTAAGGTTTGAAACCCTAATTGTCCACAATGAAGAAGATGATATGTAGTAATTTTAAACAAACGACTACCTCAGTTTTCTTCTCAATATTTGAAGGGATAAAGACTTAATTCTCATCAAACCTTCTCATCCAACTTGAAGCCTCTTCACAGTTTTCTTCAACAAGACTTTTCAGTGGCCGAACCTTCCACTTCTTATGCAAGTGTTTTGGATCTGAGATCCAAGTGCTCGACTTTCTCCTTTCTTCAATCAAGTCGTGGACTTGATTCTTTATTCTTTTGAGATTGCCCTCAAGAGAACAAAACCGAAGACATTGGTCTAGGCAACAATGTTCTTCACATTTTTTCCTTCTTCACCTTCACGGTTTTCTTTTTCTCTTTCTATTTTTGAACACACGGCTTAAGCACCTTCTCAATAATCACAATAGCAATTATAAGATGTTAGTTATTCAAAAAAAAACCGCAACCTTTCATCAAGGGGTGCTACCTTTTCGTGTTTTGTTTGTTTTTTAACAAGAAACCGCCAATGGTAGCAAGAAATTCGGCCCTATTTAAAACAGTTTTTATTAAATAAAATGGCTGGTTTAATTTCGAAAATAATTGAGATTATTTATCTTAATATATTAAAAAAAACTTTAATAAAACTCATAAAAGACCTTATGAAATATTTCATAAAAGTAAGGTTTGACAAGAGTAATACTTAGGCATTAAGGTAACAATTATAGTGTTACATGTGATAACCTTTCATGATATGAATTATCTTTCTCATCATGTAATCATTTTCAAAACAATGCTTAGATACCCTACATCATGTTTAACATAGACTTGATCATATCATTACACACCATCAACATAAAAGGACATATTCCAACTTAAACATTTGAATAAAAAACATGAACTATTGTGCTCATACCAACAAACCACACATTGTCTTTCTAATGTTGTTAAAAGCAATAAAGTCATTCATAAGAAGTAAATATAAAACCACATGTAAAAGAGCATAAAGTGCTTTTGGTTAGTAGAAGAATTTCTTTCTACTTGGAGATGTGTACCCTTCACGGTACCATTTGTTTGAAGCAAATAGATTCTCATCTTCTTCTTTCCAAGTGTTAACATAACACTTGTTCATATTATTTTTCCTGAAAATAAAGGATATAGTTATTAAAAAATTAAAACAAGAAGTGCAACAATGACAAGCCTAGTTAAAATTACCTCAACACCTGCAACTATACTTTGAGTTCGACCAACTCCTTTGGTGTCATCCTAAAAGTAGGACGTGATACCGGCCTAGCCTCTGGCACTAACTCAATCGAGAAATCAATCTCCAGTAGAGGAGGTGCTTCAGGGAGCTCCTCAGGAAACACATCCTCGAACAGTCCACTCCACCAAGGCCCTCAAACGTAACTTCTGTCAGCCCTTTGCTTCTCAGGGACACCACCTTAGATAGGCAGTCAATACTGGCACGCTGCTCTGCAAGCCAGTCCATTCCCAAAATAACATCGAACTCGACCAACAGTAGAACCGCTACTTCCAACGTGAAGTCAACTTCGTCTAGATTCCAATAAATGTTCCCCTTCACCCCGGTAGTCATGGAAGACCCAATAGGCATGCACACCTTCAGCTCTGCATTCGCCGAAAATGACTCAACTCCAATTCTCCGGATAAAGATTTCCTCAAAAAAGGAGTGTGATGCTCCTGTATCAAACAATGCCCTAGCGGGGTATCCATAAACTAACACAAAGCCTAAAACATAGACAACATACATAAACGGTCTTGAAAGTATAAAGTAAAAGATTAACTTAAACTTTCATACATGTCACCACATCGGGTTGGCGGATCGCTTCCTGCTGCCCAAGGTTATAATCCCTTGGCTGTACGGGTTGGTAACGAGAAGCGCTAGACTCTGTCATCTTTCCTTTCTCCGCTGCGCTTGGCCCGGAGCGCGCCGACTGCTCTTGCCTCGGCTCCTGCTCAGCGCCACCTTCAGTACAGAAACGAGCTATGTGGCCCGGCTTGCCACACTTGTACCACGATCGTGGTCCCTTGAAGCTAGACCCCCCTGACGTCGTACTATCCTTCTCCCAATTATTGTAGGTAGGGGTGAGCACAAAAAACTGCAAACCGCAAGAACCGCCCGCACCACAAAAACCGCACCGAATTTTAAACTGCACCGCATAGTGCAGATGCGGTGCGGCTTTGAAATTTTGTAAACCGCGTGCGGTGCAGTTTTTAAATCTTAAAAACCTCAAACACCGCACCGCACCGATAATTTGGGTATTTGAAATTTTTTTACAATTTGTGTGGCCGCACTTATTAAACATTTTGAGTGGCCGCACCTATTTAGCAATTTACAACTCAAATGCTGCTCAGGCAACTTTCGCTTACAACCGGCTGCACCTAAAAGCCCTACATTATATTTTTCTATTCAAAATCAACTTTATCTTTTCGATAAAATGGTCTAAATGCTCCCTTTCCCAATCTCAACCGTAGCATCTGAATCAGCATTTAGCACCGGTGGCCGCATACTTGATCCATTCAGAAGTTCTTAGGCACCGAGGACAGTTGAAGCTCTCATTTGTGCTCGAGATTGGTTATCCTGCGTGAAGAATGTCGATGAAATTGAAGATATGTTGATTGATGTTGAGAAGTCTGAAGAGCTTGATAGAGGTTTGAAACTATTTTTTTAAAAAGTAGTGTGTTAAATAAAATTTTTTTAAACTTATGTTTGATTATTGATAATTTTAATTTTTAGAGTTGGAAAATACAGTACAAGTTGATGATGGTGACAAACTTGAATGTGAAGCCGTAGCATAATCACAAAAGGTATTACACTTTTAGGTTTTATATCAGTGCGGTTTACTCAATCTCTTAGACTTTTGTTAGTACTAATTTTTGCTAGATTTCAAATATGTTTTACTAATTTCAATGCCTAAATAAAACATAAAATCAACAATGCCTAAACCACATCGAAACCGCAACCGCACCAAACTGAAACCGCACCGCTTAATTTTGGTGCGGTGCGGTTTTGCTTGGGCCAAAACTGCACCCTTACGGTGTGGTTGCGGTTTGGGCCAAAATCGCACCAAACCGCACCACACACACCCCTGATTGTAGGGATGGGACTTCTTCTTCTACTTACTTCCGTCAGACTTTCCTTGAGATTGAGAAAGCTTTCCTTCTCCTTGCTTGGCTGCAAAACCCTTCCGATCTTGGTTTCGCTCGATATCACTTTCCAATGTCCTAGCGGACTCGACCAACTCGTTGAAGACCGCTTTCTTCATAGCAATGAGGGGTTGTCTCAGATTATCCCTCAATCCATAATAAAAGAGGTTGTCCCTCTCCTCATCATCGGCCATAGTCGTACTAGCATAACGACCCAATCGAGTGAACTCCTGAACATACTCGTCAACCGTCTTGTCCCGCTGCATCATGTGCAGAAATTACCTCTAAAGGGCCAACCTTGTCGACGCAGGAATATACTTCTTCAAGAAAGCATTTCTGAACTCTTCTATGGATGGGGTACGTCCAGGAAACTGGCGACCACTATGGCTCATCTACCACAACTTAGCATCATCTTCCAACATGAAGCTTGCAAACTCGGACTGCTTATCTATTGTTGTCTCTGCCGCCCTTAGCAGTTATTGAATCCTTGCCCACCAATCCTCTGTATCAGTCGACGTGCTAACTCCCTTGAATGTTGGAGGATGGAAGCTTAGAAAATATTTCATTTGTCGGTCTCCGTGCCCGACGACCACTCTTTCAGCTAATGGCTCGGCTTGCCTGGCTCCTCCGCCTAACACGACCGTTGTCGCATCCGGGGTAGCAGGAGTTTCTACTTGTGCAACAGGGGTCACAACTTGTGCTGCTACGACAGCTTGGGCCGCCACCATTGCTTCTGCAAGCATGCCATAGAAATCGGCCGGGGTTACCCCCATGGGCGGACCCACCTTCGGACACACCCGGGCACGTGCCCGGGTGTGAAAATTCGCGGATTTCCTGCCCCAATTTATCGCTTTTCTCATTTTGCCCTACCCGACTGCCCTCCTGAATCGATCGCTGCTCCTTCGCTCCCGAGCTCCTCCGCCTCCTCAACCTGAATCGATCGCTGCTCCTCCGCTCCCGAGCTTCGATCGCTGCTCCTCCGCTCCCGAGCTCCTCCGCCTCCTCAACACGAATCGATCGCTGCTGCTCCTCCGCCTACTCTACCCCAAGGTCTTCTTCTTCTTCTTCTTCTTCTTCTTCTTACAGCACTTCTTACAGCACTTCTTACAGCACTTCTTACAGCATTTCTAATGTTTCTTACAACATTTCTCATGTTTCTTACAACATTTCTCATGTTTACAACATTTCTCGTATTTTAGTGGATTGCAATTTCATTTTGGCTTGCTATCCAGTTATTTATGCCTAAGTACATCATGCACTATCTTTACTCTTTAGTCTGTTGTTTTCAATCTCATTTTAAAAGTTGAGAACATGATCTGGATTTGAATAATAGATAAACAAGAAATATTTAGTTGATTTAGAATGAAAGTGCTTCAATAAATGGTAAGTGAATAAGTATTGTGGGTAGCACGATTAATGGATGAATTAATATAAATTAGTATGCCGAATAATATGATTATCCACCCAAACATTTAACAATTAGTAAAGACTACGTACAAGAACTTACATAAGTAATTCGAGTCCAGAAGAGTATTTAGTTGCGGATTATGGGCCTAGACAGCAGAATTCGCGTAATGACAACACTGATTTCTGAATTCAGATCTCTGCGAGTAGTAGCTGTAATGGCAGACTGTAGGAAGGGTGTGGAAGGTTTGGGGGATGAGGAGCGGGGAAAATGGTTGGCAAGTTGCTTTGTGAGTAATGGGAGAGGATGTTAGAAGTGGAATTTGTGGGGAATCTGAAATTTGGAATAATTTCAAGCGGCCAATTCAACCAGAATAGGAGCATCGACCCGGTTACTAGGAAAACACCAGCGAATCTGCTAACTGTGGGCAAGTATGGGTAGTGGGAGTTTCAATTGGGTTAACTAAGTGGAACGAATGGTTTAGGGATGAAAATCCAGGGCCTACATTGGTAGTTACCTGCTTTGAGATGGGTGGTAACTAAATTTCCTGTACAAACAGGGTGGTTAAAGAAGTAAATGGGTTGGTATTTTCAGTTGGAGTTGTTATCCTAGTGATTAAATGGGGGGAGGTGTATGAATGTGGTTGAATCAAAATTGGGATGGGGCTGACTGGTCGGTAAATGTGGTAGGGAGATGGTGGTGATTGTCCAAATGAATGGAGGGGCGGTCTAGACATCGGCACTTAAAATCCGCATAATCGGCTCCGTGGGGGATTGCGAGAGCACATAAAATTCTGGCCAAAATTTGCAATAATCAGAAAAACTAACTCATAGACTCCTATTTATAGGCAAGGATCCCAAGGGCCGCGATAATCCAAGAGAAAAATACATGGAACATGCATAATAAAATACTAAAGTACAATAAAAGTACATATAACTATCCCATTGATGCTATGAATGACTATGGGCTCGTATCATCTGTATGACGATCCTAACTACCCATTATTCTAAAATTGGAGTATAGAGTGGATTTTTGGGTGAAATTAATTTGAATTTTTGAAGTCACTTTCTATTAGCTACAAGATTATGGTTTTGTTTTCACATTTTCCCTCGCGGGCCTGGTACGATCGCGCTTGGCCGTAGGGGCATTGCCTCGTGTACCCGTCAGGATTTGCCACCGTTTTGAATTCAGTACAGGCTAAATTGTTATGGTCACACAATCAAATTAGATACTTTTTTTGTGTGTATTTCAAATGTTGTTTTCTACTTAGGTGTTCGATGGATAAGTTTTTTTCAAAAGTGAGCTCAAATCAAATTTCTCAAGATTCTCAAGCATCAGATTTATGTGGTAAAAGGACTCGATCTGAATTTAGCTTAGATGAGTTAATTGCCGATCCAGGATTGAGACCACCTATAACCTCATATGATGTAAACATACAAGACACGATAAGGAGAAAATACTTACAGAATGGTCCTTGTCAACCAATTTTAGCAAATTTTCCACAAACTCAAATTGGAAATAAAGCTCGTCGTTTCAACAAAATCTGGTTTACCGAGTTTAAAGATTGGCTGGAATACAGTATAGATAAAGATGATGCATTTTGTCTTTATTGTTACATTTTTCCCCAGAGAGGTTGTGATCCTACATTTGTATGTCGTGATTTCCGATATTGGAAAGATAGGACGATCTTAGAGAAACATGTCAGAAATCACACAACTACACATAATAACTCTAAGAAGATGTGCATAGCTTTAATGAATCAGAAGCAAGGTATTCAAGTCGCATTTTGCAGGCAGGAAGAGACACAACGTGCTCAATATCGCGCTCATTTGTGTGCGTCAATAGATTGTATACGCTTTCTTTTAAAACAAGGGTTATCTTTTCGCGGGCATGATGAGTCTAAAGAATCCAGCAATCGCGGCAATTTTCTTGAACTTTTA
The DNA here is from genome assembly GCA_039583875.1 of Platanthera guangdongensis. Lineage (NCBI taxonomy): Eukaryota > Viridiplantae > Streptophyta > Magnoliopsida > Asparagales > Orchidaceae > Platanthera > Platanthera guangdongensis. The sequence goes on along the minus strand of CM077163.1, from coordinate 202,454,468 downwards.
GAATTTCTTACATTGCATAACAATGAGGTCAAGTCAGTGGTTTTCGAAAATGCACCTATCAATTGCCAATTAATATCTCCAAAAATCCAAAAGGAGATAGTTTCTTGCATTGCATCAGAGATAACAAAGACAATTGTTCAGGACGTTGGGGATAGCTGCTTCAGTATTTTGGTCGACGAATCACGTGATGTGTCCACAAAAGAACAAATGGCCGTGGTTTTACGTTATGTTTCTATAAAAGGTCTTATTATGGAGCGACTTCTTGGGTTTGTTCATGTTATAGATACCACTGCCTTATCATTAAAGAAAGCTATTGATAATTTGTTTGCAAAACATTGCCTAAGTATTTCTAAATCGCGGGGTCAAGGTTATGATGGTGCTAGCAATATGAGGGGTGAGTTCAAAGGACTGAAAACGTTGATATTGCAGGAGAATAATTGTGCTTTCTACATTCATTGTTTTGCTCATCAACTACAACTAATATTAGTAGCTGTTGCAGAAGATCATGTTGAAGTTGCAGAGATTTTCACGCTTATTAACCTTGTGTTGAATGTTGTTGGCGGTTCTTGTAAACGACGCGATTGTATAAGAGCATTAGAAGTTGATCGGGTTGCTTTAGAGATGGTTGCGGGGAGTTGGAAAGTGGTCGAGGGGCAAATCAACCACTTGAATTAAAAAGAGCAGGTGACACACGGTGGAGTTCACATTATGGCACAATATTAAATTTTATTCGGATGTTCTCATCTATTGTTGAGGCACTTGAAATTATTAAAGTTGATGGTGCAGATGGAAATCAACGAGGAATGGCCAATACTTTAATTAAAAGTCTCTTGACTTTTAATTTCATTTTTCTATTGCACTTAATGAAGAATATTTTATCCAAGTCACACGAGTTATCACAAGCTTTACAGAAGAATGATCAAGACATTGTTAATGCAATGAAGTTTGTAAAATTTACAAAGCAGTTACTGTTTAATTTCAGAAATGATGATCTTGAATGAAACTCCTTCATGACTGAAATATCAAAATTTTGCACAAAACAACATATAGAGGTTCCTAATATGAATGAAAAATATATTCAAGCAGGGAGATCGCGACGCAATGAAAGAGAGGTTACAAATTATCATCATTTTCGTGTTGAAATCTACAATATAGTGCTAGATTGGACTTTGAATGAGTTAAATGATCGTTTTAATGAAGTGAACACTGAACTACTTTTATGTGTTTCTTGTCTTGATTCAAGTGATCGATTTGCCTCATTTGATAAACAAAAGTTAGTTCGTCTTGCAGAATTGTACTCATCTGATTTCTCACAAATAGAATTGCAACTACTTGAAGGACAACTTGATATGTATATTATTGACATGCGCTCTTTACCAACCGACACGTTCTCTCAAAGTAAAGGAATTGGTGGCCTTTTAAAATTATTGGTGGAGTTGAAAAAACAAGATCACTATCAATTGGTTTTCAGGCTTTTAAAGTTGGCATGTCTTTTACCCGTTGCAACGGCTACAGTTGAAAGAATGTTCTCTGCAATGAAGATTATAAAAAATCGTTTACGAAACAGAATGGGAGACGAATGGATTAATGACTGCATGATCGTTTATACGGAGAAGGATGTTGCTGACACTATTACTAATGACATGTCATGTATTTGTTTTATTTAAAACTTTTTAGTAATTACAATATTAGTTTAATTTTATTTAAGAATTGCATTTAATTATTAATTTTAAAATTGTGCCCGGGTTAAGAAAAATTTCTAGTTCCGCCCCTGGTTACCCCCAAGCCCAAAGGATCCTGAGCTGTAGCACTGCTCGCCGAAGGCTCTTCTCGTGGCCTCGACATCCCCGCCTAGTCGCTTGCACCCTTCACAAAAGCAAAGTAGAATAAGAATCAACTTCTAGTCGCACAACTAGACACAAGGACACTCACAGTCCTGCGATACTCCTAGGTGGATAACTTCAATACGTGATCCGATTACGACATTCGACTACAAATCTTTATCTTGGATAATAACCTCCCTTTGATACCAAATTGTAATACCTCCCCTATAATGACCGTATAATATGGGTCCGGTCGGGGACCCACGACATACAGACTCCATAACTTCAGCATTATAAGATGATATATAAACTACCCAAGCTCAAAACTCAGACATCAATAGCGAAAACATACAGTCAATACTAGAAGTTATCCACCAAACCGAGAGTATCAAAATGGCCTTAAGGCCTTACACATCATAAGTCCAAGACTGAAACAACATTAAACATTAATGACGTACTTTCGCACTCCTAGGCTACCTCGGCATGCAAGTCGAATTACATTTCATGAAGCATATTATTCAACCAAAATATGTATAAATGCAAAAAAGTTCACTTAGTTAGGCTTAGGCCTTTTTGTTCGGCGAGCTTTCTCCTACTTGCGATCCTTGACCTGTAAAAATTGGTGATAACGAGGGTCGGCAAAGGCTGACCTCAACTGTGTAACCAGCACATCTCCTCTCGGTCATCCCTTACGGACCCTGGGGTACACCATCACCCTGCAGGTCAGCACTTCGTATGCAATATACAATAACATGTAAAGTTATAAAATAGGTTTGGATGTCTCAAGCAACAAACATGTTTATAAGTTGAGCAAGTAATAAAAAGGGTCCAACAATGCAGCATGAATGCAATCCTGGGTTTCACCCAAGGCACCCTAAAGTGTATGCTTCTAACATATCATCACATCGGGTACTTCCAATTTCCCCATCAGTGTTTATGTCGCAAACACAAGGGTACTCTAATTCCCCCCCCCCCCCACAACATCATATAAGACGCCACACAGAACTCTTTCCTTGGCCCCACCCGCTCATGAGTCTCAAACCCCAGGTTTGTTTGCAAACTATGACTTCTCACATCAGGATTCCACTATACACACAAACCGATGCTAAGAACCCTTGCTAGACCCCAACCGTTTGCGACGACCCAGGCCCAGCTCCAATATCAGGACCAAGTCTACTGAAGGAGACCCAGCAGGTGTAACGACCTAGGGAGGACCCCTAGTGCCGCTCGGCCCACCAGTAACCCATGGAGGACCCATGGCGCCACGGTGGTACATCCGAAATCTACAAGGCTTACAGGCCGTACACCCCAAAGCATCTCTGGCTTGTTTATCAGCACGGTGCATTGTTGCCACGGGGTCTCGAACCCGCAACCTTGATAAGAAGCCTTTAATACCACTCCTCATCACCAACTGAGTTACAACTCAGTTGGTAACGAGGAGTGGTATTAAAGGCTTCTTGGGAATTGGAATCCGCAATGAGAGAATCTCATCCTCAACTGTTCTCTTAGTCTTCCCGGGTTAGTATTCTGGTTTAATGAATTCTTCTATCGTGTCTCTTCCTCTGCCCTCTTGTTTCATTTCGTGTTACAAGTTTCGAGACGAAACTTACTTTTTGGAGGGGTGACTGTAACGCCCCTGATTTTTTTCCGACAATTATTTAATCCTCTTGTTGACGTCATAATGACGTACGGGGCGTTATGTTAACGTGGAGTTGACGATGCGTCGTCGTTAGTGCGTTTGTCTGAGGATGATAGGCAGTAGAATACCTAAGGTCAATACCTAGAGCTCTTTGCAAGCTCTGATAGAAATAAGACATGAATCGGGAGTCTCAGTCTGACACAATACTCGTAGGTACACCATGCAGTTTGATAACTTCGTCCACATAAATCTCAGCTATCTTTTCGATGGAATAATCAATCTTGAAAGGCACAAAGTGGGAACACTTGGTTAGTCTGTCCACGATAACCCACACTACATCATGCCCTCGGGGAGATCTCGGTAAACCAGTTATGAAATCCATGGCTACTGGTGGGCCGGTCGGCGCTAGGGGTCCTCCCTAGGTCATTATAAAAAAGAGGGGTCCTCCCTAGGTCGTTACAACAGGACCCAGTTGGGATCGTCCAGGCTTGTCCAAAGCTTGGCATTCACGTCAGTTCCATAGAAGGGGACTTGTCTCGCCGGGACACTCTCCACACGTGACTTACACGTCACAGGCTATCCAGCCGACCATAGATACAAACCTAGCCTTAGCACATCACAATCCCATGCCTTTCCCCACCCTAATCAACAATTTATACTATACCACCCCCAAGCCCCCGCGTGTACTCTAATTTCCACCCGGCCCGGTTTTGGCCACGTGTACTCTCACGAAAAAGGGGGAAAACATCATTACAAACGATGTCTTGCCGCTAACGGATTTCTATACAACCCTGAAAGCTCGCTATGCAACATCAACAATTCGGACTAACAGTCGTGACTATGGCTTCACCCACAATTCCTAATCCACTAACGGAGTGGATCTCTAATACAATATCATGTCGGAGATGGACACAATCGACCCGATGGCTCTTCTTGAATCATGGCAACCCGAATCCCTCTCACCTGAGAGATCTGGTGCCTAGAATGCTTGAAAGAAAGCAAGAAAATAATAGATGTCATGCACACATCCTAAAAATCGAGAGGAGAAGTGTCATTACCCTTCGACTCCTCTTTCTAGCCATGAAACCCTTGTCTTGCACAGATGAAAATGAGCGCCTTCGCATCCTCTTCACGGATCTGGCCTCGGAATGACGATCTGAGGTCTAAAGCTTCAGCAATGGCGGAAGAAAACTCTCTTCTTCTTCCCCTAACTCCCTCTCCCAAATCCTAAGTCAACTCCAGAATGAGGATAAAATGAGGAGAAATCCCGCTCGACTCTTCTTAAGCCCTTTGAGCAAAAAATCCTGAGCCCTTAGATCAGAATTGATCTATCCATCACCGGTTCGTCGAATTAACCAGACGTGGGGTTTTGACGTTCGATGAAAGAACACTATACCACAAACCACACGTAACCCATTTGATGTTCGTCGAATGCCACTCGATGTTCGTCGAATGCCACTCGACGTTCGTCGAATGCCACTCGACGTTCGTCGAATGCCACTCGACGTTCATCGAATGCCACTCGACGTTCATCGAATGCCACTCGATGTTCGTCGAACCCGTAGAACGTCGAACCCGTTTGACGTTCGTCGAACTCAAGAGCATAGTTCGACGTTCGTCGAACTACCCATTTTACGCTCATCGAACCATCCGTGCAGGCTCTCGAGTACCTCCCCGTACATCCATCCAGAGATTTACGATCTGGAAAATTGGTGTTACGGTGTCATCCCAATACTTGCCTGATAACTGTTGTTGTAAGAGAACTCGACGAGAGTAACATACTTCTCTCACTTCTCTCTAAAGTCCAGAATATAAATCTGAAGCATATATTCCAAGGTTCTATTTGTACATTCAGTATGTCCATCGATCTGAGGATGGAAGGCGGTACTAAAATGTAGCTTAGTATCCAACCGCTCATGAACGTGTCACCACTCACTAAAAGTAAACTTGTCATCTCTGTCTGAAATAATGGTCTTGTGAACACCGTAAAGTCGAACAATCTCATCAACATACAACTGCAACAATCTGGGACTCTGATCTATCCTCCTATTAGTATGAAATGGGCAACTTTAGAGAGACAATCAACTATAACCCATATGGAATCATTCCCACTCTACGATTTGGGTAGGCCATGAACAAAGTCCATTGAAATGTCCTCTAAATTCCACTTTGGGATGGGAAGTGGCTGCAACTTGCCTCTTGACCTATGACATTCAGCTTTGACTAACTTGAAAGTTTGCACTTTCTAACATACTCAGTAACGTCATCCTTCAAGCCTGGCCACCACACTATCTTTTTCAAATCAGCATACATCTTTGTACTACCTGGATGTATCAAATATCTAGAATTATGGGCTTCAAAAAGTATGTCCTCTCGAATGTGGCTAACATCTGGGATGCACACCCTGCCGTCGTGCAGTAGTAAATCCTCAAGTATACTGAACTTCTCCTTCTGACCTGCCTTAAACAAAACCTAAATCTCTGACATCTTTGGATCTAAAGGTAGAGCTGTTTTGATCATATCCTTGATATCACAAGTGATTTCCATCCAACTCAGCCTTGCAGATCCCAAATAAAAGTGTGGCACTACACTGATCTCTAACCTCTCTAACTCTCGCACTAGCTTCTCCTGCTTAGTAAGGAGAATATAACTCGATCCTCTCCGGCTAAGTGCATCAGCCACCACATTCGCCTTTCCTGGGTGATGCTGAATGTCCACCTCATAGTCTGATAGAAACTCTAACCATCTACGCTGCCTCATATTGATCTCTTGCTGGTCGAAGATGTACTTGAGGCTTTTGTGATTGGTGAAAATCTCACAACAAACCCCATAAAGATAGTGTCTCCAAATCTTCAGAGCATGGATGACTACTGCTAACTCCAAGTCATGCATGAGATATTTCTTCTCATAAACCTTCAACTGTCTGGATGCGAAGGATATAACCTTACCATGTTGCATAAGCACACAGCCCAAACCTTGACCCGAGGCATCGCTATATATCTGAAATCCATCTGACCTGATGGTAAACTCAAAATCGAAGCAGTCGTCAACTTGGTCTTCAACTCCTCAAACACCATCTCGCACTCCAGTATCCAACTAAAAACTTTACCCATCCTAGTAAGCGAAGTTAGTGGTAAAGGCTATCTTTGAGAAGTCTTTTATAAACCTCATATAATATCCTGCCAAACCCAAAAAGTTGCAGACCTTCGTGACTTCCCTCGGTCTCAGCCATTCCCTTATTGCTTCTATCTTCTTCAGGTCTGTGGATATGCCTCTCTAACTGATAACATGTCCTAAAAATGTAACCTCTGGCAGCCAAAATTCGCACCTATAAAATTTTGCATACAATTGATTCCTTTTTAGCGTCCTCAAAATAGTCCTGAGGTGAGAGAAGTGATCTTCTGCACTCCTGGAATACACTAAAATATCATCTACGAAGATAATAACAAAATATTCTAAGAACTCCCGGAAAACCTTATTCATCAAATCCATAAAAGCGAATGGAACATTGGTCAGCCCAAACGACATAACCACGAACTCATAATGTCTGTATCTGGTCCTGAACGCCATCTTCTGAATGTCTACTTCCCGAATCTTCAACTAATAATAACCTGACCTGAGGTCTAACTTAGAAAACATGCAAGAATTCTCAAGCTGATCAAACAGGTCATTGATCCCAGGGATAGGATACTTGTTCTTCACTATCAACTTATTCAGCTCGCGGTAGTCCATATACAGCCTCAGACTACCATCCTTATTCTTCACAAACAAAACTAGTGCACCCCAAGGCGAAGTGCTGGGGCAAATGAAAACTAGATCAAGCAACTCTTGCAACTGCACCTTCAACTCTGTGAGTTTTCTAGGGGTCATACGATAAGAAGACATGGCCACTGGTGCCGCTCCAGGTATAAGATCGATCTGGAAGTCAATCTTTCTAGTATTAGGGGCACCAAATAATTCTTCTGGAAAAACGTCAGGAAATTCCTGGGCCACAGGTACCTTTGATAAATCGGCCTTGACTTCTACATTCATCAACACTAAGAAGGTTTAACAACCTTTGATAATGCATCTAATCACTTTAACGGACAAGATAATCAGCTTAGCGAATCCCTTCATGCCCTAGAAAGTAACATCGATTTGGTTGGGTCCTTCAAACTGTATCAGATTATTTCTATGGTCTATCTTAGCGTTCACAACCGATAACCAGTCCATCCCCACGATCAAATCGAAACTCACGATAGAAAGTAGCAAGGCTTCTACAATAATCTTTGCTTCTCCAAATTACACAGGTACCTTATACTTATCTTTGATATGCAAGAAGGATCTATTAAGTATCATGACCTCTAATGGTAATGCCTCTAGGCTGACTTTTAATCATAGCCTATGTACTAGAGATTCTGTTATGAACGAGTGTGAAGCGCCTGTGTCAAAGAGAACCTTGGAGGGTACATTATATATCATAATAATACCTACATGAATGATTGAACACGGAAATTTATAGTGTCACTAAGGAGGATTTAATTAAATTTTCTATAAGACAGTCATACTATAACACATACCTATCACCACATCCTCCTGCTCCTTGGCTTACTATTGGCCAAGGCCATACGCTATAGGCTACACTGGTCCACATCCCGGAGCTAGTCTCGTATCAACACCCATTGGTGCTTTTTCTTTGTCGGCTTTACTTGGTCCACCAACCTCAAATTTCGAATACAAGAGAGGGTTACAATAAATAGACTAAGGCAAGGAAGGAGGTACATAAATGCTAATCAAACACTTAACTTAATTACCTAATTCCGAAAAATTCCCTGACAGTAACGGGCTATGTATCCTGGTTGCTGACATTTGTAGCATACCCCTGCGGTAGCCAAACACTCTCCTATATGGTGTCGATAACACTTCGGGCTAGGGGGTAATCCTTGATCCTGGTCCCAGTCTGATCATCTTTCTGGGCTCCTAACCTCTGCTTCTTGTTCTAGTTTCTACTCTGTCTATTCTTGTTATGTTACTGCTGAGGTGCATCCTAAGGTGGCTTCGAACAGAAACTGTTGCGCTTTTGTACCTTTTGTTGATCAACTTCTAACTTTCTGGGAGTGTCCACTAAACTCTTATAATTTGCATTCACCGTCGTCATCAACGGCTGCATCAGCGAATCGCACAGTCCGTCCACAAAGCAGGTACATTTCTTGTTCTCGTCCCCCTGCATCGTGCTCACATAACAAGAAAGATGGGTCAGCTTCCATTCATAAACTACCACTGTCTTGCCCCCCTGAATTAGTTTAAGGTACTTCTCCTGGAGATTGCGGCGCTCTGACGGGGGAACAAACCAACTAGCTAGTGCTAAAGAGAAGTCATTCAAGATGAACTTGTATGCGGTACAACCTGACAACATGAGTAAACTTGCCATTACGCTAAAAGAGTAACGAACACTAGATAAAGACAAATCTTTCACCAGAGCACTTACGAGCGGGGTCATCCGCCAATTGTCTAGTCCACCACTGATGGCCCTCCCCTTTTAGGAAAATCCGCTAACAGAACCTTCTTATTCTCTGGGCACTCCATCACCTCAAGAAATTCACGGGTCTTAATCAACCAATCATCAGTCTCCATTGACGTCTCTTCTCCAGTGAAGTTGGAGGGATGAAAATCACGTTGGTTCCTCAGATATCGCTCCATCCCTAAATCCCCTACAGCTGGCACTGTAAGTGTAGCTGGATCTATAAGAAGGTAGTGCATTTCTGAATTCCACCATAGCTAAGGCCACCGCTCTAGCAATAATGGAGGCCATATCTTTCGGGTCTGGTACTGCTGGTGGTATTGGTGTTGCAGGTGTTGGAGGCGTTGTTGGGGGACTATTATCATCCATGGCTATCTCAAGTGTAGTATTCTAGCGAGAAGGCTCGCCGGCCTCACTAATACGCAGTACATATAACGCGTGGGGAAATGAAATATTTAATCCTGAGAAAACTACAATAAAGGATCTACTAAGAAGGGCAAACTTAAACGCATGCACAACTGAGAATTAGATAAAACTCAATGACATATCGTCGAATGAGTGATTGAAATGAAATCCTATGGCTCTATGAATTTCTGGGTCATGGGATCCTAAACCTCGCTTTGATACCAATTTGTAACACCCCAGCCTAGTTTAACAACCCATCAGCCGTCCGGTCGGGTCCAGTGATAAGAAGTCAACTAAGAAACATTATTAAAATTAGTACATAATAGACATAAATGAAAAGGACTGAAATGTAAGCTTATAGTGGAAGTTGCATATGAAACTAAGGGTAAAAGTGTACCTCAACAAGATGAATTCACAGACCCACTAGATAGAAAAGAACTAAACCACTGAATATTTGAAAAATACACAAAGTTGGGTACATATACAAATTCTTAAACATTAATATTACATGTATCCAAGACTAAACAGTATGGTACTAGAAGTAAAACAACAACTGAAAGGAAACAAACTATAGAAGAGACTTCATAATCACACTCATCCTAGGCACAATTTTCCACCTGGGTCCCCTATAAAAACATGCCCAAACATGGGTCAGCCCAAAGGGAGAGTAAGAAAAATTATTTCTGCTAGTGACGCAAAAATTATTTTAAAAGAAAAGTATGCATGCTTGAAAATACTTTTGTGTTATAAGAAAAACGATATGTTAGTGTACTATTCAAGGTTTTCTAAAAATAAAACTAGCAAAATAAATGACTGTTCTAATTACTCACGGACTATGATGTTTACTCAAGTTTAGAACACTTTGGTTATCTAAGAGTTTCTAAGGTTCAGTCTATACTTGAGTTTTAATTTTACTTATGGTTGTTCTTCGACAGAGTTCCAGGCCGAGTAGCTCCTAACACGCATTACAAATCTAACGATCCGAGTCTTACTAACGAACTCAAGTGTTCTAGTGTCTCACGAACACATACTCAAATCTACTAATTTCTAAAACAGGATACATCCCACAAATAATTTGACTCATAGGGTATACTACCACCCACGAGAATGATAGTGCGCCTCTATCAAACACGGGAGAAGATCTCCACCGTGCCTATGCGACATTTTCTCTCTAATGCTACTCTACTTGTAAACATGTGTGTATTGTTAAGGTGATTCACCAAATTTGTTTAAGATGACTCGAACCACATTTCTAACTTTACTGCTTTCTACTCATTAATCTAACTGAATGATTATATTGTTCGTATAGTCTTATTGTTTGAGACTTATTAAAATTAAACACATACTGCATATACTAGCTACACAATAATTGCATCAGCAATCTCTATTAATAGTTGGAATTTCCAACACTCGTATCGATTTTTACTGAATTATACTAAACATTATTATGTAGACTATCTGATATGTCTAGTCAGGAAGAACAAGAATTCCTTACAGTGAGGTTGCGGCGCTCGTACACTTGACGTGGCGGCATGATTCCCTCTAACTTTTTTTGCTAATACAAATATTCACCAACTTGTATCCACCCGCACCTGCGCATCATTTAAGTTCTAACATTACTTTACCCACTAGGCAAAAACAAAGTTAACATTCTAGGGTTTCCTTGAAAAGTAACCTGAACGGAAATGAAAAGAAAGAGGGCTATCAACCACAAGCTTAAATCGAGGGGAGTTGAGAGAGGGCCTCTACAATTTCTGCAGAAATCACAAAAAAATTAACTTCATGACACCAAACAGAATTTTTCCCAAAACTAGGGGAAGAAGAAATTATAAATCTTACAGAAGAGTAGTTCCTTAACATTACTACATTGTGGAAGGAGGAACAACAAATTTGCTGGAGTTGGGTTTCGGTAGAAATTAAATACTGGAAGAAATAGGGTTGCGGGTTATTAACGAGCAGTTGGAGCAATTTTGTTAACCGTCGGATGACAGGGGGAGTTTAAACCAGCACTCCACTAGTGATATTTCACTTAAATTACAAAAACATCATATTCTAAAACTCTTAAGGAAAATTAAAAGATCTACTCTTGCTTTACCAAATAAAATTGCGTTGAATACAACCTAACACTAAACTAACCAACTAAAAGTATAAGATTTTAACCTTACTAACATTGTACATCGACGAAGCACTGGCTTGGTCAAAATCACTCGCGATCAGACCATGCAATCAAATTGAACCCTCACGTCAAATTACGGACATTACATTAACCATAGGCTAGCTACCAATATTTAGGTCAAGTCCCTTCCTTATTTGTGATTTTCAGCAATTCTATGTCAAAGACGGATGTGGGTTCCTGAAAGTATCTAGCATCTACCTAAATCACCTAGAGGGGGGTGAACATGTGATGTTTGTGTCTTTTCGCGGAATAAAAATTATCTAAAAATCAAACACACAAACACAGAGATTTTATAGTGGTTCTCCGATTTGGGTACATCCACTTTCCCGCCTCGCCTATCTACCATAAAGGGATAGATTCGGCTACTTCACCTTTCTCAGATTTCATCAAATCTTACACCTCGGAGCCGCAACTCCTACAACTCGGAGACGATGCTCCTACCACTCGGAGAACAAACTCTCCTACAACTCGATCTACAAACCGGATCTACAACCTCGATCCACAAACGAATCTACTTACTCGATCCACAAACGGATCTATAAACTCGGAGATAAATCTCCTACAATATTTAAAACAATATTACAACAACATCAATGATTATAAGTCTTCGCTCTGACGTTCTTTGTAAAAGTAGATCTTGAAGCTTAGAGAACTCAGAAAATTGAAATCTTGAAGAACGTGAATCTTGAGTCTTCACCCGTCTAGATTTGGAGGAATAGAAGTCTTTAGAAGGCAGCAATCCAGATGTAGAGGTCGAGCAATAGGAGATCTTGTTGTGCTTGAGGTATACGACCGATAGGAAATGTCGCGTGCAGAAGGAGGCTGACGATCGCTATTTTTGGAAAGTTTTGTTGTTTTGAATCGGTGATCAAATTAGCACAAAAGCAAGATTAGCAATTAAGAAAAATATCCCTAGGTATTTATAGCGATAAACCCTCCAACGGTATAAAGACTATTTCCAAAAAAACGAAAGCAGAAGTTACTGTGCATGGCCGACAGAAACCCGTGACTTTTTGAAAATTTCAGAAAAAATGACCTAAGTCAATTTCGTCGAGTATCATCGAGTATCATATTGATACTCGTCGAATACATCTTGATATACGATGAAAAGGACTTAGCCAAAACATCCCAGGCCGGCTGGTCACTCAACGCCATGTTGATGAGTCATACTCGATGAATTCGTTGAGTATCACCAGGCATACTCAACGAATTCGTCGAGTATATGTGAACTAACTCAACACACTCAACGTTGTGAGCTGCATTCGTCAAGTATCGTCAAGTTAACTCAACAAACTCAACGCTTTGATATTCGATAAATTCTACTTGGAAAAATCTAGTGAAGTAGTGTCGACTGGACTCGACGAATTCGGCGTGTATCACTTAGCATATTCGACAAATTCAGCGAGTATCCTTAGATACATTCGACGAATTTGACGAGTATGCACGATGATACTCAGTGAATTTTACTTAACAGATTTTTCACTTCTCCATAAAATTTACCCTAAGTATATACGACGAATTCGACGGGTATTGGTAAGTATACTCGACGAATTCGGCGTGTATCAACGACGATACTCGACGAATTCGACGTGTATGCTTAACCATACTCGCCCAATTTTACTTCGGTAAAGTTACTATTTTTCTTGGATCTAACCCTTTACCATCCTTGAGCCTTCTCTTGTACTTGGGATAGAAGTACACCCCAATAGAGAGATTACACGTGAGTCAACACATTCGCCTACATAATGAGGAATTACATTGTATAATCATGTGTTTACTGACCCACTGTAACCTAATATTGGTGTGTACTTGGCATTATAGACCTGCAAGTACATAACTAAACTGTAGCATTAAATACAATCTCAATTCATCTTAGCTTGACTGTACCCTTCTTCAAATCAGGATTATTGTGGATATAATACCCAACAATCTCCCCCTATTTGAAAAAGCCAAAATCCTACAAGCTAAGGTGAATTGTACATAACAAATAATAAAGCTTTAATGCAAGCAAAAATATAAATATAATTAAAACAACTATGCATTCTAGATAATTTAAGGAAATCACACACACACACACACACACACACACACACACACACACACACACATATATATATATATATATATATATATATATATCAAAATATTTATAGTTTTGGGAGGGCAACCCCACAACACTTAATAATTAGAATATGATATTCACATCTATTTGGTCTGCCTCTTTGCTCGCTGTCTTTTAAAATAAGCCCTCGACTTTGGATAGTATCTAGGAGGGGCTGGAGGCATCAGATCAGCATCGTGGTTGTTCTTGAAATGTATTCTCCTTTTTGTGCATGTCACCTTGTATTTGTTCCATTCCTCTTGGTCGTAGTGATGTTGATGCTTTTCTGCTCCAAGATCGACCAAGGAGTATGTATCCAATATGATTCCTATGGAGATAGGGCTACAGACCTCTTCCATTTCTCTGAATGGTTCTTCTCTTGCTGGTTCTGGCCTTACTTCAGACGTGCCTTCCCCATATTTTCTTCTTTTGTAAACTGTGGGAGCATGGTCTTCTATCCTTTGAACCTCTGGGAATAACGCAGCAGCAATAACAATATCCTGATCAACATCCAGTAGATTCTGAGTGTCTGACCAGTACTGAGAGTAATCCTGGTGAGGTTGAACCTCGTCAGGTGCTGGTACAGACACAACAAGAACTTGATTTCCTGTCAGCTGATTATATAGCCACTCAATATTTTCATATATGTAGTCATTTATTGTCTTGAAGTTTTGACCTATAGATGTTCCCAACAAATCCACCTTAGTTGTAAGGGCATTGTCCCCTTTTTTGGCTTTGGCGGCAATGACATTGGCATAGTTGTACATGCATGTATCAAAATATGTCATCGATCTGTTGTGAGCATCAATCATTATAAGAACATTTGATTCAGCATTTTTCAATAGCACCATATTATTTTTCAGTCCCAACATAGTGTGAACGATGGCTTGGCCACCTTGAACAAACCACGAATCCAGCTTCTTATCCAGCTTGCTTATTTCAACTTTGACTTCTGTCAGGTCATTCAGCATATATTTTTCAGAATCCTTAACTCTTTTCACAACCTTCTACAATGAAGTCTCAAACTTAGCTTGTTGCTTGGCCAACATATGTTCGACAACTTTCAGAATAGAGTCATTTACACTGGAAGATGGAATATCAGCAATCTGCGACACTAGAACATCGGCTGGGATCTCAGAATCACTGGAGGACTCTTCGATCAGAGAGAGTTGAGCTTGCAAACTCAATACATGATCCTCAGCATCTAGGACAAGAGTTTGCTCTTCTGTAGCTCCTTCTTCATCAGAAAGATCAATTACGCCTTCGGGCACTGTTGGCATCCTGCCAAGTATGTTCTCCAGGTTGCGGATGAATCAGTCAACCTCAATGGAGACATAGATAAGGGACTGAGTTGCCTCCCCTCAGAAACTGCAATAGGAGTCATCTATGGGAGAGGAACTAGTAGGTTGTCAACTGACATGGGCTCAGTTGTAGAAGCAACACTTGTACTCTCAGTCACAGCAACATCAATAGAATTAGTCTTGTTCGAACCAACTATATTCTCTTCAGCAACAATCTCTGATTCATCTAAAAGAACATCAATCTCATAATCCTCAACCCTTAGATCATCATCATCAGCAGTCTCGACATCTAATTCATCAACATCTTCTTGATTTGACGGAGCTGTAACCTCTTTGTCAGCAGCCTCTTCTAAAGCATCAGTAGGCACTGACTCTGGGGCTGGAAGGACTGTATCTTGCATCTCTGTCACTGTCTCAGTGGATACACTCAAGGGCACTATGATAGTCGCCACTTGTGGTGCTGCAGACTCCCCCTCAATTTCTGCATGAAGTCCTTCAAGAATTTCACTGGGTGTGGAGTAGGAGTCCTGAGCATAGGAGCATGTCCTTCCTCCTCCACTAGCAAGTTAGGGGCTCCCCCTTGCTTGACTATCCTCCTATCCCATCGCAAGAAGATAGTTGAGTCGATATTCTTTAAGTGATGGATAGGTACTCCTTTGGTCATATCGAACCTGTCACCATCCATCTGATTCAGGTACAGGCTGTTAATCCTTCCAAAGTTGGGTGTGCAGAGACTGTCTTTTATTTTCTCGAACAACATCACACCCCAGTCCATTCTCTTTCTGCAGATAATTGTGACTAGGATCTTGAACATTTCTGAAGACAGATAGTCGTGTGAACTAGTCTTAAAAAGTAACACTTTGCCAATATCTGATAGTAGCTTCTCTTCTTCGTTCATTCCTTTTCTTTTAATGGCCTTGGTGCCTCTGGGTAGTCCACAGAATAGTAGAACTCTTGCAAAATCATCCTCATTGAGGTAATCGGCTTCTTCACAAGCTGGAAGCCGCAAATACCAAGTGAGGAGTGAAGCTTTGACTTTGACTTAAGTCTTTTGTACTTTGCTCTTGATAACTATATCTTCGTGTTGGAGCTTCACATTGTGGAAAAATTCAAGAACATCCATGTCCAAAACTTTGCATGGGTGTTCTAGGACGAAGGAGAGTCCAGCAGTATCCAACATTATAATGACATTCCGGAATTCATCTGAAGCAAGAGCAAACCTTATGCGGACCAACTCTCCTCCCCCTAGCAATCCACTGGTGCATCTAGGAGCCATGGAGAATCAAGAACAGGAATCTGGAATTGGAAAACTGTAGAACTGTTGCTTGTCGGAAATGGCGAAACCGAGGTTGTCGGGAGCACACCATGGCAAAAAATAGGCGGGTCAGTCACGTTCTTCAGTCGGTTATGGCTTGGAAGATGATCAAATCCTAATAATGAAGATGGAACCCTGTCAACCAGCAAGTCGGCGGATAGTTTCGTCGAACTGTTTAGTAATCCGAAAATTTGAAGTCTGTCTCGGTTCCCCCCCCCCCTTTACTATTCAACTATATATATAGAGACACACACACACACACACACACACACACACACACACATTTAATTTAAAAATTGTCAAGAAGGCGCGTACGGCGTACCTGACTTCACGGCTCTTTTGAATCCAATATAGAAGTTTGCAATTTGTCCTAAGTTGAATTTGGCGAGAATCACCAGAAGCTTAGTCAGATTCGGTGAGTATCCAATGATATCCGATGAATCAGCGAGTTTGATGTCCGATATTAGCCGAATTTGCCTTGGAAAATTACTGCTTTCCTGAAGTAATTCCTGATAGATTTCCTCTTTCTTGCTTGGTCTTCGTTATGAGTCGATATTTAACATACCTATTTCTGTTATGAAAAATGAAAACTTGGCCTCGTCCAGCAGTTTCATGAAAAAATCTGCGACCTGCTTGTCCGTCGGGACATAGCTGAGGGCTATGTGCTTGTTCTCCACATGCTCCCAGATGAAGTGATAGCACACCATGATGTGTTTTGTCTGGCTGTGTGAGATTGGATTGTTTGCGATCGCTATTGCACTGGATGAGTTGCAATACATTGGAATCTCTTTAAACTTCAAGTTATAGTCTTCTAATTGATTTCAGATCCATAGAAGCTGTGCGCAACAACTACCGACGGAGATATATTCTGACTCGACAGTAGAAGTTGCCACACAATTCTGCTTATTACTGCTCCATGACATAAGCCGTCTTCCGAGGAATTGACACGTCCCGGAAGTGCTTTTCCTATCTTCCCTGCTTCCTGCAAAGTTGGCATCTGAAAAACCAATTAGCCCGACATCATTATTTCTCGAGTACCATAAGCCAAGATTGGGCATACCCTTAAGGTATCTTAAAATTCACTTTGCAGTGATGTAATGAGATTCCTTAGAGTTCACCTGAAATCTAGCGCAGACACATATTGCAAACATTATATCTGGTCTACTGCAATGAGGTAGAGCAAGGATCCAATTATGCTTCTGTACTTGGTTTCATCAAAAGGTTTCCCTTTCTCATCCTTGTGCAGAGACACAGTTGAACCCATTGGAGTTCTTATAAAGGTTGCGTTCTCCATTCCAAATTTCTTAAGAATCTCCTTGGTGAATTTTGTTTGAGAGATGAAAATTTCATCTTTAGATTTCTTCACCTGAAGTCCTAAGAAATACTTCAGCATTCTCATACTGCTCATTTCAAACTTTCCTTGTATAAGTTTGGAAAATGTTTTGCAAAGGTTGTCTTCCGTAGAGCCAAAAATAATATCATCGAGATAGTTTTGCATTAGCAAAATCTTGCCTTTAACTTCCCTAAGAAATGATGTCTTGTCTATCTTTCCCCTTGTGAATTTGTTCTCAAAAAGAAAGTTAGACAACATCTCATACCAAGCTCGAGGAGCTTGCTTTAAACCGTATAAAGCTTTATTTAAAGAATAAACATGCTCAGGGAATTGAGAGTTTACAAAACCTGGGGGTTGCACTACGTATACTTCCTATTTCAGATTCCCGTTGAGGAATGCCGACTTCATGTCCATTTGGTAGACAATGAAGTCTTTGAGGGCAGCAAACGTAAGAAACAACCTGATCGCCCCGAGCCGAGCCACTAGAGCAAAGGTCTAGTCGAAGTCGATCCCCTCTTCTTGTATGTATCCTTGTACTACAAGTCTGGCCTTGTTCTTGATGATTACTCTGTGTTCGTCCAGCTTGTTTCTGAATATCCACTTGATGCTGAACACGTTCTGTCCCTTTAGCCTGGGTACCAGCTCCCAGACTTTGCAATGATCAAATTGATTGAGCTTCGCTTGCATTGCCAATATCTAAGAAGCATCCTTGTTTGCCTCTTCAAACTTCTTTGGCTTAACCTGAGATAGAAAACTAAGATGCATAATCTCATTTGCTATACCTCTTTTGGTTCTGACGTCGTCACCTAGCTATTCTATTATTTGATCAACTGGATGATCTCTTAGGTGTTTGAACCCTAGATTCCTTGCTCTCCCTCCAACAGGCTATGCAACATTCGGTGCATCCTCTATAGGTTGTGGCAATTATTCCTCTAGCGGTTCTTCATCCACCAAGCCTGGATTGACGAGCTTGACTGAGCTTGGAGCTTCTTCCTTGATAGCTTCATCCAAGCTTAGCTCCTTGAACCTGGTACCTACATCTACACCAATAACACTAGACGAGCTGCTTTAGAGGAGGCTTGTCTCATCAAATAAAACATTTATTGACTCTTCTATGACCAGAGTTTTTTCATTGAAAATCCTATATGCCTTACTATGTCTACTATAAATTACAAAACTATCTTCAAAACGCTTTTCACTAAACTTTGCACGGTAATACTTCCCATTATTAAGTACGAAGCATTTACTTCCAAATATTCTAAAATATGATACAAGTCGGTTTTCTGCCCTTCAATAGCTCATATGGGGTCTTACGATAGCTTTTGTTGATGAGTGCTCTGTTTTTCATGTGACAAGCCATGTTGACTGCTTCTGCCCAGAAGTACTCCGGAAGTGAAGCGTCGTTCAATATAGTTGTACATGCTTCAATTAGGGTTCTATTCCTTTTCAAAGCGAATCCATTTTATTGTGGAGTGCACGAGGAGGAAAACTCATGAAAGATACCTTGACTTTCACAGAGTCCTGTCATGGCATCAGACTCAAACTCTGTTCCGTGGTCACTTCTGATTTTGACCACTGAGCAGTTCAGTTCGTTCTGAATTTGCTGGACAAAATTGGTGAAAGACTCGAAGGTGTCTGACTTGTGTTTCAGAAAGAACGCTCAAGTAAAACGCGACTAGTCATCAACAATTACTAATAGGTATACCTTACCTCCTAAGCCGTAAATTGGCTTAAGACCGAATAACTCCATATGAAGTAAGTATAAACTTCTTGAAGAATCATTTTCAGCAATACCCTTGAAGGTAGCCCGTATCTGCTTACCCATTTGATAAGAGTGACATGGACTCTCTTTGAGGCACTTAATGTTGGGGACATCATGCACTAAGTTGTGAGAAAATAGCATATTTATAGTTTTGAAATTAATATGTGCTAATCTCTTGTGTCATTGGTCATAGAGAGACCTACTACTTTTATCTAGAAAACACACTGGGGTAGAACTGTCGAAACAAAGAAAGTTCAAACAAAAAATATTTCTGCTCTGAGTGCCTGTTAAGATCGTCTCCAAATTTGTAGATGATTTTATCAAACACTTGTCCTTGCAGAACTCAACTATATAGCCTTTGTCACGTAGTTGACTTATGCTTATAAGATTATGGTGTAATCCTTCAACATAAGCTACGTTTGTGAAAGAGACTACTCCATTGGAAATCATACCATAACCCTTTATTGTTCCCCTATCTGACCCTCCAAAGTTCACTTTTGTCCGTATTCGATTGGGGTGTACTCAAGTAAAAGGCTTCTTGTCCCGGTCATGTGCCGAGAGCATCCACTATCCAAATACCAGATCAGATTTTTGGTGGCCTTTGGATGTACTTGCAAAAACAGATCATTTTACCTTACGAACCCAAACATATTTGGGTCCTTAGTTCCTACTCATCATAATACCTCTAGGAACATTAACCATACGAGTGGTCGGTCTCGCATTGCCAACTCGTGAAGTTATATAACTAGCCGGATTGTATCAATAATCTATGCCAAATGACCAATTTTGTCACAACACCAACAGTCAAACCTATGGTACCTCCTTTTGTACTCCTGCTTTACCCTTTTAATGTGAGGTCCAACAGGGGCAACATTCTTAGAGGTGGAGTCCTCTTGATTACATCATACACAGGAGCTCCCCATCTCCTTAGCCTTAGGTACAACCTTTTGCCTTTTGGTGCCTTCTGAATATTGTGTCCATAGACATATGGACCATAACTCTTAATTTGAATTTATTCAAATGGCTCTTTGAAAACACTAGCACCATAGTCACGAGGCCGGGTCCATCCCTGGTATCTATTCTTGGGCTCTACAAAAGTAGCCCTAACATGATGACCATAGGGCGAATCAAGGTCAAACTTATTCATTGGGAAGATTACCTTCCTAAACAAGGGTTGACACATGGGTGCCTTCTCCTTTTCTTTGGCACTCGCTTTCTTGGCAGCCTTTCCCTTTTCTGCTATGTGGCCAAGACCACTACCCTTCTTCTGTGCTGAAAACTCATCATTGAGAGGGAGAATAGTATTCGGCTTGGAGTATCTCTCAACGAGTTTTCTCTCTACCACAAGCTTCTCTTCCAGCCATCAAGATATTTTTCTTTCAGAGTCAATGTCTCAGCAGAGACCTTGAGTTCCTCTTTCAAGGAGTGGACTTCATCTCTGAGAGGAAGTAGTTTTGCAATTTTTCCTTTAGATTAGTTTCCACTGCCTTGAGTAAGGCAATCTCTTTTAATTGCTTACAGACTACCTTATGGCATTTGTCGAAACCTTTAATAGGTGCTTGTACTGAGCCATTAATTCTGATTCGTCCTCATTAGAATAATAACCTTCATGACCATTAGTGGACGTTTCATACTCAGAGAGTATGGTGTGCGAATTTACCTTCCCATGGTACACAGAGTATGTAACACCTCCGTCCGTTACAGGAAATATAATGGAGGGTCCGGCCGGGGCCCCACACCATATTCCATAAACAGGCAATAACCTAGGTCTTCGAGTCAGTTGGACATAATGCGGATAGGGTTCAGCCTTTGCATGTTGCTCAAATCGTTAGTTTAGAAGCAAAGACATGACGCGGGTCGGCTTCCCCTTGCCCGTTCGGCATGATGGCCTAAAGAGCTCGTAGCTCACACATTCCACATTGTCTGCAAGAGACTGGCTTTACAATCAAAAGGGTATCTGGGAACTATCGTCGGCGATACTCACTATCGTCGGGCGTTAACAATAGAACTCACATTCTGTATCAGACCCAACAAAAACCATGCAGTAACCTACAGTTCCAGAAACACTGGACTTTCACAGTACACAGCACAAATAGCTCACCAAGAGCTATCGCTGTTGGCGATACTCACTATCGCTCAGAGATATCCAACAGGTCTTAAAACCATGGAATTTCATGGGTATTTTCCTAGAGTGGAACTTCAGTACTTCCTGCTACTTTCAGTTTACAGGTACAACACCGCAGACTTCGTAAACTACTCGTTTATACTCGAAGTCTTCTCCTATACGCAAAATAAACATCACTAATCCAGATCAACCTGTCCAGATGGGCTTCACACAGCATGTCTATTCCGTACTACACATTTTAGGATCTATATACAAGACTCACTAGGGATTTCACAAATCGATCCAAAGGAATTACCTCAATTCTCCACCTTTTGGTGGGGGATTCCATGCATATTCCAAAAGAAGGACTTCACTTGTTCAAAAAGGAAGATCGTTACCCTTGTAATCTTCTTTGGAGCCATGACGAAGCTTTTTTACTCAGATGGAAAAGAGCACATCACTTCCCTATTTACGGATCTAGCCATGGCTTTGACTTCTATTACCGAATCTCCTCCAGCATGCTCACAAAGATCAGCCCAACTCTTCATTAGCTTTTTATTTTCAAGAGCTTTGAATGAAAGGAAGAAAGAAAGTGAGAAGATTTACTTCTCATTCCTCCACTCCTCTGGTTAAGTGACCACAAGATTAATCTTAGCCACAGGCCTATTCCATCAAGAGAAATGAGTGGCTGCAAAATTAGTTAAAAAGTCAAAGTAGATGTTCTCGCTGCGCGATATCGATATTGTCTGGAGACATTGACTTCAGTCGCTTGATTCCAGTCAACCACTACTCTTTGGCCGCCAATCGGCCATCTGACACGTGTCCATGTCATCTGGCACTATCTCCGGCTATATCCACTATCGCCGACGCGACATCAAGCCAATGGCTCACTCAACGCTTTCGGGCATTGAGTGTGTTGATGTAACACCCCCTATCCGTCGCATAGCATATAGACGTAGGTCCGGCCAGGGCCCGACGCCATACACTACAGACAGACTGGGTGGTTACTCAATGGAAACCATCCAACTAATCATAACGTCCTACACAGCAGAAGCAGTTTATAAGTTGAAATAAAGAACCCAGCACTAAAACATGAATGTCCACTAGAATAGCCAACCAGGAATGAAGTACATACACCAGTACTGGCCTTAAGGCCTTACAAAATGGTTTACTTAATGTTACATGATTTTCAAACCACGGCACGCAGGCCGGTCATACGTGAATAAAGCAGTAAACACACCAAATAGGCCTTCAAGGGCCGGCTTCGCAATTTGGGCTTTAGCCCGCTATTGTCCGCTTGGTCCAGCAGCACCTGCAAGCAACATAACCACCACACGGTGGCAAACAAAAAGGCAACGGTCAGCAATGCTGACCAAATTATAACGATCCCGCCCCCAACTCGGGGCGGCGATGCTCCTTCCCTGCAATTTTATTAGCACAAGCGAGCAATATAATAATATTCATTTCATCACAGGCGTAGGCTCAAACGGCCACACACCCCGTGCACTCAGGGCACATTCTCGGTGAACCGGTCGATGTCACGTCAGTTAAAGCCATAGACATTCCGGACCCACCACCGCCACTTTGACGGCCAAATATATGAGCAATTTGTCTTCCCGGCATGGGTCACGACAATTTAAGCCATAGACCGTCGAAGTCTCTCATCTATGCCAATGGCAAGTGTCACATAACCTTAGGTCTCTTTAACCAGAACGACATAGAAATGGGTACGGTTCCATCTAACCCGTGCTCATGTCGCAACGATAATTTAAGCCATATGCGCAGGTCAAAATTCTCCCGAGTCCCATTTTCGTCACACAATTTCACATAACTCGGTTATATTCAAGTTGGCTCTCAGGCCTCCATGTTGGCAAGATCACGCATCCGCCCAGTTTTCCCGGTGCACCTTAAGGTTAATCCCCAAGGCTCCCTGTTGCAATCTACCGTGTAGAAAACCCGAAAAACAACCAATAGCACGGAGTCTTCTCCGGCATTTATGCAATGCAATATCACCGATCCAGATCAACATGTCCGGGTAGGCTTCACACATCATGCCTATGTCCGTTCTCGCTTACGGACTCTAAATAACAAGGACTTCACATATCTACCCGAAGGAACGCCTCCAACTCACCGCAAACTCGCGAGAGCGGGCTTCCTATGCAAAGAAGGAGAGCTACTCATGCTCAAGAAGAGAATCATTACCCTTGCGTTATTCTTTAGCGCCATGGAAAAGTATGTGGATGAAAAGCACCGCACTCTCTTCGCCTCCGTGGATCCGGAGTCGGCTCGCGATTTGGAGCTTCGAAGCTCCTCCAATGGCCGGATCTAGCTTCTTCTCCCTTCCTTGGCTCTCCTCTCTCTCTAAGCTTTAGAAAGATAAGAACTCATGAAAAGTGAGGGTTTCTAAGGCCCAATCTCGGGTATATCCCATCAGGAACAACCACCAACCATTGGGATCATCAATTAAAGAAACGAACGGCTTTAATTCGGGACTGAAATGTCCAATCTGGATCGCACACGGCCTGGCACACGCCCGTGTCCAGGGCCGTGTACCTCATTCGCCGTCAAAATCGACACGCCTGGAACAACATACGGGCATCGAACACGCCCATGTTCGACCTGACACGCCCGTGTTCCACCTGACAAGGCCGTGTGGCCGGCCGTGTACCCCCATCGATTTTCCCCGAAAACAACCCGAGCACTGCACGGGTTCTAAGACGCGCCCGTGTCCTTGCCCGTGTCACCTCAACACGCCTGGGCTCCAGGCCGTGTACACGGTCTCGACACTCGACACTTCGTCGAGCGAAGATCGTCGACCTAACGACACGACCTTGGACACGCCCGTGTCCTAGGCCGTGTGCCTTGTCTCGACACATCGTCGAGCAAAATGTCGACTTCCCGGGATGAGTGTCGACACGGGTCGACACGCCCTGCGACACGCCCGTGTCGCAGGCCGTGTGCCATGTCTCGACACTTCGTCGAGCGTAGAGTGTCGACTTCGCGGGCTAAGTGTCGTCACGGGTCGACACGCCCTGCAACACGCCCGTGTCGCAGACCGTGTGCCATTTCTCGACACAATGTCGAGAGCAAAATGTCGACTTCCCGGCTGAGTGTCAACACAAGCTTGACACGCCCTGGGACACGCCCGTGTCCCAGGCCGTGTGCCTGCAGCCAGAACCCAAAACTAGCCCAAAACGTCCCCCGTCGCTCTTTTGAGTTTCCGGGCGTTACAACTCTCTCCCTCTTAAAAGAATTTCGTCCACGAAATTATATAGAAGGAAAGACATGTACAAAACCAAAATTTGTACCTGAGCGGAACAACTCCGGATACTCGTCAAGCATAATCTGCTCTCGCTCCCAAGAGAGCTCCTCACGACCGCAATTGACCCACCGGACCTTGACCATCCTGATCTCGTTATTGCGTTGCCGCATGACCTCCGAGTCCTCAATCCGTACGGGCTTGACCTTTGTCGTCAACCCACTATCAACCGGTGCTTGATCGACCGCGATCACTCGTGTAGGCTTTGGCACCGCCTTCTGTAGCACCGAAATATGGGATACATCATGTAGACCACTAAGCTCCACTGAAAGCTTCAATTGATAGGCCGCTTCACCAACCCACTCCAGAACCTCAAACGGCCCAAGGTACCTCGGGCTTAGCTTTTTCAATCACCGCACCCGCGAGACACCCTTGGACGGCTTGATCTTTAAGTACGCATAGTCGCCCACGGTGAACTCCACGTTCCTGTGCTTGACATTATAGTACTTCGCTTGCCGGTCCTGAGCGATAAGCAACCTCTCTCGAATTCTTCGCACCAACAAAGTAACATCCTCCACTTCGAATCGCTTACACAACTTGACTCACCCGTTTCCAGCCAGGACAACGGCGTGCGACATCTTCTACCATATAAAGATGGTCTTCCCATTGCTTTCAAAGTCCAAGACACACATGCGGAGCATGCTTTCCATAATTCTATTGACCATCTCGGTCTGCCCATCCGTTTGCGGATGAAAGGCTGTGCTAAATTTTAACTTTGTCCCCAACATTTGCTGCACAAGCCTCCTACCATTGGACGTGAACCGCCCTTCTCGGTCACTCACGATGCTGCGGGGAACATCATGAAGCCGTACTATATTATCCACATATAGTTTTGCCAGCGTCTCCACCGGATCATCCTTCCTCTGCGGAATGAAATGCGACACCTTCGTTAACTGATCTACGACCACCCGAATGGCGTCGTTTTCCCCTTTTTCAACCGTGGCAAACCGTGCACAAAGTTCATAGAGATGTCGTCGAATTTCCACTCCGGAATAGGCAAGGACTTAAGAAAACCTCCCGGCTTTTGGCACTCCGCCTTCACCAAGGCGCAAGTTTGGCACTTCGCTACGCATAGCGCCACATCTTTCTTCAAACCCGGCCACCAAAACAGTTTCTTTACATCGCGGTACATCTTCGTGCTCCCCGGGTGAATCGAGTACTTGGTATGGTGTGCCTCGTACAACACTTCCACCCGCAAATTGCCTGCACTTGGGACGCACAGACGACCGTCTTTCCAACGCAATCCGTCCTCCACAACGAATTGGGAATTTGACTCATCCAGAGCTTCTACAATGAACTGCTTCATATGGACATCCATATCCAAAGCCTGCCGAATCCGATCAGCCAGGTCATATTGTACTTCAGTCCAATTCAGTACTACTTCAGCACTTGATTGCCTATCCACACAAACAATCTCTAACGCCTCCCACTCCCGCACCAACCGCTCATCATGCATCGATATCCAATTGGCTTGAGCTGGGGCTCGACGACTCAACGCGTCCGCAACCGTATTGCCTTTACCAGGCACGTAGTGGATCTTGAATGTATAGTCTCCCAAGAACTCCATCAATCTATGCTGCCGCATTTTTAGATCCTTCTGATCAATCAGATACTTCACGCTCTTGTGACCGGCGTAGAGATCCATTTTCACACCGTACAAAATTATGCCTCCACATCTTCAAGGCAAAACTCACGGCCACTAACAACAAGTCATGGACCGGATAGTTCCTCTCGTGCACTTTTGGCTGTCTCGCGCCATAAGCTATTACACTTCCGTGTTACAGTAGCACGTAACCCAAACCGCTGCCCGAAGCATTGCTATTAAATCTCATTGCCTTCGGTCCCACTCGGCGATGGTAGCGTGGGCGTCGTGGTCAACCGACATTTCAACTCCTCAAAAGCTCGCGCACACTCCGGCGTCCAAAAGAACTTCTGCTCCTTCCTCGTCAAAGTAGTGAGGGGTAACGCTATCCGCGAGAAGTTCTCTACGAAGCGCCTGCAATAGCCGGCAAGCCCCAGAAAGCTCCGAACTCCTGCTACCGTATAAAGCTCAGGCCACTCCCGCATCGCAACAATCTTTGTCGGATCCACTGCAATACCTTCCTCACTCACTATAAGACCGAGGACGCCACTGAGGATGACCAAAACTCTCACTTCGAGAACTTGGCATACAACTGATTCCTCCTTAGCGTCTCCAAAACCAAAAGAGGATGCTTGAAGTGATCTTCCTTACTCTGCGAGTACACCAGAATATAGTTGACGAAGACGATCACAAAATGGTACAAGTACTCCCGGAAGGTCCTGTTCATCAAATCCATGAACACTGACGGCGCGTTAGTCAGCCCAAACGGCATGACCGTAAACTCGTAGCGCTTGTATCCTGTACTGAACGTTAACTTAAGGATATCACTCTCCCTTATCTAATTTAGAGTACGTCGTTGGCCCGACCAACTGATCACAAAGATCATCGATCCTTGGGATTGGGTACTTGTTTTTTTCCATCAACTTGTTGAGCTCCCGATAATTAATACATAGCCTCAAGCTTCTGTCCTTCTTCTTAATAAAGAGGGTCGGTGCGCTCCAAGGCGAAGGACTTGGACGCACATACCCTTGCTCCAACAACTTTTAGAAGTTGCACCTTCAGCTCTGCCATTTCCTTAGGCGCTAGCTGATATGGAGAGCGTGACACAGGGTTTGCACCTGGTACTAGCTAAAACATGAAATCTATCTCCCGTCGAGGCGGGGCTCCAGGAAGATCTCTAGGGAACACATCAGAGTACTCCGATACCAGTGAAATATTAACCAACGCGGGCTTCGGCTTTACAACCTCCACTAGTGTACAGAACAGCTCTACACTAGCACGAACCGCATTCACCACCTGAAGAGCAGACGCCAACGTCTTGCTCGACCTCTTCGAGCCCGTAAAGGTCGTCTCACGACTAGCTCCCAGCTTGACTTCCTTTCTACCACAATCGATATAGGCTTGCTGCTCCGAGAGCCAGTCCATGCCAAACATTACGTTGAACTCCCCTAGCGGTAGTAACGATACTTGGAAGTCAAAGTCTTGGCTCCCTGACCACACCTAAACGCAACAGATACTACCCGCGCGCATTGATCGCCATTGGATCATAACACATCCAATTTGTCTCTTACCATCGAAGGAGGTACTCCGACGCGTAAAGACAATTCCTACATAAAGGAATGTGAAGCTCCCTAAACGAACGGTGCTCTCGCAGATAAAGTAAAGTCGTAACAAAGCTTAGCACAAGTAGTTCTAAGCTAACATGCACAAGGGCGACAAGTATTTAAGGCAAAACTATATTTAAACCATACCTGCCCTTACGACGGCGTGCTTTCTCTCGGACTTGGGACGTCCGCTCCAGCATTCTCGGGCAAAGTGCCCCGGCTTTCCACAAGTGAAACATGCGCTCGGGGTTCGACCCGTAGTCACCCCAGAAGCACCAGAAGGAGCTTGACCCGAAGTCCTACGCTTCTTATACCATTTTTGATATCCAGACTTTGAGGTATTCGGCACTTTGAATGTCGTCTCCTTTGCACTAAAGTCCTTGACTGATCCTGACATAGCTTTCTTGGCCTTCTGAGCACCTTTCCAACAGTCTCGGGCAAAGTGCCCTTTCTTTCCACAAGTAAAACATGTGTAAGTAGCATTGCTAGTCCATGTCATAACCCCCTTCTCCAGCATTCCAACGGATGCAACCCTTATTGGGCTTGCATAGTTCGATACCATGGTCGCTGGCATCGGGAGGGTCTTCCTCAAATCTGCCTCCAAAGATCTAGCTGATTCCACCAAGGCTCGGAATCCCAATAACTTTGGTCCTAGCAGTAGAACTCGTAACTCGGCGCGCAGGCCATTATAAAACCTATCGACTATAGCTTACTCATTATCCAGCTCGAAGCATGGGTAGCGGCTTATCATAAGAAATGCTTGCAAATATTCCTCAACTGTGTGCGCTCCCTGCACTAAATGCATATTCAGCTGCAGCCCCGATGGTCTACCAAAGGTCATCTGCTCCATCACGCCAACCGACGTTGAAGCCACAACAGGGGCGCAAGGTTGTACATTTCCTCCAAGCTGTACACCCGTCACAGCGAACACTGCTTCTACGATCCTTCTAACAGTTTCATACGAAGGAGGAGTCTCAAACACCTCACCGGGTGCACTATGCTCCTCATAAACCGGACATTCTGGCGGTCCAGCACCGCTTCCGGTCACCTATAGTGGTACAAAACACTGTTAAGCGACCAAATAAAATTGCGAACAGCAATTATAGGAACACGCAGGTTCCTCAAACACGTGTATTTTCATTCCTAAGTGGACATTCATGGGTTCTTTTACCGTTATAACGATGACGCACACAATGTGCTCACCACCCCTTAAAAAGAATTCGTCCACGAATTCATGTTAAGCCCGACCAAAACCAGTAGTCTGATACCAAATTGTAACACCCCCTATCCGTCGCATAGCATATAGCAGTAGGTCCGGCCGGGGCTCGACGTCATACACTACAAACAGACTGGGTGGTTACTCAATGGAAACCATCCAACTAATCATAACGTCCTACACAGAGCATTCTAGCGGAAGCAGTTTATAAGTTAAAATAAAGAACCCAGCACTAAATCATGAATGTCCACTAGAATAGCCAACCAGGAATGAAGTACATACACCAGTACTGGCCTTAAGGCCTTACAAAATGGTTTACTTAATGTTACATGATTTTCAAACCACGGCACGCAGGCCGGTCATACGTGAATAAAGCAGTAAACACTCCAAATAGGCCTTCAAGGGCCGGCTTCGCAATTTGGGCTTTAGCCCGCTATTGACCGCTTGGTACAACAGCACCTGCAAGCAACATAACCACCACACGGTGCCAAACAAAAAGGCAACGGTCAGTAATGCTGACCAAATTATAACGATCCCGCCCCCAACTCGGGGCGGCAATGCTCCTTCCCTGCAATTTTATTAGCACAAGCAAGCAATATAATAATATTCATTTCATCACAGGCGTAGGCTCAAACGGCCACACACCACGTGCACTCAGGGCACATTCTCGGTGAACCGGTCGATGTCACATCAGTTAAAGCTATAGACATTCCAGACCCACCACCGCCACTTTAACGGCCAAACATATGAGCAATTTGTCTTCCCGGCATGGGTCACGACAATTTAAGCCATAGACCGCCGAAGACTCTCATCTATGCCAACGGCAAGTGCCACGTAACCTTAGGTCTCTTTAACCAGAACGACATAGAAATGGGTACGGTTCCATCTAACCCGTGCTCACGTCGCAACGACAATTTAAGCCATATGCGCAGGTCAAACTTCTCCCGAGTCCCATTTTCGTCACACAATTTCACATAACTCGGTTATGTTCAAGTTGGCTCTCAGGCCTCCATGTTAGCAAGATCACGCATCCGCCCAGTTTTTCGGGTGCACCTTAGGGTTAATCCCCAAGGCTCCCTGTTGCAATCTACCATGTAGAAAACCCAAAAAATAACCAATAGCACGGAGTCTTCTCCGGCATTTATGCAATGCAACATCACCGATCCAGACCAACATGTCCGGGTAGGCTTCACACATCATGCATATGTTCGTTCTCGCTTACGGACTCTAAACAACTGGGACTTCACATATCTACCCGAAGGAACGCCTCCAACTCACCGCAAACTCGCGAGAGCGGGCTTCCTATGCAAAGAAGGAGAGCTACTCATGCTCAAGAAGAGAATCGTTACCCTTGCGTTATTCTTTGGCGCCATGGAAAAGTATGCAGATGAAAAGCACCGCACTCTCTTCGCCTCCGTGGATCCGGAGTCGGCTCGCGATTTGGAGCTTCGAAGCTCCTCCAATGGCCGGATCTAGCTTCTTCTCCCTTCCTTGGCTCTCCTCTCTCTCTCTAAGCTTTAGAAAGATAAGAACTCATGAAAAGTGAGGGTTTCTAAGGCCCAATCCCGGGTATATCCCATCAGGAACAACCCCCAGCCGTTGGATCATTAATTAAAGAAACGAACGTCTTTGATTCGGGACTGAAATGTCCAATCTGGATCGCACACGGCCTGGCACACGCCCGTGTCCAGGGCTGTGTGCCTCATTCGCCGTCAAAATCGACGCGCCTGGAACAACACACGGGCATCGAACACGCCCGTGTTCGACCTGACACGCCCGTGTTCCACCTGACACGGCCGTGTGGCCGGCCGCGTACCCCCATCGATTTTCCCCCAAAACAACCCGAGCACTGCACGGGTTCTAGGACACGCCCGTGTCCTTGCCCGTGTCACCTCAACACGCCTGGGCTCCAGGCCGTGTACACGGTCTTGACACTCGACACTTCGTCGAGCGAAGATCGTCGACCTGACGACACGGCCTTGGACACGCCCGTATCCTAGGCCGTGTGCCTTGTCTCGACACATCGTCGAGCAAAATGTCGACTTCCCGGGATGAGTGTCGACACGGGTTGACACGCCCTGCGACACGCCCGTGTCGCAGGCCGTGTGCCATGTCTCGACACTTCGTCGAGCGCAGAGTGTCGACTTCGCGGGCTAAGTGTCGACACAGGTCGACACGCCCTGCGACACGCCCGTGTCACAGGCCGTGTACCATGTATCAACACAATGTCGAGAGCAAAATGTCGACTTCCCGGCAGAGTGTTGACACAAGCTTGACACGCCCTGGGACACGCCCGTGTCCCAGGCCGTGTGCCTGCAGCCAGAACCCAAAACTGGCACAAAACATCCCCCGTCGCTCTTTTGAGTTTCGGGGCGTTACAGTTGAACTCATTCAACACTTTGAGGTGTTGAGTGCATTGCTCTCAGTCAACGCTTTCCCTCTATCGCCCAGGCGATACCTACTATCGTCTGATGTTATCGAAGCTAGTAGCTCACTAAACACTTCTAGGCGTTGAGCTCACTCAACGCTATAAGGCATTGAGTGTGTTGAGAGCTGGGCTATCGCCGTGCGATACCCAATAACGCCACACGATAGTCTCTTAATCAATGATTCGTTGAAAGGTGTCGAGTGTGCTTAGCTCACTCAATGCTTTTTAGCATCGAGTGTCATCGCTATTGCCCTGATGATACCCGCTGTCGCCCGGCGATAGCCACTAAAAGTTCTGCTGTCAAATTTGGGGTGTAACAACCCTCTCTTCCTTACAGAAATTTCATCCCAAAATTTTTATACATCTAAAAGGGAAAAATACAGCAACTTAGTTGTTATAACATTCAAAATCCTAAGTTACAACATCACTATACAAACAACTTGGGATATTCCTCATGCATGATCTGCTCACACTCTCATGTCATCTCTTCATGGCCACAGTTATCCTACTGGACTTTGACCATCCCGATTATCTTGTTTCGTAGTTGCTTGACCTTTGTATCCTTGATCCAAATGGGCCAAATTTTCGTCGTCAGCTGACTATCGACCGGTACTTGATCATTCACAACCACTTGAGCTGGTTCTTTCACAGCTTTTCACAACACTGATATGTGAAACACATCATGCAAGGCACTTAGCTCCGTAGATAGAGCTAACTGATAGGCAGCTTCTCCAACTCGCTCAACCACTTCAAACGGACCAAGATATCGCGGACTCAACTTTTTCAAGCGCCGGATCCTGGATACACCTTTGAAGGGCCTGATCTTCAAGTACACCCACTCGCCAACCACAAACTCCACATTTCAGTGCTTTGCATTGTAGTACTTTGCTTGTATATCTTAGGCTATCAATAGTCGTTCTCGTATAGCATGTATGGTCAAATTTGCATCTTCGACCTCTTTACGCTTATATAGCTTTGACTCACCTGCTCCGCCCAAGCTAACGGTGTATGACACTTCCTACCGTATAAAGATTTAAAGGACGCCATCTGTATGTTAGCTTGATAGCTATTGTTGTAAGCAAACTCAATCATATATAGGTGATCTTCCCACCTCTTCCTGAAATCCAGAGCGCACATATGGAGCATATCTTCCATTGTTCTGTTGGTCCTTTCGGTCTAACCATTCATTTGTGGATGGAAGGTCGTACTGAATTTTAACTTGGTACCCAACAGTTAGTGGATTAGCCTCCAATCACCTGAAGTAAAATGTCCATCTCGGTCACTGCCGATGCTACGTGGCACGTCGTGCAATCGTACGATATTATCCACGTGCAGCTTATCCAATTTTTCCACTGAATCGTCCTTCCTATTAGGTATGAAGTGCGACACTTTGGTTAACCGGTTAATGATCACCCACATGGCATCGTTTCCGCTCTGAGATCTCAGCAGTCCATGTATGAAATCCATTGAAATGTCATCGAACTTCCATACCAGAATTGGTAACGACTTCAGAAAACTTCTATGTTTTTGGCATTCAGCTTTTACCAAGGTGCAAGTATGACATTTTCCACGTAATGGGCTATATCTTTCTTCAAACTTGCCCACCAAAACTCCTTCTTCATGTCCTTGTACATTTTTGTGTTCCCTGGGTGAATTGAGTACCGTGTAAAATGTGCTTCATACATCAATTCCTCGCGAAGTTTACCCACATCCAGGATGCACAAACGACCATCTTTTCGCAAAAGGCAGTCATCCAGGGAGAATTGGGCATTTGACCCATCCACTGCATAGCGTTGTAGACTCTCATTGAGTTTCATTACTCGTCAAATCCTATCCTCAAGGTCATAGTATACCTCCATCCAGTTCAGGCACGCATTTGCAGTAGCATTCTTGTCCACACAAGAGATGTCTAAGGCCTCCAACTCCTATATTAGATGCTCATCATGCATCTGCAACCAACTTGCCCTTGTCGAAGTCCTATGACTCAAGGCATCTGCGACCACATTTCCCTTCCCGGGAGTATAATGGATTTGGAAGGTGTAGTCCCCAAGGAACTTCATCCACCTCTGTTGCCGAATATTTAGATCTTTTTGATCCAAGAGATACTTAATGCTTTTATGGTCCATGAAGATGTCAACATTCACCCCACATAAATAATGACGCCACAGTTTAAGCCCAAAAATCACCGCCGCCAACTCCAAGTCGTGGACGGGATAGTTCCGCTCATGCACTTTCAACTAGCATGAGAAATATGCTATCACTTTTCCGAATTGAAGAAGCACGCAGCCTAAGCCGCTCCTTGATGCATCATTATATATTTCAAAGCCGTCTGAACCACATGGCGACGTCAAGATTGGTGTCGCGGTCAAGAGAATCTTCAGCTCTTCAAAAGCTCGCGCGCACTCTTGCGTCCAAATGAACTTCTGATCTTTACTCGTCAGTGTGGTAAGAGGCAAGGCAATCTGCGAGAAGTTTTTTTAAAAATGTCTGTAGTAGCCCGTCAGTCCAAGGAAACTATAGACTTCTGCTACAATAGACAACACCGGCCACTATCACATCACAACTATCTTTGACGGATCCACCACAATACCTTCTCCACTAGCGACATGGACAAGAAAGGCCACTGATGACATCCAAAACTCACACTTTGAGAACTTGGCATAGAACTTGTTTCTTCTCAGGGTGTACAACACCATCCGTAAATGGTTCGCATGGTCTTATTCAGACTGAGAGTACACTAAAATGTCATCAATAAAGACGATTACAAATAAGTCCCAGTACTCTTGAAATATTATGTGCATTAGGTCCATGACCATCGATGGTCCATTTATTAGCCCAAATGGCATTATAGTGAACTCATAATGACTATAGTGTGTACCAAACGTTGTATTAGGAATGTCGCATTCCTGAATCCTCAAATAGTAATAGCCAGATTTTAAATCCATCTTAGAGTAGATAGTTGACCCCACTAGCTGATCGAACAAGTCATCAATCCTTGGAATCAGATACTTGTTTTTCTCCGTCAGCTTATTCAGTTCTCTATAATCGATGCACAAACGCATGTTACTATTCTTCTTTTTCATAAAGATGACAGGTGCGCTCTAAGGTGACATACTTGGTCATATATATCCCTGCTCTAGCAACTCTTGCAATTGAACTTTCATTTCTGCCATTTCCTTTGGCGCTACACGGTACGGTGAGTGGGCCACAGGTTTCGCACCTAACATAAACTCAATAGAGAAGTCAATCTCCTGATGGGGCGGTAATCCCAGAAGATCCTTAGGAAACTCATCAGCATACTCAGATACAATGGGAACGTCACTCACGCTGGCTTTTGGCTCCACAGCTTTTATAAGCGTGAAGAATAACTTTGCACCCTTATGAACAGCTTTGAAGACTTAGAGAGCAGACATCAACATTTTGCTCGATCCTCACATGCCAGCGAATTTAGTCTCTAGCTCGGTATTCTGCGCCAGTGTGATCTCCTTTGAGTTGCAATCTATCAAGGCACGCTACTCCGAGAGCCATTCATACCAAAGATTACATCAAACTCCGATATCAGCAACACAGATGCTTCCAATCCAAAATCCCAACTTCCTATTCGTACCTCAACGCAGCAAGACTTATTTGCCTGCATCACGCATCTGTTAGGCAACAATATTGATAGGCTCTTTGTCGGCACACAAGTAGGCACTCCAATCCAAGACATGAAGTCCTCAGATAGAAATGAATGTGAAGGACTCATATCAAATAGTGCTCTCGTCGGACAGTCCCGAATAAGGACAAAGTCTAAAACAAACAAATCATTTACAAGCAACGTACAAGGTATGAAGTATAAAAAGCAGTAAAACAGTATCTTAACTCGTATCTGTGACGACATCACTTTGATTGGCCTCCTGTTGGCCAAGGTTGTACACCCTTGGCTGAGCTGGAGCATACTGGGATGAAGTGGACTCCACCGCCTTTCCTTTTTCAGCATACGTTGCCCTGTCTTCTTATGACCTTTTAGAGGACCACTCCGATAGTGACGGGCTATATGGCCCACCTTTCCACAAGTATAATATGTCTGAGGGCCTTGCCCAAACGTTGCTTCAGACACAACTGTGGAAGGAGACTGTCCCGAAGACTTGGACTTTCTACCCCATTTCATTCGATAGTTCGATTTTTCCGGGTGCTGCACTTTGAACTCAAGCTTTGTCACAGCCAAGTCCCTTTTTCCCTACACCCTTTTCATGTCTTTCTCCAGCGCATGGGTCGTATC
This sequence comes from Platanthera guangdongensis, assembly GCA_039583875.1. Classification (NCBI taxonomy): domain Eukaryota; kingdom Viridiplantae; phylum Streptophyta; class Magnoliopsida; order Asparagales; family Orchidaceae; genus Platanthera; species Platanthera guangdongensis. The sequence continues at coordinate 202,418,599 of CM077163.1, read as the reverse complement.
CACCAATGCTTGAAACTCTTAGTTAACCAAACTCGAGAGCATGAATCTTAGCTCATCCTGCAGCCCTTCATAGAACCTATTGGTTTTACACTCTTCTTCAACAAAGATAGACTCTGCATAGTGTCTCAATCTCGTAAACTCATGTAGGTAGGTATCAACACTACTTTCTCCCTGAGTTAGATGTTGAAATCCATTTTCCATGGCTATGTACTGCGCGACAGCAGAATGCTTTGCCAAGAACAGTCTCAAAAACTCCTCCATTGAGACCTCTGTTAGTTGTCTGGCTGCTAAGTGGTGCAGCTCTATTTCATCCCACCAAAGCTGAGCCCCTCCTTCCAACAGGAAAGTGACCAATGTGACTTTCTATTCCTCCTCAGTTCTTAGTTCCATCAAAATTCTTTTGACTCGCGCAAGCCAGCCCTCTGCCTATGTTAGGGTCCCTGTCCCTACGAACGTAGGAGGACTGAAACTCATGAACTACTTCAGTTATCATTCCGCTGCTCGTAGATCTACCACAACCTCAATAGGTGCTAGCCTCACACCAACCTGTACTGGCACCACTACAGGTTGTGTCTGCCTAGTAGGTTGTGCTTGCATCATCGCAAATAATGCCTCAGCAACTAAGCGCACTGTCTCTGCAGAAAGAGGAGGTGTGGCACCTCAGCTGGTGTCACACTCTCATCAGAACGCCGGGGATCAGACTGCCCCATACCACTTCGAGTCTCCTATACGTGTAAAGGACACACTTTAGTGACTTTGCAAAAGCAACAACAACTTTGTAGGAATGAACAGGTTCCTCAAATAGGTGTGTTTGTATTCCTTAGTGGTCATTCTTGAGTTCATTGATGTTATAACGAGACACACTTACACGTGATTGCCACCCCTCAAAAGAAGTCGACCATGAATTCATAGGAGAAATACCAAGACAAGCTGATACAAAATTGTAACACCTTCGTCCGTCATATGAAATATAATAGAGGGTCTGGTCGGGTCCCCACACCATATTCTACAAACAGACAACGGGATTACAGGTTAATATCAAAGACTACTCAAATCCTAACTCAGAGCATTCTAGTGGAAGCTTTAGGGTTGCATGAACTCATACCAATTGAATGTCCACTATATATAAACCACGTCATATATATATATATATATATATATATATATATATATATATATATATATATATATATATATATATATATATATATATATATATATATATATATATCATGAATGTTAATTACAAATACACAAAAATTATGGCCTTAAGGCCTTAAAGTTATACTTCACAAGTGTGGTTTACAAACATCGGCGTGCAGGCCGGTCACATATGAAAAAAAGTAAAACTTCTTCGCTCGGCCTTTGAGGGCCAGCATAGCAGCAAGGGCTTCGACCTGTTATTTCCCGCTCGGCTCTCCAGCACCTGCACAAGGACAATCCACCATAAGGATGGCAAATAAGGCAACAATTAGCATTAAGCTGACCAATTTATAACGACCATACCCCTTTCCAGGGTCAGTGGTAATCCTTCCCTGCAGGCATAACATTTTCACAAGCAGATATATCGCAAGAACATGCACTCGCACATAGTTCAATATATCACAAGATCCATCCTCAACTGTCACCACTCTGTGCACTTAGGGCACCTTTTCGGCGTGCTAGTTTCCCAGGCTACACCACCATTCAGAGGTTCAAGACATGACTGTCAACTTTGAGCATTACTAGTCTTTACGGCATGCAGGCCTAAGACTCACATTATGCGCTCTAACGAGAACAATAACCTAGGTCTTCGAGTCAGTCAGACATAATACAGGTACGTTTCAAGCTTTGCTCGTTGCTCAAATCTTCAGTTCAGAAGTAAAGACATGATGCGGGTCGGCTTCCCCTTGCCCGTTTGGCAAGATGGCCTTAAGAGCTCGCAGCTCACACAAGCCACACTATCTGTAAGAGACTGACATTACAATTAAAAAGGCATTTGGGAGCTATTGTCGGCGATACTCACTGTTGTCAGGCGTTAATAATAGAACTTTCTTTCTGTACCAGACCCAACCAAAACCCTGCAGTAACCTACAGTGCCAGAAAAACTGGACTTTCACAGCACACAGCACAAATAGCTCACCATGAGCTTTCACCGTTAGCGACATTCACAATCGCTCGGCGATATCCAACAGGTCTTAAGACCATAGAATTTCGAGGGTATTTTTCTGGAGTACAACTCCAGTACTTCCTGCTACTTTCAGTTCACAGGTACAACCCCGCATACCCCGTAAACTACTCGTTTATACTCAGAGTCTTCTCTGGTACGTAAAATAAACATCACCAATCTAGACCAACCTGTCCATATGGGCTTCACATAGCATGCCTATTCCATACTACACATTTATGAATCTATATGCAACACTCAGTGGGGATTTCACAAATTGACTCAAAGGAATTCCCTCGATTCTAGACCTTTTGGTGGGGGATTCCATGCATATGCCAAAAGAAGGACATCACTTGTCCAAGAAGGAAGATCGTTACTCTTGTAGTCTTCTTCGGAGTCACGGCGAAGCTTTTCTACCCAGATGGAAAGGATCACCTCACTTCCATCTTCATGGATCTAGCCTTGGCTATGACTTTGATTACTGAATCTCCTCAAACACTCTCACAAAGATCAGCTCAACTCTTCCTTAGCTTCTTCTTTTCAAGAGATTTGAATGAAAGGAAGAGATAAAGTGAGAAGAAGAGAATGACTTCTCATTCCTCCAATCCTCTAGTTAAGTGGCCTCCGGATTAATCTCAACCACATGCTTATTCCATAAATAAAAATGAGTGGCTGCAAAATCAGCTGAGAAGTCAAAGTAGCCTTTATCGTTGTGTGAAATCAATGTTTCCTGGTGACATCGACTTCAGCTGCTTGACTCCAATCAACCACCGCACTTTGGCCGCCGACCGACCATCTGACACGTGTTCATGTCATGTGGCACTATCACCTGGAGATATCCACTATCGCCTACGCGACATCAAGCAAATGGCTCACTCAATGCCTTCAGGCATTGAGTGTGTTGAACTCATTCAACGCTTTGTGGCGTTGTGTGCAATGCGCTCACTTAACTATTTCCCGCTATCGCCGAGGTGATACCCACTGTCGGCCTACATAATCGAAGCTAGTAGCTCACTCAATGCTTCGAGGGGTCGAGTGTGTTGAAATTTGTGAAGTGGAAGTGGGTGACGGGACAGGCCGCGCGGCCTGTGGCGGACAGCCTTGGCGGACTGGGCGGACTGGGCGGACTGAGGTTTGCGGCCTGGTGAGAAGTCTGGTGGAAGCCGGCTGTGTTCTGAGCGGGTTGTTGCATGGAGTCCGCGGTTTGGTGCGGCCTGGTATCTGCGGATAGAGAGGCTTGCGGACTGGTGCTTTGCTCAGTGGTCGCGGGTGCAAGCTTGTGCTGAAAGGCGGGTTGGCTCTTGTCCGCGGGAAGCCTTGCGGACTGGTGTGTCCGCGGTTTGGGCTGTTGCGGACTGAGCTTAGAGCTTGGCTGAGGCCTTGTCGAGCTCTGGTGGCACAGCAGGGAGTTGCTGTGGAGATCGTTGTGGCGGCCTGGGTTTGGAGTCCGGGAGGAAGCTGCTGCATTGGACAAGTGCGAGGAGCTCGCGGACTGGTTGCGGTCTGTGCTAGGGTGTTTGGCGGACGGGACTTTGTGTCCGCCATGCTCGCACTGGCCCTTGATGGTTTTGGACTTGGTCACACATTGTGCCAAGTTCATGGTGTCCGCCGTATCCGCCAAGTCCGCTGTGACCGGGCGGACTGTTGCTGTTTGCCTTTGGTCGTGGACTTGTGGCGGATTGAGGTGTGAGTCTTGCGGACTGCCTCGGGTTGGTGCGGACAGCCATTGAAGAGGGTTTGCTGTCCTGAAGCAGTTGGAGCTTTGCGGGCTGGTGCCTTGTCCGCTTAGCTTAGGCGGACTGGAGAGGGTTCGTCATTGATTGCCTAGCTCCTGGCGGGTTTCCTTGGTATCCGGCTAAGTCCATGCGGACTCAGCAGACGGTGGTTGTATTCGCGCGGACTGAGGGTGGTGTCGCTATCTCTTGGGCGGTGACCACACTCCTCACCTTGCCTATAAATAGGACCCCCCTGGCACATCTACAGCAACCTAAGTAACTTGAGTGAACAGTAAGTTGGGGTGTGCGAAGTGCTGCGGTCTGTGTTTGCCAGTCCGCGCGGATTGTTTCAGGCTGACGGTTTGCTGTGTGCAGGTCGCGCGGATAACTTCAAGGAGCCAGGAGTTTGGCTGTGACTTCGGTCAGTGCTTGGAAGTGTGCGGTCTCTGCGGACTCAGCAGGAGGTCGCTCTGCGGCTTGTCAGTTCTGTTTCATCTTTGCCAGCTTCAATAACCTGTCCGCCGGTTTCAGGCGGGTAGGGGAGTTCCTCAGTTCGGGTTCAGCAGGAGGCGAATAACGGTTTGTCCGCGCGGCCTCGCGGTCTCGGCGGACTCCGTGGTATTCGGCGGTTTGCAGCATAGCTTGGGCGAGCTCAGCGGTCTCGGCGGTCTCGGCGACCTCGCGGTCTCGGCGGACTGGAGTGCTGTCCGCCCGGCTTGGTTTTTGGTTCTTTCTGTTTACAGCTGTAATACTAGCGAAATCATGTCTCGCTATGTATGCCTCGGATTGTAAAGAAGTGAATGCATAATAAGACCTTCTTGTGCTTCCATTGTTTTGTTGGGTGCAACCTCTAGTCCTTGGGTTTTCCGCAGGTTCAGCGTGCGAACTGGGTAGTTCCGAAGATATTAATTTGGTGTTTGGGCTATCTTGCTGACCACGTTGAGAAAATTTAACATGGTATCAAAGCGAGGTTTCTGAGGTTGCGGAGGTTCAGTTGCGTGAGCGGAGGTCAACCAGCGTTGTTACTCAGGGATTGAGTGGTGTTCAACCTGTGTTGTTGCTCGGAGCTGCTGAAGGGTACCAACAGGTGGTTGTAATGGAAGGAAGCTTAGCAAGAGGTCTTGGCATTGAACTCTTAACGCCGACTAACTATAAAAAGTGGAAGTCGTGCATGAAGAGTTATCTTCTAGGCGAGGAGCTGTGGGATGTCGTCGGTGGAGACGACAGACAGGAAGTTACTGCTGCTTTCGGTACTGCTGAGCAGGTGAGGCTCTGGAGAAGAACAAATGCTAAGGCAGAGTTCGTTCTGAAGAGAGCTGTCTCTCCGGAACTGTTTGATCACATCATTGGATGTGAGTCGGCTGCTGATATTTGGACAACCATTGATGAGTTGTTCAATAGGAAGAATGTGGCGCGGCTGCAGTTCCTGGAGAATGAGTTGGCCAGGGCAACTCAGGGAGACCTTTCCATCTCCAAGTACTTCTTAAAGATGAAGAGCTTGTGTGCTGAGCTGTCGGCACTGGATCCTGATGAGCCTATCTCTGAGGCAAAGATGAAGAGGCACATTATCCGCGGCTTGCGGAAGGAGTATGTGGCCTTTGTTACATCTGTTCAAGGGTGGGCTACTCAGCCGTCTCTGCTGGAGCTGGAGAATCTGCTTGCCTCGCAGGAGAGCTTAGCAAGGCAGATGGCTGGAGTGAATCTGAATCAGGAAGGCAGCGAGGCTCTCTTCTCAGGCAAGAAGAAGGGATGGGAAGGGAAGAAGAAGAAGAAGGTGCAGGCCGCTGGTAAAAAGGAGACTTCAACTTCGTATCCGCCGGAGAGGAGCAATGCTCCTAAGGACTGGAAGAAGAATCTGAAGTGCTACCGGTGTCATCAGCGAGGGCACTTCAAGCGGGACTGCAAGGTCAAACTGCAGCCTGGGCATGCTGCGGGAAAGGAGGAAGCTTGCTCGCGAAGTGAAGAAGCAGAATGGGGAGGAGCTTTCATGACGGGCACTTGTGTCCGGGCCTTATCTGCTGAGGACTTCAACAGCGAGTGGATCATCGACTCCGGGTGTGGTCATCACCTCACTGGAGACAAGTCGAAGTTCACCTCCATGCAGGCTTACTCAGGTAATGAAGCTATTATCACTGCTGATAATACTGTTTATGCAGTAGAGAAGGAGGGGGTCGTGTCTGTGGGTAGTGATCAGGGGCCACTCAAGTTAAGGAGTGTGTATCACGTGTCGGGCATGAAGAAGAACCTCTTCTCGGTGACCAACGCGGTGGACGCTGGGTATCACGTTCTGTTTGGGCCAACAGACGTGAGGTTCCTTCGCAACGTATCAGCGGTGAAGGCTGATGTTGCTCATGTTGGGAGGAGGGTGAAGAACTTGTTTGTTCTTTCCACCAGTGCCTATGTTGATAGGATGAGAGCCAATGATAGTGCGGCTATCTGGCATGAGAGGCTGGGGCATGTTGGCATGGACAAGCTGAAGGCAATGGCTAGTAGAAGTCTGGTGAGGGGGTTGCCGATGTTGTCCTCCTTTGGTGATGGGCATGTTTGTGCGGGCTGTCAATACGGTAAGGCACATCGCCTTCCGTTTGATAAATCTCAAACAAGGAGCAAGAAACCATTGGAGTGTATTCATGGCGACCTGATGGGACCGACTGTTACTGCCAGCCTTGGTGGAAGCAAATACATGCTTGTCTTGGTTGATGACTACTCAAGGTATACTTGGGTGTACTTCTTAAAGGAGAAGTCGGAAGCCTTCCGTTTGTTCGTGGAGTTCAAGGAGTTGGTAGAAGGCCGGCTTGGCTTGCGGGTTAAGAAGTTTAGAACTGATAACGGAGGAGAATTTGTTTCCTCCGAGTTTTCTAACTTCTGCAGGAAGCACGGGATCCAACGAGAGCTTACTTGTGCTCACACTCCACAACAAAATGGGGTAGCGGAGCGGAAGATCCGTCATTTGACGGAAACCTGCAAATGCTGGCTGCATGCGAAAGATATCCCGAGGTCTTTTTGGGCGGAGGGAATGTCTTGTGCTGCTTATGTTATCAACCGGATGCCACTCAGCCCTATCAACATGAAGACTCCCATTGAGCTGTTGCTGAAGGAGAAGCCGAGTGTGGGACACCTTAGGGTGTTCGGTTCAACTTGCTACGTGCATGTCCCGGATGCTTCACGGACAAAGCTGGATGTGAAGGCAAGGAAACGTGTCTTTGTTGGCTATGATGAGCGGAAGAAGGGATGGAAGTGCATGGACCCTGTGACGAAGAAGTTCGTGGTGTCAAGAGACGTTGTCTTCGACGAGCTGACGTCATATGGAGGTGGCTCGGTGGAGCTAACCGGAAGTAGCAAGGATGATGAAGCACCGGTGGAGGCTGCTGAAGGCTTGGAAGAGGAGCTTGCTGTTTCACCAGCAGCTCCTGTTGCTTCGAACTCCGAGGCTGAGCCTTCTGGTTCAGGAAACAGGGGGAGCACTGCTCAATGCTTGCCCCAGGTAGGAGTGGAGCCTGAAGAAGCAACGGAAGCCGTGAGCAAGGAGCCATGTCTTCGGAGATCGAAGAGGGTGGTTAAGCCACCGGCTCGGTACTGTGATGGGAATGCAGTGAGCTTTGTCTCCTGCTTCTTTGCGGGTCCTCTGGATGAGCGAGAGCCTGCAAACTTCAACGAGGCCACTGGAGTGAAGGAGTGGGATGATGCCATGAAGGAAGAGATTGATGCTCTGAAGAAGAATGAAACCTGGGACCTTGTGCCCAAGGTTGATGGCATTACTCCGGTTACTTGCAAGTGGGTGTATAAGTTGAAGAAGAAGGCTGATGGGAGCATTGATCGGTTCAAGGCTCGCCTGGTCGCAAGAGGATTCTCACAACAGTATGGAGAAGACTATGAGGAGACATTCAGTCCAGTTGCCAAGATGACATCTGTAAGAGTGGTGATCGCCTTGGCTGCTAGCAAGGGATGGAGGTTGTGGCAACTTGATGTGAAGAATGCTTTTCTTTACGGAGAGATTGACAAGGACATCTTCATGGATCAGCCGCTTGGTTTTGTCTCTAAAAAGCATCCGGACTATGTCTGCAAACTCAGGAAGGCTCTCTATGGGTTGAAGCAAGCTCCTCGAGCGTGGTATGGGAAGATTGCAGAGTACTTGCAATTCTGTGGATACCTGGCTTCCAACTCGGATTCAAGCTTGTTCGTCAAGAAGAAGGGAGAGCTAAGAGTCTTGGTCCTACTGTATGTGGATGATATGATCATCACAGGGAACTCGGAGGAGGAAGTAGCAAGGCTCAGGGGAGAGCTTGCTATACGCTTCGAGATGAAAGACTTGGGAGAGTTGCATCACTTTCTTGGTCTGGAAGTGGAGAGGAAGGAGTGCGGGGTTCTCATTAGCCAGAAAGGGTATGCTGATCGCATTGTGAAGCGGTTTGGCATGGGCGAAGGGAAGAAGTGCTCTACTCCACTGGAACCTGGGCTAAAGCTTCGACGGGATGAGGGAAGGGTTCTTCATGATCCCTTGGTGTTCAGGGCTCTTGTTGGGAGCTTGATTTACCTGACAATTACTAGGCCGGATATCGCTTATGCTGTTGGCCGAGTAAGTCGGTATATGGCTGAACCAAGGCAATCTCATCTAGTGGCGGCAAAGGGAATTCTGAAGTATGTCAAGGTGACTTCTGAGATGGGACTCCTCTATGGAAGGGATGCGGAGTTTGCGTTGCTCGGGTACACGGATGCTGACTATGGCGGTGATTCGGATGATCGAAGGTCTACTTCAGGTTATGTGTTCACTTGCGGTTCAGCTAGCATCTCGTGGTGTAGCAAGAAGCAGGACTCGGTGTCGGTTTCAACCACGGAGGCGGAGTATAAGGCTTCGGCCTTGGCTGCTCGGGAAGCCGTTTGGTTGAGGAGGCTTATAGAGGATGTCCATGAAGAAGTACAAGGGCCTACTTTACTCCGGGGTGACAATGAGAGTGCTCTCAAACTGGTAAACAATCCAGTGTGTCAAGCCAGGACCAAGCATATAGAGATTGATCACCACTTCATCAGGGAGAAGGTGTTGGAGGGGTCTCTGCTGGTCGGGCATGTTCGGAGTGAAGATAATCTTGCTGACATCTTCACGAAGCCACTGTCGAAGGGGCCCTTTGAACGCTTGCGCAGCTTGCTGGGCTTGGTCACCACTTCTCACTTCAAGGGGGAGTGTTGAAATTTGTGAAGTGGAAGTGGGTGACGGGACAGGCCGCGCGGCCTGTGGCGGACAGCCTTGGCGGACTGGGCGGACTGGGCGGACTGAGGTTTGCGGCCTGGTGAGAAGTCTGGTGGAAGCCGGCTGTGTTCTGAGCGGGTTGTTGCATGGAGTCCGCGGTTTGGTGCGGCCTGGTATCTGCGGATAGAGAGGCTTGCGGACTGGTGCTTTGCTCAGTGGTCGCGGGTGCAAGCTTGTGCTGAAAGGCGGGTTGGCTCTTGTCCGCGGGAAGCCTTGCGGACTGGTGTGTCCGCGGTTTGGGCTGTTGCGGACTGAGCTTAGAGCTTGGCTGAGGCCTTGTCAAGCTCTGGTGGCACAGCAGGGAGTTGCTGTGGAGATCGTTGTGGCGGCCTGGGTTTGGAGTCCGGGAGGAAGCTGCTGCATTGGACAAGTGCGAGGAGCTCGCGGACTGGTTGCGGTCTGTGCTAGGGTGTTTGGCGGACGGGACTTTGTGTCCGCCATGCTCGCACTGTCCCTTGATGGTTTTGGACTTGGTCACACATTGTGCCAAGTTCATGGTGTCCGCCGTATCCGTCAAGTCCGCTGTGACCGGGCGGACTGTTGCTGTTTGCCTTTGGTCGTGGACTTGTGGCGGATTGAGGTGTGAGTCTTGCGGACTGCCTCGGGTTGGTGCGGACAGCCATTGAAGAGGGTTTGCTGTCCTGAAGCAGTTGGAGCTTTGCGGGCTGGTGCCTTGTTCGCTTAGCTTAGGCGGACTGGAGAGGGTTCGTCATTGATTGCCTAGCTCCTGGCGGGTTTCCTTGGTATCCGGCTAAGTCCATGCGGACTCAGCGGACGGTGGTTGTATTCGCGCGGACTGAGGGTGGTGTCGCTATCTCTTGGGCGGTGACCACACTCCTCACCTTGCCTATAAATAGGACCCCCCTGGCACATCTACAGCAACCTAAGTAACTTGAGTGAACAGTAAGTTGGGGTGTGCGAAGTGCTGCGGTCTGTGTTTGCCAGTCCGCGCGGATTGTTTCAGGCTAACGGTTTGCTGTGTGCAGGTCGCGCGGATAACTTCAAGGAGCCAGGAGTTTGGCTGTGACTTCGGTCAGTGCTTGGAAGTGTGCGGTCTCTGCGGACTCAGCAGGAGGTCGCTCTGCGGCTTGTCAGTTCTGTTTCATCTTTGCCAGCTTCAATAACCTGTCCGCCGGTTTCAGGCGGGTAGGGGAGTTCCTCAGTTCGGGTTCAGCAGGAGGCGAATAACGGTTTGTCCGCGCGGCCTCGCGGTCTCGGCGGACTCCGTGGTATTCAGCAGTTTGCAGCATAGCTTGGGCGAGCTCAGCGGTCTCGGCGGTCTCGGCGACCTCGCGGTCTCGGCGGACTGGAGTGCTGTCCGCCCGGCTTGGTTTTTGGTTCTTTCTGTTTACAGCTGTAATACTAGCGAAATCATGTCTCGCTATGTATGCCTCGGATTGTAAAGAAGTGAATGCATAATAAGACCTTCTTGTGCTTCCATTGTTTTGTTGGGTGCAACCTCTAGTCCTTGGGTTTTCCGCAGGTTCAGCGTGCGAACTGGGTAGTTCCGAAGATATTAATTTGGTGTTTGGGCTATCTTGCTGACCACGTTGAGAAAATTTAACAGAGTGCGTCGAGCTCACTCAATGCTTTAAGGCATTAAGTGCATTGAGTGTTAGGCTATCGCCGCCTTATACCCACTAATGCCACGTGATTGTCTCTTACTCAATGATTCGTTGAAAGGCGTCAAGTGTGCTTAGCACACTCAACGCTTTATGACGTCGAGTGTCATCGATATAGCCCCGACGATACCCACTATTGCCCAGCGATAGCGACCAAAAGTTCTGCTGTCAAATTTGGGGTGTTACAGAGTCGTCCACTTCCTCGTCTGATTATGACATAATACTGAAGTAGGCTTCCTCATTTTCTGAGCTCGACTCACTCGAGTCACTGTCACTGAGAGTCTTCGTCTTCTTGGCAACGAAGCTCATTTCTTCTTTTCTCTTTCCCTTAAAGGATCTCTTTTCTTCCTTTTTGGAACCATCCTTCTTCTTATAGGGACACTCCACAATCACATGTCCTGACTTTTTACAACAGTAGCAAACAATGTCAGAGGAAAATTGTTTGTTCGGTTTTGATTTATACATGTCCTCCTTGTTGTAGATTTTCACCGTTCGGTTGTCATCACGACGTGATCTTCTGGAATCTGAATAGGATGACCAATTTTTCATTTGTCTCTCTTGCTTAGCTGTTTCTTGAACAGTTTAGAGATAAGAGAAAACTATCCATCTGATAACTCGGAGCCAGATATAACACCCCCTATCCGTCGCATAGCATATAGCAGTAGGTCCGGCCGGGGCCTGACGCCATATACCACGAACAGACCGGGTGGTTACTCAATGGAAACCATCCAACCAATCATAACGTCCTACACAGAGCATTCTAGCGAAAGAAGTTTTATAAGTTGTAATTAAAAGAACCCAGCAATAAGCATGAATGTCCACTAATAAGCCAAATAGGAATGATGTACATACACCAGTACTGGCCTTAAGGCCTTACAAATGGTTTACTCAAAATTACATGTTTTCCATACCACGACACGCAGGTCGGTCATACATGAACAAATGCAAGTAAACACTCCAATTAGGCCTTCGAGGGCCGGCTTCGCATTTTGGGCTTTAGCCCGCTATTGACCGCTTGGTCCAGCAGCACCTGCAAGCAACAAACCAGTGCACGGTGGCAAACAAAGGCAACGGTCAGCAATGCTGACCAAATTATAACGATCCTGCCCCCAATTCAGTGTGGCAATGCTCCTTTCCTGCATTTTATTTGCACGGACCAAGCAGTAAATAAATACATTGCATCACAAGCGTTGGCACACACGGCCACACGCCCCGTGCTCTCAGGGCCCATTCTCGGTGATCACAGTCTAAGTCGCCGACTCACCACCATCCCCGGGATAGCAATCTCTCGTGAGTATTTCGTCTTTCTGGCCACTGCCTAAGACCCTCCATCTAAGCCAACGGTAAGTGCCAAGTAACTTTAGGTCTCTTTAACCGAACAACATAGAGCGGGTACGGTTCCGCCTAACCCGTTGCTCACACCGCAACGTTAATTTAAAACATATGCGCGGGTCAAACTTTCCCAAGTCCCAAATCATTTACACACAACACATAACTCAGTTATGGTCAAATTGGCTCCCAAGCCACCAAGTTGGCAAGATCTCGCATCCACCCAGTTTTTCGGGTGCACTTTAGGGTTTATCCCCAAGGCTCCCTGTTGCAACCTACCACGTAGACAACCCAAAAAACAAACATTTGCACGGAGTCTTCTCCGGCATTTATGCAATGCAACATCACCGATCCAGACCAACATGTCCGGGTAGGCGTCACACATCATGCCTATGTCCGTTCTCGCTTACGGACTCTACACAACGGGGACTATTCATGTCTACCCGAAGGAATGCCTCAAACTCACCGCAAACTCGCGAGAGCGGGCTTCCTATGCAAAAGAAGGAGAGCTTCACATGCTCAAGAAGAGAATCGTTACCCTAGCGTTCTTCCTTGGCGCCATGGAAATGTAAGCGGATGAAAATCACCGCACTCTCTTTGCCTCCGTAGATCCAAAGTCAGTTCACGATTTGGAGCTCCGAAGCTCCTCCAAAGACCGGATCTAAGTTTCTTCTTCCTCCTTTGCTCTCCTCTCTCTCTATACTTTAGAAAGAGAACCTCTCAAGTTAAATGAGGGTTTTAAGGATCCAATCCCGTGTATATCCAAGCACTAACATCCCCCAGCCGTCGGATCCCAAATTAAAGAAACGAACGGCCACAATCCAGATCTAAAATGCAGAATCTGGGCCGAACACGGCCTGTGACACGCCCGTGTCCAAGGCCGCGTCCCTCATTCGCCGTCAAAATCAACTCGTCTCGAAAAACACACAGGCATCCGACACACCTGTGTTCGACCTGACACGCCTATGTTCCAATTGACACGACCGTGTGGTTGGCCGTGTGCCCCCATCGACACAGCCCCAAAAACAACCCGAGACTCACATGGGTCTTGGACACGCCCGTGTCCTATTTAACACGCCCATGTCAAACCCAAACACGCCTGGGCTCCAGGCCGTGTTCACTGTCTCGACACTTCGTCGAGCGAAGTTCGTCGACCACACGACACGGCCTTGGACACGCCCATGTCCTAGGCCTTGGACGAGCGAAAATCGTCAACTTCCCTGGCAGATCGTCGACACGAGCTCGACAAGCCCTGAGACACGCCCGTGTCTCAGGCAGTGTTCGCTGCTCGACGATCTTCGACTTCAAAAATCATCGACCTCACGGCCAAATCATCGACTCGAGCCTGACACGCCCAGGGACACGCCCGTGTCCCAGGCCATGTGCCCCCTGCCAAATTCCAGATTTGGCCCAAAACGCCTCCCGTCGCTCTTTTGAGTTTTGGGGCGTTACACTAGACGTGCTTGGCTCAGAGTCTTCTGGAGTATTAGGAGGTCGTGTCCTTACGGGTGACACAGCTTTAGACTTTCTCGACCCTCAGCCTTCAGAGCCACTGACTTTTCTATGCTAGAAGTTTTGTTGCTTTGCTCTTCCTTCTTCATGGTGTTCATCTAGAGTTCGTAGGAGAACAATTTGCCAAACAGGTTCTGGGGGTCGATTCCCGACAACTTCCCAAATTTCCTAATGACAACGACTTTGGTATCCCAGTCTTTAGTCATAGATCTTAAAAATTTGTCGTTGAGCTCGCCATTAGTGAATGTGCGACCACAGTTCCTGAGGTCGTTGATGATCTTGAAAATTTTTTTGAAGTTGTCTGCAATAGAGTCACTTGATCCTCGCTTAAATGCTTCGTACTCTTGATTCTGTAAAGATCTTTGATCATCTCAAACTTCTTCGGTCCCTTCCATCAGAACTACTAAGCAATCCCATATTTCCTTGGCAGACTTGCAGTGAAATAAGTTTTGGAGCATAGAGTCGTCCACTGCGCTTCCAATGCTGTTCATGGCTTTCTTATCCAATGAGACCAAAGCAATTTCATCCTTCATTAAATCCATCATTTTCTTAGGGATCATAATCGCCGAATTCAGAGCTGAAGCTTGAGTAGGTATATGTTGTCCTTCTTCCACTATCTGAAATATTCTGGGATCTGCAGCTTCCATGAAGAAACTGACTCTTTCTTTCCACATGGAAAAGTTCTCTTTCGTGCATACTAGCAACTTCATAGATGACATGTCTTTGCTTCTGTCCATGGTGAGTATGTGAAATATCTAAACGCTAGATCAGGGATCTTGTTCAAGGCGTTATCGAACAAAATGCCCCTCTGATACCGATTGAAAGTATATAATGTCTACCTAAATCACCTAGAAGGGTGAGTAGGTGATGATTGTGTCTTTTCACCGAATAAATATTATCTAAAAATCAAACACACAAACACAGATATTTTATAATGGTTCCCCAAGTTGGGTACGTCCAATTTCCCGCCTCACCTATCTATCATGAAGGGCTAGATTCGGCTACTTCACATTTCTCATATTTCGTCAAATCTTACACCTCGGAGCCGCAACTCCTACAAATCAGAGATAAACCTCTTACCACTCGAAGAACAAACTCTTCTACAACTTGATCCACAAACTGGATCTACAACCTTGATCCACAAATGGATCTACTCACTCGATCCACAAATGGATCTACAAACTCGGAGATAAATCTCCTACAGTATTTAAAATAATATTACAACAACAACGATTACAAGTCATTGCTCTGACGTTATTTGTAAAAGTAGATCTTGAAGCTTGGAGAACTCGGAAAGTTGAAATCTTGAAGAACTTGAATCTTGAGTCTTCACCCGTCTAGATATGGAGGAATAGAAGTCTTTAGAAGGCAGCAATCCAGATGTAGACGTCTCGAAAGATGAGATCTTTCTGTGCTTGTGGTATACGAATGATCGGAAATGTTGCGTGTGGAAGGAGGCCGACGATCGCTGTTTTTTGGAAAGTTTTATCGTTTTGAGTCGGTGACGAAACTAGCACAAAAGTAAGATCAGCAATTAAGAAAAATATCCCTAAGTATTTATAGAGATAAACCCTCCAACAGTATAAAGACTATTTCCAAAAACGAAAGTAGAAGTTACTATGCATGGCCAATAGAAACCCGTGACTGGTTTTTGAAAATTTCGGAAAAATGACCTAAGTCAAATTCGTCGAATATCATATTGATACACGTCGAATACATCTTAATATATGACGAAAAGGACTTAACCAAAACATTCCAGGCTGGCTGGTCACTCAATGCCATGGTGACGAGTCAAACTCAACGAATTCGTCGAGTATTACCAGGCATACACAACGAATTCATCGAGTATAGGTGAACTGACTCGACACACTCAATGTTGTGAGCTGCATTAGTAGAGTATCATCGAGTTAACTCAACACACTCAATGCTTTGATATTCAACGAATTCTACGTGGAAAAATCTAGAGAAGTAGTGTCGACTGGACTCAATGAATTCGGTGTGTATCACTTAGCATATTCGACGAATTCGGCGAGTATCGTTAGATACATTCGACAAATTCGACTAGTATACATGATGATACTCAACGAGTTTTACTAAACAGATTTTTCACTTCTCCACAGAATTTACCCTAAGTATATCCGACGAATTCGACGGGTATTGGTAAGTATACTCGATGAATTCGGCGTGTATCAACGACGATACTCGACGAATTCGACAAGTATGCTTAACCATACTCGCCGAATTTTACTTACGTAAAATTCCTATTTTTCCTCGGTCTAACCCTTGACCATCCTTGAGCCTTCTCTTGTACTTGGGATAGAAGTACACCCCAATAGAGAGATTACACTGAGTCAACACATTGTCCTACACAATGAGGAATTACATTGTATAGTCATGTGTTTACTGACCCATTGTAACCTGACATTGGTGTGTACTTGACATTGTAGACCTGCAGTACATAACTAAATAATAGCATCAAATACAATCTCAATTGTGTATAGGCGATACAATACCCAACAGTTCCCGTCGAGAGTAGTCCGTGAGTGTGGCTGGTACAGGTATAAGCTGATAGTGTATTACGTCATAGAGGTTGGGATTAACTAACCCACTATCACTATTGGGCCACAACATTGAGGCCTTTGGGTAAAATCAGGGGTCCATGGGGGCCCGGGCTATATTCCCCCAACCTTGTACGGGTCGGGCAGGAGGGGATCTTACTTGCCCAAGACGACCACCCAGTTCTCCTTAATGGGTAACAACCCGCACTGCTGAGCACCAGTTGGCCGCCTTGCTCGGCTTGAATCACAACATTCACATCACATCATAGAGTATTGTGGAATTATTAATAGGAAGCCACGACATATATATAACAATATGTATAAAGAAGGAACCGAAGAAGGCCGTAGTCAGAGTTTATACACAAAGCCCGTAGGCTATTCTGTTTATAACTAATAACTCCTCTCTCTCTCTCTCCAACTCTGCTTACAAACACTCACGTCTCAAAACACAGGAGACAATGGGGGTGCTTCTGCTTGGATGGTCTTATTGGCTGGCATATCATCCTACAGCAGCTGGTCTCTACGGTGCTTCATTTCCTATGAATGGTTATTAAGATAAATGTTAGTCACAGAGCTAAGTGGAATAAAATTTCCTCCCGGATCCATATCCTGGGAACGAGCGCACGCACTTAAAAAGTATAGCCGAAGTAAGAGAGGGTTAGCATAGCATTTCATGAATAAGCTTGGAGCAACCAAAAGAAGTACAGCACGATATACTTGACTAACAAAAGTAATGTAAATCAGTTATAATTTAGGCTCCACTAGCACAGCAGCACGGTAGGTATTCAAAACCTGAATGATCTTTGCAGGCTTTCAAGTCACCCACACATCACAGGCATTCACAGTCGCGCACACATCACTGGCATTCACAGCCGCACACACATCACATGCATTCACAACTACGCACACATCACTAGCATTCACAGCCGCCCACACATCGCATGTATTCACAATCGCGCACACATCGCTGGCATTAACAGCCGCATACATATCGCTAACATTCACAACCGTGCACAATACCCTATGTAGACATAGTATGGACTGCCTCTCTTCAAGTAGGGTAGCGAGCCCCCCGGGCCTCACTGATGTGGTCGTTGGTGACAGTGGCCAGTCCTGTCACTTCTGTGGGTGGTCGTAACGCACAACCCAGGCCCCAACATATAACTCCGTGTACTCTTGGCTGTGAGCGATATCCGGTGATTCAACATTTTGGTCGACTAGTGGAGGAAACCCAACGGGGAAAAAATATAGCGACCGATCACCTATGGTACACATCTCCCTATCGTCTTGAGTCGTCGAACTTCTCGCACCGGTACGATCGGTCTATGGAAGTGACTGACCTGCCATAATTTATCGCAAGCAATTTATAAGCAATAAAATTTATTAATTTTGCTAGCATACACCAGGTCTACAGTGGTTTGTCTTACTATGCTTTAAATAATTCAGGCAAACAACACTTGGCTTGACTTTTGACAAGGAATGTGGGAGCACGTTATTGGGGCTAAACTTAGAAGTAACATCTCAACTCCTGTTATCCCTAACTAAGACTCAACCTATCAAATCTCTGCCCATCAGGGCAGGGCTCCTGCTTAGAATAGTAAATTACTGAAATGAAAGTGCGGTAATAGAAATTATTGTTAGTATAATTTGCAGAATTGAAATGTTGTAAAGAATTAGGACTAGTAGGATACTGGAGTAGTACTAAACTGAAAGAACTGAACTGAAAGTAAGTACTGAAAGGAACTTGACCAGTACGAGGCTGGAATAGTACTTTAAATAAAAGAACTGAACAGAAAATAAATAAGCAGGACCAGTACGAGACCGGAGTATTGAACAGAAACTAATGAACTAAAAAAAATAAAGGAACTAGACCAGTATGAGACTAGAATAAATCATAAAGGAAATAGTTAGTAGCCCAATCACTCCATATAGGAGGCTTCAATTCCATCTCCATTCTCAGGAGGAAAGTTCAGTTTCATCTCCGTTCTGAGGAGGCAAGTTCAGTTTTATCTCCATTCTCAGGAGACAAGTTCAGTTTCATCTTCGTTCTCAGGAGACAAGTTCAGTTTTATCTCAGTTCTTAGGAGGCTTCTTTAGGGTTTTCACCCATTATTAAGATCCGACAATAATTCAGTTGCTCCTTTTTTAATTTACGGTTTAATCGGATCAGGGGGCTTATTTAGGAGTTACCCTTTATTATTCGTCGAGAATAATTAACAGTTCAATCGCTCGTACTCTCATTTTTTGAGTCTGACCAAGTTACCCGAGAGTCAGAAAAGAAGACGAAGTGCTCCGCAGTTTCACAAAACCCTGAAACAGTCAGAGCTTGGGCACTTGACTCGACCACTCTCATTGGTAAAACAATTTGAACTTGTTATTTAGTTTGAAAGATAGTCGCGCACTCTAATCTTCATTTTCGAAGAAATCGAGCGTATTAGTTTCCAGAGCGCAACCCTAAGCTCCAAGAAATTGCAAAATCTTTATTTTTTACCCCAAGGTTTCCAAATTTTGATACAACTTTTAAGAGTCCATAAAATGAGCCTGGTAATTTTTCCAAAAAATTTCAAGCAATTTTGGGCCTTAAATTTGGCCAAATAAAATTTATTTGGATTTTTATAAATAACAAATAAATTCCAAAAAAATTAAAAAAAATTTTGTAGGAAGCCTTCATCAAGGAAAACAATTTTTATGGTCAACACTTTTTCTTTAAGAGCCTATATGTTTTATAAAAAATATTCAAGTTTCTGATTAAATAGTGGTCCGCATATAACAGATCTAAGCTCATCCAGCGGCCAGGATTGCGCCAGACAGAGAAATTGGCCATTGCTTCCCCACAGTGGATCGGCTACAAATTCACTGTGGGGGGCACAGAAGGTGAGGCGAGAGGGTGGGGGAACGATGAAATCATAGCCGTTCATCTCATTATGTGAGATGAACGACGATGATCTTTTCCCGCCAGAAAAGGAGGTGGTGGACCTCCGCCACCGCAGGCCATCCACTATCGGGCACAGACACTGCCCCCGATTGACTCGTTGGGGTCTCACAAACTTCTAGGCGGTGATCCAACAGCCTGCCACTGCTGAAAATTGTGAAACTGAGAGCAGGGTGGCTGCGGCTCTGCTCTGAGCGCCACCGCGCCACCCTGACTCTCTGGTGACAACTCCGGCCACGAAACCACCCCCGGCCTGCGTGTCAGGGGTAGTGCTCCTCTCTGGCGGTGGCCTGGCAGCCTGCTGCCGTTGGCCGCCGCCGCAGAAAAGAAAACAGAAAACTCCTCTGTTTTTGGGTGCCGTCGGAGCGGCGCTTTCCGGCAGCACCTTGGCCTTCCACCATCGGGGAAGGTTTCCCTGGTGGTCTTGCCCTACCCAGTGCCACCACCGGCACTAGGTAAAGACTAAACACTTACGGCCACCACCCGACCTGGAGCTTGGCTCGGGTGGTGTCGGCAGCGCTCCGGCCTCCGGGGGCACATGCAAGTCGTTCAGAAGTTTAGGAAGGGGGGGAAGAGGTTTCACCTATGTTGGGGTGACTCGGGAGGTGTCGGCATGAGCTGCCATTAAGGTAGCGCTGGTGGGTGGCTCAGGTTGGCTTTCTCGACGAACTAGGGTTCCGGCCAGGTGGGGTAAATTTGTTCTTAGTTGGTGGGGGAAAGGGGAGGGCTGT
Source organism: Platanthera guangdongensis (assembly GCA_039583875.1). Classification (NCBI taxonomy): domain Eukaryota; kingdom Viridiplantae; phylum Streptophyta; class Magnoliopsida; order Asparagales; family Orchidaceae; genus Platanthera; species Platanthera guangdongensis. The sequence goes on along the minus strand of CM077163.1, from coordinate 202,398,809 downwards.
CATGGCCTTATATATGCAAGGAGGGATGGATTTCAGCTTGGAGGAGGTGTGGTACTAATCCTAATGGGAGGAGGAGTTCATCTCCTCCCGTCCACTTGGCTGGACACCTGTCAATCATCAGGGTGGCCCTAGTACAGCCACATACAAAGCATTAAGGGAAAAGGGGGGAGCTTGATGGGCTTGGGCCTTGGGTTTTAAGAAGGAAAGGGAAAATATGGTGGGCTTTTTGCTAAGGCCCAATGCCCATCAAGCCAAAGCTAATTTGGTGGCCCAAGGAGTGAGGGGGGGATAGGGCCTTAGTTATTATTGAATAGGTGGTGTGTACCTCCTTTAAAAAAATTCCACCAAAAAAGGTTTTTTTAGGGGGTTTGACCAAAGTTAACCCTAGGTGGGTCCCCCTACACTGGTCAAAGTCAAAGTGAGTCTATGACATCGAGTGTCGGGTCAAAGTTGAGGTGTCATGTAATAATTTATGTGTGCACGCTTTTTGATACACAACTATGCTTGATTTTACTACGGGTTGACTACCTATCACTGAAATTGACCGGGACGCACTCGGTTGACTTTTATTGATCATACGAGTCCAATGCCACTGACCGAGGTCGAATCAGAGTTTGTTTGGTAAATATCCAAAATCTGCGCGTCGTAGCGTGCTAAGATGGTCAAAATGTTGATATTCGTCATTAAACTTCAGATTGAGATGCAACGAGTTTCAATGTGTTAGTATTGACTATACAAAGTTATAGGAATTGATAGAACTCAAATCAAAGCTTTCTAGGTCATTATCCAAAAATCTCGTTTTCGTGACGTTTTACGAGAAATGACTATACTCACCATATGACCTCAGAATTCAACGGAACGGGTTTCAACGCACTCATATTGACTATATGAGGGCACAGGAACTGACAAAACTCAAATCAGATTTTTTTAGCTCTATATCCTCGTCTAGGGTTACCTCCCACCCGAGTGTGGGTCATAGAGGTTCGGGTCACCCTCAAAAAATAATAAAAAAAGTAATATATAGAGATAATATTTGATTTCCTGTAAAAACATTTTTTCATTTGTTTTATTTCCTCCCTATGAAACTCGCTTGGCCGCTTTTGCCCTAGAATTTAATTAAAAACTCCATGCCTCCAGTTTTATTTCCACATATAGTTTATCGTTCTCCCATTCCCCATTTCATTATCAATTCGCTCTAACTCCACCCTTCCTGCCTCCAAATCCGTCCATGAGTTCATCGCCCATCAACGATGATATCAGTCCGTCACACGCACATCGGAGCAAGCCCAATGCGGCCACGCCACGGAACATGGGACACCGACAGCCGGCAGGCATCATCGGTGCAAATTCTTCCACTTTACTCTTTCTCGATTTATCTGGATTTAACATCCCAAATTTTGATTTTGCTTTCGAATAAACATTCACATTTTTTAATTCATTTCGATCATGTTCATGTTAATTAGTATAGGGTTTAGATCTAGAGAATTTTGAGTATTAAATGCATTGGTCATGTTAATCTGTAATCAGTTTAGGGTTATTTAAAGCACTTTAGGGTTTAAATATTGTTCATATTTATTGTTTATTTGTTTAGAACTTCTGATGATAAGTTTAGGGTTATACTCTTTGACTTCGTTTAGCATTTTTAATTTCCTGTTTTTGATAATCAGTATGCTTTATATAGTCAATTATGGTCTATGAATGTTTGACAAATTGATTTTGTTCATAATATTTAGGTAATCATGAAAAAAATTAAAAACATTGACTCATTTTTCAACAAGAATTCATCAATTGAAGCAGACACATCTTCGTCAACAGAACAAGTTAATGTTCAATCTCATAAATGTAATGTTGATTCTTCCCTAGTTAAGTGTTTCAATCATTTTCGAGAATGATCTTGGATTAAGGCCACAAATTTGAGACTATCCTGTAAATCAACAAGATGAAATGCGTCAAGTTTATATTAAAGTTGGGCCTTATCAACACACACTTCAAGAGTATCCATCCTCATCGAAGCTTTCAATATTTGTGGTTTGAGAAGTTTTCATGGTTGAATTATTCTCCTGCAAAAGATGATGTATATTGTGCACCTTGCTATATTTTCAATAAATAAAATAGTGGTCGGTATGGAACAAACTCATTCACAATTAAAGGGTAACGAAATTGGAAGAAAGTCAATGGAAAGAATTGTGCATTTTTACTCATGCATGAAAGGATCATTATTCTCCACAAAATATTGCAGTCAAAAAATTGTGCAGATTTAATTGTTCAAACTCAATATATAGATAAAGTGATGGAAAGACAAACTTCTCAGCAAATTGCAATGAACCGGTTATGGGTTGGAACTTCAATTGATGTATTGCAATATTATGTATTTCAAAGAATTGTATTTCGCGGTCATGATTAAACTCAAGAGTCTATTAACCGCGGGAATTTGTGGAGGTAGTTAAATTGCTTAGAACTTATAATAAAGAAGTTAATGAGGTTGTATTAAAAAATATTCCAGGAAATGTTATGTACATATCACCTAATATTCAAAAGGATCTTCTTTTTATTATGTTCATGTTACAGACACAATTGCACTAACTCTTAAGAATGAAATTTCTGTAGTTCTTTCTTGTCATAATTTGAGTATTCAGGATATGCAAGGTTAAGGATATTATGGTGCAAGCAATATGCGAGGTGAATGAAAGGGTTTAATGACTTTATTTCTTAATGAATGTGAAAGAGCAACTAGATCTGATATACTCTAGAGGGGGGTGAATAGAGTATATGGTGCTTTAAAACTTTTTGCAAACTTTTACAACACTTGTTGTAATATGTGTGAGCAGGGAAGCAGAAACAAATCTAATCACAATACTGAGCTATGCAAATACTAAGCACAGAAAAATCAAGGCCAGAAACAAAAAGAAAACAAGCCAAAACCAGATGACACAAGGGAATATAGTGGTTCCCCAAACTTGGGTACATCCACTCTTCTACCACCCTAGGTAGGAATCCACTGCAGGATGAGTTGATCAGGTGTCCTGGGCACCAATGAGCTTTTGATAAGGTGCTCAAAAACCAAAGCAGATTTTTTGATCAGGTGTCTTGCCACCAATGAGCTTTTGACAAGGTGCTCAAAAACCAGATTCAAACTTTTGAAGGGAGTTTGAAAAACCCTTTACAGAGTGGGGGTGAGAGAGTTATGGCAGTCTTCTCTTTCTCAACCAACTGAGAAGACTATGTGGATTGCTGTCAAAGCTCCCCCTGAGTCCTTGAGATCTTCAGGAAGAAGAGCTTTGCTGAGGGTGATAGGCCTTCAAAGATAGAACTCCAGCAATAGATGATTTCAGCAAGCTGAAATGTTGAGTGTCTGGAGTCTTGAAATGATGTTGGCCTTGAACACTTTGAGATCTGAAGAGATCTGAAGATTTTTGAAAGCTTGATCTCTTTGATGAGTGTTCTTCAGAATTCTTTTTGACAGAAAACTTTTGAGTATCTTTTTGTATTCTGTATAGTGTGTATTCTTTCTTCTGGTTGATGTGGATTCAAAAAACATCCTCTTTCTTATTCTCTGTTCCAGAATAGAATATCATTCTCTGTCAAGGATAGCCGTTGGTCTGCATTGATTACATCCTTAATTGCAAAAACCCTTCAAGAGGAAAGTCCACAGAATTATTCCTTGAAAAATCCCTTGAAACTTGGTCCAGAAGTAAATGAAAACGGCTAGCAAATCTCTGAATTAATTGCAGAATAACTCCTGACTGATTTGAATTTGAATTCTGGAAGTTATCTGAAATCGTCGAACTGAGCTCTGCTATCGTCGAGCTGAGCTCAGCGAACTGGAAAACTCAAGCAGTAAAATAATCGTCGATCTGAGCTCAAAGATCGTCAAACTGAGCTCAGAGATAAAGATCCAGTGCAGAGTCAAAATCGTCGACCTGAGCTCACCGATCGTCGAATGGAGTTCGACGATATTATGAAGTTTGAGCTCAGCGATCGTCGAGTGGAGCTCGACGATCTGTCGAGGTTGAGCTAGACGATCGTCGATCGGAGTTCGACGAATCGTCGTGCTGAGCTCGACGATCAGACTTAGTCTCAGACAGAAAAACTTGGTCTTCAGGGCAGCTTCCAATCCTAGACTTCTAACCCTTAGACTCAATTCTAATTGACCTATTAAGCTATACATAAGGTCAAGCAAAGGTTCCTAGAGACATAGTGATCCTGACCCAAATTAGTAATAGGGTGTTCCAACAATCTCCCCCTATTTGGGTTAGGATTACCATTTACAGACTTTGGAGAATTCAAATAACAACATACAATCAAAAAAGCATAAAAACAACAGCTAGACATTGCAGAAACATCACAGAGATATATATATATATATATATGGCATCCAGATAGCAGTCAGAATTCACAGAAATTGTCACCTTACACTGTCATTTCTTCTCTTTGCCTTTGACAAGTTTGATTTCTCGGTTTGGATTAAGAGCTTCCTTGTTGGACCTAGTGTCATCTGCTGCACCCAAATAAGTTTGCTTTGAAGGCCTGGGAACCACAGCAGCAGGATGCAACTCCATATATCTCTCAGCATCAAAGAAATATTTGAAGAGTCTAAGCCTTGCTCTCTGGCCTTCTTGATCTGATCTAGTGCAGCCAGTTCCTTCATCCTAGCAGTCCAAGCAGATGGATTATTCTCAGGGTCCTCAAAGGGTACAGGTGGTTCATACCTGTTGGAAGGATTATCTTGAGGAGTCCTGGCAGACACAGTTTCTTTGAGCTTGTAGGGGAAAGGACCTGATGATGTATCAGAAGAACTATGTCCTCCCCTAGAATATGGGTGCTGCCTGGAATACCCTTTGGAATAAACTTGAAAATCTCTTTGATTACCCCTGTATCCTCCTCTCCTAGAGTAAGAACCCCTAGACTGGCTTTCCCTTTGGTAGGATCTGGCATGGGGTTGATAGGGAGCCTGGCTTCTAGCTGGGGCTTGACTTGCAGAGCTGCCACCTGCATCTGCATCAGGAGGAGGTGGTGGAGGAGGATGAGGGTGCTGGAGCTGGGAGGAGCCCTTTTCATACTTTCTCTTCTTCTTCATTGCTTTCAGCTGATTTTTAGAATATTGCATCCAATGTTCTGTGATTGGGCAGTTATGCAGAATGTAATAAGGAATATCATTATCATCCTTGACTTTTGCAGGAGGAACCCTTTTCATTGCCTTGCTTCTAGCCTTCCTTTTCCTTGCAATAGTGGCAGAAGAGTCATCAGAGTCTGTCTTGAACTCATCAGATTCAGAACTCTGGGCATCATATAGAGCATCAATTCTCTTCATCAAATCTTTCTTCAATTGAGCAGCAGATGAGGTAGAAGCAGAAGTAGCAGCAGCAGGGACAACAGTAGATGGAGCAGCAGATGAAGAAGGTGCAACAGGAGCAAATACAGCAGATGCAACAGATACTGGAGTAGTGATAGTAGCAGTAACATCATCAGAATCTGCAGTAGGCTCAAACACAATGGCCTCTGTCATCAGAAGATCCTTGGAAATTGGCTCATCAGAAGCAATTGGGATTTCAGCAGCAGTGTGAACAATCTCAGCAGTATCAACATGTTCAGAAGCAAAGTCAGTCTTTTCTTTATCAACAGCAGCAGCAGCAACAACATCTTCAGAAGCAGCAATCACTGAATGTACAAATGCAGAGATAATGCTAGGGTCACAGCAAGAGACAGGCACCAGAGCCTTGGACAAATCTTCTGGGGGCTGGACAGCATTAACCTCTGGGAGATAGCTGAAAAAGACAGTATCAAAGGCAGAAAGCAAAGACCTTAGGTCTATTGCAAGAACTGCAGTAGGAGCCTGACATTCTGGAGGCACAGCAACAGTAGCAGAAGAGGCAGCAGACACAGAAACATCAGCAGCAGCAGCAGTAGCATCAGCAGCAGGAGCAGAAGTAGCAGCAGCAACAGCATGAAGGCTTGCTTCATATGGCATCTCCCCCTGCCTAGATGCAGATACATCTGTATCAAGGCAAACTGCTGGTGGTGCTGCCTGAGGAAGGAGGGAGGAAAGCCTGGCAGAGAGGGCTGCCACTGACAAGTGTAGAGGAGCCAATGAGGTCTCCAAGAGTAGGGAGAGCCTGGGGGCAATTAGCTCATACAACTTGTCAGCTAGGGCTGAGAGGTCTACTTGCTCAATAATAGGAGCAGAGGTAGATGGAATAGGGATAGCTGAGGATGCTGGAAGTGGAGGGCTGGAGAGTGGAATGGATGGCTCAGGTGTTGGGATAGTGGAAATGGAGGACAAGGGGATGGATATGGATGGGGTGAAAGTTGGTTGGTCAATGATATGGTGGAGGAGAGCTTGGAATAAAGTTGAGGAGGGGGGTAATTCTGGAGGAGAGGATGGGGAATCATCCATATAGGAGTCATCCAGGAGAGTGAAGGAGGGAATGGAGGGAGAAGAAGTGACATCTGGTGGAGGGTATGAGAACAGAGGGTGGAAGTGGTCTACTGTTGGAGGCAGAATGGGGTCTGGAGATGGAATTGATGTTGGAGATGGGCTAGAGATGGTAATGGTGGATGGGGCTGGAATGGTGGATGGTAGAGGAAGGGTTGGAAGTGGAGGAGGAGAAGAGGCAGCAACAGCAACAGTCAGGTCATCTACAGGAGCAGAGACCTGTGGGGGAGTGACTCTTTGAGTCCTGGTGCCTGAAGGAGCACTTGAGGAGGGCCTGCCAGGCTTGCTGATTTGCCTGTCCCACTTGCCAAAGAGGGCACAGGTGAGTCTCTTGGAGGCATTTATGTGCACTCCAGAGGAGACCAGCAAGGCAGGGCACCTGTTTTGCAGGAAGACTCCAAGAATCCTTCCAAAGTTAACAAAGCTTTTGTTGATTTTCTTCTTGATTAGGTCAAAGAAGACCTCTCCCCAGTTTAAACTTCTCTTATCCACCAGAGCTCCCATGAGGCAGAGCTGGTATCTGGATATGGTATCATGTGCAGAGTGCTTTGCCAGTAGCACTTTCCCTACCACATCTGCTAGGAACCTGTATTCAACAGACAGGTTCCTCTTGAATAACTTGCTAGGGTTTCCCTCTGGATGACCCATCCTGGCAAGCATGTCAGAAAACTCCTCTCCAGATAATTCAGCAGTATCATCTCCATTTCTTAGTCCAAAAACCTCTGTTAGAATGGTGGGGGTCAGAGGTACCTGAGTTCCAGCAATGGACCCAACTATTGTGGAGTTGTCTTGATTGTGAGCAGTATAGACCCATTCCTTTATCTCATCTGAAGCAAGCTTGATTCTAGTGGTCATGAGGGCAGACAGATTCTGATCCTTGAATAAATCCAGTATGTCTTGGAAGATTTGATCGGTGGTGTTGAAAGATTCCATATCAATGTCGAATCCAGCATCGAACTTCATTGCGGCTAGAACTGCAACGGACACAGCCATTGTACCTGCAAAAATTCAACAAACAAAACGACCAAGCGTAGAACTGTTTGGAGGGAAAGAAAATCCTTGCAGAGAAATCGAAAGCGCAAGAGAGAACGACGGCGAAAAATGAGTTTTATATTAGGGTTCGACGCAGAATTGGAAAGATCGTTGAACTCAGTTCGACGATCGAGGCTTCTAAAGGAATCTGAAGAGTTTTCAACATCATCGATCTCCGTTTGACGATATTTGAGAGCGTCGAGCTCCGTTCGACGATCGTGTAGAGAACAAGATCGTCGAGCGCCGTTCGACGATCGTTGACCGGAAGAGATAGTTCATACTATCTGAGAGGCGCTGAACTCAGTTCGACGATTTTTGAAAATCGTCGATCTCCGTTCGACGATCTTAGGGGAAATCGTCGAGCGCAGTTCAGAGATCAGAAAGATTCTAGACACCAAGGAAAATTAGAATGTTTGCCTAGTCTTGGTCAATTTTTAAGCTTTCAAAATCTTGGATATTATTTAAGGCTTCCTCCATCTAACATTCCTAATTGATTTAGGAAGAAGGTGTGTTTCTTTTCATCCAAAGGCTTGGTGAAAATATCTCCCCTTTGTAAATCAGTTGGGATATATTGTAATTCAATTTTGTGTTTTTCAACATTATCCCTTAAGAAATGATGCCTAATCTCTATGTGTTTTGTCCTACTATGGAGGACTGGATTTTGAGCTATGGAAATAGCACTTGTGTTATCACAAAAGATTTTAGACTTCTCTAAGTTGTATCCATAGTCTAGGAGTTGGTTTTGGATCCACAAAATTTGTGAACAACAACTGCCTGCAGCCATATATTCAGCTTCAGTAGTTGAAGTTGACACAGATGTTTGTTTCTTACAAAACCAAGAGACAAGTCTATCACCAAGGAACTGACAAGTTCCACTGGTGCTTTTCCTGTCAATTCTGCATCCAGCATAATCAGCATCAGAGAATCCAGTTAACTCAAATGCTGAGTCTTTTGGATACCAGAGGCCTAGATTTGGACAACTTTTAACATACCTGAGAATCCTCTTTACTAATGTTAGGTGTGACTCTCTAGGGCTTACTTGGAACCTAGCACATATACATGTAGCAAACATTATATCTGGTCTACTAGCTGTAAGGTACAGTAAAGAGCCAATCATTGCTCTATATATTGTCTGATCAACAGGTTTCCCATGTTCATCAGCATCCAATACAGCATTGGTAGGCATGGGTGTTTTCATACAAGATGCCTCAGACATACCAAATTTCTTAACCAGTTCAGTAGCATATTTGGTTTGAGAAATAAAGATGCCTTCAGCATGTTGTTTGACTTGCAATCCTAGGAAGAAGGATAGCTCACCCATGCTACTCATCTCAAATTTAGAATGCATCAGGTTAGAAAACCTTCTGCACAATTTTGAGTCAGTAGAACCAAAAATGATATCGTCTACATAAATTTGTACTAGTAGGGTATGGGACTTATGGGTTCTAATAAAAAGAGTTTGGTCTACTCTACCCCTTATAAAACCATTTTTCAAGAGAAAGCATGCTAGGGTCTCATACCATGCTCTAGGAGCTTGCTTGAGACCATATAATGCTTTGTTCAGTCTAAAAACATAATCAGGAAGAGTTGGAGAGATAAAACCTGGAGGTTGTCTGACATAGACTTCCTCTTTGATGTCTCCATTTAAGAAGGCACTCTTGACATCCATCTGATAAACCTTGAAGCCTTTATGAGCTGCATAAGCTAGAAATATCCTGATGGCTTCCAATCTTGCAACAGGTGCAAAAGTCTGGTCGTAGTCAATTCCTTCTTCTTGAGAATATCCCTGAGCAACTAGCCTTGCCTTGTTCCTTATAATTACTCCTTGATCATCCAGTTTGTTTCTGAATACCCATTTTGTTCCAACAATGGAATGATCTTTAGGCTTTGGCACTAGTTCCCATACTTTGTTCCTCTCAAATTGATGCAATTCCTCTTGCATTGCAATGATCCAATGTGGATCTTGCTCTGCATCTTGAATGGACTGGGGTTCAATTTAAGATAGGAAGCAGGTGTGCAACAGGTTTTGGTTGACCTGATTTCTGGTTTGCACACCAGCTGAGATTTCTCCAATTATTTGGGAAATTGGATGGTCTCTTGATGTTACTAAATCAACAGGGGGTGTTGATTGTTCACCAACCTGTGTTGTTGTTTCCTCTTGTGGTACAACAACTGGCTCTTCAGATTGTGCTTCAATATGTGAAGCATTCCCTTCATCTTCACTGCTTTCTTCTTCTTGAGCAACCTGTAACTTGTTCATATCTTCAACTAGAGAGTGTTCCTGCAAAGGTTCTATGGTAGAAGAAATCTTCTCCTTGAAAGACATGTTAGTTTCATCAAAAGAAATATGAACAGATTCCTCAATTTTCAAAGATGATTTATTATAGACCCTATAGGCCTTGCTGATCATGGAGTATCCCAAAAACACTCCTTCATCAGCTTTGGCTTGAAATTTTGCTAGATATTTCTTGTCATTATTGTGAATGTAACAAATACAACCCAAAATTCTGAAATAGTCAACTTTAGGTTTCTTCCCTTTGAGTAACTCATAGGGAGTCTTTCCCTTTAGTTTATGTATCAGACTTTTGTTCAGCACATAGTTGGAGGTGTTCATTGCCTCTGCCCAAAAGGATAGAGGTAGATGAGCATCTGACAACAATGTAGTGGCAGATTCAATAAGGGTTCTATTTTTCCTTTCAGCTACCCCATTTTGTTGAGGAGTTCTAGGAGCTGAGAAAGTATGCCTGATCCCTTCACTCTGACAGAACTCTTGCATAAGAAGAGAATCAAACTCTGTCCCATGATCACTTCTGATCAGGGCAATGTGAGTATTGAACTCAATCTGTATACATTTGAGAAACTCTGTCAGACACTTAAAGTTATCAGACTTCTTCCTTAGAAAGAACACCCAAGTGAATCTAGAGAAGTCATCTACAACTACTAAAGTGTAGGATTTCCCTCCTAGGCTTTGTACTGTGATGGGTCCAAATAGATCCATGTGTAACAGATACAATATCCTAGGTGAATCACTCTTATTAAGTGACTTAAAACTGTTTTTAGTTTGCTTGCCTAATTGACAAGCCCTGCAGAGTCCTTCCTTCTTGTATGGGCCAGAAGGTAGTCCTCTAACAAGGTTGTCCTTGGAGAGCCTAGCAATAGTTCTAAGGTTTAGGTGTCCTAGTCTCTTATGCCATAAAACATTTGGTCTACAGACAGAGTTAAACAGGCAAATATCTACATCAGTTGAAAGAAAATCTACTAGATAGATGTTACCTTTCCTTTTACCTGTCAACACAGTTGTGTTGTCCTCTGACTTGATTCTGCATAAGGTTTTGCTGAAGGTCACTTGGTAGCCTTCATCACATAGTTGACTGAAGCTGATTAGGTTGCGCTTCAGTCCTTCCACATAAGCTACCTTCTTGAAGGTTACTGAACCAATCTGGACTGCACCATATCCTTTAGTTTGTCCAAAGTTGGAATCACCAAAGATAACTTTGGGTCCAAGCTTGGCTCTAAAGGAAGTGAGGTTGTCCTTGTTCCCTGTCATGTGCTTAGAGCACCCACTATCCAAATACCATTGTTGGTAAGATGTTGGATAGGTCTTCACCTGCACATAAAGCAATTCATTTGTTTTTGACCCAGTTTACCTTGGGCCTAGGTTGATAACCTCTAAATTCTGAAATGAAAGACATCCCAGGTTGACTCTTATATCCTTCAGGATGATATCTCCTTGGAGGTATAATCCATTCAGTATAAGGGTTAAAGGTTTGGGATGAAGAACCCTTAGGATTCAATTTTGATTTGCCTTTGAAAAAGTTTCCAGAGTCCTGACCTCTGTTCGACGATCTTGGAGCTGAGTTCGACGATCTTGGGTCAGATCGTCGAGCTCCGTTCGACGGTCGACTATGGGTGAGATCAGGTATATGTGATCGTCGACCTGCGTTCGATGACTTTGGATGAGATCGTCGATCAGCGTTCGACGATATTTCCTGAGATCGTCGAGCTGCGTTCGGCGATCGTCGATCTTCATTCGGCGTTCGTCGATCTCCGTTCGACGATTTTTGCTGGGACTTAGTTTTCTGAGGCAGATCAGAATTTTTCCTGGCAACCTCTACAACTCCCTTTCCCTTGTTAGAAATAAACTTGATGGGAGTTGTTAAGACTATAGGTTGGCTGGATGAAGCACCCAAGCCCAGTGTACTGTTGAATCTAGAGTTCACTGTGCTTGTGATGTCCATCAGCTTGATGCTTCTCTCATTAAGGGATTCTTCAAGCTTCTTGGCCTCAGAGAGCTCACTTTTCAGTGAAGCTATTTGTTCACTACAGTTCTCCAACTCCTGAGAGAATTTGAGGTTTTCTGACTTTAAAACATTGTGTTCAGATAATTGATTTCTGAGAGAGATAATCTCTTTCTCAGATTTTAGTAGGTCTAAACACAGTGCTTTAAATTCATATTTAAAATCTTCTGAAGTAAAATCAAAAGAACTAATTACCTGATCTTCTTCAGGTTGAGTCTCTGAGTCTGACTCTGACTCCTCTTCCTCTGAATTGTGCTGTGAGGCATTAATTGCCATCATGCAGAACTCCTTTTCTTCTACATCATCCTCATCATCACTAGAGCTGGAAGAGGCTTCTGACTCCTCTTCAGTCTCACTCCAGGATTCAGCAACAAACCCTTTCCTTGTATGCTTATTTTTGCTGGAAGAAGGTTTGCTATTGCCACTCCTTTTGGAGTCTTTCTCCTTTCTTCTTTCTTTTCTGTCTCTTCTGTCCTTGTTCTTGTTCTTTGGACAGTCAGGAACTATGTGCCCTGTTTTCCTGCAACCAAAGCAAATAATGTCTTTGTTATTACCAATGGACTTGTCATACCTTGGCTTATCCTGCTCCTTGTATGATCTTTTTCTGAAGTCCTTTCTGGCCATCTTGTAGAATCTTTTGGCCAACAAGCTGAGAAGTTCATCATTGCCTGTAGCTTTATCTTCAGGCAGATCCTCAGTTGCCTTGAATGCTATGGTCTTCTCCTTTCTTGTGACTGGTGAAGCAGCCTTCTGTTCTTCCTCTCTATTCTTGATGAGCAGCTCATAAGATTTGAGCTTACCCAACAAGGCTTCAGTGGTGATCTCATTCAGACTTCTGGCATCTTTAATTGGCCAGATTCTTGAATCTCAAGTGCTGGGGAAGCACATTAGGATCTTGTCATTAAGTTCTGTTAGAGAGATCTCTTTCTCTAATGTCCTCAGTTCACTGACAATTAGACTCAGTCTATTGTACATGTCTCCCACTGACTCAGTCTCTCCCTTCTTGAAGTTCTCATATTGAGTGATGAGATGGGATCTTCTGTCCTTTCTCTCATCAGCTGAGCCTGAGACTATTTCTGAGAGTCTATCCCAAATTTCCTTGGCTGAATTACATTCAGCTACCTTTTGAAAAATGTCATCTGACATTGTCTGGGCTAGAATGTTCATAGCCTTGGCATCAGCTACTTTCCATTTTTTGATGTCAGCATCTGTTCCTGATGGAGGTGGAACAGCATTTGTACTTGTGTTCTCTGGGGGTCTTGGACACACTGTCAAAACAGAATTAAATATATCTTCATCAATAGAATTCATGTAAAGTCTAATCCTTGCTTTCCAAAGTGCAAACTTTGACAGATTGCACACTGGAGGTCTGGTGCTGGCATAATCTTTGTTTTGGGCCATGATTTGTGCAAACAGAATCTAATAATAAAATACAAAAACAAAGATCTAGTTTGGGATCTTGGGGTTCAGGTGTTAGCCTGTACAACCAATCAGATATGGTATGTTTAACCAACCTCGCTTTGATACCAATTGAAAGAGCAACTAGATCTGATATACTCTAGAGGGGGGTGAATAGAGTATATGGTGCTTTAAAACTTTTTGCAAACTTTTACAACACTTGTTGTAATATGTGTGAGCAGGGAAGCAGAAACAAATCTAATCACAATACTGAGCTATGCAAATACTAAGCACAGAAAAATCAAGGCCAGAAACAAAAAGAAAACAAGCCAAAACCAGATGACACAAGGGAATATAGTGGTTCCCCAAACTTGGGTACATCCACTCTTCTACCACCCTAGGTAGGAATCCACTGCAGGATGAGTTGATCAGGTGTCCTGGGCACCAATGACCTTTTGATAAGGTGCTCAAAAACCAAAGCAGATTTTTTGATCAGGTGTCTTGCCACCAATGAGCTTTTGACAAGGTGCTCAAAAACTAGATTCAAACTTTTGAAGGGAGTTTGAAAAACCCTTTACAGAGTGGGGGTGAGAGAGTTATGACAGTCTTCTCTTTCTCAACCAACTGAGAAGACTATGTGGATTGCTGTCAAAGCTCCCCCTGAGTCCTTGAGATCTTCAGGAAGAAGAGCTTTGCTGAGGGTGATAGGCCTTCAAAGATAGAACTCCAGCAATAGATGATTTCAGCAAGCTGAAATGTTGAGTGTCTGGAGTCTTGAAATGATGTTGGCCTTGAACACTTTGAGATCTGAAGAGATCTGAAGATTTTTGAAAGCTTGATCTCTTTGATGAGTGTTCTTCAGAATTCTTTTTGACAGAAAACTTTTGAGTATCTTTTTGTATTCTGTATAGTGTGTATTCTTTCTTCTGGTTGATGTGGATTCAAAAAACATCCTCTTTCTTATTCTCTGTTCCAGAATAGAATATCATTCTCTGTCAAGGATAGCCGTTGGTCTGCATTGATTACATCCTTAATTGCAAAAACCCTTCAAGAGGAAAGTCCACAGAATTATTCCTTGAAAAATCCCTTGAAACTTGGTCCAGAAGTAAATGAAAACGGCTAGCAAATCTCTGAATTAATTGCAGAATAACTCCTGACTGATTTGAATTTGAATTCTGGAAGTTATCTGAAATCGTCGAACTGAGCTCTGCTATCGTCGAGCTGAGCTCAGCGAACTGGAAAACTCAAGCAGCAAAATAATTGTCGATCTGAGCTCAAAGATCGTCGAACTGAGCTCAGAGATAAAGATCCAGTGCAGAGTCAAAATCGTCGACCTGAGCTCACCGATCGTCGAATGGAGTTCGACGATATTATGAAGTTTGAGCTCAGCGATCGTCGAGTGGAGCTCGACGATCTGTCGAGGTTGAGCTAGACGATCGTCGATCGGAGTTCGATGAATCGTCGTGCTGAGCTCGACGATCAGACTTAGTCTCAGACAGAAAAACTTGGTCTTCAGGGCAGCTTCCAATCCTAGACTTCTAACCCTTAGACTCAATTCTAATTGACCTATTAAGCTATACATAAGGTCAAGCAAAGGTTCCTAGAGACATAGTGATCCTGACCCAAATTAGTAATAGGGTGTTCCAACAGAATGTTCACATGTTTATTATGTTCACTGTTCTTCACATAAGCCTTAACTAGATCTTGTTGCAACATCAAAAGGAGGGAAGGCAGTAAATAATTTCTTTAATGAGTTGATATATATAGTTAACATTGTTGGTGCTTTCTCTAAACACAATGATCAATTACGAGCAACTCAAAAAGAATACTTTGATCACATGATTGCTCTAGGTGAAATTGAGACCAGCACATAAGCTAATCAAATTGGTTCGCTACAACAACATGGTGACATTAGATGGTCTTCTCATTTAAACTTTGTTTTATAGTGTTATAAATATGTATAATGACACATGCTCTGTATTGCTTGATATTAATGACAACGGAGGAACATCTGCTCAACGAGGGGATGCTGAAGCAGCATTTAGAAAAATAGGAGTATTCAAATTTCTTTTCATTTTACATTTGATGAATGAAGTTTTGGGAATCAGGGATATTTTATGCAAAGCACTCAAACATCAATCTCAGGATATATTAAATATCATAAATTTAGTTTCGACAACAAAAACTCTCATTCAGAAATTGCAGGAATTTGGTTGGGAAATGTTCTTGCATGATGTGAACATATTTTGTGAAAAAATGAAGTTAACGTTCCTGACATGAATGCTTGATATAGTGATTGTCGATTTCAAAATCCACGTGATATAATTACAGTGAAATATCATTTCCAAGTGGGTATTTTCAATATCATAATAGATTGTGTGTTGTATGAGTGAAATTCTAGATTTAATGAAAATTCTATGGAAATCTTTCGTCTAAGTAAGGCATTAGATCCAAGTGATGAATACAAGTCTTTCAAAATTAATGATATAAGCGTCATAACAAAGAATTTTTATTATCAAGATTTCAGTGAGCAATAAATTTATGTATTAAATATTCAATTGAAGCATTATCAACTTGATGTTCCTTCTAATAAGGACTTCAAAAATTTGCCTACAATTTATAAGCTGTATGAGAAATTGGTGGAAACAAAAAAAAGCCCTACTATCTTATTGACAAATTGATTCGACTTATTTTGACTCTTTTGGTCTCAATATCAACCAGAGAAAGGTCATTTTCTGCTATGAAACTTATTAAAACAAGATTTCGCAGTAAGGTGGAAGATGAATTTCTTGCAAATTGCAAGACTTTATACATTGAGCGAGAAATAACTGAGAAAATTGACTAAGAATGTATCATAGATGAATTAAAAATCGACGAGCACAATTGAAGTAACATGTATGTGGTTCTTTGTATCTTTTTTGCATATTGAAGATATATGATATATTTTGTCGAGAAACTGTCTATATATGTTTTATATTTAAAATTTTATTATTAAAAAATTAGCTTTGTCTTGTTAGAACCAAGAAACTCGATCCCCGTTGTTCGGACAAGGGGGCGACTAAAGCTTACTGATTTTGTGGTCTCCCCATAGGATTTTTGGTGAGAAGAAGGTGGTGAATCAAAAGAATAGCTCTGGGATGCCTATAAACAACACATGCATGCTGCAGCGAGAAGGTCTCGCCACACACCCAGAAGAATATAGGAGCTTCACCTCCCAAGGATATTGCTGAGCTCGGCACAAGTGAGGCTAACTCTGAACTTACCCCTCATAAGGGGGGGGGGGGGGGTAAAATTTCCCCTCTACTTGTGCCATGGGGTCCTATTTATAGGCAAATCCACGGGGAGGGGAATTTATGGCCTACAAACATCCGCCCTGACTCGCTCGCCCTAACCGGGCGAGGTCTCTTCAACTCGCCCCTTGCTCGGGCGAGGTCTTCTAAACTCGCCCCTTGCTCGGGCGAGGCCTTCTCAACTCACCCCTGGCTGGGGTGAGATCTTCTCAACTTCCCCCGGCTCGGGCGAGGCCTCCTCGACTTGCCCCGTGTTGGGAGAAGCCTTATCAACTCGCCCCTGGCTGGGGCGAGGCCTCCTCGACCCGCCCCCTTCTAGGGCGAGGTCTTTTGAGTCATTCTCGATATTCTCTGATCTCGACAAATTATGAGTTAAACATAATCCCCACTTTTTTAGGATCGCTCGCAATCTCGGAAAAACAATGTTGAACTTATAGTTCGGAGAGATGAGCACTAGCAGATATGCCACACAAACTCCTTCCCAGGAATGCAACTAAACTAGAGGATCCGAAGAAGATTCAACACCCCGCAGGCCATTTGCTAAATGAGTGAGCTTAATTGGGGATGGAGAAAGGTCGATGCCATCACAGGAGCCGAGCTCCACTGGAGATGGAGAAGAAAGGCCGACACCTCGCAGGAGCCGAGCTCTACTGGATGTGGAGAAGAAAGGTTTACACCCTCTAAGCCATTCACTAAGCGAGCGAGCTCAACTGGTGGTGGAGAAAAGTTCGACACCCTCTTGGTCATTCGCTAAGCGAGCGAGCTCAATTGAAGGTGGAGAAGAAAGGTCTACACCTCGCGGGAGCTGAGCTCAACTAGAAGTGGAAAGAAGGTCAACACTGCACATGAGCCAAGCTCAACTAGAGGTGGAGAAGAAAGGTCGACACCTCGTAGGAGCCGAGCACAACTGGATGTGGAGAAGAAAGGTCGACGGACTCCAGGTCATTTGCTAAACGAGCGAGCTCAATTGGAGGTGGATACAAGGTCGGCACTCTCCAGGCCATTCGTTAAGGGAGCACGCTCAACTGTACGTGGAGAAAAGGTCGACACCCTTTGTCCTTCCATAAGCGAGCGAGCTTAACTGGAGGTGGAGAAAATATTGACATTTCACAAGAGCCGAGCTCAACTGGAGGTAGATAAGAAAGGTCGACACCTTGTAGGAGCAGAGCTCAACTAAAGGTGGAGAAAAGGTCGACACCCTTCAGGCCATTTACTAAGCAAGCGAGTTGAATTAGAGGCGGAGACAAGGTCGACACCCTACAGGCCATTCACTAAGCGAGCAGGCTCGAGTGGAGGTGGAGAAAAGGTCGACACCCTTCGGGTCATTAGCTTAGCGAGCGATATCAACAAGAGGTGGAGAAAAGGTTAACAACTCGTAGGAGTCGCTCTCAACTGGAGGTGGAGAAGAAAGATCGACACCTCGCAACAACCGAGCTCAACTGGAGGTCAAGAAAAGGTCGACACCCTCCAGGACATTCATTAAGCGAGCGGGCTCAATTGGAGGTGGAAAAAAGGTTGATACCCATAGGAGCCGAGCTCAACTGGAGGTGGAGAAGAAAGGTCGACAGCCTTCAGGCCATTCACTAAACGAGTGAGCTCAACTGGAGGTGAAGACAATGTTGACACTCTACAGGCTATTCACTAAGAAAGCCAGCTAAACTGGAGGTGGATAAAAGGTCGACATCCTCTTGGTCATTCCTTAAGCGAGTGAGCTCAACTAGTGGCGGAGAAAAGGTCAATACCTCACAGGAATTGAGCTCAATATGAGGTGGAGAAGAAAGGTCGACCCCTTGCAGGAGCTGATCTCAACTAGAGGTGGAGAAAAGTTTGACACCCTCTAGACCATTCGCTAAGCAAGCGAGCTCAACTGTAGGTGGAAAAAAGGTTGACACCTCGCAGAAGCTGAGCTCAATTGGAGGTGGAGAAGAAAGGTTGACACCTTGTAGGAGCCGAGCTCAACTAGAGTTAGAGAAAAGGTCGACACCCTCTAGGCCATTATCTAAGCGAACGAGCTCAACTATAGGTGGATAAAAGGTCAATACCTTGCAAGAGTCGATCTCAACTGGAGGTGGAGAATAAAGGTCGACACCTCGGAGGAGCCGAGCTCAACTAGAGTTGGATAAAAGGTGGATCCTATCCAGGTCATTCGCTAAAGGAGCAAACTCAACTATAGGTGGAGAAAAGGCTGACACCTTGCAGGACACAATCTCAATTAGAGGTGGAGAAGAAAGGTCGACACCTCGTAGGAACTGACCTCAACTGGAGGTGGAGAAAAGGTCGATACCCTACAGGCCATTCGCTAAACGAGCAAGCTCAACTAGAGGTGGATAAAGGGATCAAACACGATTGGCAAGTAGATGATTCGCATGAGGGAAACATATGCAGGGGTACGGATTATAACATGAACTCTGTCACAAACTCGGACTTGCTCGAGGGGGCAAGTAGTTGGTATGTGGGAGATGATCGTGCATATGGATCCAGACTACAAAATTATCACATCTTGAGGGCCTCAACTCACTCGAGGGTGTAACATCTCATTTCCAACTATACCCCTAAGAGTGGTTTTGGCCATGACTAGGTCATGACAAAACCCTAGGAATTCCAAGAAGACCAAGAAAAAAATCCTAAGAATGTGAGTGAGACCACTATGGTCTGCAAATAGTAAATTCCTGAACCTTAGTTTAAGATAACCATGGGGCTTCACCAAGACTTCAAGACCCCACCATGGTCTAATCAACCCATTGTAAGATCCATTAGAGCACTAAGGACCCATGGAGGGCAGTCAAAGGGATTAAGTTGACCCAAGTCAACCCTAACCCTAAATGGGTCAAACTAACCTACTTATGGTCAATTGACCATCCCCAAGCCAAGTGGACCCCACCCAAGCCCACCTAACCCTTGAGTGAGGTCAATGGGTCACCTAGGACCCATTGAGGTCCACTCAAGAGGCTAAGTTGACCAAAGTCAACTCTAACCCTAAATGGGTCAACCTAACCTACATTGGGTCAAACTGACCTGCACAAGGGCCAATTGAAGTTCCCTTAGCCAAGTGGACCCCACATATACCTTCATAACCCTAGTGAGAGGCCAATGGGTCACCAAGGACCCATTGGGACCAAAGTCAACTCTAGCCCTAAAGTGGTCAAGTGACCTCCAAAGGGCCAAGACAACCCTACCTAGGCCTTAGGGGAGGCCAATGGGTCACCAAGGACCCATTTGGGCCAACCTCAAAAACCAAATTGACCTAAGTTAACCCTAGCCTAGGTTTGGGTCAAGCTAGCCCAAATGGGCTAACTCAAGCTCAAGCCCAACTCACTTGGGCTAACCATGTTTTGGTGGATGAAATAAACATGTGGGCTGCCAATAGACTGGAAGATTGACTAGATTACTTAGTGACTAGGAGAGAGAGAGAATCTCAAAAATTAAAGAATAATTAGGAGAGAGAAAAGGGGTATATTTAAGGGTGTTTAGTGGAATGAGCCACTTGGACCCATGCCATCAGCCCCCACTTGGGATGGCCGACCCCTGGAGTCATTGAGGAGGTGGTGGATGGAGTGGGGCCCACCCATGCATGCATGGTGACAAAAATAAAGCTAGGCCGCCACCACTCACTTAGGAATTATCACCCCCCCCCCCCATACTTCATCTCCCCACTTCCCCCCCACCCTCACTTCATCACCCTCATGACAAGGAGAGCAGAGAGAGAGAGAAACCGATCCTTGGAGTTGAACCCGAGCTGGAGCTGTGAAACCAAGGATCAGCACCGCCGCCGCCGCAATGGTTCTCCGTCGCTCCTCACGTCGCAAGGCCGCCAGGAAGGTCCTCCCTCACCTCTCTCTTCATGTCTAGATCTTAGGAATGTTTAGGGTATGGTTCGGGCTCGAATGAGCCCGAATCCAGTTCTTCTTTTCCGCCATTAATGGCGTTTGGAAGCTTTCGGGTGAGGTGGCGCCGCCACTTTCCGCCGCCCTAGCCGCCGGCAAAAGGTTGCCCCCACCACCGTGAGGGGGGAAGAGAAATTTGCCAGTGGAAGCGCCGCTGGTAGCCACCGGGAAAGCTCCCGTGAAGTTCGGGCTGGATTCCAGGCGATTTGGAGAAGAAAAGCAGCAGCCGTCCGATTGCTTTAGGATTAGTGACATGCAATATTATAAATCCTGAATTTATTTAAGTACATGAATAGTGTATTTCCTGTCTCCTATAATCAGATTTTTGCATGCCAATATTTAGGGCACCTACATCCTTTTTCATAAAATGTATTCAACATGAAAATTGTAGGTCTTGAAGTTACCTTTAATTTGATAGGTTACACATAAATGTTGGTTAGGTCTACTACCCTATAGGGCCATTTTCCTAGGGCTAGTCCTAGGGTAGGTCAGAAACTAAAATGAGTGCCCTGCCCAAACCCTAAGTCCAAATGGGCTGAAATTTTGGGCATGTGGCTTAATTATTCATATCTAGGCCCTAAAAAATGGGAATTTTTGGGGAAAATAATTCTATAGTTTTAGTCAGAATTTGATAAATTAAATTTGTTGATTTTTGGAGCATATCAACTCCAAAATGCCCCAAATTTTGGTGTCCCGCCCTTAGGGGTATAAGACCTATGGTAGAAATATTAGACAATTTAGCCCTCTGCATGTTGAGATATCTCACTTGCATGATCTGAAAAAGTGAATGGTCTTGGGCTGCAAATAACAACAATGCAGAAATTGGAAGAGATGCCCAAGCCCATCCAGAGGCCCAAAAGACCTGGGATTTTGGGAAGAAACTGGTTTAGGGCATATTTAGGCCCTGCCCAAAAATGGGACTAATTGGAATTAAAATTAGGGGGAAATTACTAAAATACCTCTAGGCTTGTTTAGATGATTCTTGGAGTGTTTAAACTCCAAAAGGCCCCAATTTTTGGTGGCATGCCCATGGGCACATTATTAAGGCATGGTTAAATTTTCAGCCCTTATAGAACACAGAAAGTTAGGGAAACCCCTTGCATGTGTTGGCTTGTAAAGCGCTTGGTGTGCTTATAGCCAAAAAAGAAGAAAAAATGAAATATTGAATGCACAGCCCTTTTGGACCACTGACTTAGTATTACCTTAAGTACCCTCCCCTCTTTGGGGAAGATGGATGAATTAGGGTTGACTTACCCTTAGACCCAAGTTCACACCCTAAGGATGGACCTTTAGGGGGTTGTGAAGGACATAGGGGAAAATGCCCTTGTATGGCCTTGTAATTCAGTAAATAGTTAGCTTAGATATATTTAAGCCTCTGGTTGAAATGTTAGGGAATTTTGAAGTAGTTAAGTACATTAAAAGTCAAACCCTAGTTTTAGGGTAGAAGCACTACTAGGTCAAAAGAAGTAACTTAACATCCTCTAAAAATTGTGAAGATGGGGTAGAATAAATCTTAGGGTGAGTTGAACCCCTAGATATTTTTAGTGGAATTTTATAGATTATATTCATGGTAGTTCCTTTGTTAAATATCAAAGTGTCCAATTTAGTATTTGATTTAATTTGATCATTTGATTTAAATGGAATCTAATAAACTTTGGTCAGTAGAGGTTTTTGACCTAAATAAAGGTCTCTGAATTTTATTATAATTTTTTTAAGGATTTTATATGTTGCTTCCTTCATAAAGTTTGTAAATGCCATACTTGGTAAATAAATCCTTTAAAGAATAATTTAATTTGTAAAAATGTGAATTTTGGCCACTGATGATTTTAAGATGATATCCACTGCTAGGGATTTAATTAGGAATTTTTGAAGTATATTCATAGTACTTGATTCACAATTATGCCCTTTGTAGATTTTTGTATTGAATTTATTTAGAATTAAATATTTTGTGAAAAATCACGAAAGTTGGCCAGTGATAATTTTAGGACGGTAGTAGTGTAATATATTTAACTCAATTTATTTGGATGAAAATTTCAAGTAGTTGACTTACAAATCTTGGAATATGGGAATTTACTGCTAAAATAATTTTGGGACCCTTAAATGTTTGTAGAAAATGTCAAATTTGGAAATTGTCATTTATTAGACATATGGAATATTATCATGAATTTATGAAACATTAATCATGTCTAAAATATATACTTCATGATCAACTTGACAATAATTGGCTCTTTTAAGAAATTATTTAAATAAAAGATTAATTGAGGAAAATACGATATTATGGAATTAAATCATTTATGTCATGATAGGACTCCAGTAATAACCTAGGTCATTCAGATGAAAACTTGAAGGACATCCTATCATGAACATCACTTAGTATAGTTTGGTCTGCAAATAGTAATTTGGGGAAAAGTTGTATTAGGATAAGAGTTGGAATAGTGTAGAGTTAGTCGTGTTGAATTGTTTGAATGAAGGTAGATGAGTCACCATAGAAAGTTCTAAGGAGTGGTGGGAATCGAGTTGATGTGTGTTAGAAGGTACGCGAGTTCGACGAAAGATCGTCGTTCCCACGAGAGTGAAAGGTCTAAACTACCATAGGATTAGTCTATCGCAATATGAGAAGGTAATGGGTAAGGGAATCAACCAATAATAATAATAAGTACCTTGCGAAAGGGAACGTTGGGCGTAATCCCAACATAGTTCCTAGTGCCCCTTGAGAGCCCTTCACAGGGAATACCGGAGGCAGTCCTGGGTTAACGTAAACTGTATTAACAAGCTGAAAAGAGTAACTTAGTAATTAGGGGTTGCACATTTTACGAACACAGATAACACAGGAAGATAGTTGGGAGCTTCGGCTTGGGTGGTTATGAGACGGACGTTTTGGTCCGGCGAGCTTTGGCTCGGTTGATACTTGTGACGGACGTTTTGGTCCGGCGAGCTTTGGCTCGGTTGATACTAGTGACGGATGGGATGGTCCGGGGAGCTTTGGCTCAGTACTGATACGATAAACTTTCATGTGCATGAAAGGAAAAAAAGTAAGGTGGTGGGTCTTTGGTATGGGTTAGTCATTGCACCGACGCCAATACGATGACTCGGCAAGTGTGGTTTAACACTTCGCCAAACTTAAGTCCGACGGTCCAGTCGTCAAGAGTACGCGGTAGTACGCTTTGTGCACCAAGCATTGAGGCATACGATAGGTCAGACCGATAGTGCTATTACTGGTTTTGAGGTGGGCAAGGCCCAACCCACCGCTTCTGTCTGCCACTACGGAGGTATCCTGGGAGGTAACGGCTCTGAAAGGGGGAACTAAAGGTCTGTGTGCACAGAGTCGGGTGTGTGTGTTACACTTGCATGTTCCATCATACCCACCATATAGATGCATATCATAATCATTCATAATAACATGTGACACCTAAAGTATAAGTGGAATGAGACGCTTATACATTAGGACCTGCAAAACGACTACTTGGTCTATAAGCTTGTGTGGGCAAGTTTATAAATTAAGGTCATTTTTTGATATATATATATATATATATATATATATATATATATATATATATATATATATATATATACTGCTTGTGATAACTGACACCCCAACGTATAAAGTGGTATGGGACATTTTATACGATGGGAGCCTTGTAGAAGATCCCTTGGCTTATGTGTACTCACATAAGTGAAGGTTAAATTCTTTTCTTACTTTACCTATTACAACATGATTATAAATTGCTAGCTAGGTCCCCCTGTCACCTGTTTGTTTTGCACTCCACTTTCACGTCCTTTCCTTTCTTCCTCCCTGCTCGGTGCCTAGGAGCATGGGGAAAGGGGTGGGGGACGATATGTCTTAGTCTTATAGACTAACGGTTTTCGAACCACATCATATTAGGGGATCGTGGAGCCGAGTATGGAGGAGCAGCCCAGGAGACTGGTTCGATTGGAGACAGTGCAGTCTAGCTCAGGAGTACAGCCAGCTGGGACCGTGAGTTCCGACTTCTAGTAGTTGTTTTATTTTGCTTCCGCATGAGAGATCTGTAGTGAGGATATTGATGTACCGGGCTTAAGCCCTTTATTTCTGTACTCTTTTATTATTCGGTGGACACTCCCTTTGTGGAGTTTATTTATATATATATGTGATTAGCTGTGGACTTATCTCTCTTGCATTGCTACAGTTGCGATCGATTTGGCCGGCAGGATCGGCATTTTGTAGTGATGATCTTCCCGGGCGCGAAGGTGTCACCGCAAAGCGGCGGTTCTGGGCATAAGACCCCAGGGTTTTAAAAAGAAAAAAAGGGGGGTCTTACAAGTGGTATCAGAGAGAAACCTCGATCGAAAAGTAACAGTCCACAACCCCTGGGTCACCCCCGTGCGAGTTTAGTTTGGGGACAAACTAAGCTGCGGAAGCAGTGGTGTGCCCATGTGGGGATCACATATATAATTGTCCATTTTAGTTAAGGTTGAAAAATTTCTGACGATAAATTTTGTGGCGCAGCCTCCAGCACTGCCTACACCACCGGGTGGAACCCCGCAGATTCCGGAAGTTGCACCACCTCCGCCGGTTCCCACTCAATTCCTACAGTATGACATGGGACAGACTCTGACGGCTATCTTGGAAGCCTTCAGGAACAAACAGGCCCCGGCTCCGCAGCATATTCCTCGAGCCAACTGGCTCAGCATCTTTCGAGGACTCTCTCCCCAGTCCTACTTGGGGACAGAGATGGTATTTCGGATAGAGGAATGGCTAGACATCATGGAGGAGATGCTGACAGGGATACGGAGCCCTTGGGAGGAAACGGTGCCACTGGTTGTTTCCTGCTTGGAGTCCCATGTCAAGCGGTGGTGGAAGACAGTTCTGGAGACTACCTTTGTTGATAGGGAGGTTGCCGAGGTGATGTGGGAGGAGTTCAGGCCCATGCTGTTGGAGCACTTTGTTCCGCAGTCGGCCCGAGACGAGCTGGAAGACTGCTTCTTGCAGTTGAAGCAAGGTTCTAGGACGGTGGTGGAGTACCATCGAGAGTTCAACCATCTAGCCCGTTTTGCAGACTCTTACCGGCTAGATAAGGCAGCGTACACAAAGAGGTTCTACAAAGGTTTACGGGAAGACATGAGGGATGCCCTTCTTTTCATTTCGGACGGGCCTATCACTCGTATTCTGGATATGGCAAAAAGGTTAGAGGTAGAATGGCTCACCACCAGAGGCCGGAAGCGGCCAACGGAGGATCAGAGCCGGGGAGCCCGGAACGATCAGCGGCGAGGTCGTGCACCAGAGGTACGAAAGGTGGAGGATCAGCCTCGACAGGAGGTGAGGTAGGAGCCGATGGAGAAGGTGACGCTGGCCCCTCAGCCTATTCAGATGTGAGATGTACAGAGACTGGGAGGTGGGGCTTACACTCCACCGGAATGTTACCACTGCCATCAGGTGGGGCACATTAAGAGAAACTGTCCCGTGAGAGGGATTCCTCCACCAGCACCGCAGATTGCCCCACCGACTCAGCATTATGGAGGTAGAGGACGTGGTTAAGGACGCTGATATCAGGGTAGAGACCACAGGCCGAAAGGACAGCAAATTTATGCACTGGACCTGGCTCAACCCAGGAACCCGGAGCAAGTGATCACAGGTACGACCGAAAAAAAAAATTTCTTTTACTTAATTTTTTCCTTTCCTAGAAAAGTAGTTTCATAAACTTGAATTATTAAGACTAGGCAGGAAAACCAGAAATAGAACTCTAAGTAAATTTACAATCTCAGGCATCGTCTTCATTTGCGGCAAGCCCGCACACACTCTCTTCGACACGGGTGCTTCGCACTCGTTTGTGTCGGAGACCTTTATCCAAGGGCTAGGAGGCGTGGAGAGGATCACATCCAAGACGTTACGGATACGGCTACCCGACGGGTCGGAGCTGTTCACAACATCCCATTGCAACCTGGAGGCATGGATAGGCGGAAAACCCTTCGAAGCTCCAGCGACAATTCTGTTGCTGCCTGATTGTGATCTGATTCTGGGTATGACATGGCTCCATTGGAACCATGCCCAGATTGACTGCTTGGCCAAGAGGATTACCTTGATATATGGGGACTCGTTCGTCGTGATGGAAGGTATTAGACCCGCCTCCCATATATTTTTATCATCTATTTAGGCCGTCAAGGCCCACATGCAGGGTGACGAGATTTATCAGATTCTCTTCGAGATGGCGGAGGTCAAGGGATCTTTATCCGACATTCCCGTGGTGCGAGATTTTGCGGACGTCTTCCCGGAGAAACTACCAGGGCTACCCCCGCACAGAGAGCAGAATTTCCAGATAGTGCTTATGCCAGGGGCTAAGCCGGTATCCAGAGCTCCCTAACGCATGGCCCCAAGGGAGCTGACAGAGTTCCGGAGTCAGCTGCAGGAGTTGGTGGAAGCCGGGTTTGTCCGGCCGAGCTCTTCACCATGGGGAGCCCCAGTGTTGTTTGTCAAGAAGAAAGACTGAACACTCAGGTTGTGTATCGATTACCGGGCGTTGAACCGGCTAACAGTCAGGAATACCTATCCTCTGCCAAGGATAGACGAGATGTTCGACCAGTTGGAGGGAGCCCACTTCTTCTCGAAGTTGGACTTGCGATCGGGCTATTATCAGTTGAGGATCCGAGAGGAGGATATACAGAAGACTGCTTTTAGCAGCACGTATGGACTCTACGAGTTTACCGTGATGCCCTTCGGGCTCACGAATGCGCCGTCAGCATTCATGACTCTCATGAACCGGGTCTTCGAGACATATCTAGATATGTTTGTCATCGTTTTCATCGATGACATCCTCATTTACTCGAGGACCGAGGGGAGCACGCGAGGCATCTGACGCTGACCTTAGAGAAGCTATGGGAACATCAATTATATGCCAAATTCAGCAAATGCCAGTTCTGGCTGAAGGAGGTGTCCTTCCTTGGACACGTTATTAGTGGAGCAGGGTTGGTAGTAGATCCGACCAAGATTCAGGCAGTCCGAGATTGGCCATAATTGAAGACAGCTACGGACGTACGGAGCTTCCTAGGACTTGTCGGCTACTACCGGAAGTTCGTAGAGGGTTTTTCTAGACTTGCCCTCCCACTTACCTCTCTGACAAGGAAGGATGTACCGTTTGTTTGGACACCACAGTGCGAGTCGGCATTCCAAGAGCTGAAAAGTCGACTCACTTCGGCTCCGATACTTGCCCTCCCCTCGGGGAGAGAAGGATTTTAGGTTTATGTGGATGCCTCCTATCAGGGCATGGGAGTAGTTTTGATGCAAAAGGGACATGTGATCGCTTATGCCTCCCGCCAGCTGAAGAAACATGAGCAGAACTACCCAGTTCACGATTTGGAGATGGGAGCGGTTATATTTGCATTGAAGGTCTGGCGGCACTACCTCTATGGTGTCCACTGGGATATATTTTCAGACCATAAAAATCTGAAATATGTGGATACACAGAAGGAACTGAATATCCGGCAACGCAGATGGGTGGAGTTTCTAGCGGACTATCAGTACGAGATGCACTACCATCCGGGTAAGGCAAACATGGTGGCCGATGCACTGAGCCGGAGAGCTTCCACTTCTGGAGCAGGGCCCCAGCTTATGTCCATGGAGCTACTATAGCATTTTGAAGAGATGTATTTCACTCTTGTATCATCTGATGACCCTGAGCGGTACGAGGAGTACCTGGCCGCTACGAGCACCACTTATGATGTACATGATAGAGTCAGAGATTGGCAGAGGCGGGATGCCAAGCTAGAGCCGATTTTTCGGGCCTTGGAGGCAGGCTCAGCTGGGGATTACACGATACGAGATGATCTGATATGTTTCAGAGGTCGGACTTACATACCGGATGGAGGCCAGATTCGGGAGGACATCATGGCCGAGGCTCATCATAGCAGATATTCTATACATCCCGGGATCACTAAGATGACAGCGGATTTGAAGAAGACTCTATACTGGCCGGGCATGAAGAAGGACATCACCTACTTCGTGACCCACTGCGAGGCGTGGCAGTTAGTGAAGGCAGAGTGCAGACATCCCGTTGGTTTATTGCATCCACTCCTGGTGCCGGAGTGGAAATTTGAGGATATCATGATGGACTTCATCCATGGCCTCCCTCGATCATGGGCGGGAAATGATTCTATCTGGGTAATCGTTGACCGACTGACGAAGGTGTCTAGGTTCATCCCGATCAGGAAGGAGGATGTTGTCGGAGTACTGGCATGGATGTTCATAGAGCAGTTTGTGTGATATCATGGGGTGCCCAAGACGATCGTGTCGGATCGAGATGGACGATTCACGTCCAAGAAGTGGAGGTCAGTACAGACATACTTGGGTACTCGACTGGCTTTCAGTATGGCCTTCCACCCCCAGACGGATGGTCAAACAGAGCGCACCAACAGAACACTGGAGGACCTGCTGAGACTGTGTATTGTGGACTATGGAGAGCCCTGGGAGAGGATGTTGCCCATAGTGGAGTTTTCGTACAATAACAGTCATCAGTCTAGTATACGGATGGCTCCGTATGAGGCGTTGTATGGGCGGAGGTGTAGGACTCCGTTGTCTTGGATACAAGACGAGGATCCGAAGACTATGGGCTCGGACTTTATCGAGGATACTGAGGCACAGGTACGGCTGATACGGGATAGAATGCTGGAGGCGCAGAGCAGGCAGGCGAAATATTATGACGCTCGGCATCGTCTAGTGGAGTTTCAGGTAGGGGATCAGGTGTTCTTGAAGATCCAGCCGATGCATGGGGTCTCACGAGTACATGGTCAGCGAAAGAAGCTTAGCCCGAGGTACATGGGGCCGTTCAAGATCCTGGAGTGGATCGGTTCCCTAGCTTACCGGCTGGAGCTGTCACCGGACCTGGCCGGCTTGCATGACGTCTTTCACGTGTCTTCACTCAGGAGGGCTCTACTACGCCCGGAGTTGCAGATTACGGCCACTGATGGGCCGGTAGCTTCGGATCGATCTGTACATTTGGAGCCGATACGGATCGACGACCAGGGGATACGAGTCTTGCGCCGCACGAAGATCCCGCTAGTTAAGGTCCTGTGGAGGAACCACGGACGAGAGGAACATACTTGGGAACCTAAGGACCTGATGCAGGAAAGATATCCGGAGCTGTTCAGTCAGGTAATCTTTCAACATGTTCAATTTACTTTCCTGTTTTTAAACTAGTAGGGCTACTCTAAGAAGAGTAGAGGCTAATCTTTTATTTATTGGGATCTTGGCTTTAGCAATTGGGCGAATTGGTCATATGTTTAGGTTTTTCCTTTAAACCCCACTTAGCAACCATGGCATCGAGATGTAATATATCACTTCTTATGGGATGTTACAAGTTTCCTCTTTCTTCGATAGAAATTCCCGTAGGCTTAGCCTTGATTTCGGGGATGAAATCATTGTTTTGTTTATTAGGATTTGTAACATCTCATTTCCAACTAGACCCCTAAGAGTGATTTTGGCCATGACTAGGTCATGACAAAACCCTAGGAAGCCCAAGAAGACCAAGAAAAAAAACCTAAGAATGTGGGTGAGACCACTATGATCTGCAAATAGTAAATTCCTGAACCTTAGTTTAAGATAACCATGGGGCTTCACCAAGACTTCAAGACCCCACCATGGTCTCATCAACCCATTGTAAGATCCATTAGAGCACTAAGGACCCATGGAGGGCAGTCAAAGGGGTTAAGTTGACCCAAGTCAACCCTAACCCTAAATGGGTCAAACTAACCTACTTAGGGTCAATTGACCATCCCCAAGCCAAGTGGACCCCACCCAAGCCCACCTAACCCTAGAGTGAGGTCAATGGGTCACCTAGGACCCATTGGGGTCCACTCAAGAGGCTAAGTTGACTAAAGTCAACTCTAACCTTAAATGGGTCAACCTAACCTACATTGGGTCAAACTGACCTGCATAATGGCCAATTGAAGTTCCCTTAGCCAAGTGGACCCCACACATACCTTCATAACCCTAGTGAGAGGCCAATGGGTCACCAAGGACCCATTGGGTCCAACCAAAAAGGCTAAGTTGACCAAAGTCAACTCTAGCCCTAAAGTGGTCAAGTGCCCTGCCAAAGGGTCAAGTGACCTCCAAAGGGCCAAGACAACCCTACCTAGGCCTTAGGGGAGGCCAATGTATCACCAAGGACTCATTTGGACCAACCTCAAAGACCAAATTGACCTAAGTTAACCCTAGCCTAGGTTTGGGTCAAGCTAGCCCAAATGGGCTAACTCAAGCTCAAGCCCAACTCACTTGGGCAAACCATATTTTGGTGGATGAAATAAACATGTGGGCTGTCAATAGACTAGAAGATTGACTAGCCAACTTAGTGACTAGGAGAGAGAGAGAGAGAGAGAATCTCAAAAATTAAAGAATAATTAGGAGAGAGAAAGTGGTATATTTAAGGGTGTTTAGTGGAATGAGCCACTTGGACCCATGCCATCAGCCCCCACTTGGGTTGGCCGACCCCTGGAGTCATTGAGGAGGTGGTTGATGGAGTGGGGCCCACCCATGCATGCATGGTGACAAAAACAAAGATAGGCTGCCACCTCTCACTTAGGAATTATCACCCCCCCTATACTTCATCTCCCCACTTTTCCCCCCTCACTTCATCACCCTCAGGACAAGGAGAGCAGCAGAGAGAGAGAGAGAGAGAGAGAGAGAAACCGACCCTTGGAGTTGAACCCGAGCTGGAGCCGTAAAACCAAGGATCAGCGCCACCACCGCCGTAATGGTTCTCCGCCGCTCCTCACGTCGCAAGGCCGCCGGGAAGGTCCTCCCTCGCCTCTCTCTCTCTTCATGCCTAGATCTTAGGAATGTTTAGGGTAGGGTTCGGGCTCGAATGAGCCCGAACCCAGTTCTTATTTTCCGTCATTAATGGTGTTTGGAAGCTTTCGGGTGAGATGGCGCCGCCACTTTCCGCCGCCCTAGCCGCCGGCAAAAGGTTGTCCCCACCACTGTGAGGGGGAGGAGAAGTTTGCCGGTGGAAGCGCCGTCGGTAGCCGTCAGGAAAGATCCTGTGAAGTTCGGGCTGGATTCCAGGCAATTTGGAGAAGAAAAGCAGCAGCCGTCCGATTGCTTTAGGATTAGTGTCATGCAATATTATAAATCCTGGATTTATTTAAGTACATGAATAGTGTATTTCCTGTCTCCTATAATCCGATTTTTGCATGCCAATATTTAGGGCACCTACAGCCTTTTTCATAAAATGTAATTAACATGAAAACTATAGGTCTTGAAGTTACCTTTAATTTGATAGGTTACACATAAATTTTGGTTAGGTCTACTACCCTATAGAGCCTTTTTCCTAGGGCTGGTCCTAGGGTAGGTCAGAAACTAAAATGAGTGCCCTGCCCAAACCCTAAGTCCAAATGGGCTGAAATTTTGGGCATGTTGCTTAATCAGTCATATCTAGGCCTCCCCAAAAATGGGAATTTTGGGGGAAAATAATTCTATAGTTTTAGTCAGAATTTGATAAATTAAATTTTTTTTATTTTTGGAGCATATCAACTCCAAAATGCCCCAAATTTTGGTGTCCTGCCCTTAGGGGTTTAATAGGCCTATGGTAGAAAAATTAGAAAATTTATCCCTCTGCATGTTGAGATATCTCACTTGCAAGATCTGAAAAAGTGAATGATCTTGGGCTGCAAATAACAAAAATGCAGAAATTGGAAGAGATGCCCAAGCTCATCCAGAGTCCCAAAAGACCTGGGATTTTGGGAAGAAACTGGTTTAGGTCATATTTAGGACTTGCCCCTAGGCTTGTTTAGATGATTCTTGGAGTGTTTAAACTCCAAAAGGCCCCAATTTTTGGTGGCATGCCCATGGGCACATTATTAAGGCATGGTTAAATTTTCAGCCCTTATAGAACACAGAAAGTTAGGGAAACCCCTTGCATGTGTTGGCTTGTAAAGCGCTTGGTGTGCTTATAGCCAAAAAGAAGAAAAAATGAAATATTGAATGCACAGCCCTTTTGGACCACTGACTTAGTATTACCTTAAGTACCCTCCCCTCTTTGGGGAAGATGGATGAATTAGGGTTGACTTACCCTTAGACCCAAGTTCACACCCTAAGGATGGACCTTTAGGGGGTTGTGAAGGACATAGGGGAAAATGCCCTTGTATGGCCTTGTAATTCAGTAAATAGTTAGCTTAGATATATTTAAGCCTCTGGTTGAAATGTTAGGGAATTTTGAAGTAGTTAAGTACATTAAAAGTCAAACCCTAGTTTTAGGGTAGAAGCACTACTAGGTCAAAAGAAGTAACTTAACATCCTCTAAAAATTGTGAAGATGGGGTAGAATAAATCTTAGGGTGAGTTGAACCCCTAGATATTTTTAGTGGAATTTTATAGATTATATTCATGGTAGTTCCTTTGTTAAATATCAAAGTGTCCAATTTAGTATTTGATTTAATTTGATCATTTGATTTAAATGGAATCTAATAAACTTTGGTCAGTAGAGGTTTTTGACCTAAATAAAGGTCTCTGAATTTTATTATAATTTTTTTAAGGATTTTATATGTTGCTTCCTTCATAAAGTTTGTAAATGCCATACTTGGTAAATAAATCCTTTAAAGAATAATTTAATTTGTAAAAATGTGAATTTTGGCCACTGATGATTTTAAGATGATATCCACTGCTAGGGATTTAATTAGGAATTTTTGAAGTATATTCATAGTACTTGATTCACAATTATGCCCTTTGTAGATTTTTGTATTGAATTTATTTAGAATTAAATATTTTGTGAAAAATCACGAAAGTTGGCCAGTGATAATTTTAGGACGGTAGTAGTGTAATATATTTAACTCAATTTATTTGGATGAAAATTTCAAGTAGTTGACTTACAAATCTTGGAATATGGGAATTTACTGCTAAAATAATTTTGGGACCCTTAAATGTTTGTAGAAAATGTCAAATTTGGAAATTGTCATTTATTAGACATATGGAATATTATCATGAATTTATGAAACATTAATCATGTCTAAAATATATACTTCATGATCAACTTGACAATAATTGGCTCTTTTAAGAAATTAGTTAAATAGAAGATTAATTAAGGAAAATACGATATTCTGGAATTAAATCATTTATGTCATGATAGGACTCCAGTAATAACCTAGGTCATTCGGATGAAAACTTGAAGGACATCCTATCATGAACATCACTTAGAATAGGTTGGTCTGCAAATAGTAATTTGGGGAAAAGTTGTATTAGGATAAGAGTTGGAATAGTGTAGAGTTAGTCGTGTTGAATTGTTTGAATGAAGGTAGAAGAGTCACCATAGAAAGTTCTAAGGAGTGGTGGGAATCGAGTTGATGTGTGTTAGAAGGTACGCGAGTTCGACGAAAGATCGTCGTTCCCGCGAGAGTGAAAGGTCTAAACTACCCTAGGATTAGCCTATCGCAATATGAGAAGGTAATGGATAAGAGAATCAACCAATAATAATAATAAGTACCTTGCGAAAGGGAATGTTGGGCGTAATCCCAACATATTTCCTAGTGCCCCTTGAGAGCCCTTCACAGGAATACCGGAGGCATTCCTGGGTTAACGTAAACTGTATTAACAAGCTGAAAAGAGTAACTTAGTAATTAGCGGTTGCACATTTCACAAACACAGATAGCACAAGAAGATAGTTGGGAGCTTCGGCTTGGGTGGTTATGAGACGGACGTTTTGGTCCGGCGAGCTTTGGCTCGGTTGATACTTGTGACGGACATTTTGGTCCGGCGAGCTTTGGCTCGGTTGATACTTGTGACGGACGGGATGGTCCGGGGAGCTTTGGCTCGGTACTAATACGATAAACTTGCATGTGCATGAAAGGAAAGAAAGTAAGGTGGTGGGTCTTTGGTATGGGTTAGTCGTTGCACCAACACCAATACGATGACTCTGCAAGTGTGGTTTAACACTTCGCCAAACTTAAGTCCGGTGGTCCAGTCGGCAAGAGTACGTGGTAGTCCGCTTAGTGCACCAAGCATTGAGGCGTACGATAGGTCAGACCGGTAGTGCTATTACTGGTTTTGAGGTGGGCGAGGCCCAACCCACCACTTCCGTCTGCCACTACGGAGGTATCCTGGGAGGTAACGGCTCCGAAAAGGGGGAACTAAAGGTTTGTGTGCACAGAGTCGGGTGTGTGTGTTGCACTTGCATGTTCCATCATACCCACCATATAGATGCATATCATAATCATTCATAATAATGTGTGACACATAAAGTATAAGTGGAATGGGACGCTTATACATTAGGACCTGCAAAACAACCCCTTGGTCTATAAGCTTGTGTGGGCAAGTTTATAAATTAAGGTCAATTTTTGATATATATATATATATACTACTTGTGATAACCGACACCTCAACGTATAAAGTGGTATGGGACATTTTATACAATGGGAGCCTTGTAGAAGATCCCTTGGCTTATGTGTACTCACATAAGTGAAGGTTAAATTCTTTTCTTACTTTACATATTACAACATGATTATAAATTGCTAGCTAGGTCCCCATTTCACCTGTTTGTTTTACTCTCCACTTTCATGTCCTTTCCTTTCTTCCTCCCCGCTCGGTGCCTAGGAGCATGGGGGAAGGGGTGGGGGACGATAGGGCTTAGTCTTATAGACTAACGGTTTTCGAACCACATCATATTAAGGGATCGTGGAGCCGAGTATGGAGGAGCAGCCCAGGAGACCGGTGTGATTGGAGACAGGGCAGTCTAGCTCAGGAGTACAGCCAGCTGGGACCGTGAGTTCCGACTTCTAGTAGTTGTTTTATTTTGCTTCTACATGAGAGATCTGTAGTGAGGATATTGATGTATCGGGCTTAAGCCCTTTATTTCTGTACTCTTTTACTATTCGGTGGACACTCCATTCGTGGAGTTTATTTATATATATATGTGATTAGCCGTGGACTTATCTCTCTTGCATTGCTACAGTTGCGATTGATTTGGTCGGCAGGATCGGCGTTTTGTAGTGACGATCTTCCCGGGCGCGAAGGTGTCACCGCAAAGCGGCGGTTCTGGGCATAAGACCCCGGGTTTTAAAAAGAAAAAAAAAGATGGGTCTTACAGACGGGGCAAGTAGCCGATATGCAGGAGAGGAGCTCGCACAGGGACCCGGACTATGATAACATCACAGCTCAAGTACCTCAACTCACTCGGGGGGGCAAGTAGCTTGCATGTGGGAGAGGTGCCCACATAGGGATTTGGACTTTGAAAACATCACAACTTAGGGACTTCAACTCACTCGAGGGGGCAAGTTGCCAGTGTAGGGGAGAGGAGCTCGCACATGGATCCGGACTACGACAACATCAAGCTCGATTACGTCAACTTACTCGAGGGGGCAAGTAGCTAGTAAGCAGGAGAGGAGCTCGCGCAGGGACCCATACTATGACAACATCACAGTTCGAGGACTTCAACTCATTCAAGGGGGCAAGTAGTTGGTATGCGAGAGAGGAGCTCGTGTAGGAATCCGGACTATGAAAACATCACAGTTCGAGGACTTTAACTCACTTGAGGGGGAAAGTAATCAGTATGCGGGAGAGGAGCTCGCGCAGGGACTCAGACTACGACATTATCATATCTCTAGGACTTTAACTCACTCGAGGGGGCAAGTAGCCGATATGTAGGAGATAAGCTTGCACGGGGATCCAGACTATGACAACATCACAGCTTGAGAACTTCAACTCACTCGAGGGTGAAAGTAGCCGATATGTGGTAGTGGAGCTCGGACAGGGATCTAGACTACAACAACATCACAGCTCACTGACTTCAACTCACACAAGGGGTCAAGTAGCTGGTATGCGGGAGAGGAGCTCATGCAGGGACCCGGACTATGATAAAATCACAGCTCGAGGACTTCAACTCAATCGAGGGGGAAAGTAGATGGTATGAGGGAGATGAGCTCGCGTAGGGATCCGAACTACGAGAACATCACAACTCGAGGACTTTAACTCACTAGAGGGAGCAAGTAGCTGGTATGTAGGATAGGATCTCGCGTAGGGAGTCGGACTACGACAACATCATAGCTCGAGGACGTCAACTCACTCGAGAGGCAAGTAGCTGGTATGCATGAGAGGAACTCGATCAGGGACCCGGACTATGACAACATCACAACTTGAGGACTTTAACTCACTAGCAGGGTCAAGTAGTTGATATGCTAGAGAGGATCTCCCGTAGGGATCCGGACTACGACAACATCACAGCTCGAGGACTTCTGCTCACTCGAGGGGGAAATTAGTCATTATGCGACAGAGGAGCTTGCGTAGGGACCCAAACTACGACAACATCACAACTCGAGGACTTCAAATCACTCGAGGGGCAAGTAGCCGGTACACTGGATAGGAGCTCGCACAGGGACATGGACTACTTTAACATCAAAGCTCGAGGACTTCAACTCACTTGAGGGGGCAAGTAGCTGGTATGCGGAAGAGGAGCATGCATAGGGATCCGGACTACGAAAACATCATAGCTCGAGGACTTCAACTCACTCGAGGGGCAAGTAGATGGTATGCGGGAGAGAAACTCACGTAGAGACTCGGACTACGACAATATCACAGCTCGAGAACTTCATCTCACTCTAACCGATAATATTGAAGAGACGGAACATAAATGAATAAGCAAGTAACTTTGGTTTATGTAAGCGAATAACAATAATAAAACAAATTTATTTTACATGACTTATAGACGATGACTTCTCTTGACGAAGTGAGTAATGAGCAATAGCCCCTTTGAATACTTAACATGAAGTATAAACTGCTGACTTTGGCCGAATTAATATGAACACCCCAAGGTGTTGCGAGATAAACTCGCGGAATAAGAGGGAACGTCCCAAAACCTCGCGAGTTGAGCTCGCAGAATCAAGGAGCGCACTTTGTGGAATGTGATGTCCTGACCGATTAATATGTTGAAGAGATGGGGTGTATACCACGATCGCTAAAGTAATGACCTCGTTGAATAAGAAAGAACACCTCAAGACTTCGCGAGAGGAGCTCACAGGATAAGAACCTCGCGCGACTAGAGGATTCGGAGAAGATTCACTTGAGATTAGCTCGCGAAATAGAACATAACACCCAAAGAACCCCACGCGATGAGCTCGCGGAATAAGATAGAATACCTCTAGAGAATGCGAGAAGAGCTTGCGGAATAAAAGATAACATCCAGAGAACCTCACGAGATGAGCTCGCGGAATAAGATAAAATACCTCTAGAGAACGCTTTATGCGCTCGAGGAATAAAAGATAACACCCAAATAACCTCGTGAGATGAGCTTGCGGAATAAGATAAAATACATCCAGAGAACGCAAGATGAGCTCGCGAAATAGAAGACAGCACCCAAAGAATCACGCGAGATGAGCCCGCGGAATAAGATAGAATACCTCTAGAGAACGCGAGATGAGCTCGCGGAATAAAAGATAACACCCAAAGAACCTCTCAAGATGAGCTCACAAAATAAGATAGAATACCTCCAAAAAATGCGAGATGAGCTCGCAGAATACATGATAACTCCCGGAGAACCTCGCAAGATGAGCTCGCGGAATAAGATAGAATACCTGCAAAAAATGCGAGATGAACTCTCGAAATAGAAGATAACACCCAAATAACCTCGCGAGATGAGCTCGCGAAATTAGATAGAATACCTCAAGGGAATGCGAGATGAGCTCGCAGATTATAAGAGAATACCATGTTGTTGAGGAGAAGACCTCGCGAGTATAAGCTCGCAGAACTTAAAAGAATACCATAGTTGTTGATGTAAATACCTTACGAGTATGAACTGACAAGTTTAAATAGAACACCATAATTGATGAAGAAACGACCTATTGAGTATGAGCTCGCGGAATTAAAGAGATCATAGTTGATTAAGCTGGCCCTTGTGAGTACGAACTCACAGTCACAAAAGAGCATACCATAGTCATTCAATCGATGTACCCGCGAATATGAACTTTACAAAATAAAAAATAAAAAAAAGAACACCGTATTGGTTGAAGCCACGACGCCGCGAGTAGGTACCCACAAAATTAACAAGAGCACCACGATTTCTGAATGGAAGACTTCACGAGTATGAACTCACGACACTAAAGTGAACATGCACCTTGGCGGTTGGAATGATGATCCCGCGAGTGTAAACTCGCTGAATTAAGGGAGAATGCCCCATGACCTTGCAAAGTGAGCTCACAGATTAAAAGTTAGGGCCTCGCAAGTATGCTCTCATGGATTTAAAGAGAGTTGTGGTTGTCATCGCAAAAACCTTACGAGTATGTCCTCGCGGAACTAAATAGAATGTCACCATCCCCGAGCCGAGGGCCTTAGTTGGTGCAGTGATGACCCAAAATTTGTATATGCTCACCAAATATATAAGAATACCATGTTGCCGAAGTGAGCCTTACGACAGTGGGGCTCGCAGGATAACACCCAAAGAGCCTCACAAGAGTGGGGGCTTGCAGAACATAAGCTTGGCTGGAACCTTTTCATGTGGATCCATGTGTGACGACGTCCATTGTGATTGAAATGTCCGAGACAATGTTGTTGACAAATCACATGGTCGCACTCATGGGTTTTACTAAAGCATCCATAAGCGTTAATATGTACTATGAAGAAGAGTATTAACACTAAAAAGGGGGATTTTTATTTTCCATACGCCAACTCAACCAGATTTCAGCTCGCCATGCCTTGAAATCGCCTAGATTTGGGCTTGACTTCATCTCGCCTGAGCTTCAGAATCCCTAGTTGAGGTAGCCTACCTAGGGTCATCTCGTGTCTTGCTCGACCAGACCATATGTGATGCGAGCAACCCATATGCAAGTAGAACTCGTGAGAGTAAAACACATGTGAATAAAACATATGCGAGTAGAACGTTGGTGAGCAGAATACCTACAAGCAGAATGCATGTGAGCAGAGTATCAAAATTGGAACTTGTCTTAGTTGGAGTTCACCTAAGCTGGAACTCACCTACATTGGAACTCGCCTCCGCGGGAACTCGCGTATTTTAAGTTGGAACTCGCCCACGTCTAAACTCGCATAGGCTTGAACTCGCCTCCCTAGAGCTCGCCAGAACTGGAGATCGCCTCAGTTGGAACTCGACCAGGCTTGAGCTCGTCTCACTAGAGCTCACTAGAACTAGAGATCGCCTCAGCTAGAACTCTACCAAGCTTGAACTCGCCTCACATCCTTCTCATCATGGCTCGTCGTGAGGTCCCACACTAAAATTTCTTTCTCCGATCACTGTCCACGCTCACCATATCAAAATGTTAGAACCAAAAAACACTGTCCCTACTCTTTGGACCAAGGGGTGACCAAAGCTTACTGATTTGGTGGTCACCCCGCGGGAGTCTTAGCGAGAAGAAGGTGGCGAATCAAAATAATAACTCTATGCTGCCTATAAACAAGACCCGTGTGCTGTAGCGAGAAGGCCCCTCCACACACCTAGAAGTCTATAGGAACTTCCCCTCCTAAAGTCATTGCTGAGCTCGACACAAGTGAGTCTAACTCTGAACTCAACCCTTACATGGGGATAAATGTATCATCCACTTGTGTTGGGGGTCCTATTTATAGTCAAATCCAAGGGGAGGGGTTATG
The DNA here is from genome assembly GCA_039583875.1 of Platanthera guangdongensis. Lineage (NCBI taxonomy): Eukaryota > Viridiplantae > Streptophyta > Magnoliopsida > Asparagales > Orchidaceae > Platanthera > Platanthera guangdongensis. Next base: position 202,358,932 of record CM077163.1, on the reverse strand, counting down.
GCCTACGAACATCTGCCCTGACGCGCTCGCCCTAATTGGATGAGATCTCCTCAACTCGCCCCCTGCTGGGGCGAGGTCTACTCAACTCGCCCCCTACTAGGGCGAGGCCTTCTCAACTCGCCCCCGGCTGGGGCGATGTTGGGTACATTGGTCAAATGTACCTGATTTGAAGAAGCCTCACCCAACTCAATGATATACATCATAATGTATTTGATGTATGTTGAGTTTACTTGTGCAGGTTAAGAAATCACTGGACTGAAGCAAAAAGTTTCTAAGTCCATGTGTCGACACCCAGAGGGAAAGTGTCGACACTTAAGAAAGCTTGTGTCAACACCCAGACAAGCAGTGTCGACACTTGGAGTCATTGTGTCGACACTTGGGATGCAGAGTCGACACCAGACAGAAAGTGTCAACACTTGGAGCTGTGTCGACACTCAGTGAAGAAAAGTGCAGACAGAAAGTGTCGACACTTGGAGCTGTGTCGTCACTCAGTGAAGAAAAGTGCAGACAGAAAGTGTCGACACAAGGAGCTGTGTCGACACCCAGTGAAGCTGTGTCTACACCAGAAAGTGTCGACACTTGGAGCTGTGTCGACACTCAGCAAAAGTCTGCAGAGACTAAGTTAAAGTGTCGACACTCAGAATAATGTGTCGACACTCAGAACAATGTGTCGACACTCAACAGAAGAGTCAACACTTGAAGTATGTGTCGACACCCAGCACAATGTGTCGACACACAACCAGAAAAGTCAACACTTGAAGTATGTATCGACACCCAGCACAATGTGTCGATACACAACCAGAAGAGTCAACACATGAAGTAAGTGTCGACACCCAGCACAATGTGTCGACACTTAGCTAAAGACTCTACACTTGAAGAAAGTGTCGACACAAGGAGCTGTGTCGGCACTTAGCAAAGATCAGAAAGATCAACAAAAATATTCTAAGTACAAGTGTCGACACTAAGGGAATGTGTCGACACTCAGCTGAAGTCTCAACAAGAAGAAGGTGTGTCGACACAAGGAGCTGTGTCGACACTCAGTAAGTATCGACATTGAAGACTATGTGTCGACACCAAGAAGCAGTGTCGACACTTGACAAATTCAACACAAGAAGTTGTGTCGACACAAACGAGATGTGTCGACACTTAGAAGAATTCAGCAAAAGCTAGAAGAACAAGTACTTGTGTCAACACTCAATTTCAGTATCGACACATGCAGAAGAAACTGTGTCGAGACATACAAGGAGTTGTGTCGACACCTTGTAGACTTGTGTCGACACTTACACAACATGTGTCGACACTTGGACTATAAGTGTCGACACTTAAAGACAGAAAGTCTCGACACTTACAGACAGTTAGAGATTTTCAAGAAATGACTGGATGACTTGACAGCTGCCGTTCCAGCCGGTCTACAGCACCTGTCAGAGATATCAGAAGTCAGTTATGGACCGGACCAGCCGGTTACCATGAAGAAGGCCTATAAATAGGCACCTACAGTTTACAGAAACTGTGGATCAGATTATTGTTCAAGAGTTCAGTTTGTTGAAAAACAAATTATTGAAGTGGTACTAAGAGTATCAACACAAGAAGATCTTGCAGTCCAAGTGCAGATCTAAGAAGTTGGAGAGAGAGGGCTCCATCCAAGAAATCAGCCTCTGGAACTAGGCTGAGAAGAAGGATTCAGATTCAATTCTGGATCTTAAGTGGCAGAGGTCAGGGAACAACTGCAGGAGGATTCAGTCTTATTCAGTTCTACTCAAGAAGCTTTGAAGAAAGCTAAGTCAGAGTGAATCCAGCTGAGTTCTTCCAAGAACTCATCAAGAAACTCTCAACTCCCCTCTTGTATCTCTGAGTTGTTGAGTTAATTGTTTGTAATACATTTTTAACTTGTAGGATCCTTTGGATCTGAGAGAATTGTAAGCCTATAATTATAAAGGCTGAGGGTAGGGCTTGAGAGCCTGAGTGTAGGAGATTGAGATCTCTGAGTGTAGGCCTTGGTTGGCTGAGTGTAGGCCTTGGTTGGCTGAGTGTAGGACTTGATTGGCTGAGTGTAGGCTTTGGATAAAGCTGAGTTGTAGGGCCTTGGGCCTGAGGTGTAGGAACCAATTTGGGTTCTGAGACAGTGGAGGAGTTTGGCCGAATCTAGTACACTGCTAGATAGGCGAAGGGGGAAAGTGGATGTACCCATATCTTGGGGAACCACTATAAATCACTGTGTATGTTGTGCTGTGCTGTGCTGTGAATATTGTTGTGTTTGCTGTGATAAACTAGTTAGTTTTCTGTTATATAACTGATTGCTGCCATTAAAGTTTAAAAAGGATTAGGTCACCTATTCACCCCCCCCTCCCCTCTAGGTGTTTAGGTACCATATCTTTCAAGTGGTATCAGAGCCAGGTTTCTCAAAAAGGACTAACAGTCTGAGGAGATCCTGTTTGGCAGATTCAGTATAAGGAAAAACACAGATTCAAGAAAATCAAGAAACATGGGTTCCTCTGAGAATCACAAGGAATTGGGTTCCATGAAATTACCCATATGCAGGAAAGAGATTTTTGGGATCTGGAAAGAAAGGGTAAGGTTATTTATGGAAGCCTCTGACCCTAGAATCTACATCACAGTAAAGGAAGGGCTTATGTGCCTATGAAGATTTCAGTTTTGGATGCAAATCAGAGAACTCCAAAGGATTTCTCTGAGATGACCAAGGATGAGATTGTCCTAGCCACAATGGACAAGAGGGCACAGAACATAATAGTGAGTGTAATTGATGATGCAACTTTTCAGAATCTTATACACTGCAAGACAGCTAAAGAGATGTGGGACACTCTTATAGTGTATATGGAAGGATCTGAAGAAGTAAGACAAGATAGAAAATCCTTGCTAAATCAGGAGTATGAGAGTTTTAGACAAGGTAAAGGTGATAGCATAACTGAGTGCTACAAGAAGTTCTACAGAATAGTTAATGAACTTATGTCTTATGGAAGAGAGTTCAGTAACTATGAACTAAATGATAAGTTCTTAAGGTCTCTAACCAAAGATTGGGACACAAAGATCTGTGCCATAAGAGAAATGGCTAAGTTGGGGGAAATTCCTCCTCCTACACTGTTTGGCAAGTTATTGTCATATGAGATGCAGTTGACAGTGAGGAAAGAGGAGGAGAAGTCAACAAGAATTGAACACAAGGAAAGATCAGTTGCTTTCAAGACAGAAGTTCCCAGAAAGTGCAGGAATAAGTCATCAACTCCACCTCCAGAGGTAGTTGATTCAGAGTCTGATGAGTCAGTCAGCACAAAGAGTGAGAGCAGTGAAAGTGATGAAGACTTTGATGCCTTCACTAGACACTTTCAGAAATTCCTGAAGAAGAAACAGTGGAGATCAAGACCTTCTTCTTCAAAGGGAAAGGAAGTCTTTTATCAAGAGAAAAAGCCTTCAAAGAAAGACAGGAAGAGGACAAAGTCAAGCAAGGCAACTGGATCAAAGATAGTGTGCTATTGCTGCAATAGACAGGGCCATGTTATTGCAGATTGTCCTGAGAAAAGAAAGGAATCTGGTGACAAGAAAAAGACTCACTTCAAAGGAAAGAAAGAGAAGTCTTTTGTAGCCAAGAAAGAGAAGACTCTATCAGATATCTCTTCTTCAGAAACTGAGTCTGAGGCTGAAGCCTACATAGGGCTGTTTGTTGAAGAAGAAGAGGAAGAATTCATGCAGTTAATGGAGTCTATTTATGAACAAGAAGACAGTCAATGCCAAGGGCTAATGGCTTTGACAGAGAGTGCCAAAATCCTGGAGCAGCCAGGACCCAGTCAGGTACAAGGTTCATGTTCAAGTTCAGTTTCTTGTTCTAGTTCAGATTCAGATTCTTCTTCATCAAGTGATGAGAATGTATCTGAGTCTGAGGATGATATTCATCAGCTTATAGATGAATATAAAGTGCTATTGCAAGCTTACAAGAAAAGCAAGTCCCTTGCCAAAAGTCAGGCAAAGGAAATTGCTGATCTTAAAGCTGCTGCAACAGTTTTTGAGAAGCAATTTGATCAGAAGCTTAATGAGATAGCTAGGCTGAAACACATTACAGTGATTCAGATGGGTACTATATCATTTAAGAATGATCAAATTAAGAGTCTGGAGATCAATCTTCAAAAGGAGAAGGACTTAGTTGCTAGGTTTTCTAAACCTAAGTCAGTGTTACCTTTAATTGATGATTTTGTTCATCATAAAGGCAAGGCTGGACTGGGCTTTATTAGACCTGCAAGGACTGAGCAGACCAAGTCAAAGTCCAAGGGCAAAGCCCCAGCATTCAACAAGTCTGCTGTAGATAAGACAACAAAGGCTGTACCTAAGCAAAGGTACAACAAGTTTGAATGCTGGTGCTGTGGCAAGGTTGGCCACTTTGTAGTGGACTGTTGGCACAATGCCAGTGCCAAAGTGAGTAGCAAGCTACCTGGTGGAAAGCCAGTAGGTAGTTTTGTCAAATTGCAGACTAACAAGTACCAAGGACCCAAGAATTCTTTGGGTTCTAAGGTTCATTAATCTGTTTTGCAGGTGAGTCCAAGTGGCCATACCCCTACATGGTACTTGGACAGTGGATGTTCCAGACATATGACTGGAACAAGAAGATTACTAAAGGACTATATTCCAGTAAAAGATGGTCCAAAAGTAACCTTTGGTGGTTCTGAAAAAGGAATCATCAAAGGATTTGGTAACATTTCTACAAACTTAGTTACCATTACTCAAGTGGCTTATGTTAAAGGGTTGAAACACAACCTAATAAGTATAAGTCAATTAAGTGATGTAGGGTATGACATCTCATTTGTTAAAAATGGTTGTCATATCAAGAGGTCAAGTGATCAAGAGATCATTTTGACTGGTTATAGGAAGAGGAATGTCTACTGCCTAGACATTATGGTTGAGAACAATGGTTCTCCAGTTTGTTTTGTAGCTGATGAGACAGTCTCTCATTGTGTCAAATGGCACAAGAGGCTTGCCCATCTTAACTACAAGACTATTAGCAAACTCTTTAGCAAAGAGTTAGTGAGGAATGGTCCTCAAGTTAAGTGTGTTAAAGATGGTATTTGCTCAGCTTGTCAAAAGGGCAAACAGACTAAATCCACCTTTAGAAGCATAGAGAACAAAGATGTTGTGAGGTGTTTGTACCTCTTGCATATGGATCTCTTTGGTCCAATGCCAGTTCACAGCTTAGGAAGGAAGGTCTATACCTTTGTAGTTGTAGATGACTACTCAAGGTTTTCCTGGGTGTTCTTCTTAAGACAGAAATCTGAAACACCTAGTGTCTTCTTTAGCTTTGTCAAGCAAATTCAGAATGAACTAAATAGTACAGTGGTCAAAATCAGAAGTGACCATGGTACTGAATTTCAGTCTGATAGCATGACAAAACTGTGTGAAGACTTTGGGATATTTCAAGAATTCTCTTCACCAAGAACACCTCAGCAAAATGGCATTGCTGAAAGGAAGAATAGAACCTTGATAGAGGCTGGTAGGACCCTACTAAGTGATACATCACTGCCAGAATACTTCTGGGCTGAAGCAGTTAATACTGCATGCCATGTTATAAATAGGGCTACCATCACTAAAAGGCTTAACAACACCCCCTATGAAGTTGTGAAAGGCAGGAAACCAAACCTATCATATTTTAGGATCTTTGGTTGCAAATGCTTCATACTTAACAATGGGAAGTCTTACTTAACTAAGTTTGCTGCCAAGTCCCAAGAGGGAATTTTTGTTGGGTACAGCAATAATAGTAAGGCTTATAGAGTCTACAACTTGACTACACAAGTTGTAGAAGAATCAGTGCATGTAGTTTTTGACGAGACTAAACTTATTAATAATGAGTTGTCTAGTAGTGTATGCAGCCCCACAGGTCTGACAAAGACAATGGACAAGCTTACTATAGAAGAAGTGCCTGCTGCAAGACAGCAAGTAGAAGACAGTAGCTGTTGTCCAGGGGGAGAACTACATGTGCCAATTGCTGAAGAAATACAAGGAATACAGCATGATGCAGATGCTGAAGTGGTTCAACCAGAAGTAAGATTGCCTCCAGCCAACAGGCATCTAAGAGATCATCCAGTAGAGCTGATTATTGGAGATCCAAGACAAGTAGTACAAACCAGGAGTAGTAACATGAATGCAGCAATCTATTCCAGCTTTCTGTCACAAGTTGAACCTAAAAAGTTTGAAGAAGCAATACAAGATCCACAATGGACTGAAGCAATGCAAGAAGAGCTTAATCAGTTCAAGAGGTGCAAGGTCTGGGAATTGGTTCCTAAACCTAAAGACCACAATGTAATAGGAACTAAGTGGATCTACAGGAATAAGATGGATGAACAAGGGGTCATCATTAAGAATAAGGCTAGACTGGTTGCTAAAGGATATAGGCAAGAAGAAGGTATTGATTTTGATCAAACCTTTGCTCCAGTAGCCAGACTGGAAGCCATAAGAATGTTCTTGGCCTATGCAACCTATCAAGGATTCAAGGTATACCAAATGGATGTCAAGTCAGCATTCCTAAATGGTAATCTTAAAGAAGAAGTCTATGTGGAGCAGCCTTCAGGTTTTGTTGATCCAACTCTACCTCATCATGTCTATAGACTTAGGAAAGCTTTATATGGGTTAAAGCAAGCCCCTAGGGCTTGGTATGAAACCCTATCTAGTTTCTCATTGAGAACAAGTTCTCAAGGGGGAAAATAGATAAGACTCTATTCCTTAGGGAATCTAGAGGCAAAGTAATACTAGTCCAAATATATGTAGATGACATTATATTTGGGTCTACTGAAAGCAGCCTTTGCAAAAAGTTTGCAAAACTTATGCAAGGTCAGTTTGAGATGAGTAGTATGGGAGAGCTGAAGTTTTTCTTGGGTCTCTGTTAGAAAGTAGAGAAAAGAAGCGAAAAGTAGAGAACAAGCCGAATAAACTTTTGAATAACTGAAATTTTATTATCCAAAAAAGATATCATTTACAAAGGTATGGCCTCTCTTATATAGAATGGAGGAGATAAGAAAGAGAGTATACAAACAATATGGGACTAAACATTTACAGTACTGAGCGGCAAGAACAATGGAGACCGAATAGGCCGCGCGGTTAGACAGATGGGCTAACCGCTCGGCAACTCCAGCAGGATAGAACAGGCCGCAGAGGTAGACCGATAGACCGCCCGGTCTCCAGGCTCCAGAGAGACCGCCAGACCGCTCGGTCAACAAACCGCTGGAACAGACCGTGAAGCCGCCCGGTCTAATACTTCAACACTCCCCCTCAAGCTGGAGCATAGATATCAATCATGCCCAGCTTGTCACAAATGCGGAAGAAGGAAGTAGAAACCGGCTTGGTGAAGATATCTGCCAACTCCTTGTCAGAGGTGACAAAAGGTGTACAAATCTGTTTCTTCAAAATCTCCTCCCGAATGAAGTGACAGTCAACCTCTATATGCTTCGTTCTCTCATAAAAGACCGGATTCCTGGATATGTGTATAGCGGCCTTGTTGTCACAGAACATAGGGAGAGGACAATCATATACCTCGCCCAGGTCAAGCATGAGAGCCCGCAACCACTTTAACTCACACGTAGTTGACGCCATACTCCGGTATTCTGCTTCGGCACTGGATCTGGAAACAACAGACTGTTTCTTGCTCTTCCAACTTACGAGATTACCTCCAACAAAGGTACAAAAACCTGACGTGGATTTACGATCGCCTTTGTCATCTGCGTAACTGGAATCTGAGTAGGCCTCAACCCTCAGATGGCCATTCTTCTGGAAGAGTAACCTCTGCCCGGTGCTGCTTTGATATACTCTAAAATCTTCAGGGCGGACTGAAGATGACACTCCCTGGGAGCTTGCATAAACTGACTGACCTTTCCTACAGCGTAGGCGATGTCGGGTCTAGTCACCGTGAGATAGATGATTTTCCTACCAAACGTCTGTACCGTGTGACATCAGATAGAGGAGGCGATTCATCCGTCCACGTTTTGTCCTCTCCAACAGCCATGGGAAGATGAGCTGGTTTGGCACCTGTCAAGCCTGCTTCTTGAAGAAGATCAAGGGCATACTTCCGTTGAGAGAGAACCAAGGAGTCAGGCTTCCGAGAGATTTCTATCCCCAAAAAGTATTTTGGAGAGCCCATATCCTTCGTGACCAAGTGCTGACGGAGGTGCTTCTTCGTCAAGTCCACCCCATCTTGGTCATCACCAGTAAGGAGAATATCATCCACATATACGGCTAAAACCACCAGTCCCGAGGCCGTTTTGCGAATGAACAAGGAGTGATCGGCCGAACTCCTTTGAAAGCCGATGGTTGCCACAATACCACTGAATTTTTCGAACCATGCCCGAGGGCTCTGCTTTAGGCCATAAATGGCCTTCTTCAAATGACAGACACGTGTCTCCCCCTGAGCAACATACCCAGGAGGTTGCTCCATATAGACGTCCTCCTGAAGATCGCCATAGAGAAAGGCATTCTTCACATCAAGCTGGGAAATAGCCCAAGCCCGGTTAACAGCCACAGAAAAGAGAACCCGGATGGTGCTGAGGCGAGCAACCGGAGAGAAGGTATCAAAGTAATCAACGCCATAAGTCTGAGTAAAGCCCTTGGCCACCAGCCGGGATTTGTAGCGATCCACAGTGCCGTCGGGGAGAAACTTCACAACAAAGACCCAGCGACAGCCAACCACATCAGTGCCCACGGGAGGAGGAACCAGAGTCCAGGTACCCCGTTCAGTAAGAGTAGCCATCTCCTCATCCATGGCAGACTTCCAATGAGGGAGAGCGAGAGCCTCCTGATAGGTACGGGGAGTAGAAGTAGCAGAGATAGCCAAGGCAAAAGACCTGCGAGAAGGAGACAGCTGATCATAAGAAACAACAGCCGTGAGCGGGTGTTGAGTACACGCCCGCACCCCTTTGCGAAGGGCAATGGGAATATCCAAATCATCGGGAGCGTCGGCGACAGGAGCGTCAGCGACCGGAGCGTCCGTGGCGGAGAAGGATGGCCCGGGACTAGAGAGAGACGGCAGCAGAGAGGAGGGTGGAGGGGTGGGTTGGGAGACGGACTGGGAAGGAGTGGGTGGAGGAGTAGACGGAGGTGGGAAAACGTGGAGAGGTGTGGAAGGAACGGAGATATCAGAAGGAAGAGAAGGAAGAGAAGAGGAAGGAGAGAAATAGGAAGCATTTTCGAAAAAAGTCACATCGGCGGAGACAAACTGCTTGCGGAGAAGGGGGTCAAAGCAGCAATAGCCTTTTTGAGTGGTAGAGTACCCCAAAAAGACACACTTGGTGGAACGGGGGAAAGCTTGTCGCGGGTAGCGGAGGGAGCGTGAACAAAGGCCGTACAGCCAAATACACGGAGAGGAAGAGGAAAAGGTTCCTGGTGGGGGTAGAGAAGGGAGAAGGGAGTCCGGCCGTGGAGGACCGTGGAGGGAATGCGATTGATGAGATAGCAAGCGAGGAGCACAGCGTAGCCCCAGTAGGAGCGAGGGACGTGCATCTGCGTCATGAGAGTACGCGCAACATCAAGCAGGTGACGGTTTTTACGCTCCGCCACCCCATTCTGTTGGAGGTGTAAACACAAGTCGTTTGATGAATGAGGCCGTGTTGGTGAAAGAACGCGGAGAACTCATGAGACAGATATTCCTTGGCATTATCAGAACGTAAGATTTTAATAGAAATAGCAAATTGAGTCTTAATCATAAAGTAAAAAGATTGCCAAACAGAAAATAGTTCAGAGCGATCCTTTAATAGATACAACCCAGGTACATCGAGTAAAATCATCGATAAAAGTGACAAAATAGGAACTGCCCCGACCAACTGTGAGGGTAGGAGCAGGACCCCATACATCAGAATGAACTAGATCAAAAATGCGAGAGGAGCCACGGCCGTGCTTCGGTGGGAAGGAGGAGCGATGATGTTTGCCAAGCTGACACGCATCACAGTTGAGCGGAGAACTGGTGGGAGTAAGTAAGTGGGGCAGAAGCTGACGAATAAGCCGAGGAGGAGGATGTCCAAGACGAAGATGCCACTGAAGGAGATCGGTGGAGGAGGAGTAGGCAGAAAGAGCTGAAACATCGTCGAGGAAGTAGAGGCCGCCGCTCTCAGTCCCAGTAGCAATCGTCCGCTGGGTACTCGGGTCCTGAAAAGAACAAGTAGTGGGAGTGAATAAAACGGAGCACTGAAGTTGCCGGCATAAAGTAGTAACTGATAACAAATTGCACGGGAACTTCGGGACATAGAGGGTATCCTCCAAGCAAAGCGAAGGAGTGAGTTGAACCATGCCCGTCCCATGAACCGGAGACGGGGAACCATCTACCACACGAACTGGGGGTAAGCGGTCATGGGTCTCAAGACGGGAGAAGCAATGAGGGTTGCCCGTCATATGATTGGTGGCACCGGAGTCAATCAGCCATTTACCTTGGGTAACGACGTGGGCACTACCTGACGTCGTGGCCACAGAGGCAGACGGCCTAGAAGAGGCGGAGGCCGAAGGAGCATCACCGGAAGGGCGAAGATGAGGATGTTTCTGCCAGCAGCGGTCAACAGTATGGCCAGTACGACTACAGTGAGAGCAGAAGAACCGGGAGGAACCCCGTCCGCCAGAGGAGCCACGGCCACTCGGGCCCCCCCGCTGAGCATGGTGAGCAAGGGAGTCTTGGAAGGGGGGGAGGCCAACAGAGGCCGCTGGAGGAGCGAAGTAACGGCGGCAATGCGAGCCGCAGTGGCATCCAAAGTAGGAGATTCCGCCTCACCCAAGATCTGCTGGCGGATCATATCATAAGAGTCGGGGAGACGAAGAAGATAACAAACAACCAGGAGTTCCTGGAAGTGTTTGTGCTGGTCGGCCAAGTCCGCGGAGAAGGGGCGATTCTGGAGGATTTCAGCCCCAAGAGCCTGAACCTGCTGATAAGCCGCAGCTGGGGACATGGAAGGGCGGGCGAAGAGGTCCGCATAGAGAGTAAAAATGCGGGACGTCTGGCCCCCCTTAGAATAGAGAGCAGCGAGGTGAAGCCAGGCGGCCTTGACCGTCTCATCATGGCGAATGACGGGAAGGCACTCATCAGAAAGGTTGTTGGCCAGCCAGGTGCGAACAAGAGCATCACTCGCATCCCAGTCATCAAACTCAGGAGAGGTGCGAGGAGGAGGGTCATCGGTGAGGTGATGACGCTTGCGTTGAGAACGAAGGAGAAAGGTGAAAGAAACGCTCCAATCGGGATAGTTGGAGCCCACAAGCTTGGAAACGGTGCCAAGGTTGCCCGAAGGAGGAGGAGGAGGAGGAGCAGCAGGAGTAGTGGTGTGAGACCGGAGGTAGTCATAGAACCCGGCAAGCAGAAGAAGCCGCGCGAATAGAAGCGGTTAGAAAACAGACGAAGCCGCGCGAACAGTAGCGGCTTGAAAGAGGCAAAGGCTCAGTGGGGAAGAGGTCGCGCGGACTGAAAAGGCCGAGCGAACAGTAGAGAGGAGAAGAGCAGGTGACCGCGACCAAGATGCGGGTAAGACAGGAATAACCCGCACGGTCAGGCAGATCACAGCAGCTGCGAGAAGGCGGTCAAAGGTACAGCGGGGAAGAGGTCGCGCGGACTAAAAAAAGGCCGAGCGAACAGAAGGGAGGAAAAGAGCTGGTGACCGCGACCAAGATGCGGGTGAGAAAGGAACAACCCGCACGGTCAGGCAGATCACAGCAGCAAGCCGCGAGTAGAGAGACAACACACGCGGATAGGACAGACCGCAACGACTAGGAAGTCGGAGCGGGAGGAAAGAACAAAGAGCGCGGCGACAAGGAAACAGGTCGCTGCGACAAAGAGCAGTAGGAGAAGAGAGGAAGAAGAAGCAAGCCGCGCGAACAGGGCAGCGGACAGGAACAAGCCGCGCGGATAGAAACAAGCCGCGCGGACAGAGAGAAGCCAAGTCGCGAAGCAAGTCGCAGAATGCGAAAAACAAGCCGCGAACAACAGAGAGCGCACAGAATTAGAAGGAAATGACCGTTCGCTCTGATACCATGTTAGAAAGTAGAGAAAAGAAGCGAAAAGTAGAGAACAAGCCGAATAAACTTTTGAATAACTGAAATTTTATTATCCAAAAAAATATCATTTACAAAGGTATGGCCTCCCTTATATAGAATGGAGGAGATAAGAAAGAGAGTATACAAACAATGGGGACTAAACATTTACAGTACTGAGCGGCAAGAACAATGGAGACCGAATAGGCCGCGCGGTTAGACAGATGGGCTAACCGCTCGGCAACTCCAGCAGGATAGAACAGGCCGCAGAGGTAGACCGATAGACCGCCCGGTCTCCAGGCTCCAGAGAGACCGCCAGACCGCTCGGTCAACAAACCGCTGGAACAGACCGTGAAGCCGCCCGGTCTAATACTTCAACAGTCTCCAAGTTAAACAGACTGAAAGTGGTTTATCCATATGTTAGTCCAAGTTCACCCTAGAACTCATAAGGAAGTATGGTATGGATTCATCCAGTACCATGAAGACTCCTATGGGGTCAAGTATGTCTCTTAGCAAGGATGATGCAGGGAAACCTGTAGATGAAACCTTGTATAGAGGGATAGTTGGCTCCCTATTATACTTGACTGCTAGTAGACCTGACATCATGTATGCTACATGTGTTTGTGCCAGGTATCAAGCCTGCCCTAAAGAGTCTCATTTGACAGCAGTCAAAAGAATATTGAGATATCTAAAGGGCACTCCCTATCTAGGCCTCTGGTACCCTAGGAATGGAGATTTTGATCTAACAGGTTATTCAGATGCAGACTTTGCAGGATGCAAAGAAGATAGAAAAAGCACTACTGGAACCTGTCAATTCCTAGGTGGGAGACTAATTTCATGGAGTAGCAAGAAGCAAACCAGTGTGGCTATCTCCACAGCAGAGTCAGAGTATGTGGCTGCAGGAAGTTGCTGTGCTCAACTTCTGTGGATACAACATCAACTAGAGGACTATGGATTTCAGGTAAGTAGAACTCCACTTTTCTGTGATTCTACAAGTGCTATTTCAATAGCTAATAACCTTGTATCTCATAGTAGAACTAAACATATTGAAATTAAATATCATTTTCTTAGGGAGCATGTAGAAAGAGAAGATATTTTACTTGAATATGTTAATACAGATAATCAGATAGCTGATATGTTTACTAAGCCCCTAGAAGAAGCTAAGTTCAATAGATTCAAAATTGAACTAGGAATGATAAACTTAGAATAAGTTTACAGAATTAAAATTAGCTAAGTAAAAAGGTGTCGACACATAGACAAGTCTATGTCGACACAGAATAGTGGTGTCGACACGTCAGAAAAAAGGTGTCGACATATTCAGGATGTTGGTGTCGACACTTCAGAATGTTAGTGTCGACACATGACAAGTAGGTGTCGACACATCCAAAGTGGTGTCGACACTTATGTTTTACTCAGTATTTACTAAGTAAAGTCTCGACAATGTGTCGAGTTATGTTGTGTCGACACATAACCAAGTGTCGACACATAAAATCTGTTGACTAAACTTGTGTCGACACATGTGTGTCGAGACATTATAAGTCAGTGTCGACACTTATTGCCAGTGTCGACACATCTTAAGATAGCTGTCCCGCCTGTTCATCTTCAAAATTAGAAAGGTATAAATAGGGTTCTGTCTTTGTTTGTCGACACGCTTTCAAAGTTTCGAGACCAAAACTACTGTGTCGACACCTCTCTTTTCTAAAGACAAATTCTACAAACCCTAATGGCTCCTAAGCTTGAGGAGAACATTAACGAGGGTTATGAGCTTGTGCGCGGCGCATTCGACGATGCAGATGCAGAAATCAAGGCGGTTGTAACCCTAGTCGCCTATTCTGGACTAGAATATCTCTTGTCTGAACCTACAAAGATTTGGAAGAAGGAAGTCCTTGAATTCCTTAATGGAGCTGCAGTAGATGAATCTGGATTCAGAATCAAATCCAGAGTTCATGGAACTAAGGTCAAGGTTTCACCTAAGAGTCTGAGGAAGGTACTCCAGCTACCAAAAACTCAAGATGAAGAAGAGGTTACTGCTTCAAAGACCAGGGAAGCTTTAACCTGGTGTGGACTTGATCCTAAGATGAAGATAGGATCTGTTTTCAACAGAAAAGGAATGAATAATCAAGGAAAGTTCATGTCTGAGATTGTGGGAAAAGTCTTACTCAGCAAGCCTGGAGGGCATGACAGGGTGTCTGCCTATATGTTTGGAATCATGACTAGAATTATCTTTACTCTGAAAACAGACTGGTCTCAAGTGGTTTATGAGAAGATCAAGGAGAGCTTGAAGAAGCCCAATCTGGGCAGGATCATTAGTCTCTATCTAGCTGGTACCATACCAGAGGTGCTGAGTACTGCTGCAGGCAGCAAAATAAACACATGAGGAAGATGGATCAAAGGATCTTTTCAAGATGGGACAGGGTATTGTCCAAGGACTTACCAACCCCAGAGAAGACAATTACTGAGAAAGATACTCCTCTCAAGAAGAAAAGGAAAACAGCTCATGTGGCACAGGAGTCCTCCAGTAGTTCTGGGAGTGAAGAACATGTTGTTTTCACTCCTGATGATCATGAGGAGGTGCCTGCAGAGAAGACTCCTGCTCAAGAAAATGCTGAGATCCAGGGGGAGCTGCCTCAAGCTAGCCCCATCCATAAGGATCAAAGCAAGGGGGAGACTCCAGTTGTAGAAGAACCATCTACACTGGACAGTGAGCAAGCAACCACCATCATCCAAGAGATACTCACTGACCTAAATACCTTAGAATATCTTATAGAAGATGCTGATTTGTCTGATGTTCCTCAGCAAACTCAGCTGCCTAATCAAGAACCAGATGTTGTTATCAAAGACACATCTGCTGTTCCAGTAGTTGAAGAGCAAAGAATGTCTCCAGCTCAATCACCTCAAGAGTTCACCATGGAAGATTTATTTCTAAATCTAGATCAAGTTGATTTTGACATGGACAAAGAAGCTGCTGGAAGAGATACTGCTGCTGCTGAGGGGGACCAAGTACAAGATCTGGAAGAGCCTATTAGGCTGGAAACTGAAAAGGCACCTAATGTGCAAGCTGACAGACCTCAAAGCCCTAAGGATAGGGTTGACATAGCCAGCACTTCTGCCTCTGAAGATGAGGAGAGTGCTAGGGCAAAGAAGAAGAAACTATATGTCTTCAAAAGGAGAAGTCAGAGTTATAAGAAAGCTCTGCAATCTATAGCCCCACAGCCTATAGTTCAACAAGCTCCAACTGTTGATTATAGTGCATTAATGATTGCAATGCAGATCAAACTAGATGAACAAAGACAAGCTATAGAGGCTTATATAGATGAAGGGCACAAGACTTTGCAGTTTGATCTGGCACAAGATATAAAGTCTATAAGGTTTGAAATGAACCTTAACAAAAAGGAGATGACTGAATGCTTTCACAAAGGTGGTAATGCAGTGGTGTATCTGGCAACACATCAGGAGAAGATCAAGACACAGGTAGATGATATAGCATTGAAACAAGGATATGTACTGGAAAATCAGATCAGAATGAATGACAATTTGACTGATTCTCATAATGCTATAATCACTGAGTTGAAGAACAAGGCTGATGAACCTTCTGCATCTACTGCTGCTGCTAAAACAGAATTTGACAAAGCCTTTCAAGAGGAAATTACTGCTGTGAAGACTGCAATCCAAGCCTCTCAGAAAGCTATATCTGATCAACTTCAAAAGCTTAAACCATTCTTTAAAGAGGGCATCAGATACTTGGATAGTCAGATCAGGTTTCAAAAGGATGATGTCAGGGACCATATGGCTCGAGAAGTCATAAAGGGGGAGAGAGTTTTAGTCAAAGCTAGCTCTGACCATGCTAAATGGATATCTAATTCCATCAGAGCTACACTGGGATATCCTCCACTCTGTGATGATGATAATGTTGCAGAATCTGGGATTCAAACTGCCTATCTTGGAGGTGAGCAACCAGAGGTAGCTCAAGTGATATTTCCTCCACCAGATTTTGACATGGTGCAAGCTGATATTCATCATATGTATAGCCCACCTGACGGGAAGTCAAATGTTATTCTGGATAAAGTGGTTCAGCCTATTACTGAAGCCATGCAAGAGGCATTGCAGAAGGAGGAAGAGACAAGACTGTCTAAAAAGAGGTTTAGGGAACAAGCAGAACAAAAGCCAGATTTTGAACAGTGGAGCCCTACCTCTAGGAATATAATTTTAACTGCCTGGAAAGCTGCCAAGGACAATACACATGACAGGAACAAATGGTTCTCTGAAGCTGAATGAAGAAAACATGAAATAAGACAAGAGGCCATTGTTCAATTCAGAAGGAAGGCTAAGATGGGAAAGCTACCTCCTACTGCAGTGGAGCCTAACAAGTACTTCCCTAAGCCATATCATTATTTTGAGAGGCAGAAGATCAAGGCAGAAGAACTCAAAAAGAAAGATCTAAAAGGCAAGAAGCCTGCTGTTGCTGAAACTGCTGAAGCCCCTGTCAAAGTTCAAGTCCAACCTGGCAAAGGCATAGTTATCAAAGAACCAGACCAGAAATAGATTAAGAATTGACTTGAAGATTATTTTGTAATCTTTTAAATGTAAAACATTTTTGTAAACCATTGAAGATGTATAAGAAAAATGTTAGAACAATATATGATAAATATATTTCATGATTGTTCTGTGAATGTATCTATTTCCTGTTTGTTCTGAAATGATGAATGTGTATACATGTGTGAATTATTACATGTTTATGTTTACCCTGCTGAATATAATCTGCTTTACATCATTATGTAATTTTTAATTATGAATGGTGTATATCATTGACTAAGGGTTATGACTTCTCCAAATAGGGGGAGATTGTTGGGTACATTGGTCAAATGTACCTGATTTGAAGAAGCCTCACCCAACTCAATGATATACATCATAATGTATTTGATGTATGTTGAGTTTACTTGTGCAGGTTAAGAAATCACTGGACTGAAGCAAAAAGTTTCTAAGTCCATGTGTCGACACCCAGAGGGAAAGTGTCGACACTTAAGAAAGCTTGTGTCAACACCCAGACAAGCAGTGTCGACACTTGGAGTCATTGTGTCGACACCTGGGATGCAGAGTCGACACCAGACAGAAAGTGTCGACACTTGGAGCTGTGTCGACACTCAGTGAAGAAAAGTGCAGACAGAAAGTGTCGACACTTGGAGCTGTGTCGACACTCAGTGAA
The DNA here is from genome assembly GCA_039583875.1 of Platanthera guangdongensis. Taxonomy (NCBI): domain Eukaryota; kingdom Viridiplantae; phylum Streptophyta; class Magnoliopsida; order Asparagales; family Orchidaceae; genus Platanthera; species Platanthera guangdongensis. The sequence goes on along the minus strand of CM077163.1, from coordinate 202,341,747 downwards.
GAAAAGTGCAGACAGAAAGTGTCGACACAAGGAGCTGTGTCAACACCCAGTGAAGCTGTGTCTACACCAGAAAGTGTCGACACTTGGAGCTGTGTCGACACTCAGCAAAAGTCTGCAGAGACTAAGTTAAAGTGTCGACACTCAGAACAATGTGTCTACACTCAGAACAATGTGTCGACACTCAACAGAAGAGTCAACACTTGAAGTATGTGTCGACACCCAGCACAATGTGTCGACACACAACCAGAAAAGTCAACACTTGAAGTATGTATGGACACCCAGCACAATGTGTCGACACACAACCAGAAGAGTCAACACATGAAGTAAGTGTCGACACCCAGCACAATGTGTCGACACTTAGCTAAAGACTCTACACTTGAAGAAAGTGTCGACACAAGGAGCTGTGTCGACACTTAGCAAAGATCAGAAAGATCAACAAAAATATTCTAAGTACAAGTGTCGACACTAAGGGAATGTGTCGACACTCAGCTGAAGTCTCAACAAGAATAAGGTGTGTCGACACAAGGAGCTGTGTCGACACTCAGCAAGTATCGACATTGAAGACTATGTGTCGACACCAAGAAGCAGTGTCGACACTTGACAAATTCAACACAAGAAGTTGTGTCGACACAAAGGAGATGTGTCGACACTTAGAAGAATTCAGCAAAAGCTAGAAGAACAAGTACTTGTGTCAACACTCAATTTCAGTGTCGACACATGCAGAAGAAACTGTGTCGAGACATACAAGGAGTTGTGTCGACACCTTGTAGACTTGTGTCGACACTTACACAACATGTGTCGACACTTGGACTATAAGTGTCGACACTTAAAGACAGAAAGTCTCGACACTTACAGACAGTTAGAGATTTTCAAGAAATGACTGGATGACTTGACAGCTGCTGTTCCAGCCGGTCTACAGCACCTGTCAGAGATATCAGAAGTCAGTTATGGACCGGACCAGCCGGTTTCCATGAAGAAGGCCTATAAATAGGCACCTACAGTTTACAGAAACTGTGGATCAGATTATTGTTCAAGAGTTCAGTTTGTTGAAAAACAAATTATTGAAGTGGTACCAAGAGTATCAACACAAGAAGATCTTGCAGTCCAAGTGCAGATCTAAGAAGTTGGAGAGAGAGGGCTCCATCCAAGAAATCAGCCTCTGGAACTAGGCTGAGAAGAAGGATTCAGATTCAATTCTGGATCTTAAGTGGCAGAGGTCAGGGAACAACTGCAGGAGGATTCAGTCTTATTCAGTTCTACTCAAGAAGCTTTGAAGAAAGCTAAGTCAGAGTGAATCAACCTGAGTTCTTCCAAGAACTCATCAAGAAACTCTCAACTCCCCTCTTGTATCTCTGAGTTGTTGAGTTAATTGTTTGTAATACATTTTTAACTTATAGGATCCTTTGGATCTGAGAGAATTGTAAGCCTATAATTATAAAGGCTGAGGGTAGGGCTTGAGAGCCTGAGTGTAGGAGATTGAGATCTCTGAGTGTAGGCCTTGGTTGGCTGAGTGTAGGCCTTGGTTGGCTGAGTGTAGGACTTGATTGGCTGAGTGTAGGCTTTGGGATAAAGCTGAGTTGTAGGGCCTTGGGCCTGAGGTGTAGGAACCAATTTGGGTTCTGAGACAGTGGAGGAGTTTGGCCGAATCTAGTACACTGCTAGATAGGCGAAGGGGGAAAGTGGATGTACCCATATCTTGGGGAACCACTATAAATCACTGTGTATGCTGTGTTGTGCTGTGCTGTGAATATTGCTGTGTTTGCTGTGATAAACTAGTTAGTTTTATGTTATATAACTTATTGCTGCCATTAAAGTTTAAAAACGATTAGGTCACCTATTCACCCCCCCTCCCCCTCTAGGTGTTTAGGTACCATATCTTTCAGGCGAGGTCTTCTCAACTCATCCCCGGATGGGGCGAGGTCTTCTCAACTCGTCCCTGACTCGCCCCCTGCTGGGGCGAGGTCTTCTCAACTCGCCCTCGACTGGGGCGAGGCCTCCTCGACTCGCCCCCTGCTGGGGCATGGTCTTTTGAGTCATCCTTGGGATTTTCTGATCTTGACGAATTACGAGTTATACATGTACAACCCCGTGTCCAGTGAGCGGGTCCCGCCAGGGAGGTCGAGCAGACCTAGCCCCGCGACCCGCACCCAAGCGGCAAAACGGATATACGGCAGGAGGGCTGGCCCGCTCCCGTCCATTTCAGGCGAGCGAGTCGGGCGAGGCGAGAGAGCGGGTCGCGCGGAGAATCACTGACCAAAGCGGATGGGTTTGGCGACCCGCGACTGGCGAGCCAATCGGGGGGTCGCGGTGGCCGCCGGCCAGCCCCCACATGCGACCTGGCCGCCGGTCCGCCCCGGCAGAAGACAGGCAGGTCGCGACGGTCCGGCTCGCGCTCGCCCAGGGAGAACAAGCGGGCAGCTGGATCCAGGTCGTGCCCGCCTCCCGCGGAGGAGGATTGGAGGCGAGCTGACTCCCCAGGGGTGCGAATAGCCCCTCAGAATGGCGGAGCCACGCTGTTGGCAGACCAGGTTGGACTGCGCATAGCTACTTAGAACAGCGGAGTTTGGCTGTTGGCAGACCCAACCAAGGGCTTTTTGGTATTTTCAGGACAGTTCTTTCGGTTAATGGCAGTTCAGATTCCAAAAAACTATAAATAAGACCTAAGGGGTACCTCAGAGGACACGCTTTAAGTGCCTCCTTACTCTCGTTTTCAAGTGTTCTCTGAGGGTGCCTTAGCTCGGCTTCTGGCTAAGGAGGGAAGGCGCTCAGAGATCTTCCGGGTTTGTGGTGTGACCTCCCTGTCGAGCCCTTGGGTCTGTTTCTTTTTGTCTTCTTCGTTGTTTTTCTTACAGAAGCAAAGTAGGCGCGAGACCACCCCTTCCCCACGGGTCGAACTCCACAAGAGGCTGGATTCCGGTTTCAACATCTTGGTGCGGTGAGCGTGGACAGTGGTCAGTGCAGAAAAGCTTCGGCGAGCTCAATGACGAGAGGTCAAGGATCTGACAGGCAGGACTCGCCGCCCCCCCCCCCCCCCCCCCCCCGCCTCTTATAACGGTGGGAATGTTTGAAGACTTCAGGAATGAGGTGCTGACTCTGGTCAAGTTCGCACTCGGCACGCGGGCTGAGTGCTCGACTCCGGCAATCCAGATCGTGGCCGCCCCCTCCTTGGGCGAGGACGCTCCCGGCAGGCGAGCTGGGAAGGAAGTGGCCGAGGAAGGCCGAGGGGGCGAGCTCTCGGGGCAAGAGCTTTTCCCCGGCTCGGCAAGCCGAGGCAGGTTCGGCGAGTTGGGCTCGCGAGATTCGCCGGCTCGCCCATTGGGGGGGGGGGCAGCCCTTTCAGCGAGCTGGTCTCCTCAGCACCAGTACTAGACGGGTTCAGGGAGCCCGAGATGTCCTACTACACCGGGAAGGGAGACCCGGTTCAGCACGTCCAATGGTTCGAAGACGTGGTATCCATCCGTCAGATGTCGGACGGATTCAAGTGTTGTCTCTTCGCCATCACCCTCCGAGAGAAGGCAAGGGAATGGTTCCACCAGCTCCCGGCCAGCTCCATCTACTGTTTTGAGGACCTGCGCCGAGGATTCATGTTGAGGTTCACTACATCAAAGAAGAGGAAGAAGGAGTCTGAGTCCTTGTTCCACATTAAGCAAGGAGTGAACGAGACGTTGGGGAGCTATGTGGATCGATTTCAGGAGGAGGTTACCCGGGTCCAGGAGATGCCGGGCCATAGTCTGATGATGGCTTTCACCCTGGGCCTGCAGCAGGGTTTCTTCCGAATGGAGCTGAAGAGAGTTCCCCCCTCTCCTACGAAGAATTGATGGAGAGGGCGGCAAGAGAAGTCGACGGGGAGGCGTCGAACCCGAAGTTTGCAAGGAAACTGGCCAGGTGGGCCATAGAGGAAGAGAAGGAGTCGAAGGGAGGAAGAGCGCAGGAGGAGAGAAGAGGGGAGCCCAGGCAGAGGGAGCAGAGGCAGCTCTAAGGGCAGCAGCTGGGGTGGGGGCGTTAGGAGCCCGACCGTCGGCTGGGCTGGAGACCAGAGTGGCAGGGGCAGGGGCCACAGAGAGGGTACTTCGGAAGGGGTCACTATCAGGGGAGGCAGGACCAGTTCCACCCTCCGGGCTGGAGGCAGGGCCAGAGGCCCCGGCTCCCCGATCAGGAGGAGGCCATGGTCATAGCTTTGGGAGCAAGGAGAGGGATCATGAGGAGGAGGAGAAGGGAGGTCAGGGTGGAGCTACCCTATTGCGACTTCCATCAGGAAGAGGGGCACGCAACAGCCACGTGCCCGGAATTCTTGGAGATGAGGGGAAATAGGGAGCGGCAGCAGAAGCAGCAGGAGGCGAGGCAAGAAGTGAGAATCGAGGAGGTCCTGCCTCGGGCGGAGGAGGATCGTTGCGAGGACCGGGTTGATGTCGGGACCCGAGGAGGGATCGGAGTGATCCACGGAGGGGTGGGGATCGAGGCTTCCCGCAAGGCAAGCCTCCACACCATGTACTGGCGGAGCGTCGCCTCTACATCCCAAACCCCGCCGCCGGAGGAGAGGATCACCTTCTCCAGAAGTGATATGCCAGACCACGAGGATCCGTTCTGTGATGCGCTGGTCATCAAGGCCGCCATCAAGAATTTCACTGTCTCACGAATCCTCATGGACAATGGGAGCTCCGTCAACGTCGTCTTCAAAAAGGCATTTGACGCGATGAAGGTGGAGGCTAGGAGGGTGTTGGCCTCGGACGGGCCCTTGTTCGGGTTCTCGGGAGAAAGGAAGGAAGTAGAGGGAGGAGTTGGCCTCCATGTCACCCTGGGGGGGGGGCAGTCCCGAAACTGCAAGTTTGTCATTGTGGACGCCCCCAGCATCTACAGCGCCATCTTCTGGAGGCCTCTCATCAACGCCTTCCGCTGCGTCCCCTCGTCTTTCCATCAGTGTTTGAAGTTCAACGCTGAGGGGATCCAGGTCAGAGTCAGGGGGACCCAAAGGTGGCACGGGAGTGCTATGTCACCGCGGTGAACACTATCTCTTGGCAGGAGGGAGCCGAGGAGATGGGTCAGAGGATGGAGGAGGCCGAGCAGGAGGTTGTCAGCGAGGAGCTGGGGATAGAGAGTCGCGCTGAGGAAGCAGCATGAGAGGATCTGGGGGTAGCCGGAGTGGTGGCTGTGGGGGAAGAGATGGAGGTAGAGATCCCTGTTTCGGAGGAAGGGGATGCTGAGGGATGGGCGGAGCAGTCCAGGCTGGAGGCCGCGGAGGAAGTGGTAGAGCTGGAGGTGCTCACCCGTGGAGGCAGGATGGAAAAGATCCGCGTCAGCGGGGGGCTGACCCCAGAGGACCCGGGCAGGATGCTGGAGTGCATCCGGAAGAACGTGGACATCTTCGCCTGGAACGCCGCGGAGATGCCGGGGGTTGACGCGGATGTGGCTTTGATGGCGAGGATGCCCCGCCATTTGCTCGTACCGACATGGATCCCGCTTTTGATCGCCGCCGCTACATATTCGTGGACATTGATGGTCGTTGCCACCGACATGCCCCGCCATTTGCTCGTACCGACATGGATCCCGCTTTTGATCGCCGCCGCTACATATTCGTGGACATTGATGGTCGTTGCCGCAACTGTCGTCGCCGCCGCCGCCGACGCCGTTACTTCACATCGTCATCACCGCCGCCGCCGCCTTTATTTCACATCATTATGATTATAATGTTATTTCACTTTGGGAATAATATTATAATCATAATAATTTTATTATAAACAATTTTGTCTTAAGATTTATAAATTTAAAGTTTATAAATTTATAAATCTTAGTTGGTGTTTTGGTTTTGTTAAGCTAGTGGCTAGGATTTTATTTGGATGTTGGATGAAGGGTGGATGGAGAGGGTGTATTATTATATATATGAGAATGTTGTGTTGGAGAGGGGATGTTGAAAAGAAAAAAAGTTAAAACCCTAGTCGGATTCTCCTTTGCTGCTGCCCGCCCCTATTCGGCCTGGCCGAACCCGACCTCCAGGAAAGCCTCGCCTAGCTGCTGTCGCCTCCCCTCTTGGTGGCCATTCCTGCTACTCCGGCGACCTCCTACCTCCTCCGGTGTGACTCCGAAGAAGGCGGCTCGGTTCTCTCCATCCGGTGTGACTCCGGTGGACCCTTGGAAGTGCGACTCTTCCATAGTTATCCTCCTCTTCCTCCACTTCATTTTCAGATTTGGGTAACGAGTTCCTCTTCTCAAACTTGTGTAGTGATTCTTCCTAGATTGTGAGGATGGTGGAAATTTTGATATCATGTTCTATCCTAAAATTTGATTCCTATTTGCATTGATAAAATCTGAATTTAGATTGCTTTTTCATCCGATTTTCGCGAAGGTTTTGGCAAGGATAGGTCCCTTTGGACATTTGCTAAACGGGGTTTGTCTAGCCTTTGTTTTCAAATGGATCAAGAGGATTTGGTATATCCTCGTTCGGTTTTGTTTTGAGGGTTGTATTTGGACTATTTTTCGAATCGAAGCTTTAGTCCGGATCACTCTCCTTGTGGATGGAAATTGTTGTGATGCAATGCTAGATGTATGGTTAGGATATGATGTTAGTGTATGTCTATGTTCGTGCAGGTTTGGATGGGAGATTTTCCCTTTGAGAGATCGCGATATTTTAAACGAAACTCTGCCAAAATTTTGAGTTTTGCTCGCACGCCACGTGTTCGCTAAAATTCCCCTTAGGAGTCCTTTTTCCTTTTCGTGTCTTAGTTACTGTTAGGGAGTGGCCTGCATCAATTTGGTATCAGAGCCAGGTTTGTCAATTTCTCAACTTGGCAACGATCCGCTCTTTCCACGCTACCCCTCACTTGCACTTAGGCACGTTTCGTTGGTTTTACATTTTTATTTTAGTTATATATAAAAAAACAAAATATTTTGCGTTTCTACTTAGTTTGAGTTTTCCGTTGGTCCGTTATGGCGCACATTCGTAGTCCCCTTCCCTCACTTTCCCCGGTTGGTGCACTTCGCAAGGAGTTGAACCACCAATGTGAAGACATAAAGGGTTTGATAGCGCAACTTAGAGGTCAGCTACTGACGCCTCATCTTGAGCCCCCCGGGCAACAGCTTAGGACCCTTGTTCCTAGTTCGAAGGTTAGTCAAGCGATTACAACACCACCACCGCGCACCTCTAGGCCTGTTAGAATTCCTGCTCCGACCTATGATGGGTTAGGTGAACCGCGAGTGTTTTTATGTTGGGTGAAGGATATGGAGCGTTATTTTGAGCAATATCGTCTTGTGGACCCCCACAGGATTCCCGTTGCGAGACTTCAATTATTTGGTCGAGCTCATACTTTCTGGCTCAATGTGGAGATACGCTTTGGGGCGCCCCTCGTCGACTTACGTATAGGTTGGCAGATTATGAAGAATTATTTAATGGATGAGTATTACCCACCTTACTACCGCTCTCAGTCTTCCGATTATCTGAGTGAATCGCTGCCTTCGGTTTTGCTTACAACAAACCAGTACGTCCCCCCGTACTCCCGTACTAGGACGTCTCATGTTCTTATTCCTCCCTGCCAGGGCACTAGACCCATTTATGACCATAGGAGTGGCGATAAGCCTCACGCTAGATCCTTGCTCCGCCAAGATCTGACTATTTCGAGCACTTGTACGTCTATCGTTTGTGAGAAGGAAAAGGTTAGGTCCTCTGTCCCGCCACCTGTCGTTGTCTCTACTAGGGATGCTATAAAACCACGGGTTAAGCCTAGGCAAATAGTTAGGAGTTGCAAGGAGAACGCTACATGTTATGCTTGTGGAGTGATTGGCCACTATGCTGTGGAGTGCCCCACAAAGCCTAGGGCTTTGGCTCTTTTAGCTTCGACGTCTGAGCCCGCCACTGAGGGCGATGCCGATTGTTCTGACGACTGTAGTGACGACGAGGAGATTGGATATCCTAGTGACCTGGATGATGATGTCTCCTCTGAGGTATCCCTCCCTGGGATTAACCCACCTCCCCTCGACCATATTTCAGGCATGTCCCCTATGATAGTTGAGGAACCGTACGATGGCCCAGAGTTAGCTGACATACCTACTGAGTTGGAAGATTTACCTTGCGATGGGGCCGTACTTTTGGATCGATTAGCGGACGTGTTAGGACACGAATTGATTTTACCTAGTCCGATCCACTTGGTTAAACCGTCGTTATCGGTACCTCCGTTGGATATGACTAGTGGGCTATGTATTGGTGAGAATCCGTCGGCAGGCATGTTTTCATTTGCGACTGCGTATGATTTCACGGCGACTGTGCCTATTGATTTGGTGTCCTCGCGACATTGTTACCCGCCAAATCAAATTGCACATATCTTTCATCCATCCTGGTACAAACAGCAGGTACACATATCGTTGCCTTATGCCAGTGTCTATGAGTTGCATCACTTTCATGTCCGTTCACCTTCGAGAGCTTCTGACTGTAGCATTGTTGATTCTAATTTACTCTGGTTCGCTCCCAAGTGGATACCTTCGGGTTCCGTAACAAAATTAGTACATTGGAGCGCCGATCTTTCATGATCTTCAACAATTTTGGATTTAACGCAATTTTTTTGGATTTTTATGATGCAATCGGTGTTTCACCGCGTTTCAATTTTTCGGATTTAATTTTGCATATCTGGCTTCCACCTGAGTGGTTTTCTCCGACGTTTCTCTCTTCCACTTCAGATTCTCTTGGGTTGAGCGGTGAGATTCTTTTTCGTGTCGCGCTTCCATTTGGGTTTCCTGGTTCTCGCTTTGGATTGTAAGATCTGCACTGCTGTTCATTATGCTGACACATCTACGAGGTTTCCTGCTGTTTTTGCTCATGACAGGTTCTGTTCTATTGTGGATGCCTGCACTGCTTGTCCTGCCCCGTGGTTGTCCGCTCTTGCTATGCTACCAGTGGATGTTGCTGTCTCCTGCCCTTCTCTCCATGGCCACTCATCGGGGATGAGTGATTTTGAGCGGGGGAGGATTGATGGCGAGGATGCCCCGCCATTTGCTCATACCGACATGGATCCCGCTTTTGATCGCCGCCGCTACATATTCGTGGACATTGATGGTCGTTGCCACCGACATGCCCCGCTATTTGCTCGTACCGACATGGATCCCGCTTTTGATCGCCGCCGCTACATATTCGTGGACATTGATGGCCGTTGCCGCAACTGTCGTCGCCGCCGCCGCCGACGCCGTTACTTCACATCGTCGTCACCGCCGCCGCCGCCTTTATTTCACATCATTATGATTATAATGTTATTTCACTTTGGGAATAATATTATAATCATAATAATTTTATTATAAACAATTTTGTCTTAAGATTTATAAATTTATAGTTTATAAATTTATAAATCTTAGTTGGTGTTTTGGTTTTGTTAAGCTAATGGCTAGGATTTTATTTGGATGTTGGATGAAGGGTGGATGGAGAGGGTGTATTATTATATATATGAGAATGTTGTGTTGGAGAGGGGATGTTGAAAAGAAAAAAAGTTAAAACCCTAGCCGGATTCTCCTTTGCTGCTGCCCGCCCCTATTCGGCCTGGCCGAACCCGACCTCCAGGAAAGCCTCGCCTAGCTGCTGCCGCCGCCCCTCTTGGTGGCCATTCCTGCTACTCCGGCGACCTCCTACCTCCTCCGGTGTGACTCCGAAGAAGGCGGCTCGGTTCTCTCCATCCGGTGCGACTCCGGTGGACCCGTGGAAGTGCGACTCTTCCATAGTTATCCTCCTCTTCCTCCACTTCATTTTCATATTTGGGTAACGAGTTCCTCTTCTCAAACTTGTGTAGTGATTCTTCCTAGATTGTGAGGATGGTGGAAATTTTGATATCATGTTCTATCCTAAAATTTGATTCCTATTTGCATTGATAAAATCTGAATTTAGATTGCTTTTTCATCCGATTTTCGCGAAGGTTTTGGCAAGGATAGGTCCCTTTGGACATTTGCTAAACGGGGTTTGTGTAGCCTTTGTTTTCGAATGGATCAAGAGGATTTGGTATATCCTAGTTCGGTTTGTTTTGAGGGTTGTATTTGGACTATTTTTCCGAATCGAAGCTTTAGTCCGGATCACTCTCCTTGTGGATGGAAATTGTTGTGATGCAATGTTAGATGTATGGTTAGGATATGATGTTAGTGTATGTCTATGTTCGTGCAGGTTTGGATGGGAGATTTTCCCTTTGAGAGATCGCGATATTTTAAACGAAACTCTGCCGAAATTTTGAGTTTTGCTCGCACGCCACGTGTTCGCTAAAATTCCCCTTAGGAGTCCTTTTTCCTTTTCGTGTCTTAGTTACTGTTAGGGAGTGGCCTGCATCAGGCTTGCCACCGCCTCAACCTGGACCCGGGAACACGCCCCGTTCAGCAGAAAAAGAGGTCCACGACGGACAAGCTGGCGGAGCCCATCAGGGAGGAGGTGGCAAAGCTTCTCAAGGCTGGCTTCGTGTCCGAGATTCAGTACCCCGACTGGGTCTCCAACGTCGTGATGGTTAAAAAAGGAGACGGCCGATGGAGAATGTGTATCGATTTTTCATTACTCAATAAAGCTTGTCCTAAGGACTGTTATCCTTTGACTCGGATCGACGCGCTGGTTGACTCAGCCGTTGGCTTTTCTGTAATGAGTTTTTAGATGCCTTTTCAGGTTACCATTAGATCAGGATGCACCCCCCGGACATCAAGGATGTCTCGTTCATCACAGGGGACGGCTGCTACTGCTACAAGATGATGTCATTCGGGCTGAAGAATACTGGGGCCACCTACCATAAAATGATGGATAGGGTCTTTAAGGAGCAGAGGGGGAGGAATTTGGAGGTATACGTGGACGACCTCATGATCAAAAGCCGGGATGTGGACTCCCACCTCCGGGACCTGGAGGAGACCTTTGCCACCCTGCGCAGATACAAGATGCGGTTGAATCCCCTTAAGTGTGTCTTTGGAGCCAGCCGGGGAAAGTTCTTGGGGCATCTCCTCACCCCCGCGGGGGTCGAGCCGAATCCGGACAAGGTCAAGGCTATCTTGGAGCTGGGGTCCCCGCGGAACGCAAAGGAGGTCCAACGGTTGACGGGGAAGCTGGCAGGGCTGAGTCGCTTCCTTTCTCAGGTAGGGGAGAAGTGCTCCCCCTTCTTCAAAACTCTGAGGGGTGGTCAGAGGTTTGAATGGACCAAGGAATGCGAGGAGGCATTCCAGGCCCTCAAGGCGCAGTTGACACAGGCTCCGCTGCTCCAAGGACCGAAGGAGGGGGAGGATTTGTTCTTATATCTCGGAGTCGAGGCAGAGGCCTTGAGCTCCATCTTGGTTCGTGAAGAAGGGAAGAGGCAGCTCCCTATTTATTACGTCAGCCGGGTCCTAAGGAAGGCCTAGCTCCGCTATCCGATCTTGGAGAAGCTTGCATTAGCCCTAATCCTCTCGTCTCGGAGGTTGCGGCCTTACTTCCAGGCACACTCAATCTGAGTGGTGACTGACCACCCTCTCCGCAACATCTTCGAGGGTGTGGAGCATTCAGGCCGGCTGGCCAAGTGGTCGGTGGAGCTGAGCGAGTTCGATGTCTCCTTCGTTCCGCGGCTCTCGATCAAAGCTCAGGAGATGGCCGACTTTATGGCCGACTACGTGGTGAAGTAGCGGAGGAAGAACTCACCCGCCCGATTCCTTGGAAGGTGAGGGTGGATGGAGCCTCAGGGAAGCATTCCCTTGGAGTGGGGGTGGTCCTAGAAAGCGCCCAAGGGACTCAGATTGATCAGACGGTGGTGGTGCACTTTCCCATTACCAACAACCAGGCCGAGTATGAGGCAGTGATAGCGGGGCTGCGCCTGGCCAGGGAGCTGGGGGGTGCGGGATGTGGAGGTCCTAACCGACTCCATGGTGGTGACTTCCCAGATCAACCGGGAGTTCGAAGCAAGGGAACCCACTCTGAAGTTGTACTTGGCCAAAGTGAAGGGGGTCATAGGGACCTTCCAGACCTTCTCCATCCGACACGTGCCAAGGGGAGAGAACGAACAAGCCGACCAGTTAGCAAAGCATGGTCCCCGGGCAGGGGGCACCATCACCGACCTGTTCCGCCCCTCCATTGAAGAAGGGGAGCTCATGGAGATCGACCAGCAAGCTTCGTGGATGGATCCAATAGTGGTTTTCCTCTCCACGGGAGAATATCCGGAGGGGTAAGACTGGAAGAAGCTGAGGCACAAGTCAGCTTACTACCTCCTTAAGGACGGGCAGCTATACAGGAAGACCCTCTCCGGGATGCTGGCTCGCTGCGTAGCCGAGGGTGAGGCGCTGAGGATCTTGGAGGAAGTCCACTCCGGGGAGTGCGGGAGTCATTCCGGGAGTCGGACCCTGGAGGGGAGGATGGTCAGGCAAGGGTATTTCTGTCCCACCCTGGGCCGAGACGCCGCGGAGTTCGCAAGGAGATGTCATAAGTGCCAGCTATTTGCCCCCCTCCAGCTACAGCCGGCCCAACAACTCAAGAGTATCACGGCCCCCTGGCCCTTTGCAATCTGGGGAATGGATTTGGTTGGACTGTTTCCCCAGGCCAGCGGTCAGAGAAGGTTCCTCCTAGTGATGATCGACTACTTCTCGAAGTGTATGGAGGTGAAGGCGTTGGCCAAGGTGACCTCCCAAGTGATCAGGAACTTTGTTTGGGGGGAGATCATCTGTCGCCATGGGCTGCCCCAGGCCATCGTCACCGACAACGGACCCCAGTTCGCCAGTGCCGAGTTCACCAGCTTCTGCGAGCAGCTTGGAATCGACCTCAGGTTCGCCTCGGTCCACCACCCCAGGAGCAACGGGCAGGTGGAGTCCGCGAACAAGATCATCGTCAATCTCCTCAAGAAAAAGGTGGAGAATTTGAGGGGGAGCTGGGTAGAGCAGCTCCCCGCAGTTCTTTGGGCCCTAAGAACCACCCCTAACAAGGCCACGGGGGAGACCCCCTTCAAGCTCTCCCATGGGTGCGAGGCGGTGCTCCCCATAGAATTTGAAGTCCAAACGCCGCGAGTCGGGGCGTCCAGAGAGGGCCGAGAGGAATGTCGAGCCGAGAACGATGGGGAGCTGAGACTCTCCCTTGACATGGTGGAAGAATTAAGGGACCTTTCGGCCATCTGACGGGAGGAGGTAAAAAGGAGGATGGCCAAATACTTTGACAAGCATGTCAGGGTCAAGCAGTTCGCGGAAGGAGACCTGGTGTTGAAGAAGGTGGACGCGGCAGGGAGGTCAGCGTCCGTACGGAAGCTCAACCCCAGCTGGGAGGGGCCGTTTATTGTGAAGGAAGCTTTGAAATCAGGGGGCTATCGGCTCCAAAATGTAGAGGGCGAGACCCTGAGTCTCACCTGGAGTGGAGACGACCTGAAAAGATTTTTTCCCTAAGCGCCTGTAAGCAACACGTTGGTTATAATGAATTCCTTCCCCCCTCCCCCCCCCCCCCCCCCCGTATTGCCGTAGCCAGCTAGCATAGAGAATTGGAATGTGTTTGGACCCCGAGAAGATCCCGCTGCCAGGCTCCCGCCTAGCTGGCAGGGCCGGAAGTCATTCGGTGTCATCCATAGCCTCGAGAAGATCCCGCTGCCAGGCTCTCACCTAGCTGGCAGGGCCGGAAGTCACTCGATGGAATGTGTTTGGACCCCGAGAATATCCCGCTGCCAGGCTCCCACCTAGCTGGCAGGGCCGGAAGTCACTCGGTGTCATCCCTAGCCTCGAGAAGATCCCACTGCCAGCCTCTCACCTAGCTGGCAGGGCCGGAAGTCGCTCGATGGAATGTGTTTGGACCCCGAGAAGATCCCGCTGCCAGGCTCCCACCTAGCTGGCAGGGCCGGAAGTCACTCGGTGTCATCCCTAGCCTCGAGAAGATCCCGCTGCCAGGCTCTCACCTAGCTGGCAGGGTCGGAAGTCACTCGATGGAATGTGTTTGGACCCAGAACGAATCACGCTGTCGGGCTCCCACCTAGCCGGCCAGGCCGGGAACTACTCGAATGGCATTAATAGCAGATCGGAATCACAAAAGCTAACCAAAAAGGGGGGTCTAACATAGCCCCCCAGCCCCAGGGAAGGCGGCCGAATGGAGGCGAGAACCTGGGCGAGAATCCGCAAGAAATTTGGCAATACAGACAAAGGACGAGCAGGCTTGCCTCGCTTGGCGGGCGAGCAGCCGCCTCATCAGGGCTGGGCCGCAGAGGCAGGCCACCTTGCGCGGTAATAGCAAATATACAGAGGCAGGCGAGAAAGCATTTATAAAAGCAATAGTAAATAAAAATCACAAAGTCTAGGCACAGCTCGCGCGTGCGTCTCAAAACAGCTAAACGTGCATGATATATACATCTAATAAACAAATGTCAAAAGAGCGGGGGTGATGCGAGATTCGGGGCGAGAAGTCCTAAATACGCCGGAAGGATTGGTCTCCAGGGTCCGGTACGGGGATGAATAACGCCGGAACCACGTCGCCCGCCGAGAGCTCCGCCGCCTCGCTCTTGAGAAGATCTGCGCGTCGCAGCATTTGCATCGTGTACTTCGCGGCGCTGGCGGCATTCTTTTGCATCAGCACCTCCAAGTCGTAGTCGGAGAGGTGTTCGAATGGACAGCCCCTGCTGTCTGGAGGAGGGACAGCGGCGGCGGCCTCCAGCTCGCGTACCCGTGCCTCCAGAGCTGACTTATCCTGAGCAAGGGTGGCGATCTCAGCACCCATCCGACTGGCCGTCGCGGCATCCTGAAAGGAGGAAAAGAATGTTATAAGGTGGATTCGCGAGAAAGGGCGGTTGTTGAGGGTGAGCACATACCACCCCGCCCAGGTACTGCGCGAGGGACTCCTCTGCCGCGTCGGCCCGCCTCCTCTGAAGGTTCGCGTCTTCCTGAGCAAGCTTTTGGGCTTCCTCCCTCTCGTCCGCCAGCTTCTTCAGGGAGGTTGCGTTCCGCTCCAGCTGGGTGCAGCGCCTCCCTACCATATGAGCTAGCTCCAGGCCGCGTAGCTGGGTCCGCGCGCTCTCGTGAACTAATACCCGCGTCGCCTCTTTGTCGTAGATGGCGGCGTCTTCTCGTGAGTACAGGCCGAACGAGAAGTTGTAGGCCTCCCCGCCGATGGTGTCCTGCTCCAGCCAACTCGGCAACAAGGTCGAGATCGCGGCACGATTTGACTCCTTGTCCCACGACAGGAGCGGGGCGCCGAGCTCGTCCAGATATCTCTCGCCGTAGCCAAAGTTGTGGTGACCCCTCGGCACCGGCTTCGCAGCAGCTTGAGACCTGTCCGGCGGCGCGGAGGTGCCCGCTGCCCTGTCCGGGGTGTCGCTGGTCGAAGCAACCAGCGGGGGCGAAGGGCCCTCGGCCGGAAGGCCCGCAGGGGCCTTGCCTTTCCTTTGGCTCGCAGCGGGTTGCTGACCCGCGGTCTTCGCCACCTTCGGCGGAGGGGTGGGCTGTCCGCCACCCGGCCGCTTCTTGGCCGGGACCGACGGGGGGTCGCGCTGAGCGGCATCCGCAGCCTGAGCTCGGGCGAGAACCCCGGGAGCGATCCGAGCGCTCTCGTAGGGGGTGAAGAGGGATGTCGCGCTCGCCTGCCAAGGAAAAGGGGTGAGGTAACGAAAAAAGAGGGGGTAAGGCAGAACAGCGGCGAGTGGCAAACCTCCCCCTGGCGGGACGGCGGCGAGGTCGTCAAGGTGGCGGCGCAGGTACGCGACCTCGAAATTCTTCCCGGCGAAGAACCCACACAAGTCGGCCTCATGGCCCCCTAGGCTGGGCGGACAGTAGCTCGCCTCGCTAAGCTGCACCGGCGAGAAGGGGACGTTGCCGAAATCCCCTTTGACGAACAGGAACTTTTTGAGCCAGTTATGACTCTTATTTACTGTCTCCCGCACCTTGAGGTGGGCGCTGGAGAAGTAGGCGGTCCCATCCCGGTTCGCCCGGAAGGAGAATAGTTTCCAGAAAACGGCGAGGCTGAACTCGACTCGCTCCTCTCGCAGAAAGCAGACGAACCCCACCATAACGGCTATGGAGTTCGGGGTCATCTGACCTAGGACGACCCCGAAATACTTCAGCACCTGGCATACCTCGGGCCACAGGGGAAGTCGCAGGCCCACCTCAAAGTGAGCTAGGGGGATGGCGAGCTCGTCCCCGGATAAATCGTTGATCTTTTCTCTATCCCCGGGCCGTCTCGCAGAAAAGCTCGGCGGAACGTGGTCGCCAAGAGCATCCAGGTACTCGCGTTCCGAGATGACGGCGTGAGGAAAATCGTGCTCTGAGAAGGTCCAGGCACACTTACTTCGTCCGTCCACGTCGCCGCCGCCTCCGCCCATTCCCACCGAATCGTCGCCGAACGTGCGAGACAGATCCAGAAGGCGAGCACGAGCCGTACTTCGCGGCGAACAGGAAGCGAGAGAGCATTTTGAATCGGTGAGGGAATAAGGGCCGGCAAGGCCTATTTATAGGGAAAGAGAAAGGGCGGGAAACTTCCCGCCGAAAGAGGGGGTGCAGATAGCAAAAATCATCCTGACGTTTCGACTTCACGGCGCGCGACCGCGCCGCCGAGGCCAGTCAGGCGTGGTTCTCGCCCGGCCGTGTATGCGCAAAACTTGAGCGGGCGACTCTCGGCCCGCACCCGTCCGGGATTCCGGGCGAGCCGGGAGACACCCGTCTGGCGAGCCCCTCGGCTCGCCCCCGCCCCGATCGGCAGGTCGGGCAGAACGAATCTCTCCCATGTCCCGCCCCACAGAGAACAAAAGCAACAACGTGGTGATTTCAACATGCATCAGCGACGAAAAACTAGGCCCATAGGCGGGCAGAAAGAGTTGCAAATCGTTACAAATACAGGATAGCCTTGAAATGGTATAAACTCCGCGATATCCCGCGAGCAGGGGAAAAAGGCTGGATTAGTACTCGATCCACTGCCACCTGCCCCGCCGCTTCGTTCCCGTTCGCGGAGGCACGCGAGGATAGTGGTAATCGCGAACCGCCACCAGCTCCCGCTCAGCCAGGCCGACTTGCTCTGTGGCGCTCCTAAGACGCTCCTTGGCTCGCGTAATGTGCACGCCCGGTGAAGTGACATCGTCGTCTTCTGCTGCGCGCGGGGGTCCCTCCAAGGCCGCGAGCCGGGCCGCGGTGTCGGCTTTGTCTCGATCGACCCTCTTCACGATCTCCTGCAGCAGCAGCGTGTGTTTCTGGAACAGCCGCGTCACCTGCCTCTTCATCCCCACCGCATCGGTCGGGTCGCCCAGGTAATCAGAAACACTGTCCACATCGGGTGGAGGCGAATACCCTTCGCTCGTCTCAGTTTCGGAGGAGACCATGTTGTAGCCTACAAAAGGGCGATTTAGAAGGAGCGAGCGAGGACAAAGCCAATGGTGAGTACTAGCTTACCAGGGGTTGGCACGTCGTCCACGCCGATGGATGGGCGAGAGGAGCCCGGCCGACCCTGAAAGGCTTCTCCCTCGAGGGCCTCAAGAGATTTTCCCAGTCCGTGAGGAGCCGGCGAGCGGGGGGTTTCCGGAGGTGGGCGGTCCAGACCTGGGGGACTAGCAACCCTCTCAGACGACAAGGGAGGGGGCGATCCTTTCCCCCGTCCCCCACCTCTTCACAAGGAATTGCCTGCAATACAAAAGATCAGAGGTACAATGATAAGCCGAAGAAGGTCACGTACCCCAGGGATGACCTCAACACCCGCCGCCGAGCTGGAGCCCGGACAGTCACCAGCCGGAGACCGCCTAACAATCTTTCCCTTCACCGGCCTAAAGAGAGGGCCGGGAGACCCACGTGCTAGCCAAGGGGCGGCCTCGAGGGCCTCCTCCCGAGTCTTTTGGCCCGCTGTCGCCAGGCGAGCTCGCACCTCTTCGCTGACCGGCATCGAGAAACTGAAGTCTGTTCAAGGAAAATGTGGGGATCTGGGGAGCCCCCCTGGGCTCAGCGGTATATTTATAGCCGGACAGTGGGGCCCCACCAGAAGATTCCCTGCCAGCTCAGCACAGTACTCGCCGAACACGCGGGTTGGATGATTCTTTCCGAGCTTGAATCAAGCTCAAAAAGAGCGGGGATTGTGTACAACCCCGTGTCCGGCGAGCGGGTCCCGCCAGGGAGGTCGAGCAGACCTAGCCCCGCGACCTACACCCAAGCGGCAAAACGGATATACGGCAGGAGGGCTTGCCCGCTCCCGCCCATTTCAGGCGAGCGAGCCGGGCGAGGCGAGCGAGTGGGTCGCGCAGATAATCACTGACCAAAGCGGATGGGTTTGGCGACCCGCGACTGGCGAGCCGATAGGGGGGTCGTGGTGGCCGCCGGCCAGCCCCCACACACGACCTGGCCGCCGGTCCGCCCCGGCAGAAGACAGGCAGGTCGCGACGGTCCGGCTCGCGCTCGCCCAGGGAGAACAAGCGGGCAGCTGGAGCCAGGTCGTGCCCGCCTCCCGCGGAGGAGGATTGGAGGCGAGCTGACTCCCCAGGGGTGCGAATAGCCCCTCAGAATGGCGGAGCCACGCTGTTGGCAGACCAGGTTGGACTGCGCATAGCTACTTAGAACAGCTGAGTTTGGCTGTTGGCAGACCCAACCAAGGGCTTTTTGGTATTTTCAGGATAGTTCTTTCGGTTATTGGCAGTTCAGATTCCAAAAAACTATAAATAAGACCCAAGGGGTACCTCAGAGGACACGCTTTAAGTGCCTCCTTACTCTCATTTTCAAGTGTTCTCTGAGGGTGCCTTAGCTCGGCTTCTGGCTAAGGAGGGGAAGCGCTCAGAGATCTTCCGGGTTTATGGTGGGACCTCCCTGCCGAGCCCTTGGGTCTGTTTCTTCTTGTCTTCTTCGTTGTTTTTCTTGCAGGAGCAAAGTAGGCGCGAGACCACCCCTTCCCCAAGGGTCGAACTCCATAAGAGGCCGGATTTCGGTTTCAACAATACATGTCTGGTGACAGGGCCCCCTAGACAAAATTCCTGTATCCGCCCCTAGGTAACACTCCCACAAAAACTGGTTACTATGTCGACATTGGGGCAAGAATTAATTGTATTTGCATTGTTCATGAACATATAATTAGAGATATTCAAGGGATGCACACATTTGTTTGAGCAAACAATTTATGTTATTTTATTATTTTATTGATTATTGTTATCTCCTTTCTTGATAATGCTTACCATTTCTTAATATTTCTACTTGTTTCACCATTTATACTCCGTTTATTATTCCTAATACATGGTGAAGATATTGTATCAACAAACTTTTACTCGATGATATATATTATGTGCTTAGGCTATCTATTTTAAATTTTGTCTTTTCCCAACCTCCACCAAAAGTTGGGATGGGGAGGATTAAGAAGCCACTTAGTTGTATATACGACCAACCCTTTCGTTGAAATCCTTTTTAGGAATCGGTCTAGAATGCCAAGGGGAATGAAACAATAGTGTAAGGAGAGAACCATCATGATGTAGTGACTCATGACGGAGATGTGAGCGGGGAAGTAGGACTGCCGCTTATATTTTTAAATATCATGTAATAAATTTGTAATAATGTGGCATGTCGGCCTACGATGAATAAGATTGTATGACTATCTCTTATTCACTACTCTTCTACAAATATGATATGTATTGTAATGATGTATTAGCCTTACAAATTAGAGTTTCTAGGAATTGGTCATTTGAGGATTAAAGGCATGTCCTTTCTCTTTAAGCGGTCACCTCCTTGGGAGGTTCATCTTGGGAATTAGATTCCCCTCTCATATTTTGGAGGGGGATCTTACAAATGACATTAGAGCAAAACAATCATAATAGTGGGAAGTCGCAAAGGTTTCACCAAAACACCATTCCTAAGTTCATGAAAAAACTTTTGTAGGGGAAGCATGATGAACCCCTAAGAATAAATAGATAAATAAGACTAAATATTCCTTCTCACGAACGACGTACCTAAAAACAGCTCTAATAAACTTCACTTCACCCAGGACAATTTCGGTAATGGGTTGTCAAACCATGGTCAAACACTCAAACCGAGCACTATCGTGCATTAAAAAGCGTGCACACACTGATATTACTAAAATATCCCAACCTTGGCTCGTAACTCGACGACTCGAGCCTGCATTGATTTTGACCCACATAGGGAGACCCACTCCAGGCTTGACTTTGGTCAAACCACCATAAAAGTAAGATTTTTGGAATTTTAAAGTGGAGAGAATCCCACACCCACTCAAGCTTTTCACATAAGATTCATTTAATCCACCCCTAGTCCTATGGGCCATGATATCCAGCGAATGCCAAGCAAGTTGGGCCATAGCAAAGGCCAAGTGGAAAACCACTCAGGGACGGAGCCAGAATTTTTGTTCAGCGGGGTCAAAAATATTAACATACAAATGATTTTAAAAAATATCAACATATATGAAAAAAAATTACCTCATAAGTCAAAAATGAAAATACATTGAAAGTTGAAACATGATTTATAATTGACTGAATACGTTTGTAGAGTTGATAATCACCTGCAAATTACATAAGTGGGAAAACTTAAATACATAAATTTTTAACATCGCAAATTATTAAATAGTTTTCTATCAATGAATTGAAAAAAAATGAAAAAGTATCTTTCTAAAGTTGTCCTCGACGACTTTTCATGTTTTGAAAGAGTTGTATGATTGTTTCATTCTCAATACTGTCAAAAATATCTTTTTCGATATATGTAACTAAACAATCATTCATCAGAGAATCTCTCATTCTATTTCGCAGACGATTCTTCACAATCTTCATAGCTGAAAAGGCTCTTTCAACCGTTGTTGTTGCAACTGGTAAGACCAAAACTAAATTCACTAGCAAATAAACAAATGGATATAAAATATTTTTCCTCTTTCCAATCAACTTTTTTGCTAGCTCATCAATTCCACTAATATCACTTAAATCATTATCACTTCGAACATCAAGAATGTATTTGTCCAACTGGCTTTCAAGTTCAATGAGATCTATTCTAGAAAACTCGAATGGATAAAATTCAGCAAGGCGTATCAATTTTTGTTTGTCAAATGATGAAAAAGAATCATTTGGACTTAGGCATGTCATGCAAAGAAGTAATTCTATAGTTATCTCTGTGAACCGGTTGTTCAGCTCTTCGAGTTGTGTATCTATCACAGCATAAAATAATTCTGCACAATAATAATGTAAATTTGTCATCTCATGAACCCTTCTTCGAGAACGACCGCGTGCAATATACAAAGTATCCATATCTGGGATATCAGTTTTATACTTGCAACAAAATGCAAATACTTGTTTGAGTAAATTCTCTCATCCTTCATCTCTCATATTTTGTAATAGTTGCTTTGATATTCTCAATAAATTCATGGCATTAATAATATCCAATTCTTTACGCTGTAAAGACTGTGATAAGCTATTCGTTATGCCCAATATATTTTTCATTAGAAATAGAATAATCACAAAATCAAATGTCTGAATTACATCTAGTAATGCAAATGTTGAAGCTTTTTGCTCTGAACTTGAATGATGATCATTTTGTACTATTTCAAGAACATCAATAACTGATGAAAACAATCCAATCATGCTTACTAAAGAGCCAAAATGAGAGCCCCAACGCGTGTCTCCGGCTCTTTTAAGATTTCGCACTTGATTTATTCCTGTTCCACTTGAAAGTTCACCACTCTGTAAGCCTTCAATAATCTTAGTAAACTGAGAGACATGTAATACCTCCTGACGTTTGCATGAAACAGTGATAATATTTGTCACAGCACTAACCGTGTCAAATAACCAAGCAACTTGAACATTACTTTTTGCAACTGCAACTAATGCTAACTGAAGCTGATGTGCGAAACAATGAACATAATATGCTGATGAATTTTCATTCAAAATTAGAGTCTTAAGTCCGTTAAATTCTCCTCTCATATTGCTTGCACCATCATAACCTTGTCCACGTATTCTCGTTATAGTTAATTCATGTTCAGAAAAAAATTGTAATAAAGCAAGCTTAAGGGATTGTGCTGATGTATCAAAAACATGCACAATACCCACAAAGCGCTCAATCACTTGACCAGTTCTGTCAACATATCTCAAAGCAATAGCCATCTGTTCTTTTGTTGATATATCTCTTGATTCATCTAATAAAATTGAAAAATAATTCTCGTCAATATCTTTAATTATCAAACTTGTAGTTTCAACAGACATTGCATTAATGATGTCTTTTTGGATATCAGGTGCTATTAGTTTGTGATTTTCAGGAGCATTTTGTAGAATAACCTTATTGATAGACTCATTATGATCGCCAAGAAATCGTAATAATTCCAGAAAATTACCTTGATTTAATGAAGCATCTGATTCATCATTTCCACAAAGTGCCAATCCCCGTCTGATCAAAAATCGAATACAATTAATTGTTGTTGTTAGTCGAGTACGATAATCTTCTTTAGCTTGATCTGTCTGTTTGTGAAAGCTTGTATCAATGTGTTGTCTTGAATCCATCAGATTATTGCATAAAATGACAGCGTGATTATGAATGCTAGTAGGACCACCAACATGTTCTTTAAATTTTGCAAATCCTTTTTTCCAATTTTTAAAACCATCAACAACAAAAGAATTACCACCTGATTGTTGTTCCATTTTTGCTTATAAAGATAACAGAATAAACAAAATGCGGCATCCTTTTCTATAATGTATTCTAACCATGAAGGAAAATGCTCAAACCAAGCCGGGTTAAATTTTCTTGAAATATTTCTGATGATGATTTTTGGAAATTCATGTGTTTTTAGTTGACAAGGACCCTTTAATAAATAATATCTTCTCACATCATCGCGGTCATTAATAGGATAATCAGAAATTCTGCATCTCAATCTAGGATCTGATGCTCTATTATCTATATTAACGTCCTTTCTAGCTCGTTTAACATCAGACTGCAATCTTTCACTATCATTCTTCTCACAAATATGTGATCCTGATTTCGGTAAAACTTTAAAATATTTATCCATAACTGATTACTTTGTACAATGCCTAAACATAAAAAAAACTAGATCAGATTTGAAATAAATCATAATCACAAAATTTAAGTTGTGCGTTCGAAGGTGCTGTTGACGATTTTTTGAAATAACGCTCCATGGCTAGTCTCGATTGAAAGCAGAATATGAGCAACAACAAACAACATTTGATGATACGAATACTAAAAGTTTATAAAAGACTAAATTCTAAGTCTCTAACTCTAACAAACAGAGCATCTACAAAACATTGAAAACTAAATGATTCAAAAGATACCTGAAGGCCAGGTGGCCAACATGAGTCATCGTCTACTGCATTGAGACTTGAGAGCAGATTTCAGAACTGACCCTAAACAACTCCAAAACCCTAAACAATAAAAAAAATCGAAAAAACAACATAAAATAAAGTGAATCAACATAAAACAAAATTAAACAATTTTAATCTTTTTAAGAAAAATCATCACTCACCAAATCTAAGCAAAGGAGGGCCGAAATTTTCGCACGAAAATTGCCAGGAACTTTTCTGGAAAGCAGCAGACGTAAAAACTTTCGGTGAAAAAGATAAATCGTGACTTTTTTCGATTTAAGTAGGGTATAGACTGCAGTTTTATGATAAAACCACAGTCTATACTGATAAACCGCAGTCTATACTGATAAACCGCAGTCAAAAGACGCTATTTTAATTAAAAATTTTATAATACTTTAGACTGCGGTTTTATAAAAAACCGCAGTTTAAAATATTATAATTTTTTTCATTTAAAACATAATTTTTGAAAATATACCTACTATATGACATTTTTAGGAAACGTGTTCAACCTGAAAGTTGTAAAGCTCGTCGATATCTACAACTTTCATGTTGGACACTTTTCCTAAAAATGTCATATAATAGGCCTAATTTCAAAAAGGGCCGAACAATCCGATTCGCATATTTCCGCCCGGGTTCCGCCATTTTAAAAAATAAACTTATTATATGACATTGTTAGGAAATGTATTCAACATGAAAGTTGTAGATCTCGTCGATATCTATAACTTTCATGTTGAACCCTTTTCCTAAAAATGCAATATAATAGGCCTAATTTCAAAAAGGGCGGAACCCGGGCCGAACAATGCGATTCACATATTTCCGCCCGGGTTCCGCCATTTTTAAAAATAGAACTACTATATGACATTTTTAGGAAACATATTCAACATGAAAGTTGTAGATCTTGACAATATCTACAACGTTTATGTTGAACAGTGTTTCTAAAAATGTCATATAGTAGGTTTTATTTCAACAGACGCAGTTTTAATGAAAAAATAATAATACTCTAAACTGCGGTTTTTTATAAAACCGCAGTCTAAAATCTGTCTAAAATATTAATTTTTTTTTGTTATTTTAAATTAAGAAAAATACCATTTTAAATAAAAAAAATTATAATATTGAGGGGAATAGACCGCGGTTTGTGCAAAAACCGCAGTCTATTCCCTATTTTCCTTAAATTTTCAAGACGTCAGGCGTCGTGTACATTATCGTGCGCCAGGACGCCTATTTTCCTTAAATTTGCTGAAATATCCAGTGCATCTCATGTGATTTATTTCTTAAACCTAGCTAGAACCGAGCTTTCAGCAAATTTTGAACATATATTTTTAAATTAATCAATTATATAACATATATTTTTAAAACTCAGGGGGATCAAATGACCCCCCTGGACCCTTAATAGATCTGTCCTTGAAACCACTCCTCTCTATTCTCTTTCTCAAGCCCAAAACAAGTCCACCTAAGTCATGCCCCCACCATAATCATGACACATGGGTGTACTACTCCAGCAGAAGGCTGTCATCTGCCCCTTGAGCAACTGGAGAAGGCAAAGTCTTCTCTCCTCCAAGGATATTAATCCCACACCGTGAAGATGAAGGAGGTAGCTCTCCTCTTCCCCTATATAAAGACCTCCCTCCTCTAGATCAACTCGCCCCTCTCCTCGGCTCAAGTTGAGCACCAACAAACCTCTGTCGGATCCCCGACCTCACCGGAAACCACCAGCCCGTACCTGCCACCTCCGCCACCTATAATGGCAAATCAGCCAAGCCCCTCTCGAGCACATTTCCCAATGGTGGAACCTCTTCCTCGTCCCCTTCATCATCTTCTCGAAGTGCAGAATGCACCTCTCGGTGGTTAGAGTGTCGGCACCACCCGAGCCAAGCTCCAGGTCCGGTGGTGGCCGCGTGTGGTAAGCCCTGTCGAGTTCCGGTGGTGGCGTTGGGAGGGTGTTATTGGGATTTGCTCTGCTCTCTCTACTTTTATCCGCGCTCGACGCAAGCTTAGATGCTTTGGTGATCCCCAAAGAAGGCACAAGAGAACACTCTCGCGGACGCTCTCAAGGACGCATCGTGGAAACTCCATGGACTTTGTTTTTTTCTTATTCTTTCTACACTCAAAGCTTGTAACAAAGAGATGGCATGTTACCCTTCGAGGATCTCCAAACACTTGTAAACAAACTGAATAGTAGATTTTGGCCCGACACAGATCTGACCACGTGGATTTTCACCCTTTTCGTGTTTTCACGGTAAAAAAGCCTCTTATCGCTGCTTCTTAGTTTTCACTTAAAAGTTTGCGTGCTCGGTCCCAATTGTAACGGCCCTAAACTCCGTCACAATTTAAATCGTTATTTCTGAGTGGGTTTTCACACACTTATACACAGCAGTATATCTATCCAAGTTGCTCCAATACACAGCCACAAAAGTTGTCACGAAGGCAACATTAAGGGCTGTGAATTGCAGCTCAATTTCATCAAGCCCTACAAAACAGCCAGATAATTCATACCCAGCAGCCCACAAGTACAAAAACAGCCCCCTATGCAGCTTCACATTATAGCCGAAAACCAAAGGGTGCAAGGGATCAAGACAAAACCCCAACGGAAACCCTACCTTCAGCACTCCCAAATTGAGTGCAAATAAGGTTGAGGGTTTGGAAAATCATAAAGAACTTCTGATTGGAAACAAAACAAATGACTCAAATCCAAAATCACAACCATAGGGTTTCCCCATCATCATTTTATACACACAAACGTCATACCAGAAGAAAGAGGAGTGAAGATAAAGAGATTACCGATCCAACGAAGGAGAAATCGTACGAAACGGAGAAGATTTGAGGCAGCTACGACGATCGGCGCAGATGCGGCTCGACGTTCTTCCGTCGGAATGCAGAGGAATAAAGAAGCACGGGATTATAATAACGTACAGGAGGATCCACCGCCTAAACCTGAGCAATCGGTCACCCTACCGGTCCAGCCGGTCCAAAGAAATAAAGCTTCTTTACATAACTTAAACCCAGCCAAGCCAGCCCACCCGATCACCCTTAGCACAGCCACCATTCACCTCATTTCAACCCAAACTCACTTGGGTTTATATTAAAATAAAGCGGTTGTCATAAAATATACAATCAACAGAAAACTAGTACATTAAATAAAAGTGCGACGTCACGTCAGCACCAAAAGGTTCTTTCATCATCGGGGATATAGTTTGTTATTTTTATACAAAAGGATACGTTCGAGTCTTACACCACTCAAAGCTAAAGCGGTTCGATTCTCCATACCGGAGGAAAACCGGGCGACCCACAATAGTTTGGCACCATCTGTAGGACAAGGTCGCGGTCGGCTAGGAAGCCGACTGCGAATCTCGCAGCCACATTTGTGAGGTTGCGAGGCGCGATGACGGTCGACAGTAGGCTCTTGTGGCCAGTGGCGGACCTAGAATTTTTTTCAAACCCGGGCACTAATGAAAATTTTGTATAAATGGATTTTTTTTTACTACAATGGACATTAGACAAATATAAAAACTTATAAAGCAACTTTCCGCTGACACATATTCTGAAAACGCATAATAATTTTTTTTCATTTGTAATTGTGTCCACAATATATTTCTCAATATAAGCAATTAGACAATCATTCATCCATTCAGCCTCCATTCTATTTCTCAAATGGTTCTTTATAATTTTCATAGTAGAAAACATTCTTTCCACGCTGACAGTTGCAACCGGTAAAAGACAAGCCAATTTTAAAAGTCGATAAACCAATTGGAAATGATCATGTTTTTTAAGCTCCACTAATTTTTTTAAAAACTCGCTGATACCTTTAACCTGTGAGAATGCCTCGTTAGACTGCACGTCTAATATATATATATATATATATATATATATATATATATATATATATATATATATATATATATATATATATATATATATATATATATATATATATATATATATATATATATATATATATGGCTGACCATCAAATAATTGTAAGTCTAGTGGAGTAAAATCACATGGGTAAAACTTTGCAAGTTGAATCAACTTCTCCTTATCAAAATAACTAAACTGGTTACTAGGATCAAGGCAGGCAACACAAAGAAGTAATTCAGTATTTACTTCAATGAATCGGTCATTTAACTCATTTAGCATCTAATCAATCACAGTATTATAAATCTCAACCGGAAAATGATGATAGTTTGTAATGTATTGTGCAGTGCGTCTTGATCTCCTTGCTGGATAAAATTAGTCATGCATGTTTCAAACATCTATATTTTGTTTTTCACAAAACAATGATACTTCAATGATGAAAGCCCCCCAATGAACATCAATATTTCTCATATTGAATAACAATTGTTTTGATATTTTAATAAAATTCATTGCATTAATGATGTCTTGATCGATCATTTTTTTGCAATGCCTGCGATAATTCATTTGTCTTTGATAATATATTTTTCATCAGGTGTAAGAGAAACATAAAATCAAATGTCCGAATATTTTTCAAAAGACTACTTTCAGTTCCCCTTTGATTTCCATCAGCTCCGTCCCGGGTAATAATTTCAAAAACTTGTACAATAGATGAAAACATGCGAATAAAATTCAAAACAGTTCCATAATGCGAACTCCAACTTGTATCTCCTGCTCTCTTAATTTTGAGTTGTTGGTTGAGCCCTCTCCCATTCTCTAACTCACCATAGTTTATTTCTTTAGCAACCCTTTCAATTTCCAAAGCTCTAAGACAATCACATCTTTTACAAGAACCACCAACAACATTTAATACATTGGTAATGTACGAAAAAAGTTCTACTATCTCAGGATGTCCCTCTGCGACTGGCACTAATATCAATTGTAATTGGTGAAAAAATAATGAATATAAAAGGCTGAACTATTATCCTTCATAATCAAGATTTTTAAATCATTGAATTCACCCCGCATGTTGCTTGCTCCATCATAACCTTATCCTCGAAGTCTTGAGAGACGTAAATTATATTTTGCAAACAGTTTATCAATAGCAAGTTTGAGTGATAAAGTTGTAGTATCTGAAACATGAGCAAAACCAAGTAATCTTTCAATAATCTTGCCTCTTTTGTTCACATATCTCAAAACAATAGACATTTGTTCTTTATTTGAGATATCACGAGATTCATCCACCAAAATAGTAAAACAATCTTGTCCAATGTTCTTCCTTATTTCACATGTCGTTGCGCTTGCAATGGCAAGAACAATATCTTTTTGAATTTTTGGAGTTGTTAACTGACAATTAATTGGAGCATTTTTTAAGACTACGCCTTTGACATCATTGTTATTTGAGGCCAAAAACTACAAAAGCTCCAAAAAAATTCCTTTGTTTAAACGTGCACGGTATTCAACAACTTGAATTTCTTCTTGCATAGCCAAAACTATTTGAATGCTCTGTTTTTGATTCATCAAATGTTCGCATAATTTTTTTAAAGCATTGTGATCCCTATCATGCTTGCCAATGTGCTTTTCAAGAATACTCTTATCCTTCCAATATCTAAAGCCACGAGTAACAAATGTTGGATCACACCCCTTTTGTGGAAAGACATAACAATACAGACAAAATGCGGCGTCTTTGTTTTGACTATACTCCAACCAACCATTAAACTCAAGAAATCAATTCTTGTTGAATCGCAAAACTTTTGTTCCTAATTCAGTTTGGGGAAAATTCTCTAATTGTGGTTGACAATGTCCTTTTTCTAGATAATATCTTCTAAACTCAAGAAACCAATTCTTGTTGAATCATCAAGCATTAATTGAATGTATGTTTAAATTAGCGGAAAATAAAAATAAACCATGTAATATAAATCATGACTCTTAAGTATCTCATTGAAGCATCCTGACAAACAATTACTAGGCGTGAAAATAGAAATGGGAAAACAAAGGCTTTGCACAAAGAGCAATACAGCCACAACAGAAAACACACTCAGTTGAACAGTAGGACAGGACATCAATTTTTCAATGGATAAGTTCAAGATAAAGCACAAAAGAGATATAAAACAGATACCAAAACAGTCATAAGGGCATACCCTAGGCAGATTGGCACGCAGGTGGCACAGCTAAGAGGGATTCCTTCTGTTCTTTGGCCGCAGAGTACCGCAACAAGCCAACAAAAATCCTCACAGGCAGGCGGCAGCGGTGCTTTCGTGACAGACTAACAGTGTGAGGACAGAGAAGACAACCGACGGGAGTTGGGAGAGGCACTTGCGGGTTGCGGTGATAGAGAGCCAGAGAACCTAAGTCGGGAGTCGCCGTCGTCGAGTCAGAGAGGCCCCTGCTTGCGGAGTTGTCGGTTGCGGCGTCGACCTAGACCCTAGGGCAAGGTTGTCTCCATTTCACGTGAGGAGGAACTGACGGGCTCACTACAAAACAAGCCGAGTTGAATAAATGGGCGGACCGGACCGGTGCAATTTCGTAAAATTTCCAACCCGGGCACGTGCCCGGGTATGCCTGCACGTGGGTTCGCCCCTGCTCGTGGCCGTATGCATGCAACCATGAGGAGCGATGGCGTTGGTGTGTC
This sequence comes from Platanthera guangdongensis, assembly GCA_039583875.1. Classification (NCBI taxonomy): domain Eukaryota; kingdom Viridiplantae; phylum Streptophyta; class Magnoliopsida; order Asparagales; family Orchidaceae; genus Platanthera; species Platanthera guangdongensis. Next base: position 202,312,062 of record CM077163.1, on the reverse strand, counting down.
GATTAGGCATGGATCGGGTGCGTGGATCACCCACGCGGTGGTTTCATCCATAAACTCATACCAAGTTAGTGGGGGTCAGGAAGTTCCTGCTAATTGCAGCTCGAAATTCCTATAAATTGAGGGAGCCCCCATCACATATATTTATTGATTTTATGCATACCTTACATATTTTTAAAAATGATATTATTACTTAGTTCAGCCAAATTAAAATGGAATGAGTTGTATTTCTTTTATTATCATAATTCATATTCATAATAATTGTAAAATATTATTTTAATATATTTCATAGATATCTATTTTTTAAAAAAATGATTTTTTGAAGACCAAACTATAGTCAACGTCCATCCCAAAAATTGTACAAAGGTCTCATGTGAATTGTAACAAATTAGTTTTTAAGTAACATCACAAATTGAATCGTCCTTATGTGGTTCCAAAAAATTGGAGCCGAATTGAACCGTGAAAAACATGGGAACCAAATCAAGCCGAGTTGAATAGTTTGGTTTGATTCGGTTTGGTTTTCATTTAAAAAAGAAATATGAATACATAATTTTAGATGTGGCCGGTACGGTACCTGTTGAAACCGAAAATTGATCTCTTGTGTAGTTCACCCTTGGGGAAGGGGTGATCGCGCACCTACTTCGCTCCTGCAAGCAAAATAACAAGGGAAACAAGGAAAAACTGACCCAAGAGCTCGGCGGGGAGGACTCACCACACACCCGGAAGATCTTAGAGCGCTTTCTGTACTTAGCCAAAGGCCGAGCTAAGGTATCCTCAGAAAGCGCTTGAGAGACGGAGCAAGAGAACACAGGAAGCCTGCTTTCTGAGATACCCCTTGGGTCCTATTTATAGATTTCTGAAAATGGCCTGCAAATAGCCAACCTCCACTGTCCTGAACGACTATGTGCAGTCCAAGTTGGTCTGCCAACAGCATAACTCCTTTGTTCTGAAAGGCTATGGGTAGGCCAGCAGGGGCAAAATAGTAAAAAGTACCTCAGAGACCTGGGCGAGCTCGGCTACCCCTGAAGATCCTGCTCGCCTGCTGTTTGCCGAGCTCCATAAGGCGAGTGCGAGCTGGCTACTGTGCTCGCCCTTCGATCTGTCTTCATTAGTCGAGCTCAGCTCGACGAAGCCCGGGCCTAGCTCGGCGAATGCCAAGCTTGGGGTCGACGAATGCCGAGCTCGGCCTTCAGATTTCCCTATCGAGCTCACTTGTTTCCTGGGTGATCTGAACCGGCCGATCTGGTTCCTGGCGACCTCACTCGCCGGATACGGGGTTATACACAATCCCCGCTCTTTTTGAGCTTGGCAAAGCTCGGAAAGAAACATCCAACCCCAAGTGTTCGGCGAGTGCGGGGTGGACCAGAGAGAATCTTCGTGTGGGGTCCACCTGCGGCTATATATATACACTTGCATACCTGCCTGACTCTTGTCATTCGGTTTGCTTTAGCCCTGCTGAGATTCTGATCCCAAAGGAGATTCAAGAGCGACTCGCCCGGGTTTGCCAGACATCGGCTGCTCGCGTGGCCGCCTTGACTGCGGTTCCGCCCGTTGTATCGCAGGGTGGCTCGGCCGAGCCCAACTCCAAGAGGGTGAAGTCGTTTCCTCAAGCGGCCGAGCCCATTTATGATGACCTGAGAATCACCTTAGAGCATGGAACCGGCTCCTCCACTCTGACTGCCCCTGAAAAGGGCAAGAATATTGTTGTCCTCTACAACGGCCCGAACAGCCAGCTTGATGGCATGGGGGGCGCCACGCTGCTAGACTCCACCCCGCGAGCCAAGACCACACTTGGGGACTCGCGATTCATAACTCCGGAGAACCGTCCTCGGGACCCGTCCCCCCCCCCCTTCGGGACCATGGGGGTGAGCTCGCAGAAGCCAAACTCGCTGGTACGTGCCCCCTCCCCTCAGCGAGCTGTCGTGACAATGGGGGCGGGTGTTTAAACCATCCCCATCCTAGGATTCGAGCTCCTCTCAATAGGAACGCGCGGCCTAGGCCGCGGGAAGGACCTAAGGTTTGTCCCTCCCCGCACCTCCTTGGAGATGCCGAGCTCGTCAGGTAAACTTGGCCTTGGATTCTTGTCATGTGATTTTCCAGCACACCTCCTCTTGATGATGTTTCTGTCTTCACAGCTCCCCCCAGCCCATCTGCGGCCGCCGAGTCTTCGCGGGCAGCCCACTACTCTCCCCTCCCCTCCCCGAGCTCGCTGGACTCTTACCTAGTACTCAAAGTGGAGCAAGGCGAGCTGACGAGGAGGGGGAGTCAAGCTTTTCAAGAAACCTGTGTGCGGGCTGCGCAAGGTGCAAGAAGTCAATGAGGCCTTACAATGCGACTACGTGTGTCTCACTGACGAGGTGCGAAGCGGCCAGGCTGGCGAGATGACGTCTCCTTCCCAGCTTCTAGATGAGATCGATGGCGGTCTCTCGGTGGCGCAAAAAAATTCGGGGAGGATCCGCAAGCTTCTCCGCGCGCGGCGGTCTGGGGGGGCGGGGGAATGCGAGGCCAAGGTAGATAGAAGGCGGCTCCCTTGCCTAGCCGACCGGCACTCGCCTCCAGGTTTCCCCATGCCCGCGCGCCCTATTTTCTTATTCCTGCACTTGACTGCTGTAATAAATAACTCAAAACATTCTTACATGTGTGGTATTCAAATAATAAGTATATTGCTTTTTATTTAACTTGGTGCGGGATAGAACGCGCCGGAAGTCGGAGAGCTGGGGGTTGGCGAGCTGGGATGGCGAGCTGGGCCGATTGGACAGCTTGACCCCATATTTCGTTTTCTATAAATAGGCCCCCCTCACCAACCCCGTACGCCGTATTAACTATTCATTTTCTTTTTCTTCCTGCGCTTTTATTTCGTATTCGCGCTCCACCCCTTCTTGCGAGCATGGGCAAGACCAATCTTGACGCCGATGGCCGCACCAAATGTGCCCATCATTTCAGAGACTACTGCTTCTTTGAGGGAAGCACCAGCTAGGCCGATCTCGCTGAATTTGTTGGCGACCATGTGCCTCCCGGCTTTGAGGCGCGCCGGCCCAGGGAGGGGGAGGCAATCAACTCCTTTTATGAAGACGAAGTCGCCTTCCCCATCTCGCACTTTGAGGTGGGGCTGTGACTCCCCCTCTGGCCGAAAATCCGCCAAATCCTGAAGTACTACAGTGCGGTGCCCGCACAGCTGAACTCAAACGCATCGCCATGATGGTGGCGTTCGCGAGCTACCTCCGACGAGAGAGGATAGAGTTCAACCTAATGGTGTTCAGGAAACTCTTTTCCTACAAGGCGATGCCGGATGGCATTGCCTACTTCATGGGTTCGCTAATCAAGGTTCGCGAGATCGCGAACAAGCACCATAATTGGATGACGAAAATCGCCTTCATCAAGGGCGATCTTGGCAACATCCCTTTCTCCACCCAACAGAAAGTCGAGGAGGTCTACCGCCCGCCTGCCGTGTCTGGCAATGATGCCGACCTCCACAAGTTCTTCCTCTACAAGGACTTCGAGGTAGCCTTCCTGCGAATGGGCCTCGACTCGCTCCGCCCCGTTCTACCCGGCGAAGGTATTGTTCTCTCTCCATTGCCGAGCTCGCCACATTATCAAGGAAATCCTCTAATTTTTCCAAGTTATTTTATGCAGGGGAGCGGTTAATTCCCGTGAACCTGCCGTTTGCGGACTCGGGGTTACATGCGGATCCTCTTGCCCGCAAGAAGGCGGCGGCGGCATGCCTCCGCGAAGCGGCCTTCTCCAAACCCTCCTCCAGCAAGAGGCGACCTGAGGATGCGGGGTCGAGCCCGCCCCGTCGCCAAAAATTACCAAAAAAGATGAGGAGAGTCATGGTGGTTCCTCGGGCGAAACAACATCAACAACATCAACAGAGCCCTAAATACATGAGCTCGCCCGAGGTCATCCCCGATGGGTAGCCAGAGAGCCCGTTCAAGGAGATCACCAGCAAGGGGAAGGAAGGTGACGAGACCTCTGCTCCTCCCGCGGCGACCTCTGCTCCAGCCACGACGAAGAAGGCGGCTCGCGAGCCCGCCCCGCTGAAGGAACACCCCCTCTTCGGCTTTGGGGGGAGGTGGAAGGACTCGGCGGGAGAGCCTATGGTTCAGTGGGATGAGCTGGTCCACCGAGTCTCCATATCCACCCTCCACCCCTCCTGGGCTGACCGCGAGCCCGCCACCGATCATGCTTATGCACTAGGCTTTGGACTATATGGCCGCGAGGATGTTGAGACCTACAAGGGCATCCCCCTGCGGCAGTTGGGCCATGAGGGTCTGCGGGCCCATATGCAAGCTATGGAGCTCCACCACATGGTGGTCCGCCGCAGCTTCAACCTCAGCAACCTCCTTCAGAAGGCCGAGCAAGCACGCGATGTCGCCAAGGACAAGGCCGTCGACTTGGCGATGCAGCTCGGCATTGCTGAGAATCTTCTCACCCAAGCCGCCGACAGACTGGTAAGTATAGGGTTGTTGCCCGTCCTTTTCCCTTAGGATTTTTTTCTTTTTAGCTCTGTTGCTAATGTACTTCCTTTCTTATCAGGATGCCAAGGCCACTGGGGAGTTGCGGGCTCGCGCCGCCGGGAAGGAAAAGGAGACCAGCCAGCTGCGCGCCCGCCTTGCTGAGCTGGAGGGAACGAACGCGAAGCTGATGGAAGAGAACACGAGCCTCAGTCGCGAGGTCCGCCGCCAAGCGGAGATCTTCTTGCCGGCTCGCGACGTCGAGCCCAACTTCCCCTACAAGAGCCCGAGGATCTTCAGTGACGCTGACATTGCTGAGAGGTTGCGGATCAACTCCATCCAAACCGTTGAATGTACCCTCCAGATGATGAAGGATACATGAGTGCTGGTGGAGGGTTGCGAGGATATCTCAGTCCGGGACCTGATGCGCGCCGAGCCTATTCCCGGCGATGCTGCCCAGCGAGAAGGAGGACAGCCTGGACGCGCTCTTTGGGAAAAACTTCCAGGACCTGTCCAACGGAGGGGGGGAGGATCATCAGTCCGGCGAGGGGGGCAAAGGATGATCATGTATATATTTTATTTTATTTTATTTTTCTCTTTTTTGTAATCTTGCTGAGGCGAGCTCCATTTGTAAATATTACTGTTCAATGAAATACATTTTTGATTATAACCTTGTCCATTTTTTCTATCTTTTTCTATATATCTTTGCTGTGTTCTGCTTGCTCGTGAGCCCTTCCCTTGATGACCTCGCGTAGATATGTTTTGCGAGTAGGACAGTTGTTAGGACTCGCTCCCGAGAGCATACTTTAAGAGCTCGCCAATTCTTAGACGATCCGGGGATGGACTACCCGCCGCACTGGGCACATCAGCCCCAGCTCGCTCGCGGGCTTCCTATTTTTATCAATATAAGACCAAAATCATAAAATTTCATAAGTAAAACCGAGAAGGGGTGGAGCGTCCTGTCGGAGCCCGCCTCCCTTCAGCGAGGTCCAAGGGCCCGGCTCGCCACCCTTCTGCCGAGGCCGAGCTGAGCTGGCGAGTTCTGACTCGCCTATGCCAAGCCTCTCTCTTCCCTATTCTTAGAAAAAAATTTGAAACCTATTAGACACCACCTGGAGAGTGTAGGACTTTCCCCGAGTGACACCCAGCCCTGCCAGCTAGGTGAGAGCCTGACAGCGGGATCTGCTCGGGGTTTGAGGTTGACACCGAGTGACATCGAGCCCTGTTAGCTAGGTGGGAGCCTAACAACGGGATCTGCTCGGGGTCCAAGGTTGACACCGAGTGACTTCCAGCCCTGTCAGCTAGGTAAGCTTGACAGCGGGATCTACTCAGGGTCTAAGGTTGACACCGAGTGACTTCCAGCCATGTCAGCTAGGTGAGAGCCTGACAGCGGGATCTGCTCGGGGTTTAAGGTTGACGCCGAGTGACTTCCAGCCCTGTCAGCTAGGTGGGAGCCTGATAGTGGGATCTGCTCGGGGTCTAAGGTTGGCACTGAGTGACTTCTAGCCCTGTCAGCTAGGTGGGAGCCTGACAACGGGATCTGCTCGGGGTCCAAGGTTGACACCGAGTGACTTTCAGCCATGTCAGCTAGGTGGGAGCCTGACAGTGGGATCTGTTCGGGGTCGAAGGTAGACACCGAGTGACTTACAGCCCTGTGAGTTAGGTGAGAGCCTGACAGCGGGATCTGCTCGGGGTCCAAGGTTGACACCAAGTGACTTCCAGCCCTGTCAGCTAGGTGAGAGCCTGACAGCGGGATTTGCTCGGGGTCCAAGGTTTACACCGAGTGACTTCCAGCCCTGTCAGCTAGGTGAGAGCCTGATAGCGGGATCTGCTCGGGGTCCAAGGTTGACGCCGAGTGACTTCCAGCCCTGTCAGCTAGGTGGGAGCCTGATAGCGGGATCTGCTAGAGGTCCAAGGTTGACGCTGAGTGACTTTCAGCCCTGTCAGCTAGGTGGAAGCCTGACAGCGGAATCTGCTCGGGGTCCAAGGTTGACACCGAGTGATTTCCAGCCCTGTCAGCTAGGTGGGAGCCTGACAGCGGGATCTGCTCAGGGTCCAAGGTTGACACCGAGTGACTTCCAGCCCTATCAGCTAGGTGAGAGCCTGACAGGGGGATCTGTTCGGGGTTCAAGGTACACTTCTGTTGGGTACATTGGTTTTAATGTACCTGATTTGAAGAAGCCTCACCCTACTCAATGATATACATCAAAATGTATTTGATGTATTTTTGAGTTTACTTGTGCAGGTTAAGTATTTGCAGAAACGATGAAAAAGTTTCTAAGTCCATGTGTCGACACTCAGGAGGAAAGTGTCGACACTTAAGAAGACTTGTGTCGACACCCAGACAAGCAGTGTCGACACTTGGAGTGATTGTGTCGACACCAGGGATGCTAAGTCGACACCAGGCAGAAAGTGTCGACACAAGGAGCTGTGTCGACACTCAATGAAGAAAAGTCCAGTGAAGCAATGTCGACACTTAGCAGTTGTGTCGACACCCAGTGAAACTGTGTCTACATCAGAAAGTGTCGACACTTGGAAGATGTGTCGACACTCAGCAAAAGTCGGCAGAGTCTAAGTATAAGTGTCAACACCCAGAGCAATGTGTCGACACACAGCAAAAGAGTCAACACTTGAAGAAAGTGTCGACACAAGAAAGAATGTGTCGACACTCAGCTGAAGAACTCAACACTTGAAGAAAGTGTCGACACAAGGAGCTGTGTCGACACTTAGCAAAGATCAGCAAAATTCTAAGTACAATTGTCAACACTAAGGAGATGTGTCGACACTCAGCCAGAGTCTCAACAGAAGAAGAATGTGTCGATACAAGGTGCAGTGTCGACACTCAGTAAGTATCAACACAGAAGGCATATGTCGATACCAAGAAGATGTGTCGACACTGAACAAGTTCAACACATGAAGATGTGTCGACACAAAGGAGTTGTGCCGACACTTACAAGAATTCAGCAATATTCTGAAGAACAAGGACTTGTGTCGACACACAATATCAGTGTCGACACATGAAGAAGAAGCTGTGTCGAGAAGTGCATTCTACAACACAAGGAGTTGTGTCGACACCTTGAAGGCTAGTGTCGACACTTTGTCAACTTATGTCGACACTTGGTCTATAAGTGTCGACACTCAAAGACAGACAGTCTCTACACTTTCAGATAGTTACAGATTGTTTCAAGAACTGACTGGATGACTTGACAGCTGCCATTCCAGCCGGTCTACTGCACCTGTCAGAGTTGTCAGAAATCAGTTATGAACCGGACCAGCCGGTTACCATGAAGAAGGCCTATAAATAGGCTTATACTGTCTACAGAAATATGTTGTTCAAGTAATCATTCACAAGAGAGACACATAAGAAGATCTAGCTATCAAGTGAAGATCTAAGTAGTTGGAGAGAGAGAGCTCCATCCAAGAAGACAGCCGTTGGAACCAGGCTGAGAAGAAGGGTTCAGATTTTGTTCTTAATCTTAAGTTGCAGAGATCAAGGATCAACTGCAGAGGAGATCAATCTTATTGTGTTCTACATTCAAGAAGCTTTGAAGAAAGCCAAGTCAGGTTGATCTCAGCAGAGTTCATTCAAGAACTCATCAAGAAACTCTCAACTCTTCTCTCTTTTCTCTGAGTTGTAGAGTTTACAATTTTGTATTCATATTATCTTGTAGGATCCTTAGGGATCTGAGTTTGTAAGCCTGTAATTATAAAGGCTGAGTGTAGGGCCTGTGTGACTGAGTGTAGGAGAGTTGTATCTCTGAGTGTAGGCCTGTTGTGGCTGAGTGTAGGCCTTGGTGGCTGAGTGTAGGCTTTGTGAAGAAGCTGAGTTGTAGGGATGTGGGCCTGAGCTGTAGGAACCTGTTTTGGGGTTCTGAGTGTAAGATCTGAGGATCTGAGATAGTGGAGGAGTTTGGCCGAATCTAGTACACTGCTAGATAGGCGAAGAGGGAAAGTGGATGTACCCAAATCTTGGGGAACCACTATAAATTTGTGTGTTCACTGTGTGCTGGATTGATTGCTGTAATTGCTGGTTAATTGCTGTGTTATAATTCTGTGATAAAACTCTGAATTCTGCCTAAAAAGTTAAAAAGATTTAAGTCACCTATTCACCCCCCCCCCCTCTAGGTGAGTAGGTACAATATCTTTCAAGTGGTATCAGAGGGAGGTTCCTCTAAAAAGGTACATAACTGTCTGAGTAGATCCTGTTGGCAGATTCAGTCTAAGTCATTTGCAGAATCAAGAAAATCAAGAACCATGGGTTCCACTGAGAATCATAAGGAATTGGGATCCATGAAGCTACCCATTTGCAGAAAAGAAATATTTGGCATCTGGAAGGAAAGGGTGAGACTGTTTATGGAAGCCTCAGACCCTAGAATATATATCACAGTGAAAGAAGGGTCATATGTGCCCATGAAGATTTCAGTCTTAGATGCAAATCAGAGAACCCCTAAGGATTTCTCTGAAATGACAAAGGATGAGATAGTTCTAGCCATAATGGACAAGAGGGCTCAGAACATCATTGTGAGTGCTATAGATGATGCTACCTTTTAGAATTTGATACACTGTAAGACATCTAAGGAGATGTGGGATACTCTTATTGTGTACATGGAGGGTTCTGAAGAAGTGAGGCAGGACAGAAAGTCCTTATTAAACCAAGAATATGAAAGCTTTAGGCAAGGTAGATCTGATAGCATAACTGAATGCTATAAGAAGTTCTATAGGATTGTGAATGAGCTAATGTCCTATGGCAGAGAGTTCAGTAATTATGAGCTTAATGATAAGTTTCTAAGGTCCCTAATAAAGGATTGGGACACTAAGATCTGTGCCATTAGGGAAATGGCAAAGTTAGCAGATATCCCTCGACCTACACTGTTTGGAAAACTGCTGTCCTATGAGATACAGTTGATGGTGAGAAAAGAAGAGGAGAAATCTACAAGAAGTGAACATAAAGAAAGGATTGTGGCATTCAAGACAGAAGCCACCAGAAAATACAGAAGTAAGTCTCCTTCACCACCTCCAAAGGTAGCTGAAACTGAGTCAGATGAGTCAGCAAGCAGAAAGTCTGAAAGCAGTGAAAGTGATGAGGACTTTGCTGCCTTCACAAGATATTTTCAGAAGTTCTTAAAGAAGAAACAGTGGAGGACAAAGCCATCTACTTCACAGGGTAAAGATGACTATTATCAGAACAAAAAGTCATCAAAGAAAGACAGGAAAAAGACCAAGTCTAGCAAAGAAACTCTATCAAAAATTGTATGCTATTGCTGTAATAGACAAGGACATGTTATTGCAGACTGTCCAGAGAAAAGGAAGGAGTCTAATGATAAGAAAAAGACTCAATTCAAGGGCAAGAAGGAAAGATCTTTTGTTGCCAAAAAGGATAAGAGCCTGTCAGACATTTCTTCATCAGAAACTGAGTCAGATGCTGAAGCATACATAGGACTGTTTGCTGAGGAAGAAGAAGAAGAAGAGTTCATCCAGATCATGAACTCTATATATGAACAAGAGGACAGTCAGTGCCAAGGACTGATGGCATTGACAGAAAGTGACAAAATCCAGGAGCAGCCTGGACCTAGTAAGGTACAAAATTGTTCTTTTAGTTCAATTTCATGTGCTAGTTCAGAATCAGATTCATCATCATCAAGTGATGAGAGTGCATCTGAGTCTGAAGAGGATATTCATCAATTGTTAAATGAATATAAAGTTCTGTTGCAAGCTTATAAGAAGAGCAAGTCCCTAGCCAAGAGTCAGGCAAAGGAAATTGCTAATCTCAAAGTTGCTGCAACTGATTTTGAGAAGATGCTTGATCAAAAGCTAAATGAAATAACCAGACTGAAGCACATAACTGTGATTCAGATGGGGATTATATCATTTAAGAATGATCAAATTAAAAGTCTGGAGATTAGTCTTCAGAAGGAGAGAGATTTAGTTGCTAGGTTTTCTAAACCAAAGTCAGTTCTACCCTTAATTGATGAATTTGTTCATCAAAAAGGGAAAGCTGGACTGGGGTTTACTAAACCAGCTAGGACTGTTCAGTCCAAGTCCAAGGGCAAAGCCCCAGCTCTCAACAAGCCAGCTGTAGATAAAACAGCTAAGAATGTACCTAAGCAAAGGTACAATAAGTTTGAGTGTTGGTGTTGTGGCAAGGTAGACCACTTTGTCATGGACTGTTGGCACAATGCAAGTGCCAGAGTGAGTAGCAAACTGCCTGTTGGAAAACCTACAGGTAGCTTTGTTAGGAAGCAAACTAACCAGTACCAAGGACCCAAGAATTCTTTGGGTTCTAAGGTTCACTAATCTGTTTTGCAGGAGAGTCCAAGTGGTCATGCCCCAATATGGTACTTGGACAGTGGATGTTCCAGACATATGACTGGAACAAGGGGATTGCTAAAGGACTTCACTCCAATCAAAGATGGTCCAAAAGTCACCTTTGGTGGTTCTGAAAAAGGGATCATCAAGGGTTTTGGTAACATTTCTAGCTCCCATATTACTATTACTCAAGTGGCTTATGTCAAAGGTTTGAAACATAACCTTATTAGTATAAGTCAATTGAGTGATGTAGGATATGACATCTCATTTGTCAAAAATGGTTGTCATATCAAGAGATCAAATGATCAAGAGATCATTTTGACTGGTTATAGAAAAAGAAATGTTTATTGCCTAGACATTATGTGTGAGAACAATGGTTCTCTAGTGTGTCTTGTAGCTGATGAGACAGTCTCTCATTGTGTCAAATGGCACAAGAGGCTAGCCCATCTAAATTACAAGACAATTAGCCAACTCTTTAGCAAAGAGTTAGTGAGGAATGGTCCTCAAGTTAAGTGTATTAAAGAGGGAATATGCTCAGCTTGTCAAAAGGGCAAGCAGACTAGATCCACCTTTAGTAGCATTGAAAACAAAGATGTTGTGAGGTGTTTATACCTCTTGCATATGGATCTCTTTGGTCCTATGCCAGTTCACAGCCTAGGTAGGAAGGTCTATACCTTTGTAGTTGTAGATGACTACTCAAGGTTTTCCTGGGTGTTCTTTCTTAGACAGAAATCTGAAACACCTAGTGTCTTCTATAGCTTTATCAAACAAATTCAGAATGAACTAGACTGTACAGTGGTCAAGATAAGAAGTGACCATGGTACTGAATTTCAGTCTGATAGTATGGCAAAACTATATGAAGAATTTGGGATATTTTAAGAGTTTTCTTCACCAAGAACATCTCAGCAAAATGGCATTGCTGAGAGGAAAAATAGAACCTTGATTGAGGCTGGTAGGACCCTATTAAGTGACACATCACTACCAGAATATTTCTGGGCTGAGGCAGTTAATACTGCATGCCATGTAATTAATAGGGCTACCATTACTAAAAGCCACAACAAGACCCCCTATGAGCTTGTGAAAGGCAGAAAACCAAACCTATCCTACTTCAGGATCTTTGGTTGTAAGTGCTTTATACTTAATAATGGAAAGTCTTACTTGACTAAGTTTGCTGCCAAGTCCCAAGAGGGGATCTTTGTTGGGTACAGCAACAATAGTAAGGCTTATAGAGTCTACAACTTGTCTACTCAAGTTGTAGAAGAGTCTGTACATGTAGTATTTAATGAAACTAGACTTATTAACAATGAGTTGTCTAGTAGTATATGCAGCTCCACAGGAATAACAAAGAAGATGAACAAGCTCACTATAGAAGAAGAACCTACTGCAAGACAGCAAGTAGAAGATAGTGGCTGCTGTCTAGGGGGAGTACAACATGTACCTAATGAAGAAGAATTCCAAGGAGTGCAGCAAGATGAAGAAACTGAAGAAGTTCAACCTGAAGCCAGGATGCCTCCAGCTAATAGGCATCTTAGAGATCATCCAGCAGATCAAATCATTGGTGATCTAAGACAAGGGGTACAAACAAGGAGCAGAAATCTGAATGCAGTGCTCTTCTCCAGTTTTCTATCCCAAGTTGAGCCAAAGAAGTTTGAAGAAGCCATCCTATACCCTCACTGGATTGAGGCAATGAAAGAAGAGCTGAATCAGTTCAAGAGGTGCAAGGTCTGGGAGCTTGTTCCTAAACCAAAAGACCACAACATAATTGGAACCAAGTGGATCTTTAGGAACAAGATGGATGAACATGGAGTCATCATTAAGAATAAAGCAAGATTGGTTGCTAAAGGATATAGGCAGGAAGAAGGTATTGACTTTGATCAAACCTTTGCTCCAGTAGCCAGACTGGAAGTCATAAGGATGTTCCTGGCATATACAACCTATCAAGGATTTAAAGTTTACAAATGGATGTAAAGTCAGCCTTTCTGAATGGTAATCTAAAAGAGGAAGTCTATGTGGAACAGCCATCAGGTTTTATTGATTCAACTCAACCCAATCATGTCTATAGACTTAGGAAAGCATTATATGGGTTAAAACAAACCCCTAGGGCTTGGTATGAAACCCTGTCTAGTTTCCTCATTGAGAATAAGTTCACAAGGGGGAAAATAGACAAGACTCTATTTCTTAGGGAATCCAGAGGTAAAGTAATACTAGTCCAAATATATGTAGATGACATAATATTTGGGTCTACTGAAAGTAGTCTTTGCAAAAAGTTTGCAAAACTAATGCAAGGACAATTTGAGATGAGTAGTATGGGGGAACTTAAGTTCTTCTTGGGTCTCCAAGTTAGACAGACTGAGAATGGTTTATCCATATGCCAGTCTAAGTTCACCCTAGAACTCATAAGGAAGTATGGTATGGATTCATCCAGTACCATGAAAACTCCTATGGGGTCAAGTATGTCTCTTAGCAAGGATGATGCAGGGAAACCTGTAGATGAGTCTTTGTATAGAGGGATAGTTGGCTCCCTATTATATTTGACTGCAAGTAGACCAGATATCATGTATGCTACATGTGTCTGTGCAAGGTATCAAGCATGCCCTAAAGAGTCTCATTTGACAGCAGTCAAAAGGATACTGAGATATCTAAAGGGCACTCCTTATCTAGGCCTTTGGTACCCTAGGAATGGAGATTTTGAACTAACAGGTTATTCAGATGTAGACTTTGCAGGATGCAAAGAAGACAGAAAAAGTACAACTGGAACCTGTCAATTCCTAGGTGGAAGACTGATTTCATGGAGTAGCAAGAAGCAAACAAGTGTGGATATCTCCACTGCAGAATCAGAATATGTGGCAGCTGGAAGTTGTTGTGCTCAACTTCTATGGATACAACATCAGCTTGAGGACTATGGAATTCAGGTAAGTAGAACTCCACTATTTTGTGATTCTACTAGTGCTATATCAATTGCAAACAATCCTGTTTCCCATAGTAGAACCAAACATATTGAAATAAAATATCATTTTCTTAGAGAACATGTAGAAAAAGAAGATATTTTACTGGAATATGTTAGAACAGATAATCAACTAGCTGATATGTATACTAAGCCCTTAGAAGAAACTAAGTTCAATAGGTTTAAAATTGAACTAGGTATGATAAACTTAGAATAAGTTTATAAAAATGGCTAAGTAAAATGGTGTCGACACACAGAGATATCTGTGTCGACACAGAAAAGTGGTGTCGACACTTCAGGGAAAAGGTGTCGACACATCTAGGATGTTGGTGTCGACACTTCAGAAAATTAGTGTCGACACATGATAAGTAGGTGTCGACACATCCACGGTGGTGTCGACACTTAGATTTTACTCAGAATTATCTAAGTAAAGTCTCGACTAAATGTCGAGTTGAGTGGTGTCGACACATAAACAAGTGTCGACACATATAATCTGTCGACTAAACTTGTGTCGACACAATGTGTCAAGACATTATAAGTCTATGTCGACACTTTTCAACAGTGTCGACACAAATTTAAGTTAGTTATCCCGCCTTTTCATCTTCAAACCTAGAAAGGTATAAATAGGCTTTCGCCATTGTCTGTCGACACGCTCACAAAAGTTTCGAGACCAAACTTGTGTGTCGACACCTCTCTTCTCTCCAGTCAAATTTCTCAAAACCCTAATGGCACCAAAGCTTGAAGAGAACGTCAATGAAGGTTATGAACTGGTGCGGGACGCATTTGCTGACGTAGAATCCGAGATCAAGAATGTGATAACCCTAGTCGCCAACTCAGGGTTAGAATTTCTTGTTTCAGAGCCCACAAAGATCTGGAAGAAAGAAGTTCTGGAATTCCTAAATGGAGCTAAAGTTGATGAATCCGGACTCAAAATCAAATCTAGGGTTCATGGTGAAAAGGTGAAGGTATCACCTAAAAGTTTGAGAAAGGTCCTAAACCTCCCAAGGACAAAGAAAGAAGATGAAGTTACTATTTCAAAGACCAGAGAAGCTTTAACATGGTGTGGACTGGATGCAAAGATAAAAATTGGATCTGTATTCAATAGGAAGGGGATGAACAGCCAGGGGAAAATTCTTTCTGAAATTGTTGGCAAGGTAATCTTAAGTAAGCCTGGAGGGCATGATAGGGTATCAGCCCATATGTTCAACATTATGACAAGGATAATCTTTACATTGAAAACAGATTGGTCTGTTATTGTCTTTGATAAGATTAAAGAAAGTCTGAAGAAACCCAATTTGGGTAGAATCTTAAGTCAATACTTGGCTGGTAGTATACCAGAAGTTATGAGTCAAGCTGCTGGCAGTAAAATCAATCATATGAGGAAAATGGACATGAGGATCTTCTCCAGATGGGATAGGGTTTTATCCAAGGAAATGCCCACACCAGAGAAAATTACTCCCCAAAATAAGAAGAAGAAGGCTGCCCCAGTGGCTCAGGTTTCATCCAGCAGCTCTGGTAGTGAAGAGCAAGTTGTCTTTACACCTGATGAGGATGTAGAAGGAAATGCTGAGAAGTCTCCAGCTCCCCAAGATGCTGCAGTGAGGCAGGGGGAGTTATCTCAAGCTCGCCCCACACACTAGGATTCAGTCCAAGGGGAGCCTCTAGTAGTGGAAGAGCCAACTCCACTGGAAAGTGAACAAGCTACAACCACTATTCTTGAGGTAATCACTGAGATTAATGCATTAGATTTTCCTATAGAGGATACTGATTTGTCTGATTCCTTAAATAATATTAATCAGCAACCACAGATTGATAGTCTACCCCCAGATGTTGTCATGGAGGACACATCTGTTACAGCTCATGTTGAATCTGATCAAGTTGTTGATGAGCCAAGAGAATCTCCATCTCTTCCTCAACAAGAATTTACAATGGAAGATCTATTTCTTAATCTGGATCAAGAAGACCTTGAGAAGGAAAGTAATGCTCCAATTGAGGGGAAGCAAGTGCAAATTCTGGAAGAACCTGCAAGGTAAGATCCTGAGAAGCCCAAAGAAGTTGAGGAGCTCCCTAAGGAGAGGGTAGACATAGCCAGCACCTCAGCATCTGAAGATGAGGAGGCTGCAAGGGCAAAGAAAAGGAAGTTCCAAGTATTCAAGAGGAGGAGCCAGAATTATAAGAAGGCCTTGCAAACCATTGCTCCACAGCCTATATCTCAACCAGCACCATCTGTAGATTATAGTTCTCTCATGGTTGCTATACAAATAAAACTTGATGAGCACAGGAAAGCCATAGAAACATATGTGGATGAGGGGCGTAAATCTTTACAGTTTGATCTAGCCCAGGATATTAAGTCTATAAGTGAAAGATATAGTACTTAAACACCTAGAGGGGGGGTGAATAGGTGACCAAATTCTTTTTAACTTTTAAGGCAGAATGCAACTTATAATTACAGAATTTAAGCTACTATTGCACAGCAATCACACAGCATTCACAGCAAACCACAATCACAGCAGACACAGAGTTTTATAGTGGTTCCCCAAGCTTTGGGTACATCCACCTTCCCCCTTCGCCTATCTAGCAGTGTACTAGATTCGGCCAAACTTCTCCACTATCTCAGAACCCAAAATAGGTTCCTACACCTCAGGCCCAAGGCCCTACAACTCAGCTTTTCCACAAAGCCTACACTCAGCCACAAAGGCCTACACTCAGCCACTAAGGCCTACACTCAGCCACCAAGGCCTACACTCAGCCACCAAGGCCTACACTCAGAGATAAAACTCTCCTACCCTCAGCCTTTATAATTACAGGCTTACAAGACTCAGATCCAAAGGATCCTACAAGATAAAAATGATTACAATAATGTTAACTCAACAACTCAGAGAATAGAGAGATGAGATGTGAGTTTCTTGATGAGTTCTTGGAAGAACTCAGCTGAAATCAATCTGAGTTAGCTTTCTTCAAAGCTTCTTGAAAGTAGAACTCAATAAGATTGACTCCTTCTGTAGTTGATCCTTGATCTCTGCCACTTAGGATTCAGAATAAATCTGAACCCTTCTTCTCAGTCTGGTTCCAACAACTGATTTCTTGGATGGATCTCTCTCTCTCCAACTTCTTAGATCTGCACTTGAAAGCTAGATCTTCTTCTTGTTAATGATCACTTGAACTTGTGTTCAATCTTCTCAACTATAGTTTCTGTAGACTGTATAAGCCTATTTATAGGCCTTCTTCATGGTAACCGGCTGGTCCGGTTCATAATTGTTTTCTGACAACTCTGACAGGTGCTGTAGACCGGCTGGAACGGCAGCTGTCAAGTCATCCAGTCAGTTCTTGAAAATTTTCTAACTGTCTGAAAGTGTCGAGACTTTCTGTCGTTAAGTGTCGACACTTATAGACCAAGTGTCGACACAAGTTGTCTAAGTGTCGACACTAGTCTACAAGGTGTTGACACAACTCCTTGTGTTGTAGATCTTATATCTCGACACTGCTTCTTCTTCAGGTGTCGACACTGAACTTGAGTGTCGACACAAGTACTTGTACTTCTGTATTTTGCTAAATTCTTCTAAGTGTCGACACAACACCTTTGTGTCGACACATCTTCATGTATTGATCTTGTCAGTGTCGACACTGCTTCTTGGTGTCGACACTTGTCTTCAGTGTTGATACTTGCTGAGTGTCGACACAGCTCCTTGTGTCGACACTTGGTTCTTCTGTTGAGACTTCAGCTGGGTGTCGACACATCCCCTTAGTGTCGACACTTGTACTTAGAATAATTTGTTGAACTTGCTGATCTTTGCTAAGTGTCGACACAACTCCATGTGTCGACACTTTCTTCAAGTGTTGAGTCTTCAGCTGAGTGTCGACACATTCTTTCTTGTGTCGACACTTTCTTCAAGTGCTGACTCTTTTGTTGAGTGTCGACACATTGTTCTGGGTGTCGACACTTACTTCAAGTGTTGACTCTTCTGTTGAGTGTCGACACATTGTTCTGGGTGTCGACACTTACACTTAGTCTCTGCTAACTTTTGCTGAGTGTCGACACAGCTCCAAGTGTCGACACTTTCTGATGTAGACACAGCTTCACTGGGTGTCGACACAACTGTTAAGTGTCAACACTGCTTTTCTGCACTTTTCTTCATTGAGTGTCGACACAGCTCCAAGTGTCGACACTTTGTGTCTGGTGTCGACTCTGCATCCCAGGTGTCGACACAATGACTCCAAGTGTCGACACTGCTTGTCTGGGTGTCGACACAAGTCTTTTTAAGTGTCGACACATTGCTCCTTGGTGTCGACACATGGACTTAGAAACTTTTTGCTTTATTCCTGCAAATACTTAACCTGCACAAGTAACTCAAAATACATCAAATACATTTTGATGTATATCATTGAGTTGGGTGAGGCTTCTTCAAATCAGGTACATTTAAACCAATGTACCCAACAATCTCCCCCTATTTGGAGAAGTCATAACCCTTAGTCAATGATATACACCATTCATAATTAAATTACAAAATGATGTAAAGCAGGATTATATATATATAGCAGGGTAAACATAAACATGTATCAATCACACATGTATACATAGACATCATCACAGAACAAATATGAAATAGATTTAACATATAACACATTGTTCTAATATCTGTCATATTCATTTTCAGAAGTTTACAAAATGTTTTACATCAAAAAGATTACATAGTAAACTATAAGAAAATTTTAATTCTATTTCTGTTCTGGCTCATTAATCACTATTCCTTTTCCAGCTTGAACTTTGGCTTGAACAGGAGCTTCAGCAACTTCAGCATCAGCATGCTTTTTGCCTTTCAAGTCTTTCTTCTTAAGCTCTTCTGCTTTAATCTTTTGCCTTTCAAAATAATGATATGGCTTTGGAAAGTACTTGCTAGGCTCCTGGGCAGTAGGAGGTAGCTTTCCCATCTTGGCCTTCCTTCTGTATTGAACTATTGCCTCCTGCCTTGTCTCATGTTTTCTCCATTCAGCCTCAGAAAACCATTTGTTCCTGTCATGCACATTATCTTTGGCAGCTTTCCAGGCAGTCAAAATAATATTTCTTGAGGTAGGGCTCCACTGCTCAAAGTCTGGTCTTTATTCAGCTTGTTCCCTAAACCTCTTCTTAGACAATCTAGTCTCTTCTTCTTTCTGCAGTGCCTCTTGCATAGCTTCAGAAATTGACTGAACAACTTTTTCAATAATTACATTGTCCTTACCCCCAGGTGGGCTATACATGGACTGTACATCTGCATGAATCATGTCAAAATCTGGAGGAGGGTAGATGACTTGAGCTACTTCAGGTTGCTCCCCTCCTAGATAGGCAGGATGAATACCAGATTCAGCAACATTATCATCATCACAAAGAGGAGGATATCCAAGAGTTGCTCTGATAGAATTTGATATCCTCTTGCCATGATCAGAGCTGGCCTTGACTAACACTCTCTCCCCCTTTATGACTTCTCTTTCTATATGATCTCTGACATCATCTTTTTGAAATCTCACTTGATTATCCAAATAATTAACTCCATCTTTAAAGAAGGGTTTTATCCTTTAAAGTTTGTCAGTTATAATCTTTTGAGATTCTTGAATGGCAGTTTTAATAGCAGTGATTTCTTCTTGGAATACTTTGTCAAATTCAGCTTTAACAGTAGCAGTAGAGGTAGAAGGTCCAGCAGCTGTGTTCTTCATTTCTGTGACAATAGCATTGTGAGATGCTGTCAAATTGTCATTCATTCTGATTTGGTTTTCAAGTACATAGCCTTGCTTCAGGGCTATGTCATCTACTTGAGTCTTAATCTTTTCTTGATGTGTAGCCAAGTACACCACTGCATTCCCTCCCTTGTGGAAGCAGTCTGTCATTTCTTTTTTGTTAAGATTCATTTCAAATCTTATTGACTTTATATCTTGGGCTAGATCAAACTGCAATGATTTCTGCCCTTCATCCACATACTTCTCAATTGCTTTCCTGTGTTCATCCAGTTTAATCTGCATAGCAACCATCAGTGCACTATAATCAACTGATGGTGCTGGCTGAACTATAGGCTGTGGTGCTATAGTTTGGAGAGCCTTCTTATAACTCTGGCTTCTTCTTCTGAAGACCTGAAATTTCTGCTTCTTAGCCCTGGTAGCCTCCTCATCTTCAGAAGCTGAGGAGCTAGCAATTTCAACCGTCTCCTTAGGGCTTGGGGCCTCTCAGTCTGCACATCTGGTGCCTTTACAGTTTCTTCTCTTGCAGGGTCTTCATGAATTTGCACTTGCTCCCCCTCAATTGGAGCATTCTCCCCCTCAGCAGCAGCATTGTCCTTGTCAAAGTCTTGTTGATCCAGATTTAGAAATAAATCTTCCATTGTATACTCTTGTGGAGAATGAGCTGGAGAAACTCTGGGCTCATCAACCACTGGATCAGATACATCTTGAACTGTAACAGATGTGTCTTCTGTGACAACAACTGGGACTTGACTAGGAACCTGTGGTTGCTGATAAACATCAGACAAATCAGTATCCTCTAAAGGAAAATCTATAGCATTAAGCTCAGTGATTACCTCTAGGATGATGTGGGTTGCTTGCTCACTCTCTAGTGTAGTTGGTTCTTCTACAACTAGATGCTCCCCCTGGATTTCAGCAACATTTTGAGGAGCTGGAGATTTCACAGCAGTCTCTTCTTCATTCTCATCAAGTGAGAAGACAACTTGTTCTTCACTGTCTGAGCTGCTAGTGGACACTTGAGCCACTGGTGCAGTTTTCCTCTTCTTCTTTGGTTGGGTTTCCTTTTCAGAAGTGATCTTCTCAGGTGTTGGCATCTCTTTTGACAACACCCTGTCCCATCTAGAGAATATTCTCAGATCCATTTTCCTCATATGATTTATTTTACTTCCAGCAGCCTGACCCATAACTTCAGGTATAACACCAGCAAGGTAAAGACTTAAAACTCTGCCCAGGTTGGGCTTCTTCAGGCTTTCCTTGATTTTCTCAAACACTATAACTGACCAGTCAGTGTTTAGAGTGAAGATAATCCTGGTCATAATACTGAACATAGAGGCAGATATCCGATCATGCCCTCCTGACTTACTGAGAATTACTTTTCCAACAATCTCAGAAAGGAATTTCCCTTGGCTGTTCATGCCCTTTCTGTTAAACACAGATCCTATTTTCAGTTTAGAATCCAGACCACACCATGTTAGAGCTTCCCTGGTCTTTGAAGCAGTAACCTCATCTTCTTCTTTTGTTCTTGGTAATTGTAATACTTTCCTCAGACTTTTAGGTGATACCTTCACCTTCTCACCATGAACCCTGGATTTGATCTTGAATCCAGTTTCGTCTACCTTAGCTCCATTGAGGAATTCCAAAACTTCTTTCTTCCAGATTTTAGTAGGCTCTGAAACAAGAAACTCTAACCCTGAGTCGGCAACTAGGGTTACTACTGTTTTGATTTCTTGGTCGGCATCATCAAAAGCATTCCGCACCAGCTCGTAGCCTTCGTTGACGTTTTCCTCAAGCTTTGGCGCCATTAGGGTATGAAGAATTTGTCGTGAGAGAAGAGAGGTGTCGACACAGAAGTTTGGTCTCGAAACTTTGAAAGCGTGTCGACAAACTAAGGCAAAATTCTATTTATACCTTTCTAGGTTTGAAGATGAACAGGCGGGACAGCTAACTTAAATTGTGTCGACACTGGCAATAAGTGTCGACACTGACTTATAATGTCTCGACACATGTGTGTTGACACAAGTTTAGTCAACAGATTATATGTGTCGACACTTGTTTATGTGTCGACACCACTCAACTCGACACATAGTCGAGACTTTACTTAGAGAATTCTGAGTAAATACTAAGTGTCGACACCACTTTGGATGTGTCGACACCTACTAGTCATGTGTCGACACTAATATTCTGAAGTGTCGACACCAACTTCCTAGATGTGTCGACACCTTTTTCTTGAAGTGTCGACACCCACTTTCTGTGTCGACACAGAAATCTCTATGTGTCGACACCTTTTTACTTAGCCATTTCCAATTCTGTAAACTTACTCTAAGTTTATCATTCCTAGTTCAATTTTAAACCTATTGAACTTAGCTTCTTCTAGGGGCTTAGTATACATATCAGCTAGTTGATTATCAGTTTTAACATATTCCAATAAAATATCTTCTCTTTCTACATGCTCCCTAAGAAAATGATATTTAATTTCAATATGTTTAGTTCTACTATGGGATACCGGATCATTAGCTATTGAAATAGCACTAGTAGAATCACAAAAGAGTGGAGTTCTACTTACCTGAATTCCATAGTCCTCAAGCTGATGTTGTATCCATAGAAGTTGAGCACAACAACTTCCTGCAGCCACATATTCTGACTCTGCAGTGGAGATAGCCACACTTGTTTGCTTTTTGCTACTCCATGAAATTAGTCTTCCACCTAGGAATTGACAGGTTCCAGTAGTGCTTTTTCTATCTTCTTTGCATCCTGCAAAGTCTGCATCTGAATAACCTGTTAGTTCAAAATCCTCATTCCTAGGGTACCAGAGGCCTAGATAGGGAGTGCCCTTTAGATATCTCAATATCCTTTTGACTGCTGTCAAATGAGACTCTTTAGGGCAGGCTTGATACCTTGCACAGACACATGTAGCATACATGATATCTGGTCTACTTGCAGTCAAATATAGTAGGGAGCCAACTATCCCTCTATACAAAGACTCATCTACAGGTTTCCCTGTATCATCCTTGCTAAGAGACATACTTGACCCCATAGGAGTCTTCATGGTACTGGATGAATCCATACCATACTTCCTTATGAGTTCTAGGGTGAACTTGGACTGATAAATGGATAAACCATTCTCAGTCTGTTTCACTTGGAGACCCAAGAAAAACTTTAGCTCTCCCATACTACTCATCTCAAATTGACCTTGCATAAGTCTTGCAAACTTTTTGCAAAGGCTGCTTTCAGTAGACCCAAATATAATGTCATCTACATATATTTGGACTAGTATAACTTTGCCTCTAGATTCCCTAAGGAATAGAGTCTTATCTATTTTCCCCCTTGAGAACTTGTTCTCAATGAGTAAACTAGATAGGGTTTCATACCAAGCCCTAGGGGCTTGCTTTAACCCATATAAAGCTTTCCTAAGTCTATAGACATGATTAGGTAGAGTTGAATCAACAAAACCTGATGGCTGTTCCACATAGACTTCCTCTTTAAGATTACCATTCAGAAATGCTGACTTGACATACATTTGGTAAACCTTGAATCCTTGAAAGATTGCATAGGCAAGAAACATCCTTATGGCTTCCAGTCTGGCTACTGGAGCAAAGGTTTGATCAAAGTCAATACCTTCTTCTTGCCGATATCTTTTAGCAACCAATCTTGCTTTATTCTTAATGATGACCCCTTGTTCATCCATCTTATTCCTGTAGATCCACTTGGTTCCTATTACATTGTGGTCTTTAGGTTTAGGAACAAGTTCCCAGACCTTGCACCTCTTGAACTGATTTAGTTCTTCCTGCATTGCTTCAGTCCATTGTGGATCTAGAATGGCTTCTTCAAACTTCTTTGGTTCAACTTGAGATAGAAAACTGGAGTAGATTGCTGCATTCAGATTTCTGCTCCTTGTTTGTACCCCTTGTCTTGGATCACCAATGATCTGCTCTACTGGATGATCTCTAAGATGCCTATTGGCTGGAGGCATCCTGACTTCTGGTTGAACCACTT
The DNA here is from genome assembly GCA_039583875.1 of Platanthera guangdongensis. Taxonomy (NCBI): domain Eukaryota; kingdom Viridiplantae; phylum Streptophyta; class Magnoliopsida; order Asparagales; family Orchidaceae; genus Platanthera; species Platanthera guangdongensis. The sequence goes on along the minus strand of CM077163.1, from coordinate 202,288,659 downwards.
CAGTTCCTTCATCTTGCTGCACACCTTGTACTTCTTCTGCATAAGGTACATGTAGTACTCCCCCTGGACAGCAGCCACTATCTTCTACTTGCTGTCTTGCAGCAGGTTCTCCTTCTATAGTGAGCTTGTCCATCTTCTTTGTTATACCTGTGGAGCTGCATACACTAATAGACAACTCATTGTTAATAAGTTTAGTCTCATCAAATACTACATGTATAGATTCTTCTACAACTTGTGTAGACAAGTTGTAGACTCTATAAGCCTTACTGTTGTTGCTGTACCCAACAAAAATTCCCTCTTGGGACTTGGCAGCAAACTTAGTCAAGTAAGACTTATCATTGTTAAGTACGAAGCACTTACAACCAAAGATCCTAAAATAGGATAGGTTTGGTTTCCTGCCTTTCACAACCTCATAGGGGGTCTTGTTTAGGCTTTTAGTGATGGTAGCCCTATTTATAACATGGCATGCAGTATTAACTGCTTCAGCCCAGAAATATTCTGGTAGTGATGTATCACTTAATAGGGTCCTACCAGCCTCAATCAAGGTCCTATTCTTCCTCTCAGCAATGCCATTTTGTTGAGGTGTTCTAGGTGAAGAAAACTCTTGAAATATCCCAAATTCTTCACATAGTTTTGTCATGCTATCAGACTGAAATTCAGTACCATGGTCACTTCTAATCTTGACCACTGTACTGTTTAGTTCATTTTGAATTTGCTTGACAAAGCTATAGAAGACACTAGGTGTTTCAGATTTCTATCTTAAGAAGAACACCCAGGAAAACCTTGAGTAGTCATCTACAACTACAAAGGTATAGACTTTCCTACCTAGGCTGTGAACTGGCATTGGACCAAAGAGATCCATATGCAAGAGGTATAAACACCTCACAGCATCTTTGTTTTCTATACTTCTAAAGGTGGATCTAGTCTGCTTGCCCTTTTGACAAGCTGAGCAAATACCATCTTTAACACACTTAACTTGAGGACCATTCCTCACTAACTCTTTGCTAAAGAGTTTGCCAATTGTCTTGTAGTTAAGATGGGCTAGCCTCTTGTGCCATTTGACACAATGAGAGACTGTCTCATCAGCTACAAGACACACTGGAGAACCATTATTCTCAACCATAATGTCTAAGCAATAGACATTCCTTTTCCTATAACCAGTCAAAATGATCTCTTGATCAGTTGACCTCCTGATATGACAACCATTTTTAACAAATGAGATGTCATACCCTACATCACTTAATTAACTTATACTTATTAGGTTGTGTTTCAACCCTTTAACATAAGCCACTTGAGTAATGGTAATCAAGTTACTAGAAATGTTACCAAATCCTTTGATGATTTCTTTTTCAGAACCACCAAAGGTGACTTTTGGACCATCTTTGATTGGAATGTAGTCCCTTAGTAATCCTCTAGTTCCAGTCATATGTCTGGAACATCCACTGTCCAAGTACCATGTTGGGGCATGGCCACTTGGACTTACCTGCAAAACAGATTAATGAACCTTAGAACCCAAAGAATTCTTGGGTCCTTGGTGCTTGTTAGTTTACATCTTGACAAAGCTACCTACTGGTTTTCCAATAGGCAGTTTGTTACTCACTTTGGCACTAGCATTGTGCCAACAATCCATTGCAAAGTGGCCAACCTTGCCACAACACCAACACTCAAAATTATTGTACCTTTGCTTAGGTACTGTCTTTGTTGTCTTATCTACAGCTGACTTGTTAAGTGTTGGGGCTTTGCCCTTGGACTTGGACTTGGACTGAACAGTCCTTGCAGGTCTAGTAAATCCCAGTCCAGCTTTACCTTTGTGATGAACAAATTCATCAATTATGGGTAAAACTGACTTAGGTTTAGAAAACCTAGCAACTAAGTCCTTCTCCTTCTGAAGATTAATCTCCAAACTCTTGATTTGATCATTCTTATAGGTGATAGTCCCCATCTGAATCACTGTTATGTGCTTCAGTCTGGCTATCTCATTAAGCTTTTGATCAAAAGACTTCTCAAAATCAGTTGTCATGGCTTTGAGATTAGCAATTTCCTTTGTCTGACTTTTGGCTAGGGACTTGCTCTTCTTATAAGCTTGCAACAGAACTTTATATTCATCTATCAGCTGATGAATATCTTCTTCAGACTCAGATACACTCTCATCACTTGATGATGATGAATCTGATTCTGTACTGGCACAAGAAACTGAACTGGAAGAACAATGTTGTACCTTACTAGGTCCTGGCTGCTCCAGGATTTTGTCACTTCCAGTCAATGCCATTAGCCCTTGGCATTGACTGTCTTCTTGATCATATATAGAATTCATAATCTGCATGAACTCTTCTTCTTCTTCTTCAGCAAACAGCCCTATATATGCCTCAGCATCTGACTCAGTTTCTGATGAAGAGATATCTGACAGGGTCTTCTCCTTTTTGGCAACAAATGACTTTTCTTTCTTGCCTTTGAAATGAGTCTTCTTCTTGTCACTAGACTCCTTTCTCTTTTCTGGACAATCTGCAATAATATGGCCTTGTCTATTGCAGCAATAGCACACTATTTTTGAAAGTGTTGCCTTGCTAGACTTAGTCTTTTTCCTGTCTTTCTTTGAAGCTTTTTTATTCTGATAAAAGTCTTCTTTTCTCTTTGAAGTAGAAGGCCTTGTCCTCCACTGTTTCTTCTTCAAGAACTTCTGAAAATGCCTAGTGAAGGCAGCAAAGTCCTCATCACTTTCACTGCTTTCAGACTTTGTGCTTGCTGACTCTTCTGACTCAGTTTCAGCAACCTTTGGAGGTGGAGTTGGTGACTTACCTCTGTACCTTCTGGGGGCTTCTGTTTTGAAGGCCACTGTCCTTTCCTTATGTTCACTTCTTGTTGATTTTTCCTCTTCTTTCCTAACTGTCAACTGCATTTCATAAGACAGCAGTTTGCCTAACAGTGTAGGTGGAGGAATTTCTGCCAACTTAGCCATTTCTCTAATGGCACAGATCTTGGTGTCCCAATCTTTAGTTAGGGACCTTAGAAACTTGTCATTGAGTTCATAATTACTGAACTCTCTGCCATAGGACATGAGCTCATTCACTATCCTGTAGAACTTTTTATAGCACTCAGTTATGCTATCAGCTTTTCCTTGTCTAAAACTTTCATACTCTCGATTTAGCAAGGATTTTCTGTCTTGCCTTACCTCTTCAGAACCCTCCATATACACAATAAGAGTTTCTCACATCTCTTTAGCTGTCTTACAGTGTATCAGATTCTGAAAAGTTGCATCATCTATGGCACTCACTATTATGTTCTGAGCCCTCTTATCCATGGTGGCTAGAACAATTTCATCCTTTGTCATTTCAGAGAAATCCTTTGGTGTTCTCTGATTTGCATCTAAGACTGATACCTTCATGGGCACATATGGCCCTTCCTTTACTGTGATATAAATCCTAGGGTCTGAGGCTTCCATAAACAGCCTCACCCTTTCCTTCCATATGCCAAATATTTTCTTTCTGTATATAGGTAATTCCATGGATCCCAATTCCTTGTGATTCTCAGTGGAACCCATGATTCTTGATTTTCTTGAATCTGTAATTTGACTTAGATTGAATCTGCCAATAGGATCTCCTCAGACTGTTAGTCCTTTTTGAGGAACCTCCCTCTGATACCACTTGAAAGATATAGTACCTAAACACCTAGAGGGGGGGTGAATAGGTGACCAAATTCTTTTTAACTTTTAAGGCAGAATGCAACTTATAATTACAGAATTTAAGCTACTATTGCACAGCAATCACACAGCATTCACAGCAAACCACAATCACAGCAGACACAGAGTTTTATAGTGGTTCCCCAAGCTTTGGGTACATCCACTTTCCCCCTTCGCCTATCTAGCAGTGTACTAGATTCGGCCAAACTTCTCCACTATCTCAGAACCCAAAACAGGTTCCTACACCTCAGGCCCAAGGCCCTACAACTCAGCTTTTCCACAAAGCCTACACTCAGCCACAAAGGCCTACACTCAGCCACTAAGGCCTACACTCAGCCACCAAGGCCTACACTCAGCCACCAAGGCCTACACTCAGAGATAAAACTCTCCTACCCTCAGCCTTTATAATTACAGGCTTACAAGATTCAGATCCAAAGGATCCTACAAGATAAAAATGATTACAATAATGTTAACTCAACAACTCAGAGAATAGAGAGATGAGATGTGAGTTTCTTGATGAGTTCTTGGAAGAACTCAGCTGAAATCAATCTGACTTAGCTTTCTTCAAAGCTTCTTGAAAGTAGAACTCAATAAGATTGACTCCTTCTGCAGTTGATCCTTGATCTCTGCCACTTAGGATTCAGAATAAATCTGAACCCTTCTTCTCAGTCTGGTTCCAACAACTGATTTCTTGGATGGATCTCTCTCTCTCCAACTTCTTAGATCTGCACTTGAAAGCTAGATCTTCTTCTTGTTAATGATCACTTGAACTTGTGTTCAATCTTCTCAACTACAGTTTCTGTAGACTGTATAAGCCTATTTATAGGCCTTCTTCATGGTAACCGGCTGGTCCGGTTCATAACTGTTTTCTGACAACTCTGACAGGTGTTGTAGACAGGCTGGAACGGCAGCTGTCAAGTCATCCAGTCAGTTCTTGAAAATTCTCTAACTGTCTGAAAGTGTCGAGACTTTCTGTCGTTAAGTGTCGACACTTATAGACCAAGTGTCGACACAAGTTGTCTAAGTGTCGACACTAGTCTACAAGGTGTCGACACAACTCCTTGTGTTGTAGATCTTATATCTCGACACTGCTTCTTCTTCAGGTGTCGACACTGAACTTGAGTGTCGACACAAGTACTTGTACTTCTGTATTTTACTGAATTCTTCTAAGTGTCGACACAACACCTTTGTGTCGACACATCTTCATGTGTTGATCTTGTCAGTGTCGACACTGCTTCTTGGTGTCGACACTTGTCTTCAGTGTTGATACTTGCTGAGTGTCGACACAGCTCCTTGTGTCGACACTTGGTTCTTCTGTTGAGACTTCAGCTGGGTGTCGACACATCCCCTTAGTGTCGACACTTGTACTTAGAATAATTTGTTGAACTTGCTGATCTTTGCTAAGTGTCAACACAACTCCATGTGTCGACACTTTCTTCAAGTGTTGAGTCTTCAGCTGAGTGTCGACACATTCTTTCTTGTGTCGACACTTTCTTCAAGTGCTGACTCTTTTGTTGAGTGTCGACACATTGTTCTGGGTGTCGACACTTACTTCAAGTGTTGACTCTTCTGTTGAGTGTCGACACATTGTTCTGGGTGTCGACACGTACACTTAGTCTCTGCTAACTTTTGCTGAGTGTCGATACAGCTCCAAGTGTCGACACTTTCTGATGTAGACACAGCTTCACTGGGTGTCGACACAACTGTTAAGTGTCGACACTGTTTTTCTGCACTTTTCTTCATTGAGTGTCGACACAGCTCCAAGTGTCGACACTTTGTGTCTGGTGTCGACTCTGCATCCCAGGTGTCGACACAATGACTCCAAGTGTCGACACTGCTTGTCTGGGTGTCGACACAAGTCTTCTTAAGTGTCGACACATTGCTCCTTGGTGTCGACACATAGACTTAGAAACTTTTTGCTTTATTTCTGCAAATACTTAACCTGCACAAGTAACTCAAAATACATCAAATACATTTTGATGTATATCATTGAGTTGGGTGAGGCTTCTTCAAATCAGGTACATTTAAACCAATGTACCCAACAATAAGATTTGAAATGAATCTAAATAAGAAGGAAATGACTGACTGCTTCCACAAGGGAGGGAATGCAGTAGTCTACTTAGCTACTCATCAAGAGAAAATAAAGGCTCAAGTAGATGACATTATACTGAAGCAAGGTTATGTTCTAGAGAACCAGCTCAGAATGAATGACAATTTAACTGCCTCACACAATGCCATAGTAACAGAGATGAAGAATATAGCTGCAGGACAGACTACTTCTACTGCTACTGCTAAATCAGAGTTTGATAAAGCTTTGAAAGAAGTTATCACTGCTGTTACTACTGCTATTGAAAATTCTCAGAAATTGATAACTGAAAAACTCCAAAAGTTGAAACCTTTCTTTAAAGATGGAGTCAACTATTTGGATAACCAAGTCAGATTTCAAAAAGATGATGTAAGAGATCACTTATAAAGAGAAGTCATAAAGGAGGAGAGGGTGTTAGTCAAAGCTAGCTCTGATCATGCTAAGTGGATTTCTAATTCTATCAGATCTACTCTTGGTTATCCTCCTTTATGTGATGATGACAATGTTGCAGAATCTGGGATACATCCTGCATATCTAGGAGGGGAGCAACCAGAAGTGGCTCAAGTAATCTACCCTCCTCCAGATTTTGATATGGTTCAAGCTGATATACAATCAATATATAGCCCACCTGGGGGACAGCAAAATGTCATCATAGAGAAGGTGGTTCAGCCAGTATCTGAGGCTATGCAAGAAGCTTGCAGAAAGAAGAAGAAGCCAGACTGTCTAAGAAGAGGTTCAGGGAGCAAGCTGAACAAAGACCTGACTTTGAGCAGTGGAGCCCCACTTCTAGAAACATTATCTTAACTGCATGGAAAGCTGCAAAAGATAATATACAAGACAAAAACAAGTGGTTTTCTGAGTTGGAATGGAGAAAACATGAGACAAGGCAAGAAGCCATAGTCCAATATAGAAGAAAGGCCAAGATGGGAAAGCTACCTCCTACTGCCCAGGAGCCTAGCAAGTACTTTCTCAAGCCATATCATTATTTCGAAAGGCAAAAGATTAAAGCTGAAGAGCTAAAGAAGAAGGAGCTAAAAGGGAAGAAACCTGCTGATACTGAAGCTGCTGAAGCTCCTGTGCAAGCAAAGATAAAGTCTAGGAAGGGCATAGTGATTAAGGAGGCTGAGCAGAAATAGAATTGCATTATCTTAAGTTTACTATGTAATCACTTGTATTAAAACATTTTGTAAACTTTTGTATAATGAATATGACAAAGTTGATTAGAACAATGTGCTGTGTGATATATTTATTTCATAATTGTTCTGAGATGCTATCTGTGTATACATGTCTTGTTTAATACATATTTTGTTTGATACATGTTTATGTTTGCCCTGTTGTATAATCCTGCTGTACATCATGCTATGATTTTATTCTGTATGGTGTATATCATTGACTAAGGGTTATGACTTCTTCAAATAGGGGGAGATTGTTGGGTACATTGGTTTTAATGTACCTGATTTGAAGAAGCCTCACCCTACTCAATGATATACATCAAAATGTATTTGATGTATTTTTGAGTTTACTTGTGCAGGTTAAGTATTTGCAGGAAAGATGAAAAAGTTTCTAATTCCATGTGTCGACACCCAGGAGGAAAGTGTCGACACTTAAGAAGACTTGTGTCGACACCCAGACAAGCAGTGTCGACACTTGGAGTGATTGTGTCGACACCAGGGATGCTGAGTCGACACTAGGCAGAAAGTGTCGACACAAGGAGCTGTGTCGACACTCAATGAAGAAAAGTCCAGTGAAGCAGTGTCGACACTTAGCAGTTGTGTCGACACCCACTGAAACTGTGTCTACATCAGAAAGTGTCGACACTTGGAAGATGTGTCGACACTCAGCAAAAGTCGGCAGAGTCTAAGTATAAGTGTCGACACCCAGAGCAATGTGTCGACACACAGCAAAAGAGTCAACACTTGAAGAAGTGTCGACACAAGAAAGAATGTGTCAACACTCAGCTGAAGACTCAACACTTGAAGAAAGTGTCGACACAAGGAGCTGTGTCGACACTTAGCAAAGATCAGCAAAATTCTAAGTACAAGTGTCGACACTAAGGAGATGTGTTGACACTCAGCCAGAGTCTCAACAGAAGAAGAATGTGTCGACACAAGGTGCAGTGTCGACACTCAGCAAGTATCAACACAGAAGGTATATGTCGACACCAAGAAGATGTGTCGACACTGAACAAGTTCAACACATGAAGATGTGTCAACACAAAGGAGTTGTGCTGACACTTACAAGAATTCAGCAATATTCTGAAGAACAAGGACTTGTGTCGACACACAATATCAGTGTCGACACATGAAGAAGAAGCTGTGTCGAGAAGTGCATTCTACAATACAAGGAGTTGTGTCGACACCTTGAAGTCTAGTGTCGACACTTTGTCAACTTGTGTCGACACTTGGTCTATAAGTGTCGACACTCAAAGACAGACAGTCTCGACACTTTCAGACAGTTACAGATTATTTCAAGAACTGACTGGATGACTTGACAGCTGCCATTCCAGCCGGTCTACTGCACCTGTCAGAGTAGTCAGAAATCAGTTATGAACCGGACCAGCCGGTTACCATGAAGAAGGCCTATAAATAGGCTTATACTGTCTACAGAAATATGTTATTCAAGTGATCATTCACAAGAGAGACACATAAGAAGATCTAGCTATCAAGTCAAGATCTAAGTAGTTGGAGAGAGAGAGCTCCATCCAAGAAGACAGCCGTTGGAACCAGGCTGAGAAGAAGGGTTCAGATTTTGTTCTGAATCTTAAGTTGCAGAGATCAAGGATCAACTGCAGAGGAGATCAATCTTATTGTGTTCTACATTCAAGAAGCTTTGAATAAAGCCAAGTCAGGTTGATCTCAGCAGAGTTCATTCAAGAACTCATCAAGAAACTCTCAACTCTTCTCTCTTTTCTCTGATTTGTAGAGTTTACAATTTTGTATTCATATTATCTTGTAGGATCCTTAGGGATCTGAGTTTGTAAGCCTGTAATTATAAAGGCTGAGTGTAAGGCCTGTGTGCCTGAGTGTAGGAGAGTTGTATCTCTGAGTGTAGGCCTGTTGTGGCTGAGTGTAGGCCTTGGTGGCTGAGTGTAGGCTTTGTGAAGAAGCTGAGTTGTAGGGCCGTGGGCCTGAGCTATAGGAACCTGTTTTGGGGTTCTGAGTGTAAGATCTGAGGATCTGAGATAGTTGAGGAGTTTGGCCGAATCTAGTACACTGCTAGATAGGCGAAGGGGGAAAGTGGATGTACCCAAATCTTGGGGAACCACTATAAATTTGTGTGTTCACTGTGTGCTGGATTGATTGCTGTAATTGCTGGTTAATTGTTGTGTTATAATTCTGTGATAAAACTCTGAATTCTGCCTAAACAGTTAAAAAGATTTAAGTCACCTATTCACCCCCCCCCTCTAGGTGAGTAGGTACAATATCTTTCAACTTCGTCCTTTCGTTCAAACTATGGCGACAGGGTTGGTATGACAAAGATCTTTATTAAGAATCAAAGTACCACTTACATGTTTTTAAGGAAAAAAGCGTTTCAAGTCGTCACCACTCCAGGTGATACTTAGGGTCTCGCCCTCCACATTTTGGAGTCGGTGCCCTCCTGATCTTAATGCCTCTTTTACAATAAACGGACCTTACCAGCTGGGATTAAGCTTCCCCACGATTGCTGACCTTCCTGTCGCATCTACCTTTTTCAGGACCAAGTTCCCCTCCACAAACTGTTTGACTCTGACATGCTTGTCAAAGTACTTGGTCATCCTCCTCTTCACCTCTTCCTGTCGGATGGTGGAAAGGTCCCGCATCTTCTCCACCATGTCAAGAGAGAGTCGCAGCTCTTCCTTGTTCGCGGCTTGCCATTCTTCCCTGCCTTCTTCGGGCCGAGATGACATGGGTGAAGACCACTTGGCCAGCCTACCAGAATGCTCCACCCCTTCAAATATGTTACGGAGGGGGTGGTCAGTCACCACTCGGATATAGTGTGCCTTGAAATAGGGTCGCAGCCTCCGGACCGAGATGACCAGGGCGAAGGCTAGCTTTTCCAAAATTGGATACCGGAGCTTGGCCTTCCTCAAGACCCAGCTCATGTAATATATGGGGAGCTGCTTCTTCCCTTCTTCTCGAACTAGGACGGAGCTCAGGGCCTCCGACCCGACCCCGAGATACAAAAATAGGTCCTCTCCCTCCTTTGGCACTTGGAGCAACGAAGATCGCATTAGCTGCATCTTGTGGGCCTGGAATGCCTCCTCGCACTCCTTGGTCCACTCAAAGTTTGCCCCCCCCCCCCCCCTTAGTGTTTTGAAGAAGGGGGAGAACTTCTCCCCAGCCCGGGAGAGGAACCTGCTTAACCCTGCCAGCTTCCCTATCAACCGTTGCACCTTCTTAGTATTCCACGGCGACCCCAGCTCCACGATAGCCTTGACCTTATCAGGATTTGGTTTGACCCCCGCGGGGGTGAGGAGTTGCCCCAAGAACTTCCCCCTACCGGACCCGAATACACACTTCAGGGGGTTCAGCCGTATCTTGTACTTGCGCGGGGTGGCGAAGGTCTCTTCTAGGTCCTGGAGGTGAGTGTCCACATCCTGACTCTTGATCATGAGATCATCTACGTACACTTCCAGGTTACTCCCCTTCTATTCCCGGAAGACCCTGTCCATCATCTTTTGATAGGTCGCCCCTGCGTTCTTCAGCCCAAAGGGCATCATTTTATAGCAGTAGCACCCATCACCCGTGATGAACGAGACATCCTTGACGTTCGGGGGGTGCATCATGATTTGATGATAACCTGAAAATGCATCTAGAAAACCTATTACAGAAGAACCAATGACTGAGTCAACCAGCGTGTCGATCCGAGGCAAGGGATAACAGTCCTTAGGACAAGATTTATTAAGCAAAGAGAAGTCGATACAAATACGTCACCGACCGTCTCCCTTTTTAACCATGACTACGTTGGAGACCCAGCCGGGGTATTGGATCTCGGACACGAAGCCGGCCTTGAGAAGCTTTGCCACCTTTTCTCTGATGGGCTCAGCCAGCTTGTCCGCAGTGGACCTCTACTTTTGTTGGACGGGGTGTGCTCCCGGGTCCAAGTTGAGGCGGTGGCAAGCCACATCCGCGTCAACCCCCGGCATCTTCGCGGCGCTCCACACGAAGATGTCCACGTTCTTCTGGATGCACGTCAGCATCCTGCCTTGGTCCTCCGGGGTCAGCCATCCGCTGACACGGACCTTCTCCACCCTACCTTCACGGGTGTGGACCTCCAGTTCCACCACCTATTCCATAGCTTCCAACCGGGACTGCTTCCCCCATTCTTCTACATCCTTGTTCTCTGGGACGAGGGCCTCCGCCTCCACCTCTTCCTCCACGGCCATCGCCTCGACTGACTCCTCCCAATCTCCTCCTGTCACCTCAACCTCGGTGTAGCTCTCCGCCTACAGCTACTCCCTGCCAGCTTCCTGCTCCGCCTCCTCCATCCTTCGCTCTATCTCCACGGCCCCCTCTTACCAAGAGATGGAGTTCATGGCAGTGACATAGCATTCTCGCGCCACCATGGGGTCCCCCTGACCCGGACCTGGATCCTCTCGGCATTGAACTTTAAGCATTGATGGAACGATGAGGGGACGCAGCGGAATGCGCTGATGAGGGGCCTCCTGAAGATGGCGTTGTAGCTACCGGGGGAATCCACGATGATGAACCTGCAGTTCCTAAACTGCCCCCCCCCCCCCCAGGGTGACATGGAGCCCCACTCCTCTTTCTATCTCCTTCCTCTCCCATAAAAATCCAAACAAGGGGCCATCCGAGGCCAACACCCTCTTTGCCTCCACCTTCATCGCGTAAAATGCCTTTTAAAGACGATGTTGATGGAGCTTCCGTTGTCGACGAGGATCCGAGAGACGGTAAAATTTTTGATGGTTGTCTGGATGACCAGCGCATCGCAAAATGGATCCTCATGATCCGACATATCGCTCCTCGAGAAGGTGATCCTCTCTTCTGGGGGTGGGGTTTGGGATGTGGAGCCAATGCTCAGGCGGTACATGGTATGGAGGCTCGCCCTCTGGGAGGCCTCTACCCCCATCCCCCCATGGATCACTCTGATCCCTCATCGGGTCCCGACGTCTACCCGGTCTTCACAACGGTCCTCCTCTGCCCGAGGCAGGACTTTCTCGATCTTCACTTCCTGACGCCCCTGCTGCTGCTGCTCCCTGTTTTCCCTCATTTCGAGGAACTCCGTGCACGTGGCTATGACATGCCCTTCTTCTTAATGGAAGTCACAGTAGGGCAACTTCACCATAACTTCTCTCCTCCTCCTCCTTGCTGATCTCCTCCTCTCCCCTATGGTTATGGCCATAGCTTGTTCCTGATCGGGGAGTCGAGGCCTCTGCTCCCGCCTCCAACCTGGGAGGTGGAATTAAGCTTGCCCCCCTTGATGGCGGTCCCTTCCTTGATACCCTCTCTGTGGCCCATACCCTTGCTACTCGGGCCTCCAGCCCAGCCGACGGTCGGCCTCCTGACGCCCCCACCTGGGCTGCTGCTTCCCCTGGAGCTGCCCCTGCTCCCTATGCCGGGGCTCGACTCTCTTCTCCTCATATCCTCTTCCTCCTCTTAGCTCCTTCTCTTCCTCCATGGCCCACCTCGCCAGCTTCCGGGCAAACTCTAGATTTGACGCCTCCCTGTCAACTTCTCTCGCCGCCCTCTCGATCAGCTCCTCGTAGGAGAGGGGGGCACTCTCTTCAACTCCATCCTGAAGAAACCCTGTTGCAGCCCCAGGGTGAAGGCCATCATCAGGCTATGGCCCGGCATCTCCTGGACCTGGGTGACCTCCTCGTGGAACCGGTCGACGTAGCTCCCCAACATCTAATTCACTCCCTGCTTGATGTGGAACAGGGACTCCGACTCCTTCTTCATCCTCTTTGAGGTAGTGAATCTCAACATGAACCCCCGGCGCAGGTCCTCGAAGCAGTAGATGGAGCTGGTCGGCAGCTGGTGAAAACACTCCCTCGCCTTCTCCTTGATGGTGATGGCGAAGAGTCGGCACTTGAACCCATCCGACATCTGTTATATCGAGATCACGTCCTCAAACCACTGGACGTGTTGGACCGGGTCTCCCTTCTCGGTGTAGTAGGACATCTCGGGTTCCCTAAACCCCTCTTGAACTGGGGCAAAAGATACCAAGTCGCTGAAGGGGCTGCCTCCCCCTACTGGGCAAGCTGGCACATCTCGCAGGCCTAGCTCGCCGATCCGGCATCCACCTGCCGAGTCGGGGAAGAGCACGCGCCCGGGAAGCTCGTACCCCCGGCCCTCCGCGACAAATTCCTTCCTGGCTCGCCTGCCGCGGGCATCCTCGCCCAGAGAGGGGGCGGCTGTGATCTGGATAGCTGGAGTCGAGCACTCGGCCCGCGCGCTGAGTGCGAACTTGACGAGGCCCAGCACCTCGTTCCTGAAATCTTCAAACATCCACACCGTGGATAGAGGTGGGGGGCGGCGAGTCTGACCTGTTAGATCCTTGCCCTCCTGTCATCGAGCTCACTGAAGGTTTTTTGTGCTGACCACTCACCACTCTCACCGCACCAAAATGTTGAAACCAAAAATCGATCTCTTGTGGAGTTCATCCTTGGGGAAGGGGTGATCGTGCACCTACTTTGCTCCTGCAAGTAAAAACAAGGGAAAAAAGGAAAAACTGACCCAAGGGCTAGGCGGGGAAGACCCACCACACACCCGGAAGATCTTAGAGTGATACCCTCCTTTGTCAAAGGCCGAGCTACGGTATTCTCAGAAAGCGCTTGAGAGACGGAGCAAGAGAACACAGGAAGCCTGCTTTCTGAGGTACCTCTTGGGTCTTATTTATAGATTTCTGAAAATGACCAGTAAATAGCCAGCCTCCGCTGTCCTGAATGGCTATGTGTAATCCAGGTTGACCTGCCAACAGCGTAACTCCATTGTTCTGAAAGGCTATGGGCAGGCCAGCGGGGGTAAAATAGTAAAAAGTACCTCATAGACCTGGGCGAGCTCGGCTACCCTTGAAGATCCTGCTTGCCTTGTTGGGTACATTGGAATATATGTACCAGATTTGAAGAAGCCTCACTCTACTCAATGATATACATCAAGGTGTATTTGATGTGCTTTGAGTTTATTTGTGCAGGTTAAGTAACTGCAGGATTGTAGGAAAAGTTTCTAAGTCCATGTGTCGACACCTAGAAGAAAAGTGTCGGCACTTAAGAAGGCTTGTGTCGACACCAAGAGAAACTGTGTCGACACTTGGAGTAATTGTGTCGACACCAGGAAGGCAGTGTCGACACTAGAAGAAAAGTGTCTACACATACAGGCAGTGTCGACACATAGTGAAGAATTGTCTACATAATCAGTGTCGACACTTAGAGGCAGTGTCGACACCCAGAGAAACTTTGTCGACATCAAAAGTGTCGACACCAGGAGGCTGTGTCGACACTCAGCAAACTTCAACAAAGTTAAAGTACATGTGTCGACACAAAGGAGATGTGTCGACACTCAACAAGTTTCAACACATGAAGGCATGTGTCGACACAAAGGAGATGTGTCGACACTCAACAAGTTTCAACACATGAAGGCATGTGTCGACAAAAAGGAGATGTGTCGACACTCAGCAAGTCTCAAGACAAGAAGGCATGTGTCGACACAAAGGAGTTGTGTCGACACACAGCAGAAATCAACTAAGTATTGAAGAAGAAGTACTTGTGTCGACACACTCAATCAGTGTCGACACATTCTACAGAAGGCTTGTGTCGACACACAGAATCAGTGTCGACACATTCTGAAGAAGCAGTGTCGAGAAGCTGTTACAACAACACGAGGAGTTGTGTCGACACCATCAAGACTAGTGTCGACACTTAGTCTACCTGTGTCGACACTTAGTCTGTTTATGTCGACACTTAATGACTATCTGTCTCGACACTTTCAGACTGTGACAGTGATTTCACGAAGTGACTGGATGACTTGACAACTGCCATTTCAACCGGTCAACTGCAACTGTCAGAGCCGTCAGAAGGTTGTTAGAAATCGGATCAGCCGGTCACCATGGAGAAAGCTTATATAAATGACTTTCTCCTTCAACAATCAGAAGTTAAATCAAGAGGGGAATCGTGAGAAGAATCACAATTAATCAAGAGATCTAACAACACAAAAAGAAGACCTTCAACAGAAGATCTAAGAAGTTGGAGAGAGAGAGCTCCTTCTAAGAAGAACAGCTGTTGAACCAGGCTGAAAAGTAAGATTCAGATTGAGATCTGATTCTCAAGACAGAAGTTGATTGAAGATCATCTTTACAGGAGATTCAACCCTACTGTGTTCTAATTCAAGAAGCTTTGAAGAAAGCCAAGGGAGGTTGATCGCTGCCAAGTTCTTTCAAGAACTCATCAAGAAGCCAGTCAACTCATCTCTCTCTTTTAGAGTTATGTTTAAACACTTTGTATAATCAAGATATCTATAGGATCTTGTATAGATCTGAGTTGTAAGCCTAAACTATAAAGGCTGAGGTAGGGCTTTTGTGCATGAGTGTAGAAGATTCTATTCTCTGAGTGTAGGCCTTGATTGAAGGCTGAGGTAGGGCTGTTTAGCCTGAGTGTAGGTCTTGGTGAAGACTGAGCAGTAAGGCTTTGTGCCTGAGTTGTAGGAGTGTGGACACTCTAAGTTGTAGGAACCTGTTTGGGGTTCTGAGTTGTAAGATCTGAGGATCTGAGGAGAAGTGTTGAAGTTAGGCCGAATCTAGTACATTACTAGAGAGGCGAAGGGGGAAAGTGGATGTACCCAGAGCTTGGGGAACCACTATAAATCCCGTGTGCACTCTGTGTATGGTTGATTGTATGGTTGCTGTGTTGTGATAATTGTAGAATTGCATTTACTGTACAGTATTTCTGCCTTTAAAGTTAAAAAGATAAAAGTCACTTATTCACCCCCCCCCCCCTCTAGGTGATTAGGCACTATTTTTTTCAAGTGGTATCAAAGCGAGGTTACTCAACAAGGGACATAACAGTCTGAGTAAGATCCTGTAGGCAGATTTAGAATAATCAAGATTCAAGAAAATGAGTTCTAGTGAGAATCACAAAGAGCTGGGGTCCATGAAATTGCCAATCTGTAGAAAAGAGATATTTGGCATTTGGAAAGAGATGGTTAGACTCTTTATGGAAGCATCTGACCCAAGAATATACATCACAGTCAAAGAAGGTCATATGTGCCAATGAAGATATCCATTCTAGATGCAAATCAGAAAACTCCTAAGGACTATTCAGAAATGACCAAAGATGAAATCATTCTGGCCACTATGGACAAGAGGGCCCAGAATATTATTGTTAGTGCAATTGATGATGCAATATTTCAGAATTTAATTCATTGTAAAACTTCTAAAGAAATGTGTGACACATTAATAGTCTATATGGAGGGATCAGAAGAAGTAAGACAAGACATGAAGTCTTTGTTAAATCAGGAATATGAAAGCTTCAGACAAGGAAAGTCTGATAGCATTACTGAATGCTACAAGCAATTCTATAGGATAGTAAATGAATTGATGTCCTATGGAAGAGAATTCAACAACTATGAGCTGAATGACAAGGTCTTAAGATCCCTGACTAAGGACTGGGATACCAAGATTTGTGTCATTAAGGAAATGGCCAAATTAGCTGATATACCTTCTCCAACTTTGTTTGGAAAACTGTTATCTTATGAGATGCAGTTATTGGCTAGAAAGGAGGAAGAGAAGACTACTAGAGTGGAGCACAAGGAAAGATCTGTGGCCTTCAAAACTGAAGCCACTAGGAAGTATAGAAGCAAGTCTCCATCTCCACCTCAAATAGTTGCTGAGGCTGTGACAGATAATTCAGAAAGCAAGAATTCAGATAGCAGTGAAAGTGATGAAGACTTTGCAGCTTTCACTAGGCATTTTCAAAAGTTTCTAAAGAAGAAGCAGTGGAGGTCTAAGCCTTCCACTTCTCAACCAAAAGATGACTATTATCAGAAAAGAAAGTCATCAAGGAATGACAGAAGCAGATCCAAGCCAAGCAAAGCTACATCTTCAAAGATTGTGTGTTATTGCTGCAATAGACAGGGACATGTAGTGGCTGACTGTCCTGAAAAGAGGAAGGAGTCAACTGACAAAAAGAAGACTCAGTTTAAGGGCAAAAAGGAAAAGTCCTTTGTTGCTAAGAAAGACAAAAGTTTGACTGATCAGTCATCTTCAGAAACAGACTCAGAAGCTGAAGCCTATATTGGATTGTTTGCTGAAGAGGAGTAAGATGAGTTCATGCAGTTAATGAATTCAATTTATGATCATGAGGACAATCAGTGCAAAGGGCTGATGGCCTTATCTGAAGGAGACAAAATCCAGGATCAGCCTGGACCAAGTAAGGTACAAAGTTGTTCTTCTAGTTCAATTTCTAGTACTGAGTCAGAATCAGATACATCTGCATCAAGTGATGTGGGTGGGTCTGAATCTGAAGGAGATATTCATCAGTTATTTGATGAATATAGGGACTTGTTGCAGGCCTTGAAGAAAAGCAAAACCTTAGCCAAAACTCAGGCAAAGGAGATTGCTAGTCTTAAATTGGCTGGTGCTGATTCAGACAAATTATTTGATCAGAAACTGAATGAAATAGCCAGGCTGAAAAACATTAATGTTATTCAGATGGTTACTATTACATTTAAGAATGATCAAATTAGAAATCTGGAGGCTAGACTTCAGAATAAGAGAGAGATTGTAGCAAGTTTTTCTAAACCAAAATCTGTTTTACCTTTGATAGATGAGTTTGTACCTCATAAGGGTAAAACTGGATTGGGGTTTACAAAACCGGCCTGGACAGTTAAGTCCAAATCTAAGGTCAAAGCCCCAACACTAAACAAGAAGGCTGCAGTAGATAATCCAGCCAGGGTTGTACCTAAACAAAGGTACAACAGGTTTCAGTGCTGGTGTTGTGGCAAGATAGGCCACTTTGCCATAGATTGTTGGCACAATCCAAGTGCCAAGGAGAGTAGCAAACTACCTGCTAGAAGAGCTACATGTAGTTTTGTTAAAAGTCAAACTAACCTGCACCAAGGACCCAAGAATTATTTGGGTTCTAAGGTTAAGTAATCTGTTTTGCAGGTGAGTCCAAGTGACCATGCCCCTATATGGTACTTGGACAGTGGATGTTCCAGGCACATGACTGGAACTACGGGATTGCTGAAGGACTATACACCAATCAAGGATGGCCCTAAAGTTACCTTTGGTGGTTCAGAAAAAGGAATCATCAAAGGCTTTGGTAACATTACTAGTAACCAAATTACAATTACTCAAGTGGCTTATGTAAAGGGTTTGAAACATAACCTCATTAGCATAAGTCAGCTGAGTGATTTAGGATATGACATCTCATTTGTCAAGAATGGTTGTCATATCAAGAGGTCAAATGATCAAAAGATCATTCTGACAGGATATAGGAAGAGAAATGTTTATTGTCTAGACTTTGCATGTGAGAACAATGTTTCTCCTATTTGTCTTGTAGCTGATGAGAAAGTCTCACATTGTGTTAAATGGCACAAGAGGCTGACTCATCTTAACTATAAGATAATTGGCCAACTCTTTAGCAAAGAGTTAGTGAGGAATGGTCCTCAGGTTAAGTGTATAAAGGATGGGATATGCTCAGCTTGTCAAAAAGGCAAGCAGACCAAATCCACCTTTCATAGCCTTGAGAACAAGGATTCTGTGAGGTGTCTATACCTCTTGCATATGGATGTTTTTGGTCCTATGCCAGTTCACAGCCTAGGTAGGAAGGTCTACACATTTGTTGTTGTAGATGACTATTCAAGGTATTCCTGGATGTTCTTCCTTAGACAAAAATCTGAAACCCCAAGTATCTTATATAGTTTTGTTAAACAAATTCAGAATGAATTGGACAGTACAGTGGTCAAAATTAGAAGTGACCATGGTACTGAATTTCAGTATGACAGTATGACAAAAATGTGTGAAGAATTTGGAATTTTTCAGGAATTTTCCTCACCAAGAACACCTCAGCAAAATGGTATTGCTGAAAGGAAAAATAGAACCTTGATAGAGGCTGGTAGAACCCTATTGAGTGACACATCTCTCCCAGAATATTTCTGGGCTGAGGCAGTAAACATTGCTTGTCATGTGATCAATAGGGCTACTATCACCAAGAGCTACAAGAAGACCCCCTATGAGATTGTGAAGGGCAGAAAACCAAATTTATCTTATTTCAGGATCTTTGATTGCAAGTGATATATCCTTAACAATGGAAAAACTTATCTAACCAAGTTTGCTGCCAAATCCCAAGAGGGGATCTTTGTTGGGTACAACAATAATAGTAAGGCTTATAGGGTCTACAACTTGATTACTCAAGTTGTAGAAGAGTCTGTTCATGTAGTTTTTGATGAAGCTAGACTCATTAACAATGAATTGTCAAGAAGTGTTTGCAGCTCTACAGGTGTAACTGAGAAGATGGACAAGGTTACCTTAACAGAAAGTCCTTCTGCAAGTCAGCAAGTGGAAGATGGTGGCTGTTGTCCAGGGGGAGTACAAGATACTCCTGATGCTGAAGAAGACCAAGAGATGCAGCTAAATAAAGAGACTGAAGGTGTACAACCTGAAGACAGGCTGCCTCCAGCAAATAGGCACTTAAAGGATCATCCAGCTAATCAAATAATTGGAGATCTCAGACAAGGGGTGCAAACAAGGAGCAGGAATCTAAGTACAGTTCTTTACTCCAGTTTTCTATCCCAAGTAGAGCCAAAGAAGTTTGAAGAAGCAATCCTAGACCCTCATTGGATTGAGGCCATGCACGAGGAGATGAATCAATTCAAAAGATGCAAGGTCTGGGAGCTAGTTCCTAAACCCAAGGACCATAACATTATTGGAACGTAACTAAGTGGATCTTTAGGAACAAGTTGAATGAAAATGAAATCATCATAAAGAATAAAGCTAGACTTGTTGAAAAGGGATATAGGCAGGAAGAAGGTATTGATTTTGATCAAACCTTTGCTCCAGTAGCAAGACTGGAAGCAATAAGGATGTTCCTTGCCTATGCAACATATCAAGGATTTAAGGTATATCAAATGGATGTTAAGTCAGCTTTTCTGAATGGAAATCTGAAGGAAGAAGTCTATGTAGAGCAGCCATCAGGTTTTGTTGATTCTCTTAAACTTAATTATGTATATAGACTTAGGAAGGCTTTACATGGGTTAAAACAAGCCCCAAGGGCTTGGTATGAAACCCTGTCTAGTTTCCTTATTGAGAATAAATTCTCAAGGGGGAAAATAGACAAGACTCTATTCCTTAGGGAATCCAGAGGCAAGATTATCTTAGTCCAAATATATGTAGATGACATAATATTTGGGTCTACAGAAAGTAGTCTTTGCAGCAAGTTTGCAAAACTCATGCAAGGACAATTTGAAATGAGCAGTATGGGGGAACTTAAGTTCTTCTTGGGTCTCCAAGTTAGACAGACTGAAGATGGATTATTCATATGTCAGTCTAAGTTCACCCTAGAGTTGATAAGAAAATATGGTATGGAATCATCCACTACCATGAAAACTCCTATGGGGTCAAGCATGTCTCTAAGCAAAGATGATGTAGGGAAACCTGTAGATGAAACTTTATATAGAGGGATAGTTGGCTCCCTACTGTATTTGACTGCTAGTAGACCAGATATTACGTATGCTACATGTGTCTGTGCTAGGTACCAAGCTTGCCCTAAAGAATCTCATTTGACAGCAGTCAAAAGAATTTTGAGATATCTTAAGGGCACACCTTATCTAGGCCTTTGGTACCCTAGGAATGGAGATTTTGTACTGACGGGTTATTCAGATGTAGATTTTGCAGGCTGCAAGGAAGATAGGAAGAGTACTACAGGAACCTGTCAATTTCTAGGTGGAAGGCTGGTGTCACGGAGTAGCAAGAAGCAGACCAGTGTGGCTATCTCCACAGCAGAGTCAGAATATGTTGTTGTAGGAAGTTGTTGTGCACAACTCTTATGGATTCAACACCAGCTATAAGATTATGGTATTCAAGTAAGTAGGACACCTTTATATTGTGATTCTACTAGTGTCATTTCTAATGCAAAAAATCCTGTCTCACATAGTAGGACTAAGCACATAGAAATTAAATACCATTTTCTAAGAGAACATGTGGAAAAAGAAGACATTTCCCTAGAGTATGTTAAGACAGATAATCAGTTAGCTGATATGTTTACTAAGCCTTTAGATGAAACCAAATTCAATAAGTTTAAAATTGAATTAGGAATGATAAACTTAGAATAGTTTACAAAAATTGGCTAAGTAAAATAGTGTCGACACACAGAGTTGTCTGTGTCGACACATAGAAGTGGTGTCGATATTTCAGAAAAATGGTGTCGACACATCTAGGAAGTCTGTGTCGACACTTCAGAGAATTAGTGTTGACACATGCAGAGTGG
Source organism: Platanthera guangdongensis (assembly GCA_039583875.1). Lineage (NCBI taxonomy): Eukaryota > Viridiplantae > Streptophyta > Magnoliopsida > Asparagales > Orchidaceae > Platanthera > Platanthera guangdongensis. The sequence continues at coordinate 202,267,476 of CM077163.1, read as the reverse complement.
GTGTCGACACATCCAGGGTGGTGTCGACACTTAGAATTTACACAGAATTCGTCAAGTAGAGTCTTCGACTAAGTGTCGAGCTAAGATATATAAGTGTCGACACATATATTTTATCGACTATATTTGTGTCGACACATAGTTGTCGAGATATTAGAATTAAGTGTCGACACTTTTCAACAGTGTCGACACATTTCAAGTATTTTGACGCGCTTTTTCACCTTCAATTTTAGAAAGGTATAAATAGGTCTTCACCATTGTTTGTCGACACGCTCACCTTAGTTTCGAGACCAAACTTGTGTGTCGACATCTCTCTTCTTTAAATTCAAAATTTCTTCAAACCCTAATGGCGCCCAAGCTAGAAGAGAACATTAATGAAGGATATGAGCTCGTGCGACACGCGTTTGATGACGCAGAAGCAGAAATCCAAGGTGTGGTAACCCTAATTGCAGAGACTGGATTAGAGTATCTTGTATCAGAACCAATCAAGATCTGGAAGAATGAGGTCCTTGAATTCTTGAGTGCAGCTACTCTTGATGAATCTGGACTCAAGATTAAGTCCAAAGTTCATGGGGCAAAAGTCAAGATTACCTTGAAAAGTCTAAGAAAGATTCTACATCTCCCTAGAAATAAAGAAGAGGAAGATGTACCTGCATCAAAGACAAGGGAGGCACTGGCATGGTGTGGACTTGATTCAAGCCTGAAGATTGGATCAGTGTTCAACAGGAAAGGCATGAACATGTAGGGCAAGTTCTTATCTGAAATTGTTGGCAAGGTAATTCTGAGCAAGCCTGGTAGGTATGATAGAATATCAGCTCACATATTCAGTCTGATGACAAGGATAATTTTCCAGCTTAAAACTGATTGGTCGGCAGTAATATTTGATAAAATAAAAGGGAGTCTGAAGAAACCCAATCTGGGTAGAATTCTGAGTTTATACTTAGCTGGAAGTATCCCTGAAGTGATGAACCAAGCTGCTGGTTCTAAGATAAATCATATGAGGAGAATTGATGTAAGAATTATTTCAAGATGGGATAGAGTGTTGACAAAGGAACTGCCAACTCCAGAAAATAAAACACCTCAGAAGAAGAAGAAGAAAGCCATTGTGGCTCTAGAATCCTCAAGTAGCTCAGAGGAGCAGGTAGCTTTTAGTTCTGATGATGGAGAAGATGATAATGCTGGAAAGTCACCAGCAAGACAAGAAGATGCCCAGAGGCAGGGGAAGCTACCATCAGCTAGCCCTATTCACCAGGATCCACTCCAGGGGAGCCTCTACATGTGGATGAGCCAACCTAATTAGAGAGTGAAAGGGCTACCCAAATAATTCTAGAGGTAATCACTAAAGTTAATCAATTAAATTTCAATATTGAAGATAAAGTTCTGACTGAATCATTACTTGATGTTGATCAACATACACAGTCACATATCCAACCACAAGATGTTGTCATGGCAGACACATCAGTTGCTGATAAAGTAGAATCAGTTGCTCTAGAGATAAGAGATTCTCTTGTACAACCTCAACATGAGTTTACATTAGAAGAGTTGTTCCCTGATCTTTTACAGACTGACTTTGAGGGAGAGAAAGCAGTTATTGAGGGGGAGAAGATCAATCTTGAGGGGGAGCAAATAGAGGAAACTGCTACAAAAGAGACTGAGGAGCAAAGGAATGCTGAGGAACTACCAAGGACTGAGAAAGATTTACCTCCTAGTCCTAAGGACAGGGTAGACATTGCTAGTACATCTGAATCTGAAGATGAAGAGGCTGCTAGAGCCAAGAAAAGGAAGTTACAAGTCTTCAAGAGAAGAAGTCAAAGCTACAAGAAAGCTTTACAAACAGTTGCTCCACAACAAGCTCCAACAAATGATTATAGTTCTTTGTTGGTGGCTTTGCAAATAAAACTGGATGTGCAGAGAAAAGCTATGGAAACTTATATGGATGAGCACCATAAGGAATTACAATTGTCCTTAGCTCAAGACATCAAGTCCATAAGATTTGAAGTAAATCAACACAAGAAGGAAATGACTGATTGTTTCCATAAAGGAGGCAATGCAGTGGTATATCTGGCTACTCATCAAGAGAACATTAAGAAACATGATGATGACATGGCAATAAAACAAGGATATGTCCTGGAAAATCAGCTCAGAATGAATGATAATCTGACTGCTTCTCATAATGTCGTTGTCACTGAAATGAAAAATATAGCTACTGCCCAGACTGTTGTAACTGCTACTACCAAAGAAGCCTTTGATAAACAATTACAAGAGAGCCTCACTGCTGTTAAAACTGTCATTGAAGATTCTCAAAAGACTATCACTGAAAAGCTCCAAAGGTTAAAACCTTTCTACAAAGATGGAGTTAACTATTTGAATGCTCAAATCAGATTCCAGAAAGATGATCTTAGGGATCATATAGAAAGAGAAGTCATAAAGGGGGAGAGGGTGTTAGTCAAAGCAGGCTCTGATCATGCAAAATGGATTTCAAACTCCATTAGAGCTACCCTTGGATATCCACCCTTGTGTGATGATGATAATGTGGCAGAATTTGGGATTAATCCTGCATATTTTGGAGGAGAACAAGCTGAAGTGGCTCAAGTGATATATCCTCCTGCAGATTTTGACATGATACATCAGGAGGTACAGTCTATGTATAGTCCTCCTGAGGGTAATCAGAATGTTATTCTTGAGAAAGTTGTACAGCCTGTGCCAGAGGCAGTACTAAAAGAACAAGAGGCTCAATTATCTAAGAAAAGGTTCAGAGAGCAGGCTGAATTAAGGCTAGACTTTGAGCAATGGAGCCCAACCTCTAGGAATATCATATTGTCTGCTTGGAAGGCTGCTAAGGATAATTTCCTAGAGAGGGGCAAATGGTATTCTGACCAGGAATGGAAAAAGCATGAAGCTAGGCAAGAGGCAATAGTACAATACAGAAGGAAGGCTAAATTAGGGAAGCTACCTCCTAATACACAGGAGCCTAGCAAGTATTTCCCTAAGCCTTATCATTATTTTGAGAGACAGAAGGTTAGAGCTGAAGAACAGAAAAAGAAAGATCTTAAAGGGAAGAAGCCCGCTGATGACAATGATGCTCCAGTTCAAGCAAAGATTCAATTTGGAAAGGGCATTGTTATCAAGGAACCAGAGCATTCATAGGATAGAATTTTCTTAAGTTTGTAATTTGTAATCATTTGCATTAAACTCTATGTAAACTTTTGATTAATGAAAATGTTGGAAGTTGTAAAAACAATGTTTCATGATTCAATCTATTACATTGTTATTATGAGATAATTGATTATACATGTTTTGTTTATACATGTTTAGTATTTACTCTGTCATTTAATATTGTTATACATCATATTGAGTATTTGTTATGTATGGTGTATATCATTGACTAAGGGTTATGACTTCTCCAAATAGGGGGAGATTGTTGGGTACATTGGAATATATATACCAGATTTGAAGAATCCTCACTCTACTCAATGATATACATCAAGGTGTATTTGATGTGCTTTGAGTTTATTTGTGCAGGTTAAGTAACTGCAGGATTGCAGGAAAAGTTTCTAAGTCCATGTGTCGACACCTAGAAGAAAAGTGTCGACACTTAAGAAGGCTTGTGTCGACACCAAAAGAAACTGTGTCGACACTTGGAGTAATTGTGTCGACACCAGGAAGGCAGAGTCGACACCAGAAGAAAAGTGTCGACACATACAGGCAGTGTCGACACACAGTGAAGAATTGTCTACATAATCAGTGTCGACACTTAGAGGCAGTGTCGACACCCAGAGAAACTTTGTTGACATCAAAAGTGTCGACACCAGGAGGCTGTGTCGACACTCAGCAAACTTCAACAAAGTTAAAGTACATGTGTTGACACAAAGGAGATGTGTCAACACTCAGCAAGTTTCAACACATGAAGGCATGTGTCGACACAAAGGAGATGTGTCGACACTCAGCAAGTTTCAACACATGAAGGCATGTGTCGACACAAAGGAGATGTGTCGACACTCAGCAAGTCTCAAGATAAGAAGGCATGTGTCGACACAAAGGATTTGTGTCGACACACAGCAGAAAATCAACTAAGTATTGAAGAAGTACTTGTGTCGACACACTCAATCAGTGTCGACACATTCTACAGAAGGCTTGTGTCGACACACAGAATCAGTGTCGACACATTCTGAAGAAGCAGTGTCGAGAAGCTGTTACAACAACACAAGGAGTTGTGTCGACACCATCAAAACTACTGTCGACACTTAGTCTACCTGTGTCGACACTTAGTCTGTTTGTGTCGACACTTAATGACTATCTGTCTCGACACTTTCAGACTATGACAGTGATTTCAAGAAGTGAGTAGATGACTTGACAGCTGTCATTTCAACCGGTCAACTGCAACTATCAGAGCCGTAAGAAGGTTGTTAGAAACAGGATCAGCCGGTCACCATGGAGAAAGCTTATATAAAGGGCTTTCTCCTTCAACAATCAGAAGTGAAATCAAGAGGGGAATCGTGAGAAGAATCACAATTAATCAAGAGATCTAACAACACAAAAAGAAGACCTTCAACAGAAGATCTAAGAAGTTGGAGAGAGAGAGAGCTCCTTTTAAGAAGAACAGTCGTTGAACCAGGCTGAAAAGTAAGATTTAGATTGAGATCTGATTCTCAAGACAGAAGTTGATTGAAGATCATCTTCACAGGAGATTCAACCCTACTGTGTTCTAATTCACGAAGCTTTGAAGAAAGCCAAGGGAGGTTGATCTCTGCCAAGTTCTTCCAAGAACTCATCAAGAAGCCAGTCAACTCATCTCTCTCTTTCAGAGTTGTGGTTAAACACTTTGTATAATCAAAATATCTGTAGGATCTTGTATAGATCTGAGCTGTAAGCCTAAACTATAAAGGCTGAGGTAGGGCTTTTGTGCCTGAGTGTAGGAGATTCTATTCTCTGAGTGTAGGCCTTGATTGAAGGCTGAGGTAGGGTTGTTTAACCTGAGTGTAGGTCTTGGTGAAGACTGAGTGGTAAGGCTTTGTGCCTGAGTTGTAGGAGTGGGGACACTCTGAGTTGTAGGAACCTGTTTGGGGTTCTGAGTTGTAAGATCTGAGGACCTGAGGAGAAGTGCTGAAGTTAGGCCGAATCTAGTACACTACTAGATAGGTGAAGGGGGAAAGTGGATGTACCTAGACCTTGGGGAACCACTATAAATCCTGTGTGCACTCTGTGTATGGTTGATTGTATGGTTGATGTGCTGTGATAATTGTAGAATTGCATTTACTGTACAGTATTTCTGCCTTTAAAGTTAAAAAGATAAGTCACCTATTCACCCCCCCCCCCCTCTAGGTGATTAGGCATTATTTCTTTCACGCATGCTGTTTGCCGAGCTCCATCGGGCGAGTGCGAGCTGGCTACTGTGCTCGCCCTTCGATATGCCTTCATTAGTTGAGCTCAGCTCGACGAAGCCCGAGCCTAGCTCGGCGAATGTCCAGCTTGGGGTCGACGAATGCCGAGCTCGGCCTTCAGATTTCCCTGCCGAGCTCTGTTGGGTACATTGATTAAATGTACCTGATTTGAAGAAGCCTCACCTAACTCAATGATATACATCATAATGTATTTGATGTATGTTGAGTTTACTTGTGCAGGTTAAGTAATCACTGGACTGAAGCAAAAAGTTTCTAAGTCCATGTGTCGACACCTAGAGAGAAAGTGTCGACACATAAAAAAGCTTGTGTCGACACCCAGACAAGCAGTGTCGACACTTGGAGTCATTGTGTCGACACCTGGGATGCAGAGTCGACACCAGACAGAAAGTGTCGACACTTGGAGCTGTGTCGACACTCAGTGAAGAAAAGTGCAGACAGAAAGTGTCGACACAAGGAGCTGTGTCGACACCCAGTGAAGCTGTGTCTACACCAGAAAGTGTCGACACTTGGAGCTGTGTCGACACTTGGAGCTGTGTCGACACTCAGCAAAAGACTGCAGAGACTAAGTTAAAGTGTCGACACCAAGAACATTGTGTCGACACACAACAAGAAGAGTCAGCACTTGAAGAAAGTGTCGACACCAAGAACAAAGTGTCGACACTCATCAGAAGAGTCAACACATGAAGTAAGTGTCGACACCCAGAACAATGTGTCGACACTCAGCTGAAGACTCTACACTTGAAGAAAGTGTCGACACATGGAGCTGTGTCGACACTTAGCAAAGAACAGAATTATCAACAAAATATTCTAAGTACAAGTGTCGACACTAAGGGAATGTGTCGACACTCAGCTGAAGTCTCAACAGAAGAATCATGTGTCGACACAAGGAGTTGTGTCGTCATTCAGCAAGTATCAACATAGAAGACCATGTGTCGACACCAAGAAGCAGTGTCGACACTTAACAGATTCAACACAAGAAGTTGTGTCGACACAAAGGAGATGTGTCGACACTTAGAAGAATACAACAAAAGATAGAAGATCAAGTACTTGTGTCGACACTCAATTTCAGTGTCGACACATGCAGAAGAATCTGTGTCGAGACATAGTATCTACAACACAAGGAGTTGTGTCGACACCTTGTAGACTTGTGTCGACACTTACACAACTGGTGTCGACACTTGGTCTATAAGTGTCGACACTTAAAGACAGAAAGTCTCGACACTTTCAGACAGTTAGAGATTTTCAAGAAATGACTGATGACTTGACAGCTGCCGTTCCAGCCGGTCTACAGCACCTGTCAGAGATGTCAGAAGACAGTTATGAACCGGACCAGCCGGTTACCATGAAGAAGGCCTATAAATAGGCACCTACAGTTTACAGAAACTGTTGTTCAGATTGTTGAAAAACAAGTTATTAAAGTGGTACATAGAGTATCAACATAAGAAGATCTTGCAGTCCAAGTGCAGATCTAAGAAGTTGGAGAGAGAGGGCTCCATCCAAGTAATCAGCCGTTGGAACTAGGCTGAGAAGAAGGGTTTAGATTTATTCTGAATTCTAAGTGGCAGAGGTCAAGGATCAACTGCAGAAGGATTCATTCTTATTCAGTTCTACTTTCAAGAAGCTTTGAAGAAAGCTAAGTCAGATTGGATCCAGCTGAGTTCTTCCAAGAACTCATCAAGAAACTCTCAACTCCCCTCTCTTGTTTCTGAGTTGTTGAGTTAACATTTGAAATTCATTTTATCTTGTAAGATCCTTTGGATCTGAGTGAATTGTAAGCCTGTATTTATAAAGGCTGAGGGTAGGGCTTGAGAGCCTGAGTGTAGGAGATTGTAATCTCTGAGTGTAGGCCTTGTTGGCTGAGTGTAGGCCTTGTTGGCTGAGTGTAGGCCTTGATTGGCTGAGTGTAGGCCTTTGTGGCTGAGTGTAGGCTTTGGGATAAAGCTGAGTTGTAAGGCCTTGGGCCTGAGGTGTAGGAACCAATTTGGGTTCTGAGACAGTGGAGGAGTTTGGCCGAATCTAGTACACTGCTAGATAGGCGAAGGGGGAAAGTGGATGTACCCAAAGCTTGGGGAACCACTATAAAACTCTGTGTCTGCTGTGTTGTGATTGTTGCTGTGTATGCTGTGTGTTTGCTGTGATAAAATTGTTAGAAATCTGTGATATTAACTGTTTGCTGCCGTTAAAGTTTAAAAAGGATTAGGTCACTTATTCACCCCCCCCCTCTAGGTGTTTAGGTACCATATCTTTCAAGTGGTATCAGAGGGAGGTTTCTCAAAAAGGACTAACAGTCTGAGGAGATCCTGATTGGCAGATTCAGCCTAAGTTAAAATACAGATTCAAGAAAATCAAGAACCATGGGTTCCTCTGAAAATCACAAGGAATTGGGTTCCATGAAATTGCCCATATGCAGGAAGGAAATCTTTGGGATTTGGAAGGAAAGGGTAAGGCTGTTTATGGAAGTCTCTGACCCTAGGATATACATCACAGTAAAGGAAGGGCCTTATGTGCCCATGAAGATATCTGTTCTAGATGCAAATCAGAGAACTCCAAAGGATTTCTCTGAAATGACTAAGGATGAGATTGTCCTAGCCACTATGGACAAGAGGGCACAAAACATTATAGTGAGTGTCATAGATGATGCAACATTTCAGAATCTTATACACTGTAAGACAGCCAAAGAGATGTGGGACACTCTTATAGTGTATATGGAGGGATCTGAAGAAGTTAGACAAGATAGAAAATCCTTGCTAAATCAGGAGTATGAAAGCTTTACACAAGGAAATGGTGATAGCATAACTGAGTGCTATAAGAAGTTCTACAGAATAGTGAATGAACTCATGTCTTATGGAAGAGAGTTTAGTAACTATGAACTAAATGACAAGTTCCTAAGGTCTCTAACTAAAGATTGGGACACCAAGATATGTGTCATTAGAGAAATGGCAAAGTTGGGAGAAATTCCTCCACCTACACTGTTTGGCAAGTTATTGTCTTATGAAATGCAATTAACAGTAAGGAAAGAGGAGGATAAATCAACAAGAACTGAGCACAAGGAAAGAACAGTAGCTTTCAAGATAGAAGCCTCCAGAAAGTGCAGGAACAAGTCACCAACTCCACCTCCAAAGGTAGTTGAATCAGAGACAGATGAGTCAGTCAGCACCAAGTCTGAAAGCAGTGAAAGTGATGAAGACTTTGCTGCCTTCACTAGACACTTTCAGAAATTCTTGAAGAAGAAACAGTGGAGGACAAGGCCCTCTACTTCAAAAGGAAAAGAAGCTTCCTATCAGGATAAAAAGGATTCAATGAAGGATAGGAAGAGGACAAAATCTAGCAAGGCAACTGGTTCTAAGATAGTGTGTTATTGCTGCAATATACAGGGTCATGTTATTGCAGACTGTCCTGAAAAGAGGAAAGAATCTAGTGACAGGAAAAAGACTTATTTCAAGGGCAAGAAAGAAAAGTCTTTTGTTGCCAAGAAGGAGAAGACTCTATCAGATATCTCTTCTTCAGAAACTAAGTCTGAGGCTGAAGCTTACATAGGACTATTTGCTGAAGAAGAAGAAGAAGAATTCATGCAGATAATGGAGTCTATTTATGAACAAGAAGATTGTTAGTGCCAAGGACTGATGGCATTGACTAAGAGTGACACAATCCTGGAGCAGTCAGGACCCAGTAAGGTACAAAGTTCAACTCTAAGTTCAGTGTCTTGTTCTAGTACAGAATCAGATTCATCTTCATCAAGTGATGAGAATGTATCTGAGTCAGAGGATGATATTCATCAGCTTATAGATGAATATAAAGTGCTGTTACAAGCTTACAAGAAAAGCAAGTCCCTAGCCAAAAGTCAGGCAAAGGAAATTGCTGATCTAAAAGCTGCTGTAACAGATTCTGAGAAGCAATTTGATCAAAAGCTTAATGAGATAGCCAGGCTGAAACACATTACAGTGATTCAGATGTGGACTATCACCTTTAAGAATGATCAAATCAAGAGTCTGGAGATCAATCTTCAGAAAGAGAGAGAGCTTGTTGCTAGGTTTTCTAAACCTAAGTCAGTGTTACCTTTAATTGATGAATTTGTTCATCATAAAGGCAAGGCTGGACTGGGCTTTATTAGACCTGCTAGGACTGAGCAGTCCAAGTCTAAGTCCAAGGGCAAAGCCCCAACATTCAAAAAGTCTGCTGTAGATAAGACAGCAAAGGCAGTACCTAAGCAAAGGTACAATAAGTTTGAATATTGGTGCTGTGGCAAAGTTGGCCACTTTGCAGTGGACTGTTGGCACAATGCTAGTGCCAAAGTGAGTACCAAACTACCTGTTGGAAAGCCAGTAGGTAGCTTTGTCAGATTGCAAACTAACAAATACCAAGGACCCAAGAATTCTTTGGGTTCTAAGGTTCATTAATCTGTTTTGCAGGTGAGTCCAAGTGGCCATACCCCAACATGGTACTTGGACAGTGGATGTTCCAAACATATGACTGGAACAAGAGGATTACTAAAGGACTACATTCCAATAAAAGATGGTCCAAAAGTAACCTTTGGTGGTTCTGAAAAAGGAATCATCAAAGGGTTTGGTAACATTTCTAGCAACTTAGTTACCATTACTCAAGTGGCTTATGTTAAAGGGTTAAAACACAACCTAATAAGTATAAGTCAATTAAGTGATGTAGGGTATGACATCTCATTTGTTAAAAATGGTTGTCATATCAAGAGGTCAACTGATCAAGAGATCATTTTGACAGGTTATAGGAAGAGGAATGTCTACTGCCTAGACATTATGATTGAGAACAATGGTTCTCCAGTGTGTCTTGTAGCTGATGAGACAGTCTCTCATTGTGTTAAATGGCACAAGAGGCTTGCCCATCTTAACTACAAGACAATTAGCAAACTCTTTAGCAAAGAGTTAGTGAGGAATGATCCTCAAGTTAAGTGTGTTAAAGATGGTATTTGCTCAGCTTGTCAAAAGGGCAAGCAGACTAAATCCACCTTTAGAAGCATAGAAAACAAGGATGCTGTGAGGTGTTTATACCTCTTGCATATGGATCTCTTTGGTCCAATGCCAGTTCACAGCTTAGGTAGGAAGGTCTATACCTTTGTAGTTGTAGATGACTACTCAAGGTTTTCCTGGGTGTTCTTCTTAAGACAGAAATCTGAAACACCTAGTGTCTTCTATAGCTTTGTCAAGCAAATTCAGAATGAACTAAATAGTACAGTGGTCAAGATTAGAAGTGACCATGGTACTGAATTTCAGTCTGAAAGCATGACAAAACTATGTGAAGAATTTGGGATATTTCAAGAATTCTCTTCACCTAGAACACCTCAGCAAAATGGCATTGCTGAGAGGAAGAATAGGACCTTGATAGAGGCTGGTAGGACCCTATTAAGTGATACATCACTGCCAGAATATTTCTGGGCTGAAGCAGTTAACACTGCATGCCATGTTATAAATAGGGCTACCATCACTAAAGGGCTCAACAAGACCCCCTATGAAGTTGTGAAAGGCAGGAAACCAAACCTATCCTACTTCAGGATCTTTGGTTGCAAATGCTTCATACTTAACAATGGGAAGTCTTACTTAACTAAGTTTGCTGCCAAGTCCCAAGAGGGAATTTTTGTTGGGTACAGCAATAATAGTAAGGCTTATAGAGTCTACAACTTGACTACACAAGTTGTAGAAGAATCTGTGCATGTAGTTTTTGATGAGACTAAACTTATTAATAATGAGTTGTCTAGTGGTGTATGCAGCCCCACAGGTTTAACAAAGAAGATGGACAAGCTAACTATAGAAGAAGTACCTGCTGCAAGACAGCAAGTAGAAGACAGTAGCTGTTGTCCAGGGGGAGAACTACATGTGCCAGTTGATGATGAAGTACAAGAAGTACAGCATGATGGAGATGCTGAAGAGGTTCAACCAGAAGTTAGGATGCCTCCAGCCAACAGGCATCTTAGAGATCATCCAGTAGAGCAGATCATTGGAGATCCAAGACAAGGAGTACAAACCAGGAGAAGATACATGAATGCAGCAATCTACTCCAGTTTCCTATCACAAGTTGAACCTAAGAAATTTGAAGAAGCAATACAAGATCCACAATGGACTGAAGCAATGCAAGAAGAGCTTAATCAGTTCAAGAGGTGCAAGGTCTGGGAACTTGTTCCTAGACCTAAAGACCACAATGTAATAGGAACTAAGTGGATCTACAGGAATAAGATGGATGAACAAGGGGTCATCATTAAGAATAAAGCAAGACTGGTTGCTAAAGGATATAGGCAAGAAGAAGGTATTGATTTTGATCAAACCTTTGCTCCAGTAGCCAGACTGGAAGCCATAAGGATGTTTTTGGCCTATGCAACCTATCAAGGAGTCAAGGTTTACCAAATGGATGTCAAGTCAGCATTCCTAAATGGTAATCTTAAGGAAGAAGTCTATGTGGAACAGCCTTCAGGTTTTGTTGATCCAACTCTACCTCATCATGTCTATAGACTTAGGAAAGCTTTATATGGGTTAAAGCAAGCCCCTAGGGCTTGGTATGAAACCCTATCTAGTTTTCTCATTGAGAACAAATTCTCAAGGGGTAAAATAGATAAGACTCTATTCCTTAGGGAATCTAGAGGCAAAGTTATACTAGTCCAAATATATGTAGATGACATTATATTTGGGTCTACTGAAAGCAGCCTTTGCAAAAAGTTTGCAAAACTTATGCAAGGTCAGTTTGAGATGAGTAGTATGGGAGAGCTGAAGTTTTTCTTGGGTCTCCAAGTTAAACATACTGAGAGTGGTTTATCCATTTGTCAGTCCAAGTTCACCCTAGAACTCATAAGGAAGTATGGTATGGATTCATCCAGCACCATGAGGACTCCTATGGGGTTAAGTATGTCTCTCAGCAAGGATGATGCAGGGAAACCTGTAGATGAAACCTTGTATAGAGGGATAGTTGGCTCCATATTATACTTGACTGATAGTAGACCAGACATCATGTATGCTACATGTGTTTGTGCAAGGTATCAAGCCTGACCTAAAGAGTCTCATTTTACTGCAGTCAAAAGAATATTGAGATATCTAAAGGGCACTCCCTATCTAGGCCTCTGGTACCCTAGGAATGGAGATTTTGATCTAACAGGTTATTCAGATGCAGACTTTGCAGGATGCAAAGAAGATAGAAAAAGCACAACTGGAACCTGTCAATTCCTAGGTGGGAGACTAATTTCATGGAGTAGCAAGAAGCAAACCAGTGTGGCTATCTCCATTGCAGAGTCAGAGTATGTGGCTGCAGGAAGTTGTTGTGCTCAACTTCTGTGGATACAACATCAGCTAGAGGACTATGGATTTCAGGTAAGTAGAACTCCACTTTTCTGTGATTCTACTAGTGCTATTTCAATAGCTAATAACCCTGTATCCCATAGTAGAACAAAACATATTGAAATTAAATATCATTTTCTTAGGGAGCATGTAGAAAGAGAAGATATTTTATTGGAATATGTTAAAACTAATAATCAAGTAGCTGATATGTTTACTAAGCCCCTAGAAGAAGCTAAGTTCAATAGATTCAAAATTGAACTAGGAATGATAAACTTAGAGTAAGTTTACAGAATTGAAAATGACTAAGTAAAAAGGTGTCGACACATAGACAAGTCTATGTCGACACAGAATAGTGGTGTCGACACTTCAGGAAAAAGGTGTCGACACATCTAGGATGTTGGTGTCGACACTTCAGAATGTTAGTGTCGACACATGTCAAGTAGGTGTCGACACATCCAAAGTGGTGTCGACACTTAAGTTTTACTCAGAATTTTCTAAGTAAAGTCTCGACAATGTGTCGAGTTATGTTGTGTCGACACATAACCAAGTGTCGACACATAAAATCTGTTGACTAAACTTGTGTCGACACATGTGTGTCGAGACATTATAAGTCAGTGTCGACACTTATTGCCAGTGTCGACACATTTTAAGTTAGCTGTCCCGCCTGTTCATCTTCAAAATCAGAAAGGTATAAATAGGGTTCTGTCTTTGTTTGTCGACACGCTTTCAAAGTTTCGAGACCAAAACTACTGTGTCGACACCTCTCTTTTCTCAAGACAAATTCTACAAACCCTAATGGCGCCTAAACTAGAGGAGAACGTCAACGAAGGATATGAGCTGGTGCGCGGCGCTTTCACAGATGCTGATCCAGAAATCCAGGCGGTAGTAACCCTAGTTGCAGATTCTGGGTTAGAATACTTAGTTTCTGAACCTACGAAGATTTGGAAGAAATAGGTTCTTGAATTCCTAAATGGAGCTGCAGTAGATGAGTCTGGATACAGAATCAAATCCAGAGTTCATGGAACGAAGGTCAAGGTATCACCAAAGAGTCTAAGGAAGATTCTACAGCTTCCAAAAACTCAAGATGAAGAAGAAGTTACTGCATCCAAGACCAGGGAAGCTCTAACCTGGTGTGGACTTGATCCAAAGATAAAGCTGGGCTCTGTGTTTAACAGGAAAGGCATGAACAGCCAAGGCAAATTCATGTCAGAGATTGTTGGAAAAGTACTACTCAGTAAGCCAGGAGGGCATGACAGAGTGTCTGCCTATATGTTTGGGATAATGACAAGGATCATCTTCACTCTGAAAACAGACTGGTCTATAGTAGTCTATGAGAAAATCAAGGAAAGTTTGAAGAAGCCCAATCTGGGCAGAATCTTAAGTCTCTACCTAGCTGGTACCATACCAGAGGTAATGAATACTGCTGCTGGAAGTAAGATAAATCACATGAGGAAGATGGATCTGAGGATCTTTTCTAGATGGGACAGGGTGTTGTCAAAGGACATGCCAACCCCTGAAAAGACAGTTTCTGAGAAAGATATTCCTCCCAAGAAGAAAAGGAAGACTGCTTCAGTGGCACAAGAGTCCACCAGCAGTTCTGATAGTGAAGAACAGGTTGTCTTCACACCTGATGAGCAAGAGGAAGAGCCTGCTGCAAAGACTCCTGCTCCTCAAGAGGATGCTGAGATCCAGGGGAGCTGCCTCAAGCTAGCCCTATCCACAAGGATCAAAGCCAGGGGGAGCTTCCAGTTGTAGAAGAACCCTCTACACTGGAAAGTGAAAAAGCCACCAACATCATACAAGAGGTACTCACTGACCTAAATACTTTAGAATATCTTATAGAAGATGCTGATTTGTCTGATGATCATCAGCAAACTCAGCTGAATACTCAAGAACCAGATATTGTTAGAGATGACACATCTGCTGTACAAGTAGTGGTTCCTGATTCAGTAGTTGAAGAACAAAGAATTTCTCCTACACAGTCTCCACAGGAATACACAATGGAAGATTTGTTCCTCAATCTGGATCAAGCAGATTTTGATAAGGAAACTGATGCTGCTGAAGAAGAGAATATTGCTGCTGAGGGGGAGCAAATGCAAGTTCTTGAAGAGCCTCTAAGGCAAGAAACTGAGAAAGCATCTGAAGTACAGAAAGAGAGGGCCCCTAGCCCTAAGGACAGGGTTGACATATCCAGCTCCTCAGAATCTGAAGATGAGGAGGCTGCAAGGGCTAAACAAAAGAAAATTTATGTTTTCAAGAGAAGGAGCCAAAGTTATAAAAAGGCTTTACAATCAATTGCACCACAACCTATAGTTCAGCAAGCTCCAACTGTTGATTATAGTGCTTTGATGATTGCCCTGCAGATTAAATTGGATGAACAAAGAAAAGCCATAGAAACTTATGTGGATGAAGGGCAGAAATCTTTGCAATTTGATCTGGCACAGGATATAAAATCCATAAGATTTGAAATGAACCTCAACAAGAAGGAGATGACTGACTGTTTCTCCAAGGGTGGCAATGCAGTGGTGTATTTGGCAACACACCAGGAAAAGATCAAGACACAGGTAGATGACATAGCATTGAAGCAAGGGTATATACTTGAAAATCAAATAAGGATGAATGACAATCTTACTACTTCACATAATGCTATTGTCACTGAATTGAAGAACAAGGCTGCTGAACCTTCTACCTCCACTGCTGCTGATAAAGCTGATTTTGATAAAGTATTTCAAGAAGAAATTTCTGCTGTTCAGACTGCTATCCAAGCATCCCAGAAAGTCATATCTGAACAACTTCAAAAGCTTAAACCATTCTTTAAAGATGGAATCAGATACTTGGATAGTCAAATCAGATTTCAAAAGGATGATGTCAGAGATCATATGGCTAGAGAAATCATAAAGGGGGAGAGAGTTTTAGTCAAAGCTAGCTCTGATCATGCCAAATGGATATCTTATTCCATCAGAGCTACACTGGGCTATCCTCCACTTTGTGATGATAACAATGTTGCTGAATCTGGAATTCAAACTACATATCTTGGAGGTGAGCAACCAGAGGTAGCTCAAGTGATCTATCCTCCACCAGATTTTGACATGGTGCAAGCTGATATTCATCACATGTATAGCCCAACTGAAGGGAAGTCTAATGTTATTCTGGAGAAAGTAGTTCAGCCAATTACTGAAGCCATGCAAGAGGCACTACAGAAAGAAGAAGAGACAAGGTTGTCTAAGAAGAGGTTTAGGGAACAAGCAGAACAAAGGCCAGACTTTGAATAGTGGAGCCCTACCTCTAGGAATATAATATTAACTGCCTGGAAAGCTGCCAAGGATAAAACTCATGAAAGGAACAAGTGGTTCTCTGAAGCTGAATGGAGAAAACATGAATCAAGACAAGAGGCCATTGTTCAATACAGAAGGAAGGCAAAGATGGGAAAGCTACCTCCTACAGCTCAGGAGCCTAGCAAGTACTTTCCTAAGCCATATCACTATTTTGAGAGGCAGAAGATCAAAGCTGAAGAGCTTAAAAAGAATGATCTGAAAGGTAAGAAGCCTGCTGATGCTGAAACTGTTGATGCCCCTATCAAAGCTCAAGTTCAAGCTGGCAAGGGAATAGTTATCAAGGAACCTGACCAGAAATAGATTTAGAATTTTCTTGAAGTTTATTTTGGATGTAAAATATTTAGTGAACTTCTGAAAATGTATAAGACAAATATTAGAACAATATGTGATCAATATATTTCATGTTTGTTCTGTGAATATGTCTATTTCTTATTTGTTCTGTGTTGATGTATGTGTATACATGTGAAATTGATACATGTTATGTTTACCCTGCTTACATTATCCTGCTTTACATCATTTTGAAATTTTTAATTATAAATGGTATATATCATTGACTAAGGGTTATGACTTCTCCAAATAGGGGGAGATTGTTGGGTACATTGATTAAATGTACCTGATTTGAAGAAGCCTCACCCAACTCAATGATATACATCATAATGTATTTGATGTATGTTGAGTTTACTTGTGCAGGTTAAGTAATCACTGGACTGAAGCAAAAAGTTTCTAAGTCCATGTGTCGACACCCAGAGAGAAAGTGTCGACACATAAGAAAGCTTGTGTCGACACCCAGACAAGCAGTGTCGACACTTGGAGTCATTGTGTCGACACCTGGGATGCAGAGTCGACACCAGACAGAAAGTGTCGACACTTGGAGCTGTGTCGACACTCAGTGAAGAAAAGTGCAGACAGAAAGTGTCGACACAAGGAGCTGTGTCGACACCCAGTGAAGCTGTGTCTACACCAGAAAGTGTCGACACTTGGAGCTGTGTCGACACTCAGCAAAAGACTGCAGAGACTAAGTTAAAGTGTCGACACCAAGAACATTGTGTCGATACACAACAAGAAGAGTCAGCACTTGAAGAAAGTGTCGACACCAAAAATAAAGTGTCGACACTCATCAGAAGAGTCAACACATGAAGTAAGTGTCGACACCCAGAGCAATGTGTCGACACTCAGCTGAAGACTCTACACTTGAAGAAAGTGTCGACACATGGAGCTGTGTCGACACTTAGCAAAGAACAGAATTATCAACAAAATATTCTAAGTACAAGTGTCGACACTAAGGGAATGTGTCGACACTCAGCTGAAGTCTCAACAGAAGAATCATGTGTCGACACAAGGAGCTGTGTCGATATTCAGCAAGTATCAACATAGAAGACCATGTGTCGACACCAAGAAGCAGTGTCGACACTTAACAGATTCAACACAAGAAGTTGTGTCGACACAAAGGAGATGTGTCGACACTTAGAAGAATACAGCAAAAGATAGAAGATCAAGTACTTGTGTCGACACTCAATTTCAGTGTCAACACATGCAGAAGAATCTGTGTCGAGACATAGTATCTACAACACAAGGAGTTGTGTCGACACCTTGTAGACTTGTGTCGACACTTACACAATTGGTGTCGACACTTGGTCTATAAGTGTCGACACTTAAAGACAGAAAGTCTCGACACTTTCAGACAGTTAGAGATTTTCAAGAAATGACTGGATGACTTGACAGCTGCCGTTCCAGCCGGTCTACAGCACCTGTCAGAGATGTCAGAAGACAGTTATGAACCGGACCAGCCGGTTACCATGAAGAAGGCCTATAAATAGGCACCTACAGTTTACAGAAACTGTTGTTCAGATTGTTGAAAAACAAGTTATTAAAGTGGTACATAGAGTATCAACATAAGTAGATCTTGCAGTCCAAGTGCAGATCTAAGAAGTTGGAGAGAGAGGGCTTCATCCAAGTAATCAGCCGTTGGAACTAGGCTGAGAAGAAGGGTTCAGATTTATTCTGAATTCTAAGTGGCAGAGGTCAAGGATCAACTGCAGAAGGATTCATTCTTATTCAGTTCTACTTTCAAGAAGCTTTGAAGAAAGCTAAGTCAGATTGGATCCAGCTGAGTTCTTCCAAGAACTCATCAAGAAACTCTCAACTCCCCTCTCTTGTTTCTGAGTTGTTGAGTTAACATTTGAAATTCATTTTATCTTGTAAGATCCTTTGGATCTGAGTGAATTGTAAGCCTGTATTTATAAAGGCTGAGGGTAGGGCTTGAGAGCCTGAGTGTAGGAGATTGTAATCTCTGAGTGTAGGCCTTGTTGGCTGAGTGTAGGCCTTGTTGGCTGAGTGTAGGCCTTGATTGGCTGAGTGTAGGCCTTTGTGGCTGAGTGTAGGCTTTGGGATAAAGCTGAGTTGTAAGGCCTTGGGCCTGAGGTGTAGGAACCAATTTGGGTTCTGAGACAGTGGAGGAGTTTGGCCGAATCTAGTACACTGCTAGATAGGCGAAGGGGGAAAGTGGATGTACCCAAAGCTTGGGGAACCACTATAAAACTCTGTGTCTGCTGTGCTGTGATTGTTGTTGTGTATGCTGTGTGTTTGCTGTGATAAAATTGTTAGAAATCTGTGATATTAACTGTTTGCTGCCATTAAAGTTTAAAAAGGATTAGGTCACCTATTCACCCCCCCCCCCTCTAGGTGTTTAGGTACCATATCTTTCAAGCTCGCCTGCTGCCTTCAGATTTCCCTGCCGAGCTCGCATGCTGCCTTCAAATTTCCCTATCGAGCTCGCCTGTTGCCTGGGCAATCTGAACCGGCCGGTCTGGTTACTGGCGACCTCACTCGTCGGATACGGGGTTGTACAATACCAACCAAATTTCCACTATGTTTGGCTTGTTATAAATATTAGTAGAGAACTTGAGGGTGACAGACCACCTCTCGTTATAATTGTAGATGGAGAAGGAGAGAGAGACTCGGATGGTGACCGACCACCCCTCGTGGAGCTAAGTACTATGAAGTTGTACTATGAGTAGCGATGCACTCGTGCTTTGGACTCTTCAGTTAGTGCTCGAACGTGGAAGTGGTGTGCTCGGTGTGGTTTGGAGTCTGCAACGGGTGCTTAGAAGTGGGAACAGAGTGCTTGGTGCGATCTGGAATCTTCAGCGGGTGCTTGGAAGTGGGAGTGGCGCACTCCGCGCAATATGGAGTATGCAACGAGTGCTTGGAAGCGAGAGTGACATGTTTTCTGTGCCCTGGTGTTTGCGACTTGTCTTCTGTAACGCCCTAGATTTTCTAGACATGAGGCTCTGGGCGCTACCGCGCGGCGGTAGGTTGCTATCGCCTGGCGGTAGCCTTGTTTCGTTGAGTAAAAGGCGTCGAGTGGAAGACGTCAAGTGGAAGGCGTCGAGTGGAAGGTGTCAAGTGGTAGCGTGCGACGTTAGCTAGTTACCGCTCGGCGGTAGACCTTTTCGTCGAGTCATGGGCGTCGAAACGAAGGTATCGAGAAGAAAGCGTCGAGTAAGCTAGCGCGTGGTGGTATCGCTGTCGCTGGTCGTAGTGTTGATTTTTTAGGCGACGGCTCGTGAAGCTATTGTGGTGCGGTAGGTAGCTACTTCCCGACGGTAGCATGCAGGAGCAGTTTCGTAACAGCTGATTTTAGGTCGTCTGGTCCTTCTTGGGATGTAATCTTATGGCCTAGGACACTCCTTCCAAGAGGCTTAAGTAGGGATGAAAGGTTGTTTTCCCTCATTCTTCTCTTTTGAGTGAGAGTTAGGGTTTGGGAGAGGGGGTTTGGAGGAGGAAGAAGAATTGCATTCTCCGCCATTAGCGATGCTCCGAGGCTCTGTTTGTCGATCCAAAGCCAGATCCGTGGAGGGGATTTGAAGGCGCACATTTTCATTCGTGCAAATCAAGATCTCCATGGCATGGAAGATGAGTCGTAAGGTAACAACACTTCTCCTCTTGGTTTGTAGGATGTGTGCATAACATCTGTTTCATCTTGTTTAATTTCAAGCATGTAGGCATCAAATCTCTCAAATGAGAGAGGTTCGGGTTGTCATGGTTCAAGAGGAGCCACCGGGTCGATTGTGTCCGTCCCCGGCATGATGTTGCATTAGAATTCCGCTCAGTAGTGAATTAGACATTGTGAATGAAGCCGTAGTGGCGACCATTAGTCCGACTCGGTGATGTTGTATATCGAGCCTTAAGGATTTTGCTAAAAATCTGTTTACAGTAAGAAGCCGTTTTGGGATGTTTGTCCCCTTTATTTCGTGCGAGAACGAATGGTGGATTAGAGTGGGAAAGGCTAGGTTTGTGGATTGATGTGTGAAGACATGACTTTGTCTCTGTGGTTGGCTAGCTAGCCCATGATATACAAGTCATGTGTGGAGAGTGTCTCTGCAAGACAAGTCCCCTTCTGAGAAACTAACGAGAACACCAAGCTTTTGACAAGCCTGGACGATAAAGTCCATGAGCGGGTGGGGTCAAGCAAGGGTTCTTAGCATCAGTTTGTTTGTGTGACGGAATCCTGACGTGAGAAGTCAGAGCTTGCAGACAAGCCCGAGTTTTGAGACCCACGAGTGGGTGGGGCCTAGGCAAGAGTTCTGTGTGTCGGCTTGAATGTCGTTAAGGGAAAATGGAATAACTCTTGGGATGTGATGTGATGATGTATGATGATATGTTAGTTTCATGTGTTATAGGGTGCCTTGGGTGAAACCCAAATTTGCATACATGCTGCATTGTATGCCCCCTTTTTATTAAATGCTTAACCTAGAAACGTGGTGTGGAAGATCAGGTGAATGTGATGCTTCCTAACGTGTGTATACGCCCTACGAAGTCCTCCGACAGAAAAGAATGAGAAGCTCCCATATCAAACAGTGCTTTCATCGGATATTACAATATCAGGTCAAAGCCTAATGCAAACCAATCACACACACAAGTAACACACATGGTACTAAGTATGGAAAGCAGTAAAAACTGAATCTTAACACATACTTGTTACGACGTCACTTTGTTTTATACCCTCCTGTTGGCCAAGATTATAAACTCAGGGTTGCACTTGGGATGCACTTGATTCCACCACTGTCTTTCCCTTTTCAACATAAGACGCACCCGTCTTTTTCTCCCATTTTGGACCACTCCAACAGTATCGAGAGATATGACCCACCTTTTCACATGTATAACATGTGGGCAGACCTCTCCCAGATGTTGCTCCAGACGCAGGAGAAGGAGCCGGCGCAGAAGTTTTAGGCTTCTTTTTCCACCGTCGAAACCCAAACTTTGGAGAACTAGGTACTTCGAACTATGTCTTTTTCCCTGCCAAGTCATTCTTTTGTTGCACACGTTTCATGTCCAGCTCGAGGGAACGGGTCGTATTGAACAAGATAAGAAAACTCTGTGTCATCAGTCTTGAGAGAAGCAACCACAAGTCATCTCTCAACCCTTCATAGAATTGGTTTGTTTTTTGTTCCTCATTTGCAAACGTAAAGCTTGCATATATTCCCAACCTCGTAAACGCGTGCAAGTAGTCATCCACCGAACTTTCACCTTGAGTTAACCTTTGAAATTGGTTCTCCATCGCAATCCGCTGTGCCGATGGAATATATTTTGCCAGAAAACATCTTGAGAACTCCTCCATTGAGATCTCAATCAACGGCCGACCAACAAACTGGTGCAGTCTCAGCTCATCCCACCAAAGTCTTGCCTCACCATCCAACAAGAAAGTAGTCACAGTGACTTTTTGCCACTCTTCCGTTTCCGTTGCCGTTAGGACCCTCTTTATTTTTGAGAGACAATTTTCTGCTTGTGTCGGGGTTCCAGTACCCATAAACATAGGAGGATTGAAACTCATCATGTGTTTCAATTGCTTCTCCGTTGCGCGCCTTGCGGCCACTGGCTCAACGACCACTTGTCTCACCGCTACGCGCTCCACTACGCCAACCGGTTCCTAAACCATCGGAGTAATATGAGGTTGTCTCTGACTTCCAGGTTGTGCATTGATTATTGTGAACACGGCTTCAGCAACCAATCGTATAGTTTCCGCAGAAGGAGGAGGTGTTGGCACCTTATTTGGCGCACTACTCTCCACTGAGCACCGGGGTTCTTGCTTCCTGCACCACTTCTAGTTGCCTATAATGTGAAACACGTAATTAATCCACGAAGATATTGCCAAAAGCAATCACATGAACATACCAGTTCCGCAAACATATGTATTTTCATTCCTAAGTGGACATCCACGGGTTCACTATTGTTATGACGGTAGCGCACATACACGTGTTCACCACCCCTTAAAAGTATGCGACCACGCATTCAAATAAGAAAGACCGAGAACGGAATATGATACCAATTTTGTAACGCCCCTATCCATCGCATAAAATATGACATAAGGTCTGGCCTGGGCCCGACGCCATATACTACGGACAGGTACGGAGATCACAAGTCGTTGCCAAACCCAAGTTCAAGTAGAAACACGTCCTACCACAGAGCATTCTAGCGGAAGCATTTTAGTGTAAGAACCATCTCATAATGAGAATGTCCACTACACAAAAAGGAATGACAGAACGTACACATATCGTACGTCACAAGTTTTGGTCGTAAACTTATTACAACTGTTTCATATACAACAAGTGGTTTCATACATCGGCACGTAGGCCGGCCACACATGAAAATAGTAAATATTTACTTTTGGGCCTTCGAGGGCCAGCCAATTGCAGCACATGAGCTTCAACCCTCTACTTTCCCCTTGGCTCTCCAACACCTGCACAAAAGGGCCCACTAAAATGTGGCAAACAAAGCAACGGTCAGCATTTTGCTGACCCATTTATAACGATCTCACCCCTTACTCGGGGCAGCATTTATTTATCCTTACAAACAAGGCATAAGACAGAAAAGAATATCCGACAGATTAAGTGAATGTGCTGCTTCCTAACAGGTACTTGATGCGCGTGGATCGAGCATGTTGTGTTGAGGTGCAGATAGGAAGTCGAGATTTTAGATTGGAAGCATCTGTGCTCCTGATATTAGAGTTTGATGTAATCTTTGGTATGGACTGGCTCTCAGAGCAGCGTGCCTATATAGATTGCAACTCTAGGGAAGTCACACTAGGGCAGAACACCGAATGAGAGACCAAATTCACTGGTATGCGAGGATCGAGTAAGACATTGTTGTCTGCTGACTAAGTGGTCAGAGCAGTTCAGAAGGGCGCGGTGTTGTTCTTTACGCTGTTGGAGGCAGTGGAGCCGAAGCCCAGTGTGAGTGATGTTCCTATTGTATCGGAGTATGTCGAAGCCCAGTGTGGCAGATTTTGAGGATGTGTTTCCTGGGGAGCTCCCTGGAGCACCTCCTCGGCGGGAGATCGATTTCTTGATTGAGTTACTGCTAGAATCTAGGCCGGTGTCTCGTCCTCCTTTTAGGATGGAACCAAAGGAGTTAACCGAGCTCAAAGTACAGTTGCAGGAACTGTTGGAGCAAGGGTATATCAGACCCAGCTCATCGCCATGGAGCGCGCCGATATTGTTTGTAAAGAAGAAAGATGGTAGTATGCGGTTGTGCATAAACTACCGTGAACTGAATAAACTAACCATCAACAATAAGTATCTGATTCCACTGATAGATGACCTGTTCGACCAATTGGTGGGTTCAGTGGTGTGCTCTAAGTTAGACTTGAAGTCACGATATTATTAGTTGCGGATTCGAGATGAGGACATACCCAAGACAGCGTTTGGTATAAGGTATAACCACTTTGAGTTCTTGGTGATGTCGTTCGGGCTGACAAACACACCATTGGTATTTATGGATTTGATGAACCAAGTGTTTTGGGAGTACTTAGACTCGTTTGTGGTAGTCTTCATTGATAATATTTTAGTATACTCCAAATCAGAGGCAGAGCATGAAACTCACTTGAGAGTGTTCTTACAGGCATTTAGAGAGAACCAACTTTATGCTAAATTCTCGAAGTGCGAGTTCTGGTTAGATAAAGTGGAATTTTTGGGCCATGTGATTAGTGGTGAAGGGGTGGCAGTGGATCCAACAAAAGTTAAGGCTATCAGGGATTGACGAGTTTTGAGCACCGTGGCAGAAGTCAGGAGTTTTCTTGGACTAGGTGGGTACTATAGAAGATTTGTGGAAAACATTTCACGGATAGCTCTACCACTCACTACTCTGACTCGCAAGGACTAGAAGTTTGTATGGACTCAGGAGTGCAATCAAGCATTTGATACCTTGAAGGAAAGGTTGATGCCGGCTCCCATCCTAAGTCTTCCTAAAGGGACTAAAAGATTTTAGATTTTCATCGACATGTTAGACCGCGGTTTAGGTTGCGTGCTAGTGCAACATGACAATGTGATAGCCTTTGAGTCTAGACAGTTGAAATCTCCTGAGAGGAATTACCTCATCCATGACTTGGAGTTGGCGGCGGTATTTTTTGCGTTGAAGCTATGGCAACACTATGTGTTTGGTACGAAGGTAGAGCTCTTCATGGACCACAAAAGCATGAAGTATCTTTTAGATCAAAATGACTTGAACATGAGGCAGCGTTGGTGAGTTGAGTTCCTTGGGGACTACGACGTAGCGATTCAGTATACGCCAGACAAGGCCAACGTGGTAGCCGATGCATTGAGTGGGAAATATTCTGGACAAGGGAATTGGATTGAAGCTCATGATGAGCGGTTGGTGCGGGACATTGAGTCTCTTGACATTGAATGTATAACAAGAGGTGAGTCTAGCATGACTCGGTTGAACTGGATTGAGTTGCAAAATGACTTATCTGATCGTATCCGGGAAGCGACCTGTGTGAATGCAGAGTTCCAGCCATTCGTGGTGGAAGCTCAAAAAGGCGAGGGTAATACCTGTGAGATGGTTGCTGGGATCTTAAAGAAGGATGGAAGGGCATGTGTAAAACAGTTCGGCAAACTCCGTGATGAGTTGATGTTTGAGGCCCATTTCACGAAGTACTCCATTCACCAGGGCAGTACAAAGATGTATTTGGATATGAAGAAATCCTTTTGGTGGCCTGGTTTGAAGTGAGATATAGCTTTGTATGCGAGTCGGTGCTAAACTTGTGCCTTAGTGAAGACTGAGTGTCAGAAGCCGGGCAGGTTCCTGAAGCCCCTTTCTATCCCTGAGTGGAAATTTGACGACATCTCCATGGATTTTGTGCATGGCTTACCTCAGTCACAATAGGGTAACAATGTGATTTGGGTGATTGTGGATCACTTGACCAAAGTGGCTCACTTCATCCCGAATCAGAAGGAGGACAGCATGGAGAAACTGGTAGAATTATATGTTCGCAATATTGTGTGGTTGCACGGAATTCCAAAGAGTATTGTTAGTGATCGCGATGGGCGATTCACGTTTAAGGACTGGATGTTGGTATAGAAGAGTCTGGGCACAAAGCTCAAGTTTGGTACGACATTCCATGCTGAAACCGATGGTCAAACAGAAAGGATAAATCGTACATTGGAGGATATGCTGATAATGTGTACCCTTGATTTTGGTAAGAGGTGGGAAGATCACCTTTTCATGATGAAGTTTGCCTACAATAGTAGTTTCCAGGCGAGTATCAAGATGGCGCCATACAAGGCTTTGTATGGAAGGTAGTGTCGAACACCGATGTCATGAATAGAGGCGGGAGACACCAAACTTTTGGTGAAAGAGGTGGTGACCGATGCCTGCAAGTTGGTGCGAACAATTCAGGAGCACATGAAGGTTGTTCAGGATCGGCAGACAAAGTATTTCAATGCATGCCATAGGAACGTGGAGTTCACGGTAGGCGACTGGGTGTATCTAAAGATTAAACCGTTCAAAGGTGTTTCGCAGATCCGCCGACTTAACAAGTTGAGTCCGAGATTTTTGGGGCCGTTCGAAGTTGTTGAACGTGTCAGAGAAGTAGCATATTGGTTGGCATTGTCCCTAGATTTGAGGGGATTACACGATGTCTTCAATTTTTCAGTTTTAAGGAAAGCCTTGGTGGAGACAAGTGTTGTGGGTGAGTCGACAACATTGTCAATATAGGAGGGGTTGAGGACGAAAGTCTGTCCGGTCGACATAGAGTATTCAGAAGTTTGGCAGTTGCAGAATAAAGAGGTTAATCTTGTGAAAGTGAGTTGGTATAATTGCGAGCAAGACGAATTCTCCTGAGAACACGAACAAGCAATGCGAGAAGACTTTCCGGATCTTTTTGCTTCAGGTATGCTTCGTTGTTTGAGTGCATACTAAATTTCTAGGATAAAATTTTTTTAGGGGGGGGGGAGTTGTAACGCCCCAGGTTTTCTAGATGTGAGGCTCTGGGCACTACCGTGTGGCGATAGGTTTATATCGCCCGACAGTAACCTTATTTCGTCGAGTGGAAGCCGTCGAGTGGTAGTGCACGACGTTAGCTAGTTATCGCTCAGCGGTAGCTCTAGTCGTTTAGTTGTGGGCGTTGAGACTAAGGCGTCGAGACTAAGGCGTCGAGACGAAGGCGTCGAGAAAGCTACCGCGCGGCGGTTTCGCTAATGCTGGTGGTAGTGTAGCTTTTTTAGGCTGACGGCTCGGGAAGCTATCGCGACGCGGTAGGCAGCTACCGTCCGGCGGTAGCATGCGGGTGCAGTTTTGTAATAGCTGAGTTTAGGCCATCTGATCCCTCTTTTGATGTAATCCTATGGCCCAGGACACTCCGTCCAAGATGATTAAGTAGGGCTGAAAGGTTGTTTTCCATCACACTTCTCTTTTGACTGGGAGTTAGGGTTCGGGAGAGAGGGTTTAGAGGAGGAAGAAGTGCCTTCTCCGCCATTAGCAAAGCTCCAAGGCTCCATTCGTCGATCCGAAGTCAGATCCGTGGAGAGGACTTGAAGGAGCACATTTTCATATGTGCAAATCGAGATCTCCATGGCGAGGAAGAGGACTCGTAAGGTAACGACACTTCTACTCTCGGTTTGTAGGATGTGTGCATAACATCCGTTTCATCTTGTTTTCTTTCAAGCATGTAGACACCAAATCTCTCAAATAAGAGGGGTTCGGGTTGCCATGTTACAATAGGAGCCACCGGGTCGATTGTGTCCATCCCTGACATGATGTTGCATTAGAAATCCACTCCACTAGTGGATTGGGCATTGTGGGTGAAGCCGTAGTCGCGACCGTTAGTCCGACTCGGTTATGTTGCATAACGAGCCTTAAGGATTTTGCTAGAAATCTATTTGCAGCAAGAAGCCGTTTGTGATGTTTGTCCCCCCTTTATTTCGTGCGAGAACGAATGGTGGATTAGGGTGGGAAAGGCTATGTTTGTAGATTGATGTGCGAAGGCGCAACTTTGTCTTTGTAGTCGGCTGGCTAGCCCATGACGTTCAAGTCATGTGTGGAGAGTGTCCCGACGAGATAAGTCCCCTTCTGAGAAATTGACGAGAACGCCAAGCTTTTGACAAGCCCGGACGATGAAGCCCATGAGCGGGTGGGGTCAAGTAATGGTTCTTAGCATCTGTTTATTTGTGTGACGGAATCTTGATGTGAGAAGTCTGGACTTGCAGGCAAGCCCATGTTTTGAGACCCACGAGCAGGTGAGACCTAGACAAGAGTTCTATGTGGCGGCTTGAATGTCGTTAGGGGAAAATGGAAGTCCCGTGTGATGTATTGTGATGATGCGTGATGATATGTTAGTTTCATGCGCTATAGGATGCCTTGGGTGAAACACAGGTTTGTATACATGTTGCACTGTAAGTCCCCTTTTTGTTAAATGATTAACCTAGAAATGTGTTTGATGTTTGTGACATCCTAACCTATTTTTTACTCTCTATGTATATAGATATTTACATACGAAGTGCTGACATGCAGGGTGATGGAGTGCCCCGGGGTCTGCTAGGGATGACCGAGAGAAGATGTGCTGGTTGCACAGTTGAGGGCAGCCTTTGCTGACCCACATTACAATAAATTTTTACAAGGCAAGGATCGCAAGCGGGAGCAAGCTCGCCGCCCAAAAAGGTCTAGGGCTCATGTAGTGGACCCTCTTTTATTTATTTATTTTTTGTTGAATGCTTTGCTCCATGAACCGTAATCCGGCTTGCATACCGAGGTAGCCCAGAAGTGCTAAAACATATTGCTCTGTTTGTTGTTGTTTCAGTTTTTGGACGTTTGAATGTTGTAAGGCTTTAAGTGCGTTTCGAACTCTTATGATAGTGGATAACTTATAGTGTTTGCGGGTTCCATTGTTTTGTGTTCTGGGTTTTGAGATGCGTTGTTCTTTTATATGACTTTATAATGCTAAAGCTGTGACGTCTATATGTTGTGGGGGCCCGGCCGGACCCATATTATATGGTCATTACAGGGGAGGTGTTACATCTTCTACTGCACTTGGTGGGGGTGGGGGGTGGGGGAGGGGGTCAGGAGCGGTAGACTTGCTGCTGAATGGAGGGCTTACTGCTGATCAGAGGTTTTGCTGCATAATATAGGGTGCAACATGCTCAAATTGTGTTGGGCATGTAGAAAAGTGCGCGCACGGAGAAACATGTGTGAGGCACGTAGCAAAGTGCGTGCATGGTGAAACGTGCGTGAGGCACGATGTGCACTCAAAGAGGGCTCGAAGATCTTCAAAGTCGCTCGAAGATCTTCGAAGGAGTACTCAAGGATCTCCCTTGCACGTTAGAGGAAAGACGGGAGGAGAGAAACATATCTGGAATGAGGGCCCCGATGCCCTATTTATGGCTTTTTAGGGATGGTTATGGTGGTTACGTAGTTATCAGAATACCATAACTTATTTATGTGTTGTACTAAGATTATTATGCCCCTGATAATTGTACTAAGATTATTATGCGTACTTTTGCTATTTGCAAGCTGATTTTTTATATTTTATGATGTGCATTTTTAGGGAACTTATCGTCCACACACCATCATGAGATTCAACTATATGCACCCCCATCATTGTTGAATTTTTTATCCACACCCCATGATGAGAGATTTTACTATTTGCACCCCCATGATTGAGAATTTTTCTATTTGTACCCAATGATAGGAAATTTGACGATTTGCACCTCCTATGTTGGAAGATTTACTATTTGCACCCCATGATGAGAGAATTTTTCTGTTTGTGCCCAGAGAATTTTACTATTTGCACATCATGCTAGATGATTTTACGATTTGCACACTTATGACGGAGAATTTTACTATCTGCACCCCATGATGTGAGATTTTACTATCCGCACCCCATGATGAGTGGTTACGAGATAGTGGGGTGCGATGTCGCGATGGTTTCACTATGCGTGGTTTTAATGTTATTGGGGTTGACTTTGATCAACCTCACTTACTCCAACAAAGGAGGTGAGTGTTTCGGCTATCCACAGTTCAGATTAGAGATTCCCTATCTAAGTTTTTATTAAAGTACTACTATGCCAATTGTGACACTTAGATAAATAAAACATATTATGACACTAATTTACTATTGTTAATGTAAGTGCTAATACAATTCAGGTCAGTACGACTAAATTCAGTTTAACATTAAAAACCGCGAACCAAAGTAAATCGAACGATTTTTCAACACTTGGAACCGTGACAGAACCACGACCTATTGAAATTGAACCGAACCTTGTGATTTGATTTATTAGTTTCGTCTAGCAGTTCGGTTCCTACCTCTTATTAGTCGTGCAAAAAAAGCTCGACCGGGCCGGGCCGGTCGGGCCCGGGCTGAGCTTGAGCCGGGCGGGTTCCTCTCAAAGTGGGGCCTCGATAAGGCCCTTCAGGCCGGCTCAGGCCGGGCTAGAGCCGGCCTGATTTCCAGGCGAAATTAAAATCGCGCATGGATTAAGCCGGATTTTAATAAAATGGTGGGATTAAAATCCCACTTAGGCTCCATTTGGTTCGGCGGTGGCGGATCGATCCGGCGGGTGGAAACGGAGAGTTCGAAACGGAGGGGGGAGGTGGCTGCTCCTAACAGAGCTTTTTGGGGCGTTTTTCAAGGCGGGTGAATGGAAACGGAGCAAACGCCGCCGGAGGTTCATTTGTTTACCCTTCTTCCGGCGGCGTTTGCCCAAGACGAAGCTGTGAAACGCCCAAACAAATAAAGCCTTAATTGACGAAATATTTTGCCAACCCGGGTGTCGGGCCATACTAGCCCGACGTCCGGGCTTTGCCCGGCCCGGGGCGGGCTGGACAACCGCCAAAAATAGGGGCCCAGTAAGGGCCCCAAGCCCGGCCTTGACCCGGGCCGAACTTTTCCGGGCCGGGGCAGGTTTTCCTTGAAGGCTTTTTTGTACACAGCTACCTCTGATCCAGCTCCTCACTGGGCCGTAGTATTAGATCAGCTCGGCTATTCATCGCCGTTGATCTGATGCCCGGGGTTGCTGGCGAGGAAATCGATCGGTGTGCATATGGTCGGACCATATTCGTAGTTCTCGCCGATGCCGGCAGGCGTTTCAAATCCTTCTCAATGAAAAAGGAAGACCAGGGCAGATCGAGAAATCCGTCAATCTGATATTTGGTTTCCCTCTCATCTCCACGTTATCCGCCATGAATTATCTACCTCCCGAGCTGTAAATCGTGGAGCTAAGAAGAGCGGATCTGCGAGGGATCAACTATGGGGCAAGCCTTTCGGAAGCTCTTTGATGCTTTCTTCGGCAATAGAGAAATGAGGGTTTGCCTTCCTATCTTCACTCTCAATACTCTCATCTGTTTTCTACTAAAATTGAATTTCCTGCTCCTCATAACGAAATCTGGGTTGCCACCCTGTTTCTAAATCGTTTGGTTAGACATTTGTGCTTTTAATTGTTTACGTAACAAACCTATTTGTTTCAGATTCGGATGCCTTATTACTGTATCCATTATAGTTTACCTTGGAATTTTCTGTCTGATGTATCATTGTGGTTATAATTTCTTGTTTTGATCCCAATCTTTTTGCCCATGGCGACTAGAAAGACGACTTTCTGATTTATATCAACTGTATTACTTTTTGAAGACCCCTATTATTCTTAGCTAATCCATTTATCTAAGAAGATATGCATGAAGATTTTGTTTCTGCTTATTTATATTAAAATAAGCTAGATTGATCATCTAAACAATAAATTTATTGTCCATGAACTCAACACATGTCTCACAAAATTCCACGAAAGCAAACACCAGGACACATTACTTTAAATATTTTTTTGTAAGGATCTATATAATTCATAAAAAGTTTGAACTAACTACTGATTCTTCATATGCACTTCAATTAAATGAACTTCATAATTATACTCGCATTGATTATTCAATCAACTCGTATTAGTTCAACCATAAAATTGCACAAACCACGGTCCTTACACCACCTTAGATCGCAATCTTAACATGTTCATTCACTTTTTTTGACAACAAAACAAAGTCTCATCATTTTACAACATAACATACGAGCCATTTGATTGACTCAAATCAAGTTTAAAATAGAAGCAATGCATTGAGTCAAGCAAGAGTTTTGTTTAATTCAAGTGTGGCTTGATCTCTCTTGAGATAAAAATATGTCCACTCCTATGACTGGAAAAACAAGCTGCCGACTCTTGGCAGTGCTAGCTGAAGTGAAAAACGTACTCTCGGACTTCCTTCAAGGAGTAAAAAAGAAAGAAGACATTGAATCTACCCAACCGAGCTAACAAAGAATGACGTTCTCAACAAAACCAACATGGATGAAACACCTGAGAAGTAGAAGAATTTTTTTTAGTAAAGCTGCACCAACTGACAAATGAATATAATGCCGTACAAGTGGGAGAGAAGCACTTGGCGTTGAGCGTTGAGTATAAAAATAAGCATTCAACACCACTCACTAGGTATAAGAAAAAAGTAGTTACCATCATAAGCGCTACCCTTCGAGGCTATACAAAAGACATATTTGACGCTTCCTACCGAGGATAAACAGAAGAAACATTTACCCAATTCAAGTAATAGGCGAATTCATAGAATTTCAAGGGAAGACCATCGAATACAGGTAGTTAAACATCAACAACAACAACAACACTCAAGCCTTTATCCCACTATAGTGGGGTCGGCTATATGGATTCTTTATCGCCACTGTGCCCTATCTTGTGTCATAATCTCACTAATGCCTAAGTACATCATGTCTTTCCTTATAGTTTCATTCCAAGTCTTTATTGGTCCACCCCTCCCTCATTTGACATTCCTAGTGACTAGACTCTCAGAACGCCTAACAAGTGCCTCTAATGGCCTCCTTTGTACGTGTCCAAACCATCTTAGTCAAGCTTCTCACATCTTCTCTGCAATTGGAGCTACTCCTGTCTTATCCCTAATACATTCATTCCTAATTCTATCCAGTCTCGTGTGTCCACACATCCTCCTAAGCATTCTCATATTCGCAACTCACATTTTTTGCTCATGTACACAAGTAGTTGAATAGAAACTACCAAAAGTTCTAAGACACCGTGTCACCAAGGAAAAAAATAAGAATCAAGATGGAGAGGATAAAGTCTCAAAAGAAAGGAAGCTTATCTACTAAGCGAGAGCTAGTATGATACTGAACATAAATAAGCCTTTTGGAGAGTACCTAGGAGGAACCACGATAATAAGAGATAAAAGTCCCAAAGCTTGTAGTAGATAACCAACAATTGATAGGTACAAATCAACACAATATGCTAAAGGTTTCTTAATGAACTGATTTTGAGGAAAAGCTATTGTCGCCAAGAATTAAGAGCTGATATGAGAGCTAAGAAGACTCCTAGGTCGTTTCTTGCATCCCTAATGGTATTCCTTATCCATAACATTCATTCCCTCTTCCCAAAACTCTAGCCGCAACCCCCCAAAACCTCCAGAGCCTCATCTGAAACCCTCCGTACTTGCTGCCAGCCTTGCCGAACCATTTTAACCTCCCAATTTCCGTTTCACCGCTCCTTCCCTATAGCCTAACGCTTGCAACATCAATCTGGACCAGCCGCCCAGTCAACCTCCCATGTTGCAGTCGCTGGCTGGATGTCCACCCTTCAAGCTGCCCAGATCTAGCTGCCAACCTCCCGTTTCCCCAATCACACCCCTCCATGCTGTTACCACGAGATTCCAGCATTGAAATTTTGCGGTCG
Organism: Platanthera guangdongensis; assembly: GCA_039583875.1. Lineage (NCBI taxonomy): Eukaryota > Viridiplantae > Streptophyta > Magnoliopsida > Asparagales > Orchidaceae > Platanthera > Platanthera guangdongensis. The sequence continues at coordinate 202,234,459 of CM077163.1, read as the reverse complement.
GCTCCACCCTACAACATTTGACTCTTTCCCCATCCCCCTCCTCTCAGATCCAGCCCCTCCGCTCAGATCCAATCCACCGACCACTATATCTTCAGATTTTCGCCACTGTCACGACATACGTTGCCAGATCAACTCTCTCATGGCAGCTCCTGTACTTTGTGAGTTGTTATTCATTATATGGATATTGCTTTTCCAAATTTAAATATGGTGTTGTGAATTCTCATTTGCTTGGATATTAGTATTGTGGAATTTTATTTTAGATGTGCTTGTGATTTGCAGGAAGGAATCATTCGTCACGTGCTTTACCTCGACCCTCCCTGCTGAGGAAAGTCTTTGCTTGCCAGCACAAAAGAATATCACTTTCGCTTGTTTATTTTTAATTGTGTTTGTTAATGTTTATTGCTCGATTTTGACTATTATCGTTGTTCCTTGCATGGCCGCGTCACATTTGTGTTAAGGTCATAAGGTAAACATCCCACCATGGCACCACCCACTAAGATTGCATTGTAGTCTCGCACCACACCCCTACCTTACATCAGTTTCCTCCTTGCATTACCTCCCATGAATCAGTAACATCACAAAGCTTCTCCTTATTGTCATTTAACAATTGTTTTCTTCTATATTGTGTGTACGAGCTTTTTGCCAAAAAAACAAATTGAAGTGAAAATGAGAGATGCTCAACTCTACAAAAACCAAACATTGATAAAAAGGGCAGCTCGACGCACAAAGCATCCCCGCACAACGAGGGTACAAAGTAGGATCCCACGACAAAGGGTTAAATGTGGGCAAATCTTACCCTGCATTTTGCAATAGACTGCTTCCCGGACTCAAACTCGTGACCTCAAGGTCACACGACAACACCTTAATCGGTGCACCAATTCTCCCCTTCTACCAAAAAAACTCACTACAAACTTCAACAACACTACTCCTGTATTTGTCAAATCGTTGCACTACTGTAGAATTTCACCTGCAACCGTGTTAGAGTCGTGATTTTTGCGATGCCCGATCACAATTATCTCTAGGTCAAATAAATTGCATGAATAAATGAGTGTATACTTTTATTTGTTTGTAACCATACATTTATGCATTAAATTAATTAAGTTTAACCTGTCATCGTACATTTTAGGGCTTTATTGATATATTTTAATAATTAAACAACAAATTAAATATGGATAACATGACAAAGCATGGGAGTCAATTTGGCGCCAATCCTACGAATTTCCAAAGTGCACGCCCTGGCACATGTCGTGTACCCCGTGAGTGTTCCGCAAAAATCAATCCATACCTGATCCAACCACTGTTGTGGATATACCCCGACATGACCGATATATCAATCGACATAAAGGTTTCATGGACAAAATGACACGTTTCCGATTTTTTTGCAAAATATCCTTTTGGAATATATCCTCCGATATTTCTGCTATTAACCGATGTATTCGCTGATATATCGACCGATATATCTCGACATTTTATCGACTGATTTTTTTTTCAATTTATTTTAATTAGTGTCTATGGTCTAATAGACAATAGACCGAACTTATTTCATTGTTTAGGTTGTTTTTTTCTTCCTCTAGCTTTCTTTGTTGCTCAAGTCCGTCATCAACTTTAATTATGCATGATCTTTGAATTATGGACTAAATGTTCCTTATATTTCATTATCATCGACAATTTCCTAATATTTTGCTTGATCTTGTTTTATTTCACACGTTATACCGTTATTACCAGTGCAACACAAAATGTTTATATTAGTTTCATAAATTTAGGAGTTCAATAAATATCAAATAATCAATATATTAATATATATAAATTAAAAAGGATTAAATTTATAAATGATTACTCATATAAATAATTAAATATTAAAATATTCTCGATATATCCCCCGACATATTAAAACCGACATGAAAAACCGAAACCGACATGTCCCCGATATCCGACATCTACAACCTTGGACCCAGCACGCGATGCAGACAAAAACACAATTGTAAAATTACATGCCACAGGTACACGTTGTGTACCCAGAGCGTGTTAACATTAAATATCAGTAAAGGACTCTGACACGCCGTGACGGGTAACAATAGTAGTTCGTGAAGAACACGCCCAAGTACAAGCTGTGTACCTAAGGCGTGTAACCTCGTTTTATAACTGTTAGAAGACATAAGAAAAAATGATGTAAAAGTCCATTTATAGGCCCATTTCCTCCTTCTTTAGTCCCACATCTATTGTATAGGATTCTTTCTTCTTCTCTTCTCTTATATATTTGTATTCTCTTTTGTATTTGATTAATGAAGAAGTATCTATAAGGTTGGATCCATTGATTTCTACATGATATCAGAGGAAACCATCCCCTCCCGCGGTTTCCAAAATTCTGTCCGCCTCCCTCTACTCGCCAGCGACCTGCTTCCCCCCTGCGGTCTGCCTTTTCTCTACCCGCTAGTCTATCTAGCTGCTTGACTCCTGCGGCCTGCCTTCCCTCCTGTGGACTGCCTTTTTTTGAACCCGCTTCCTCCTCTTTCTGGGCTTCTTATAGCCTTCTTTCTCTGCCTCGTGGGGTCCACGAGTTCTTTTCTTAATCGCCGCGATCTGTCTCAAGCCGCCGCGGGCGCCTCAATTCGCGCCCTGCTGTGACCTCCTCCTTGTCGCCGCGACCTGTCTCAACTCGTTGCGGTTTGCCTCAATTTGTGCCTTGCCACCTCTCACCGCGATCTTCTCCTTGTCGCCGCGACTTGCTTCTTGTCGCCGCGACTTGCTTCTTGTCGCCGCGACCTGCCTCAACTCGCCGCGGTCTCGCGGTCTCTTTTCTCTTTCTTACCGCGCGGTCTCTTCTTAATTATTGCGGCCTCTTTCTCTACTCTGATCCTGTTCGCGCCGACTTCTCTAGCCGCCCCTTCTCTGGCCGCTGGTGTAATCACTGAGACCGGTGCGGTCTGTTTTCTCTGCCCTTTGGTCGCGGTCTCTCTCTGGCTCCGCTCTTGCCGACTGCCCCTCTTGTCTCCTCTTAACCGCTGCGGTCTGCTCCTCTTAACTGCTGCTCTTGTTGCTGTGACTACCCGCTGCGACCACTTTTGAAATCGCACGGGCTTGTCGTGCAAGAGCCCTCCCTGCTCTCCCGTTTGCGAGTTCTTCTTCGCCTAGTCTCGGCGACCTCTTCTATTCGCAGCGGCCTCTCCGTGGCAAGCTCGCCTCCCTGCTCCTAACCGCTCGGCCTCCGCTTAGGTGCGGTCCTTTTCTCAATCCGTACTGTCCGCTTCCTCCTTTCCCGCGGTGTCTGTCTTTACCCGTGGCGGCCTTCTCTTCTCGTCACAGATTTCTCTACCCGCTGCGGGCTCCGCCTCTTGGTCGCGGGCTCTTAACCGCTGGTGTGTTGACACCGAGACCGGGCAGCCGCCCTGCTCCGCTTCGCTTTCTTCTGGTTGCGCTTTCTCTCTTCTCTAGCGGTTTGTTCTTGCCGCTGCGGTTTGTTCTCACCGCTGTTATCCGTGCTACCTCTCCTGTAACCGCTGGTTCTGTCCGCTTGCTCTTAACCGCTGGTTTCTGTGGCAGTCACTGATCAAGGATTATGGCTTCTGTCTCCACCACTGCTGATGAGATTGCTGCGTTGCGTGCTCAACTCCATCAGCTTCAAGCGGTAGTTCGTCGCTCCTTTGGCTCCGTGGCCTCGATCTTCCAGGAAGGTATATCGTGCCTCTCACACAGCTCTCACTGGATTGTGGACTCGGGTGCTACAAATCATCTCTCTCCACAACAGCCGCCCAAATACTTAGATATTGCTTATCCCCAACACATCACTGTGGCTAATGGTGATCGGATTCCGGTTTCTGGTGCTGCTCATCTGCCTCTTACTCCTCTCTCCTTATCCTCGGTTCTTTATGTTCCGGGTTCTCCTTATAATTCCTTTCTGTTAGCCGTCTTACGCAAGACCTTGATTGTTGTGTTACTTTCTCACGCTCTTCCTTTGTGGTGCAGGATCGACTAACGCAGCATATACTTGGGAGAGGGCGACTGTCTAACGGGTTATATCTTCTTGATGTACCTCCCTCTGCTCTCACTACTGTCTCCACCACTGATTGACATCGTCGTCTTGGGCATGCTCCTTGTTGAAATCAAAAACTCGGTCTCTTGTGAAGTTCACCCTCGGGGAAGGGGTGGTCGCGCACCTACTTCTCTCCTGCAAGCAAAACAACAAAGGAAGCAAATGAGAACTGACCCAAGGGCTCGGCGGGAGGACCCACCACACACCTGGAAGATCTTAAAGCGCTTCCCCTCCTTAGCCAAAGGCCGAGCTAAGGTATCCTCAGAAAGCGCTTGAGAGCTGGAGTAAGGGGGCACAAGAAGCATCCTTTCTGAGGTACCCCTTGGGTCCTATTTATAGAATTCTGAAAATGGCCTGCAAATAGCCAACTCCCGCTGTTTTGAACGGCTATGTGCAGTCCAGGTTGGCCTGCCAACAACGTAACTCCGCTGTTCTGAAGGGCTATGGGCAGGCCAGCGGGGGCAAAATAGTAAAAAATACCTCATAAACCTGGGCGAGCTGAGGAGCTCGCCCCCACTGAAGATCCTGCTCGCCTACTGTCTGCCGAGCTCCTTAGGGCGAGTGCGAGCTGGGCCACTATGCTCGCTCTTCGATCGGCCTCCATTAGTCGAGCTCAGCTCGACGAAACCCGGGCTTGGCTCGGCGAATGCCGAGCTCGGGGTCGACGAATGCCGAGCTCGGGGTCGACGAATGCCGAGCTCGGGCTTCAGATTTCTCTGCCGAGCTCGCCTGGGGCCTGGGTGATCTGAACCGGCCGGTCTGGTTCTTGACGACCCCGCTCGCCGGATACGAGGTTGTACACAATCCCCGCTCTTTTTGAGCTTGACAAAGCTCAGAAAGAAACATCCAACCCCAAGTGTTCGGCGAGTGCGGGGTGAACCAGAGAGAATCTTCGGGTGGGGTCCACCTGTGGCTATATATATACACCTGCATACCTGCTTGACTCTTGCCATTCCCTCTGCTCTAGTCCTGCCGGGATGCCGATCCCAAAGGAGATCCAAGAGCGGCTCACCCGGGTTCGCCACACCTCGGCTGCTCGCGTAGCTGCCTTGACTGCGGTTCCACTAGCTGTCCCGCAGGGAGGCTCGGCCGAGCCCCACTCCGCTAAGAGGGTGAAGCCGTTTCCTCCGGCGGCCGAACCCATTTTTGCCGACCTGAAGACAACCCTGGAGCATGGGGCTGGCTCGTCCAATCTGCCTGCCCCTGACACGGGCAAAAATATTGTTGATCTCTGCGACGGCCCGGACAACCAGCTGGATGGCATGGAGGGCACCACGCCGCGAGTCTCCACCCCGCGAGCGAAGACCGCACCTGGCGACTCGTGGTTCAGAACTCCAGAGAACCGTCCCCGGGACCCCCCCCCCCTGGGACCTTGGGGGTGGACTCGCAGAAGCCAAACTCGTCGGTTCGCGCCCCTTCTCCTCAGCGACCTGCCGTGACCATGGGGGCAGGTGTGGAAACCATCCCCATTCCGAGATTTGACCTCCTCTCACCGGGAACGCACCACCCAGGCTGCGGGAAGGACCTGAGGTTTGTCCCTCCCCGCACCTTCTTGGAGATGCCGAGCTCGTCAGGTAAACTTGGCCTTGGATTCTTGTTGTGGTTTTCCGGGACACCTCCCCTTGCTGACGCTTCTGCCTTCACAACTCCCCCTAGCCAATCCGCGGCCGAGGAGTCCTCGCGGACAACCCACTATTCTCCCCTCCCTTCTCCGAGCTCGCTGGACTCTTATTTCGGCCCTGAGGTGGAGAACGACGAGCTGACGAGGAGGGGGATCAAGCTCTTCAAGAAGCTCGTGCGCGGGCTGCACGAGGTCAATGAGGCGTTGCAACGCGACTATGTGCGTCTCGCTGACGAGGTGCGAGGCGGCCAGGCTGGCGAGATGACGTCTCCTTCCCGACTTCTGGATGAGATCGACGACGGCCTTTAGGTGACGCAGAGGAATTCGGGTCGGATCCGCGAGTTTCTCCGCTCGCGACAGTCTGGGGGACGGGGGATGCGAGGCCGGGGTAGATAGAAGGCAGCTCTATTGCCGAGCCGACCGACACTCGCCTCCTGGTCCCCTCTGCTCGCGCGCCCTGCTTTCTTATTTCTGTATTTGATTCCTGTAATAGCTTCAAACATTCTTAGACTAGTGTCTGGTATTCGAATAAGAATAGTAACTACATTGCTTTGTATTTAACTCGACCTGGGATGGGACGCGTCGGAAGTTGGCGAACTGGGGTTGGCGAGCTGGGATGACGAGCTGGGCCGATTGGACAGCTTGGCCCCAGATTTCTTTTTCTATAAATAGCCCCCCCACCAACCCCGTACCGTCGCCTTAACTGCTTGCTTTCTCTCTCTCTTTCCGCGCCTCTCCTTTGTACTCACGCTCCACCCCCTTTTTGCGAGCATGGACAAGACCAACCCCGACGCCGACGGTCGCTCTAAGTGCACCCAGCATTTCATGCAGGAGAGCGGCTAATCCCCGTGAACCCGCCGTTTGCGGACTCGGGGTTATACACGGATCCTCTGGCTCGCGAGAGGGCAGCGGCGGCGGCCTGCCGAGACGAGGCGGCTTTCTCCATACCCTCCTCCAGCAAGAGGCGACCTGAGGATGCGGGGTCGAGCCCGCCCCATCGCCAACAACTACCAAAAAAGATGAGAGCCACAGTGGCTCCTCGGGCGAAACAACATCAACAAAGCCCCAAATACATGAGCTCGCCCGAGGTTATCCTCGATGCGTCGCCGGAGAGCCCGCTCAAGGAGATCACGAGCAAGGGGCAGAAGGGTGGCGAGACCTCTGCTCCCCCTGTCATGAAGAAGATGGCTCGCGAGCCCGCCACGTCGAAGGAACACCTCCTTTTCGGCTTTGGGGGGAGGTGGAAGGACTCGGCTGGCGAGCCCATGGTTCAGTGGGACGCGCTGGCTCACCGAGTCTCCATCTCCACCCTCCACCTCTCTTGGGCTGACCGCGAGCTCTCCACCGGTCATGCCTACGCACTCGGCTTCGGCCTCTATGACCGCGAGGACGCCGAGGTCTACAAGGGCATGACCCTGCGACAGCTCGGCCATGAGGGCATGCAGGCCCACATGCGAGTCATGGAGCTCCACCACATGATGGTCCGCCGCAGCTTCAATCTCAGCAACCACCTCCAGAAGGCCGAGCAAACACGCGACGTCGCCACGGATAAGGCCGTCGACCTGGCGAGGCAGCTCGGCATCGCTGAGAGCGTTCTCGCCCAAAACGCCGGCGGACTGGTAAGTATCAGGCTTCCTTCTCCCCTTTTACTTAGAATTTTCTGCGCTGTTGCTAACACACTTCCTGTCTCATTAGGATGCCAAGGCCGCTGGGGAGTTGCGGGCTCGCGCCGCCGGGCAGGAAGAGGAGATCGGCCAGCTGCGCGCCCGCCTCGCCGAGCTAGAGGGGGCGAACGCGAAGCTGAAGGAGGAGAACACGAGCCTCAGCCGCGAGTTCCGCCGCCAAGCGGAGATCTTCTTCCCGGCTCGCGACATCGAGCCCACCTTCCCGTATAAGAGCCCGAGGATCTTCGGCGAGGCTGACGTCGCTGAGAGGCTGCGGATCAACTCGATCCAAACCGCCAAATGTACCTTCCAGATGTGAAGGATACATGAGTGCTGGTGGAGGGCTGCGAGGAGATCTCAGTCCGGGACCTGACGCCGAGCCTGTTCCCAGCGACGCCGCCCAGCGAAAAGGAGGATAGCCGTGACGCGCTCTTCGGGAAGGGCTTCCGGGACTTGTCCGGTGAAGGGGGGGAGGATCGCCAATCCGGCGAGGGGGGCAAAGGCTGATGTATATATTTTCCTATTTTTTCTTGTAATCTCGCCGAGGCGAGCTCCCCATGTAATCACTATTACTTAATTGAATACATTTTTGATATGATCTTCTCTATTTTTTTTCTATCTTCTTTCTGGACCTTTCTGCTGCGCCTTGCTTGCCTGCGAGCCCTACCCCTGGCGACCTCGCATAGATAAGTTTTTGCGGGTAGGATAGTTGTTTGGACCCGCTCCCAAGAGTAGGCCTTGAGGGCTCACCGATTCTTAGATGATCCGGGGGTGGACCATCCGCCGCACTGGGCACACTACCCCCAACTCGCTCGCGAGCTGCCCATAATTTTATCAATATAAGACCAAAATCGAAAAATTTCCCAAGTGCTATTGAGAGGGGGTGAGGTGTTCTGCCAGAGCTCGCCTCCCTTCAACGAGATCTAAGGGCCCGGCTTGCCGCCCTTCTGCCGAGGCTGAGCTGAACTTGGCGAGTCCTGACTCGCTTGTGCAGAGCTTTTTCCCCCTTTTTTTTGGAAAAAATGCCAAACTCCTTGGACACTATCTGCAGAGTATAGGACTCTCCCCAGTGACTTCCAGCCCTGTCAGCTAGGTGAGAGCTTGACAGCGGGATCTGCTCGGGCTCCGGGTAGACACCATCGAGTGACTTCCAGCCCTGTCAGCTAGGTGAGAGCCTGACAACGGGATCTGCTCGGGATCCGGGTAGACACCATCGAGTGACTTACAGCCCTGTCAGCTAGGTGAGAGCCTGACAGCGGAATCTGCTCGGTGTCCGGGTAGACACCATCGAGTGACTTCCAGCCTGTCAGCTAGGTGAGAGTCTGACAGCAGGATCTGCTCGGGGTCCGGGTAGACACCATCGAGTGACTTCCAGCCCTGTCAGCTAGGTGAGAGCCTGACAACGGGATCTGCTCGGGGTCCGTGTAGACACGATCGAGTGACTTTCAGCCATATCAGCTAGGTGAGAACATGACAACGGGATCTGCTCGGGGTCCGGGTAGACACCATCGAGTGACTTCCAGCCCTGTCAGCTAGGTGAGAGCCTGACAGCGAGATCTGCTCGGGGTCCGGGTAGACACCATCGAGTGACTTCCAGCCCTGTCATCTAGGTGAGAGCCTGACAACGGGATCTGCTCGGGGTCCGGGTAGACACCATCGAGTGACTTCCAGCCCTGTCAGCTAGGTGAGAGCCTGACAGCGGGATCTGCTCGGGGTCCGGGTAGACACAATCGAGTGACTTCCAGCCCTGTCAGCTAGGTGAGAGCCTGACAGCGGGATCTGCTCAGGGTCCGGGTAGACACCATCGAGTGACTTCCAGCCCTGTCAGTTAGGTGAGAGCCTGACAACGAGATTTGCTCGGGGTCCGTCAAATGAATACATCCTATCGTATGAATTATCGCAACAAAATTGATACATCAAGAGATTTTATTAAGAACAAAACACCACTTACATGTCTCAAGGATAAAAACGCTTCAAGTCGTCACCGCTCCAAGTGAGACTTAGTGTCTCGCCCTCCACATTTCGGAGTCGATACCCTCCTGATCTCAATACTTCTTTTACAATGAACGGACCTTCCAGTTGGGGTTGAGCTTCCCCACGGTTGCCGACCTTCCCGCTGCATCCACCTTCTTCAGCACCAAGTCCCCCTCCGCAAATTGTTTGACTCTGACGTGCTTGTCAAAGTACTTGGCTATTCTCCTCTTCACATCTTCTTGTCGGATGGCGGAGAGGTCACGCAGCTCCTCCACCATGTCAAGGGAGAGCCGTAGCTCCTCCTCGTTCTCGGCCTTCCATTCTTCCCTGCCTTCCCCGGCCGTGACCACCCGGGGCGTTTGAACTTCGAATTCCACGGGGAGTACTGCCTCACACCCATGAGAGAGCTTGAAAGGAGTCTCTCCTGTAGCTGTGTTGGGGGTGGTCCTCAGGGCCCAGAGAACCGCAGGAAGTTGCTCCACCCAGCTTCCTTTCAGATTTTCTACTTTCTTCTTTAGGAGGTTTACAATAATTTTGTTCGCGGCCTTCACTTGCCCGTTGCTCCTGGGGTGGTGAACCGAGGCGAACCTGAGGTCAATCCCGAGCTGCCCGCAAAAGCTGGTGAATTCTGCGCTGGCGAACTGAGGCCCGTTGTCCGTGACAATGGCCTGGGGCAGCCCGTGGCGGCAGATGATCTCCCCCCAAATAAAGTTCCTGATGACTTGGGAAGTCACTTTGGCCAGTGCCTTCACCTCCGACCACTTTGAGAAGTAGTCGATCATCACCAACAGGAACCTTCTTTGCCCACTGGCCTGGGGGAACGGTCCAACCAAATCCATCCCCCAAATGGCAAAGAGCCGGGGTGCTGTGATGCTCTTGAGGCGCTGAGCCGGCTGTAGCTGGAGGGGGGCAAACAACTGACACTTGTGACATCTTCTTGCGAACTCTGCAGCATCGCGGCCCAGGGTTGGCCGGAAGTACCCTTGCCTGACGATCCTTCCTTTCAGGGTCCGACTCCCGAAGTGACTCCCACACTCCTCAGAGTGGATTTCTTCCAAGATTTTTTGTACTTCCCCCTCGGCCACGTAACGAGTCAGCATCCCCGAGAGAGTCTTCCTATACAACTGCCCGTCCCGGAGGAGGTAGTATGCCGATTTGTACCTGAACTTCTTCCTGTCCACCCCCTCCGGATACTCTCCCGTGGAGAGGAAAGTTGTGACCGAGTCCATCTACTAGTGCCGCTGATCTATCTCCATGAGCTCCTCCTCTTCGATTGTAGGGCAGAATAGATCGGTGATAGTTCCCCCCACCCGGGGACCATGCTTTGATAGTTGGTCGACCTGCTCATTTTCCTCCCGCGGCACGTGTCGAATGGAAAAAGTTTGTAACGTGCCGACGACCCCCTTTACTTTGGCTAAGTATAATCGTAAGGTAGGCTCTCTTGCCTCAAACTCCCTGTTGATCTGAGAAGCTACCACCATGGAGTCGGTGAGGACCTCCAGGTCCAACAACCCCAGCTCCCTGGCCAGGCGCAGCCCTGCTATTACGGCCTCATACTCGGCCTGATTGTTAGTGATGGGGAAGTGCACCACCACCGTTTGCTCAATTCTAGTTCCCTGGGGGCTCTCCAAGATTACCCCCACTCCCAGGGAATGCCTCCCCGAGACGCCATCTACCTTCACCTTCCATGTAGTCGGACGAGTGAGCTTTTTCTCCGACACCTCAATCACATAATCGGCCAAAAAGTCGTCCATCGCTCGAGCCTTGATCGAGAGGCGGGGGACGAAGGAGATGTCGAACTCGCTCAACTCCACCGACCACTTGGCCAACCTGCCTGAGTGCTCCACCCCCTCAAAAATGTTGCGGAGGGGATGGTCAGTCACCACTCGGATGGAGTGTGCCTGGAAATAGGGCCGCATCCTCCGGGCTGAGATGATCAGGGCGAAGGCCAGCTTCTCCAAAATTGGATACCGGAGCTCGGCCTTCCTCAAGACCCGACTCACGTAGTATATGGGGAGCTGCTTCTTCCCCTCTTCACGAACTAGGACGGAGCTCAAGGCCTCCGCCCCGACCCCGAGATACAAAGATAGGTCCTCCCCCTCCTTTGGCCCTTGGAGCAACGGAGCCCGCGTCAATTGCATTTTAAGAGCTTGGAATGCCTCCTCGCACTCCTTGGTCCACTCAAACTTTTGGCCCCCACTTAGTGTTTTGAAGAAGAGGGAGCACTTCTCCCCAGCCCGGGAGAGGAACCTGCTTAACCCTGCCAGCTTGCCTGTCAACCGTTGCACTTCCTTAGTATTCCACGGCGATCCTAGCTCAATGATAGCCTTGACCTTATCAGGATTTGGCTCGACCCCCGCGGGGGTGAGGATGCCCCATGAACTTCCCCCTGCTGGCCCCGAAGACACACTTCAGGGGTTCAACCGCATCTTGTACTTGCGCAGGGTGGCGAAGGTCTCTTCTAGGTCCTGGAGGTGAGAGTCCACATCCCGACTCTTGATCATGAGGTCATCCACGCACACCTCTAGGTTCCTCCCCTTCTGTTCCCGGAAGACCCTGTCCATCATCTTTTGATAGGTCGCCCCTGCGTTCTTCAGCCTAAATGACATCATTTTATAGCAGTAGCTCCCATCTCCCGTGATGAACGAGACGTCCTTGACGTCCAGGGGTGCATCCTGATTTGGTGATAACTTGAAAACACGCATCTAGAAAACTCATTACAGAGAAACCGACGGCTGAGTCAACCAGCGCGTCGATCCGAGGCAAAAGATAACAGTCCTTAGGACAAGATTTATTAAGCAAGGAAAAATCGATACACATACGCCACCGACCGTCTCCTTTTTAAACCATGAATACATTGGAGACCCAGCCGGGGTATTGGATTTCAGATATGAAGCCGGCCTTGAGAAGTTTTGCCACCTCCTCCCTGATGGGCTCGGTCAGCTTGTCCGCGGTGGACCTCTTCTTTTGCTGGACGGGGCGTGCTCCCGGGTCCAAGTTGAGACGGTGGCAAGACACATCCGCGTCAACCCCCGGCATCTCCGCGGCGCTCCATGCGAAGATGTCCACGTTCTTCTGGATGCATGCCAGCATCCTGCCTTGAGCCTCCGGGGTCAGCCCTCCGCTGACGCGGACCTTCTCCACCCTCCCTCCAAGGGTGAGAACCTCCAGCTCCACCACCTCTTCCGCAGCCTCCAGCCCTGATGCTGCTCCCATTCTCCGACGTCCCCCTCCTCTGGGACAAGAACCTCCTCCTCTACTCCCTCCACGGCCATCGCCTCAGCCAACTCCTCCCGGTCTCCTCCTGCCACCTGCACTTCGGTGCAACTCTCCTCCTCCATCTCCTCCCTGCCAGCTTCCTGCTCTGCCTCCTCCATCCTCCGCTCCATCTCCTCGGCCCCCTCCTGGCAAGAGATGGAGTTCACGGCGGTGACGTAACACTCACTTGCTACTTTGGGGTCACCCGGACCCGAACCTGAATCCCCTCGGCGTTGAACTTTAAGCATTGATGGAACGACGAGGGGACGCAGCGGAAGGCGCTGATGAGGGGCCTCCCGAAGATGGCGCTGTAGCTGTTGGGGGCGTCCACGATGACAAACCTGCAGTTCCGGGACTGCCCCCCTAGGGTGACATGGAGTCCCACTCCTCCTACTTCCTTCCTCTCCCCCGAAAATCCAAACAAGGGCCCATCCGAGGCCAACACCCTCTTCGCCTCCACCTTCATCGCGTCAAACGCCTTCTTAAAGACGACGTTGACAGAGCTTCCGTTGTCCACGAGGATCCGGGAGACGGTGAAATTTTCGATGGCCGCCTGGATGACCAGCGCATCGCAAAATGGATCCTCATGATCCGACATATCGCTCCTCGAGAAGGTAATCCTCTCTTCCGGGGGTGGGGTTTGGGATGTGGAGCCAACGCTCCGGCGATACATGGTGTGGAGGCTCGCCCTCCGGGAAGCCTCGATCCCCACCCCCCATGGATCACCCCGATCCCCCCTCGGGTCCCGACGTCCACCCGGTCTTCACAACGATCCTCCTCCGCTCGAGGCAGGACCTCCTCGATCCTCACCTCCTGGCGCCCTGCTGCTGTTGTTGCTGCTCCCTGTTTCCCCTCATTTCGAGGAACTCCGGGCACGTGGCAGTGACGTGCCCTTCCTCTTGATGGAAGTCGCAGTAGGGCAACTCCACCCTAACTTCTCTCCTCCTCCTCCTTGCTACTCTCCTCCTCTCCCTTATGGCTATGGCCATAGCCTGTTCTTGATCGGGGAGTGGCGGCCTCTGCACCTGCCTCCAACCCGGGGGGTGGAATTGTTCCTGGCCCCCTTGATGGCGGTCCCTTCCTTGGTACCCTCTCCGTGGCCCCTGCTCTTGCCACTCGGGCCTCCAGCCCAACCGACGGTCCGGCTCCTGACGCCCCCACCTGGGTTGCTGCTGCCCTGGAGCTGCCTCTGCTCCCTCTGTCGGGGCTCGCTCTTCTCTCCTCCTGCCCTCTTCCGCCTCTCGGCTCCTTCTCTTCTTTCGTGGCCCACCTGGCTAGCTTCCGGGCAAATTCCGGATTTGACGCCTCCCCGTCAACTTCTCTCGCCGCCCTCTCCATCAGCTCCTCGTTGGAGAGGGGGGCACTCTCTTCAACTCCATCCTGAAGAAACCCTGCTGCAGTCCCAGGGTGAAAGCCATCATCAGACTATGACCCGGCATCTCCTGGACCTGGGTGACCTCCTCCTGGAACCGGTCGACGTAGCTCCCCAGCGTCTCATTCACTCCCTGCTTGATGTGGAATAAGGACTCCGACTCCTTCCTCCTCTTTGAGGCGGTGAACCTCAGCATGAACCCCCGACGCAGGTCCTCGAAGCAGTAGATGGAGCTGGCCGGTAGCTGGTGAAACCACTCCCTCGCCTTCTCCTTGAGGGTGATGGCAAAGAGTCGACACTTGAAACCATCCGACATCTGCCGGATCGAGACCACGTCCCCAAACCACTGGACGTGTTGGACCGGGTCTCCCTTCCCGGTGTAGTACGACATCTCGGGTTCCCTGAACCCCTCTGGAACTGGAGCAAAGAGACCAACTCGCTAAAGGGGCTGCCTCCCCCTACTGGGCGAGCTGGCGCATCTCGCGGGCCTAGCTCGCCGATCCGGCCTCCGCCTGCCGAGCCGGGGAAGAGCACGCGCCCGGGGAGCTCGCACCCTCGGCCATCCTCGGCCACCTCCTTCCCAGCTCGCCTGCCGGGGGCGTCGTCGCCCAGAGACGGGGCGGCTGCGATCTGGGCAGCTGGAGTCGAGCACTCGGCTCGTGCGCCGAGTGCGAACTTGACGAGGCCCAGCACCTCGTTCCGGAAATCTTCGAACATCCCCACCGTGGTCAGAGGTGGGGGGGGGGGGGGCGGCGAGTCCGACCTGTCAGATCCTTGTCCTCCTGTCATCGAGCTCGCTGAAGATTTTCTGTACTGACCACGCTCCACGCTCACCGCACCAAAATGTTGAAACCGAAAACTCGGTCTCTTGTGGAGTTCACCATCGGGAAAAGGGTGGTCGTGCACCTACTTCTCTCCTGCAAGCAAAACAACAAAGGAAGCAAAGGAGAACTGACCCAAGGGCTCGGCGGGAGGACCCACCACACACCCGGAAGATCTTAGAGCGCTTCCCCTCCTTAGCCAAAGGCCGAGCTAAGGTATCCTCAGAAAGCGCTTGAGAGCTGGAGCAAGGGGGCACAAGAAGCATGCTTTCTGAGGTACCCCTTGTGTCCTATTTATCGAATTCTGAAAATGGCCTGCAAATAGCCAACTCCCGCTGTTCTGAACGGCTATGTGCAGTCCAGGTTGGCCTGCCAACAACGTAACTCCGCTGTTCTGAATGGCTATGGGCATGCCAACGAGGTCAAAATAGTAAAAAATACCTCATAGACCGGGGCGAGCTGAGGAGCTCGCCCCCCCTGAAGATCCTGCTCGCCTGCTGTCCGCCGAGCTCCTTAGGGCGAGTGCGAGCTGGGCCACTATGCTCGCCCTTCGATCGGCCTCCATTAGTCGAGCTCAGCTCGACGAAACCCGGGCTTGGCTCGGCGAATGCCGAGCTCGGGGTCGACGAATGCCGAGCTCGGGCTTCAGATTTCTCTGCCAAGCTCGCCTGGGGCCTGGGTGATCTGAATCGGCCGGTCTGGTTCCTGGCGACCCCGCTCGCCGGATGCGGGGTTGTACACTCCTTCCAATCCTCAGGAAAGCTCTTCCTACTGTCTCCCTTCATGAGTTCTTCTGTGAATCATGTATTTTCGGCAAACAACACCGCGTCTCCTTTTCTCCTTCCTGTACCCGGAGCGATGCTCCTTTATCCTTAGTTCACTCTGATATCTGGGGTCCCTATAAGGTCCCTAGTATTTTTGGGTATCGGTACTTTGTTACCTTTATCGATGATTACTCACGGGTAACCTGGTTGTATTTACTTCGTGATCGCACCGAGCTCCTAACCATGTTCCGTACATTTCTTACGTAAACTCGCACTCAGTTTTCTACCTATGTCAAAACTCTTCGTTCAGACAATGCTCGCGAATATATTGGTCGCACCTTCTCCAATCTATGCGCCGAGTTCGGTATTATACATCAGACTCATGTGTCTACACTCCTCAACAAAATGACATCGCGGAACGGAAGAATTGCCACTTCCTTGATGTGGCTAGATATCTTATGATCCAAATGCAGGTTCCTCCCATATATTGGAACTTTGCAGTCTCTACTGCTTGCCATCTCATCAATCGCATGCCTTCGTCTGTCCTCAACTTTATCGCACCCATTACTCTCCTTTACCCATCCACGACTCTCTTCTCTCTCCTACCTCGTGTTTTTGGGTGTACCTGTTATGTTCACCACCTTGGTCCTTACAATGACAAGCTAGCCCCTCGTGCTACCAAAGTCATGTTTGTTGGGTACTCCCGCACTCAGAAGGGGTATGTCTGCTTTAATCATATCACTGAAAAGATGGTTGTGTCTGTTGATGTCTCCTTTCATGAATACAAACCATATCACGGAAGTCCTTCTGATCCCCTTCTTCCTCCTCCGCTACCTCGACCCATCATTCCCGTAACGTCTTCGCTTCCACCACTTTCTCCGTACTCCTCCTTTACCAGTACCCTCCAAAACCGTCCCCTCTGTTAACCCCGAAATCGGCGATCCTTCCCAAGGAGGCCAGCTCGCTCGTCGCGGCCTGCCCCGGGTTCCTCCTGGAGGTCGCGACGCCTTAGTGTGGGCGGACAGAATTTTCTGTCTGCTCAGGCCGCACGGTTTGGGCGGTCTCAGCGGTCTGACTGCCCAAGCCGCGCGACTTGTTTCCTTGGTCGGCAGGGGTCGCAGACTGCTTCCTCAGTCCGCCACTGCAGGCCGCCTGCCTTGTCAGCTTAACCGTAGGCTTGTCTCAACAGGTCTCCCTTTGTCGGACTCGGATGCCTATCCGCCCAGGTCGGCAACAAGCCGCGTTCCTTTGCAGGAATTGGGCTCTTCCAGCCCGCTCCTGCAGGTCGCTCTTCAAGAACATCATATCGCTCAAACCGCCAAACAAGAGTGGCGACCTGCCCCCAGGCCGCCAGCCAGCAACCTCAACTTCCACCTCGCCAACACGCGCGGCCTGCCTCGTCAGTCCGGCAGGTCGCTCAGCCCTTGTCGCCCAGCAGCGTGGGCAACCAGCTTCTTCAGTCCGCCTGCGGAGTGCGGACACTCCAGCTCCCCGGCTACCGCAGAGAGCAGCAACATCATCCAGTTCATCGCGAGCTGGGCGGACTCGAAGTGCAGTCAAGCCTTCCAGTCCGCCTATGTTGATGAACCCTAGCTCCTCAACAGCAGGCCTCATCCTCGGCGGGCTCAGCTCGTCAGCAGAGGCGGACTCCGCTGACTCAGCGGACTCGCCATGCAGCCCGCCATTCCTCATCTCCAGCACCCGCTTCTCTCCATCGGGAAGGTCAACCTCCCTCAGCCCGCAGTCTTGGCGCGGGCACAGTCAGTAGTGACAGTCTCCTCCCAGTCCGCCAGGTAGCAGAACCTCCTCAAGGCAGTCCCAGACCGCACAACCTCGTGCGGACTCGGCGGACTCAGCAGGCACTCCTCAGCTCGCACCCTTAGCGCATGCCCAGTTCAGCAGCGGCGAACTCCGCGGACTCTCCTCGCAGTCTGCCACTCAATCTCCCAGTTCGCCATCAGCAGCACCAGCTCCAGAAGCAAGTTCCAGTCCGCGCGGCTTGTGGCAGACTCGGCGGACTCCTTCCTCTTCTCGCTCCAGTTACCGTCTCACCGGGGGTAACGTCACCGGAAGCCGTTACCTCCTCGGGCCTATAAATAGACCCCCAGACCTCTCATGGAAAAAAGGTGGAGACACTCCGGGGGACAGATCATCGCCAAGGTGCTCACGCTCGAAGACAGCACACAACAAGTTCATTTCCTGCGGACTCCTTTTCCCTGTCCACCGCTTCTCTTCCCTTAACCGCGCGCGGCCTGCCGGTCCCAATCCCCAGTCCGCGCGGTCTCCGTTTCTCCCTTAACCGCGCGGCCTGCCGACCTGGCTCCTCAGTCCGCGCGGCCTCTTCTGGCACTCCTTCCTTAGCCGCCAGCTTCCTCTTTGTACCCAATTATTGCTTGCTTGTAAAGGTGTATTAGCAAGCTGTAACTCTCGATATTAATCAAAGCAAAGCCCGTCGCAAGAGTGACATTTAAGCCGCGACGGGCGAAGTCTGCTGTTGCCGCTGCTAGCGGCCCCTCTCTCTTCTTCTCAGCTCAGCTCAACTCCCTCAGCATTCAACCTGCAAGCACAACCGTCCAAGTACCCGTCTGCTCGACAGCTCCTGATCAACCTCCATTCTTGCTCATCAGCCTTCCCGACTGCTCTCAGCAACCCTCTCCTCTATCCCCGCAATCCTCGAACAAGGGCCTGATCCACTCTCGAGCACTCAGAAGCTTCCTCTTTCCCCGCAACCTTCATCCTCTTCCTCTCCTAGCCTGTGAGATCGAACACCCCACCTCCGTGTTAACTAGGCGATGCCGTTTTCGCGCATCAACAGTTAACACACAACCTTCAGATCCGAACAGACGGTGAAAATCCACGGTTACTCATGTCAGACCGCCAACTTCCTCAAGACATTCCTCGTACCAGTGAAGACGCTCTCTTGGAAGCCCTCTTGCTGACACGTCGGGAAACTTCCCTGTAGATGGCAGCAATCAATGACACCCTAGCCACTATAATTCAGCGACTAGACTCTCAACCTGCAGCAGCACCAGTTGCTGCAGTCAATCCAGCAATGGGGAATTCACATCTTAATCTGCCGGCTCTTCTACCAGTCGGTCCTTATCCTCATCTGGCAAGTTATCCATCTAGGCAGGCCGCAGTCACTTTGCAGCTTCCAGTTACCAAACAAAGAGAAAGTGTCTGCAAACTCAGTCCTCAAACCACCGCGTGCACCTCCAATCACCCAATGAAGTTGCCTGAACTTCCCACTAAGAGGAAGAGAGGCGCAGAAGCTTTGCTCCCTACCAGACAACCACCAAAGTCACCCCCAAAGTGTCTTCAATCGCAAGCAAAGAAAGGAAGATGTTTCCGAAGTCGTCAACGTCTCTTCCTACGCAAAGGATCCGAAGTTGATAGTACATTGGGTGAGGCAACTCACACAATGAAGAACGAGCCAAACGTTGTGGGACCTTCTCAGCCTGCTGATCGAAAGTGCAAAAACTTTGACCAATACTGTAAGTATCACAGAGAAGGGGGTCACGCAACAGAGGATTGCAGAGCTCTTCTACAACTAGTGGAAGAAATGACGAAATAAGTCAAATTTCAACATCTGCTTCAGAAGAGTGATCCATCACACCCATGAGTCTCCAAAGTCTCTTGCATTCACTGCTGGTTACCCTTACTCTACTCCTTATGTTTTCAAACATTTCTTTTACAAAGCACTTCTAAGTGCTCTTTCATGCTTTTCAATAAAGATTTCATCAGAGATCTCATACTGACACAGTTCCCTTCTTGTGATGCTTCTTCCTCCACTTTTCTCTTTGCCAAAGAGATCACTACACCAATGAGATATCGCCAAGTCTGGAATGCTCCCTCCATAGATTGTTCTCTGGCACAACCGCTACGATCACATACAGTAGGGTGTACATGTATGTGCAGTGGAAGCCGTTCAATCTACGACGTTGGGCTTCAGACTTCGGATCCTAGCCGGCATCTGACACAGAGTGTGTGCTAGGGGAGCCCCATGTGTTAGCTCTGCTGTGCTTTGCAAAGGATACATTACAGTTACGATGATCTTTGTTTGACAAGCAATGACGACCAATCGTAGTCTTGTCTCTTCGATCATCTCACAACTGTGATGACCGAACACTCTCTGGTACTCTCGATCCGTGCCTTCGCGGGATCCCACAATTCCACTGATCTTTCCACAGACATGCAATGCTTTAGGCCACTTGACGCAACTAGTCTCATTGATTAGTGATGATTGTACCCGAGACAAGAGAGCAGTGCATCTGCCGCTTCCTTCTTAGGATTTTGTGCGCATGACTCCCTTTTGTGCTCTGTCAAGGGAGTATAGCTAGTTCTCTTTGTTATCAACTGCCTTTTTCATAGGTGAACGGGTTAATCCGACCTACAAAAAGGATTTGCGACATTCATTTTGCTTATGCTCATCATATATGCATTGCTTGCTCAAAGCTCTATCAGAGGATGACTTACAAGCTCTCTACTTGTATAAACTCCATTACTCTAATCTTTTATTCACTGCTTGCTTAATCTCTATCAGATGATGATTCACAGAGCTATTCATTACTCTTATTAAACGCTAATGACATCAAACATTGATTAAGGAATCTAACTCTTTGATCATCAAACAATACTATTGGAATCTAGTCCAGATTGGCAGGATGCATCAAGCTTCTTCTCCGCTAATCTGATCCTATTCCATCCGATCATATCAACAGTCAACGCTCGACTTATTAATCTGGACTTCATGTTGAAGACATCTCTAATATGACAAGAAGATCACTGTTTTCTGGTTTGATGTTCATTCAATTATCATCAGAGTGTATCAGACATTTCCTCTGCTATATGATCATATTCGATCTTATCTCATCAACAGTTAGCATCTGCAAGCCTCATCTCTGGTACTTGCAGCTTAGCTCATTATTTTATGTCTGCTGCTCGCTCTTCTCTTTGCAGTGGTTAGCAGACACCTGCAAGTCATATCCAGGTACTTGCAGCTTAGTCTTTATATATCATATCTGCGTCTAACTCTCATTTTGCAGAGAACAGCAGATGCTTGCAAATTTCTTCACAGGTACTTGCAAGCTATTTTCACATGTTTTGTCTGCTCCTAACTCTTTT
Source organism: Platanthera guangdongensis (assembly GCA_039583875.1). Classification (NCBI taxonomy): domain Eukaryota; kingdom Viridiplantae; phylum Streptophyta; class Magnoliopsida; order Asparagales; family Orchidaceae; genus Platanthera; species Platanthera guangdongensis. The sequence goes on along the minus strand of CM077163.1, from coordinate 202,213,831 downwards.
CTTGTAGAGATCAGCAGACACTTGCAAGTTTCTTCACAGATACTTGCAAGCTATTTTCACATGTTTTGTCTGCTTCTAACTCTTTTCTTGCAGAGATCAGCAGACACTTGCAAGTTTCTTCACAGGTACTTGCAAGTTATTTTCACATGTTTTGTCTGCTCTTAACTCTTTTCTTGCAGAGATCAGCAGACACTTGCAAGTCTCTTCACAGGTACTTGCAAGCTACTCCCATATATCATATCTGCGTCTAACTCTCATTTTGCAGAGAACAACAGATGCTTGCAAGTCTCTTCACAGGTACTTGCAAGCTACTTTCACATTTTTTGTCTGCTTCTAACTCTTTTCTTGCAGAGATCAGCAGACACTTGCAAGTTTCTTCACAGGTACTTGCAAGCTACTCTCATATATCATGTCTGTTTCTAACTCTCATTTTGCAGAGATCAGCAGACACTTGCAAGTTTCTTCACAGGTATTTGCAAGTTACTTTCATATACTGTGTCTACTTCTAACTCTTCCTTTTGCAGAGGATAACATGTGATTGCAAGTCTCCACCAGGTACTTGCAAATTATTATGCTCCTATGTTTTCCTCTCACCTTCATTTTGCAGAACTCAGTAGAACACGCATCTTCTCCGTTTTGCAAAGGCAAACCCAGGTACGTGCAAGACGCACCCTCCATACATGCATACACTAACTTTCCTCTTGCAGGAAAAAGACAGGCAACACCAAACTCCTAAGGAGAGGCATCAAGTTCTATCTCTTCTTGCCACCTTCCTTTCCTTTCCTTTCCTTTCCTTTCCTTCCACCCCAAAGGAAAGGAAGGGGGCAAGGAGAGATAGAACCTGATGCCTCTCCTTAGGAGTTTGGTGCTGCCTGTCTTTTTCCTGCAAGAGAAAAGTTAGTGTAGGCATGTATGGAGGGTGCGCCTTGCGCGTAGCTGAGTTTGCCTTTGCAAAACGGAGAAGATGCGTCTTCTACTGAGTTCTGCAAAATGAAGGTGAGAGAAAAACATAACAGCATAATAATTTGCAAGTACCTGGTGGAGACTTGCAATCACCTGTTATCCTCTGCAAAAAGAAGAGTTAGAAGTAGACACAGTATATGAAAGTAACTTGCAAATACCTGTGAAGAAACTTGCAAGTGTCTGCTGATCTCTGCAAAATGAGAGTTAAAAACAGACATGATATATGAGAGTACTTGCAAGTACCTGTGAAGAAATTTGCAAGTGTCTGCTGATCTCTGCAAGAAAAGAGTTAGGAGCAGACAAAAAATGTGAAAGTAGATTGCAAGTACCTGTGAAGAAACTTGCAAGCATCTGCTGTTCTCTGCAAAATGAGAGTTAGACGCAGATATGATATATGAGAGTAGCTTGCAAGTACCTGTGAAAAGACTTGCAAGTGTCCGCTGATCTCTGCAAGAAAAGAGTTAGGAGCAGACAAAACATGTGAAAATAGCTTGCAAGTACCTGTGAAGAAACTTGCAAGTGTCTGCTGATCTCTGCAAGAAAAGAGTTAGGAGCAGACAAAACATGTGAAAATAGCTTGCAAGTACCTGTGAAGAAACTTACAAGTGTCTGTTGATTTTGCAAAAAAGAGTTAGGAGCAGACAAAACATGTGAAAATAGCTTGCAAGTACCTGTGAAGAAACTTGCAAGCATCTGCTGTTCTCTGTAAAATGAGAGTTAGACGCAGATATGGTATATAAAGACTAAGCTGCAAGTACCTGGATATGACTTGCATGTGCCTGCTAACCACTGCAAAGAGAAGAGTGAGCAGCAGACATACAAAATAATGAGCTAAGCTGCAAGTACCTGAGATGAGGCTTGCAGATGCTAACTGTTGATGAGATAAGATCGATATGATCATATAGCAGAGGAAATGCCGGATACACTCTGTTGATAATTGAATGAAGATCAAACCAAAAAAACAACGATCTTCTTGCCATATTAGAGATGTCTTCAACATGAAGTCCAGATTAATAAGTCGAGCGTTGACTGTTGATATGATATGATGGATATGATCAGATTAGCGGAGAAGAAGCTTGATGCATCCTGCCAATCTGGACTAGATTCCAATAGTATTGCTTGATGATCAAAGAGGGTTAGATTCCTTAATCAATGTTTGATGTCATTAACGTTTAATAAGAGTAATGAATAGCTCTGTAAATCATCATCTGATAGAGCTTAAGCAAGCAATGAATAAAAGATTAGAGTAATGGAGCTTATACAAGTAGAGAGCTTGTAAGTCATCCTCTGATAGAGCTTTGAGCAAGCAATGCATATATGATGAGCATAAGCAAAGTGAATGTCGCAAATCCTTTTGGTAGGTCGGATTAACCCGTTCACCTGTGAAAAAGGCAGTTGATAACAAAGAGGACTAGCTATACTCCCTTGACAGAGCACAAAAGGGAGTCATGCGCACAAAATCCTAAGAAGGAAGCGGCAGATGCACTGCTCTCTTGCCTCGGGTACAATCATCACTGATCAATGAGACTAGTTACGCCAAGTGGCCTAAAACATTGCTTGTCTGTGAAAGATCAGTGGAATTGTGGGATCCCGCGAAGACACAAATCGAATGTACCAGAGAGTGTTCGGCCATCACAGTTGTGAGATGATCAAAGAGACAAGGCTACGCTTGGTCGCCATTGCTTGTCAAGCAAAATCATCGTAACTGTAATGTATCCTTTGCGAAGCACAATAGAGCTAACACATGGGACTCCCCTAGCACACACTCTATGTCAGATGCCGGCTAGATCCGAAGTCTGAAGCGCAACGTCGTAGATTGAACGGCTCCCACTGCACATACATGTACTCCCCACTGTATGTGGTCGTAGCGGTCGTGCCAGAGAACAATCTACGGAGGGAGCATTCCAGACTTGGCGATATCTCATTGGTGTAGTGATCTCTTTGGCAAAAAGAAAAGTGGAGGAAGAAGAATCACAAGAAGGGAACTGTGTCAGTATGAGATCCCTGATGAAATCTTTATTGAAAAGCATGAAAGAGCACTTAGAAGTGCTTTGTAAAGGAAATGTTTGAAAACATAAGGAGTAGAGTAAGGGTAACCAGCAGTGAATGCAAGGGACTTTGGAGACTCATGAGTGTGATGGATCACCCTTCTGAAGAAGATGCTGAAATTTGCCATGTTTCGTCATTTCTTCCACTAGTTGTAGAAGAGCTCTGTAATCCTCTGTTGCGTGACCCCCTTCTCTGTGATACTTACAGTATTGGTCATAGTTTTTGCACTTTCGATCAGCAGGTTGAGAAGGTCCCACAACGTTTGGCTCGTTCTTCATGGTGTGAGTTGCCTCAACCCAATGTACTATCAATTTCGGATCCTTTGCGTAGGAAGAGACGTTGACGACTTCGAAAACATCTTCTTTTCTTTGCTTGCGATTGAATACACTTTGGTGGGGACTTTGGAGGTTGTCCGGTAGGGAGCAAAGCTTTTGGGCCTCTCTTCCTCTTAGTGGGAAGTTCAGACAACTTCATTGGGTGATTGGAGGTGCACGCGGTGGTTTGAGGACTGAGTTTGCAGACACTTTCTCTTTGTTTGGTAACTGGAAGCTGCAAAGTGACTGCGGCCTGTCTAGATGGATAACTTACCAGATGAGCATAAGGACCGACTGGTAGCAGAGCCGGCAGATTAAGATGCGAATTCCCCACTGCTGGATTGACTGCAACAACTGGTGCTGCTGCAGGTTGAGAGTCTAGTCGCTGAATTATAGTGGCTAGGGTGTCATTTATTGCTGCCATCTGCAGGGAAGTTTCACGACGTGTCAGCAAGAGGGCTTCCCAGAGAGCGTCTTCACTGGTACGAGGAATGTCTTGAGGAAGTTGGCGGTCTGACATGAGTAACCGTTGATTTTCACCGTCTGTTTGGATCTGAAGGTCGCGTGTTAACTGTTGATGCGCGAAAACGACACCGCCTAGTTAACACGGAGGGGGGGTGTTCGATCTCACAGGCTAGGAGAGGAAGAGGATGAAGGTTGCGGGGAAAGATGAAGCTTCTGAGTGCTCGAGAGTGGAACAAGCGCTTGTTCGAGGATTGCGGGGATAGAGGAGAGGGTTGCTGAGAGCAGCCGGGAAGGCTGATGAGTAAGAATGGAGGTTGATCAGGAGCTGTCGAGCAGATGGGTACTTGGACGGTTGTGCTTGCAGGTTGAATGCTGAGGGAGTTGAGCTGAGCTGAGAAGAAGAGAGAGGGGCCGCTAGCAGCGACAACAAATGACTTCGCCCGCCGCGGCTTAAATGCCACTCTTGCGACGGGCTTTCCTTTGATTAATATCGAGAATTACAGCTTGCTAATACACCTTTATAAGAAAGCAATATGGGGTACAAAGAGGAAGCTGGCGGCTAAGGAAGGAGTGCCAGAAGAGGCCGCGCGGACTGAGGAGCCAGGTCGGCAGGCCGCGCGGTTAAGGGAGAAACGGAGACCGCGCGGACTGAGGATTGGGACCGTGTGTTAACTGTTGATGCACGAAAACGGAAAGGGAGTCGAGCACCACCAGCTAACGGTTTGAGCACGGGGGAGTAGAAGGGGCAAAGAGAAACTGCGAGTAGCAATCTATTAAGCAGACGAGAGCTAAAAGAACAGCAGGGCCGTGAGCCACGACAACAACAGACTTTGCCTGTCGTGGCTTGAATGTCTCTCTTGCGACGGACTTTCCTTTGATTGAAAAAGGGTGGTTACAGAGTTGATTACAAGTGGAGTAAAGGAAAAGGGGAAGAGCTGAGCAAGCTGGAGTCCGCAAAGCCTGAGATTCGAGTTCGCAGCCTTTAACAAGTATGCTCCTGGGCACGAGTCAACGTGCTTTGGGTGCACCACTTCCCCCTATTTATAGAACGGGGGCCTGCCCAAACCGGCAGGGCTAAAATAACCGGCTGCCCGGGGTACAGGAGAACCGGGTAGCGGTGACGGGAAACAAAAAGAAAGAACACGTCAGTCCGCGCAAAGTGGGCGGACTGGGCTCGCGGGCTGAGGCTTCCGTCTGCTGCTGCAAGGCGCGATCCTGAGGGCAACCTTCAGATTCTATTAGAACGAAAGACGAGGTTCCCTGAAGTTACTTGGAGCCGATTCCCATCGGATTCGATCGACGAAGGGAGACGGAGTCTCAAACTCAGCAGGATAAAAAGGGCGGACTGGAGCTGGAGAGTCCGCGGGCTCGGCAGATTGGCGATCAGTGAAGGAGGCGAACTGCTCCTCCTGAGGCCGCAGAGGAGCGGCAGATTGAGCGGGATGGTGAGGAGTGACTGGAGATTGCCGAAGCGGAGTTTGGCGAGCTGGTTTCTGGCGGACTAGCGAGTCCGCAGGCTCTGCTGCAGCCTGGGGAAGCAAGCCGCTGGGTCAACACAAGCAAGGCCTGGCTGATTGTATCAAGACGCTGATCGGTCTGTCTGCGGGATTGCTCAGCCTCAAAACGAGCCTGCTCGATGACATCCCAAAGAGAATCTTCTGAAGAGCTGGAGCGGTCTGAGTAGCGAGCTCGGCGGTCTGAATAGCGACCTCATCAGTCCGCTTGCCTTTGTCAGCCCGAATCGCCGCTAAGTACGTTTCTGTTTTTGCGGGCACAGTTCGCGCTAATAATGAAGCCGAAGTGTCTTCACCGAATGCTCAGCAGCCCGTCATTGTCCTTGACGAAGGTAGGCGACCTGCAGGAGAGGAAGTTGGGAAGGACGCGCCTTCACATGTGCTGGTTGTTGTGAATCCAGAAATCGTCCGCGAGAATCTGCCGGACTTAGGAAAGGCAACCGCGGACTCCACTGAGAAAAAGGTCCCTTCTGAGAAGAAGAGGAAGAGAGACAAGTCCACTGTGGCCGAACGGGTAGAGAAAAAACTGTGGGCTAGGAAGGAGAAGAATATCTCCGTGCGGACTGGGGTTGAAAGCTTGCAGCACAGGCCGCGGGAAAAAAAGTATCTGAGGGCGACCTCGTTACTCCGGACGCCCAAATCCAAGGAAATAATTCCCTCTCGACGGTCAGTTTATCAAGTGACGAAATATTGGATTCCATAGACGTCGAGCAGCTTGATCTCATCAACAAATCCTTGTTGGATGTGTTGCATCCTGAGGTAGAAATCGTGGGAGCTAAGACCAGTGACCTCCCCTCTTTACCCGCTGTTGAAGAGAAGGAAAAATTGAAGGAGAAGATCGCTGAGCAGAAGAAGCAGATCGCCGCCCATGTGGTGCCAGTAGAGGTGGCTTCGAAGAAGATCGTGGCGGACAAAGAAGCTGAAGACCTGCGAGTTGCTGCAGAGCTGCTGCGGACAGTTAAACTCCAACCGGCGCCTAAATACTTTAAGCGTCAGTGGCTTTACAGGTCGCCGCAGCGGAAGTCGAGACCAGTCAAGATAATCACCGAAACTGACGATATAGTTGTATCGACGAGTTCTGCGGCTGAGAGGAGAACTGCGGTTCTCCGCGAGTGGAGGAAACGACTAAGTGCTTTTGACCCAGAGCGGATAAGGCGGCCTATCTTCGATAGTCGGCAACTCGCCGTTGCCTTTGCCAAAAGTGATCATTTATCTCCATACTTTGTGTCCGCTGCGGATTGTATTTGAATATGAACTTGACCTTCTTTGTTGCAGGAAGGAAGTCGCTACCGGGCTCTGTCGAGAGTGGTGAGATAGTGACCCCGCCGGATACTGCAGCTGACGCGGTCTCGCTTGATGAGTCCGCAAAAGGTGAGCAGCCCAGCCTGGACAAAATCGCAGAGTTAGAAAAGAAATTTCATGCTGAAAATCAAGAAATCAGAACGGAGTTAAGGAAGGCGGTAGAGCGCGAGAAGGCTGCGGCGGAGCGCGAGAAAGCCTTGAAGGACCAGGTCGCCAACATCTCCAGGGTGCTGGAGAGGTCCGACAGGGAAAAGAGGCGGCTTGCTGATGATGTCCGCTTCTACAAAGGAAGGTACTTAGCGGCGATTCGGGCTGACGAAGGCAAGCGGGCTGCTGAGGTCGCCGAGGAGAGGCCGCGAATGCCAGATCGCGCCGCTCCAACGGATGCTCCAATCCTCGCAGAAAGTAGCCAGCCCGCCGCGGATGAGGTAACAAGGCCGGCAACTGATCCCGTGGTTCCTTTGAGCCGTGTTGACCGGGAGGCCGCGCGCATGCACCAGACCATCAACACCATCCACCACCACATCTACCGCTTGTATGGTGAAGTGCTTCAGATGAGCAACCAGGCGGCGCATCTTTGCAGAGATAGAAACGAGCGACCTGCGCGATCAGAGAATCGAGACCGCTGAGGTCGCAATTGGATGCACTTTGATTTGTTGTACAATTTGTGTTGAACAATTCTACGTTTCTGTTTCTGCGATTTGTGTAATGAGCAATGCTGCGTTCTATGCGGATTAAACTTGTATCCGCGTATTCTGATGTGAAACTGTGCTTGTCTAAACTGTGCTGTGGCGAACTGTGCGGACTAATGCTGTGTCCGCTTTTATGAATTTAACTTGTGAATTAATCTGCAGGTGGGAAGTATTGCGAGCTGGGCTTACTGAAAATGTATCCGCTTAATTTGTGCTTTGAAATTTGCTTGGCAGGTGGAAGCTGGAAACATCGAGCTGAGCGAGCTCAACAGTGCGCTCGCGTTGTTTTTATTTTTGCTGCATGAAAAACTGAATTGTTGCGAATATAGCGGACTGGAGAATCGAGCTGTGCGGCCTGGCCGAAAAGCTGTCAGGCCCCACTCCTATAAATATTGCCCTGTTGTTTCTTCTATGCAGGAAAGCAGTTGTAGCAGAAGACCCTGCGGCCTGAGAATATGGTGTCCGACAGGACTGATGCCGCACTTGCCTTCCATGCTGCCGACCACAAAAAGTGCACACTGATGGAGGCCGATCTCGACGCCTTTGTTGAGAAACACATGACGGACTCACCCTTGATTGTCCGCCTTCCCGCCGAAGAGGAAAGATTGAACTTCTCAACAACGAACCAGATCGCGATACCCGTTGACCATTTCGACAACGGGTTCAAATTCCCTTTGTTATGGGAGATAGAAGAAATTTTCGAGCACTACGGGATGGTCCCGGGCCAGCTCGCACCCAACACCTTAGCAGCCATTTATAGCTTCATTGCATACCTGCGATCTGAAAGGATCTCCTTCTCCCTGAACATCTTCCGCAAGATGTTTTCAGTCCGCTCGATAACACCCTCCGGAGGCCGCCCATATAAAGGGGTGATTTACTTCTACTGCCGAGGGATGAAGGTCATGGGTCTACCTAACAAGATCCATAACTGGACCTCCAGGTTCCTGATCTTTGAGGGCGACCTAGGGTTCACGCACACTTATCCCAAGAGCGCGCAGACTCCGCTTTCAAGAGTGTCGGGCTTAGCGATGTGGAGTTCGCCATCGTTCGGTTTCTCGCAGAGGCCCGACTAGACATTGAGCATTACATCCCGATGCTGGCGAGCCTGGATGACATAACCCGCGAAGAGAGTAAGTGTAAGTGGACTGACTATTTGTATCCGCCGCGACCTGTTTGCTGACAACTCTTTTCTTGCAGCGATCCTGGCTGTGCCCGCAAATCTACCGCAAATGCCCGACGGACTCACACCTACACAGAGGGAAAGAAAGCAAGAACTTGCAAGGAAAAGAAAAGAAGAGGGGGATCCCGTGGCGGACTGCTCATCTTCTGAAAGCTTTGCGATGCAGGGCTTTGGCAACCGCCAGAAGGATCTGAGGGGGAACCCGATGATCCACTGGCACAATAAGAACAAGCATGTCCGCCTGTCGACAGCGCTACCATCATGGAAACGTCCGAAGATAACCCGCCACGCTCATGTCGCGATCTCCGCGCTCCACGGGAAGCGCAACTTGAGCGACTTAAAGAAGATTGCTGCTGCCGACCTCCCTCTGTTGGCCGCCCAGGCAAGCACGAACAACGCGGTGACAAACCATTTTGTTTGCTCCCTGGCTAGAGACCTGCTCAGACAAAATGAGCAACTTCAGGAAGAAAATAGGTTGATCAAGGAAAGAAACGTGCGGCTAGGGAAAAGGGTTGCTAAGCAGAAAGAAGAGCTGACGGTAAGTTGTATTTGCAGCGGTTTCCGTTTGAAGTCCGCCGCAACTGACGTTTGTGCCTTTGTTTTTTGCAAGTCGCGTATGACTTGGAGAATGATAACTTCCAGGCCGCCATGCTCCCCTTTGTGAAAGAAACCATTGAGATCGCTATCGAGCGATTTATCCGCGGCGGCTTCGCAAAGGAAGGGCTGGACGGCGTCCCTTTTCTGCAGCTCTTCCCTGAGTTGAAGGAGCAGGTCGCGGCGATGGAGCGAACTGCTGAAGGAAAAGATATAATTGCTGAGGAGGAAGAAGGAGAAGAAGAAGAAGAAGAAGAAGGCGGAGGCGACGGAGAAGCCGAGATAATTGCAGATGACGCTGGTTCAAGCCAGCATGGCGGAGACCAGTCCGCCGAGTCCGACCCCTCTGCATCTAGCTCTGCTGGCAAGAGCTCGCATAGCGAGTCCGCGACCAGCACCAGTTCAGATAGCAGTGGAGGAAGTGGCTCGAAGGGCTATTCACCAGAGATTGATGTTGAAAGCCCAAGCCCTGAACCCCCTGCAGAGAAGAAACAGTAGAAGGGTGAAGCAGAATAATGTATTTTGTTTTTAATATTTTTGTAAGGGCAGCGGACTAAAGCTTGGAGTCTGCCAAACATATAAAAGGTGTAACTTGATCTTTATGAAATGCAAAAGGATATTCTGGTATCAGTGTGTGTCTTCTGCAATGTTCTATATTTTTGTTATTTAAATGCACTGACGTAGTTAAGAGCGAACTCCGTATATCAGTCCGCGCAATGTAGATATCATCCGCACTATATAAGTTTTTGACTTGCCAATTAGGAAATCTTATTAAACACTTCAACCACTGTTCACCGCAAAAAGAATGAGATTAATGTTTAGTTGGTTGCCGAAGTAAAAGAACATTGAGCGGACTCTGACGAGTTCCAATAGCAGTCCGCAATTCCCTTTGCCAAAATCAAACCTTTCAAGCTTAACGATAATAAACATTGCGGACTTATAATTATTGTCAAACTGCGAGCTGAAAAAACAAACCGGGGACCAATCCCGCGGACTGGGCGGCTACAATTTTATAGTTCGCACACAATTGAATAGAAATGATCTATAGCTCGTGACCAAGTGGGCAGGTGCGGCCGGAGCGGCATTACTTTTCACACCGGACCATGAAAACTATAGATCAACCCAAAGAAATCCTGCGGACTGAGCGGATACCAGAAGACAGTCCGCACTGAATAGAGAAATGATTCATAGCTTGTGACCAAGCGGGCAGGTGCGGCCGGAGCGGCATAGCTTTTCACACGGGCCACAAGCTACAAGATCAACCCAAAGAAATCCTGCGGACTGAGCGGATACCAAAAGACAGTCCGCACTAAACAGATAATCCATAGCTTGAGACCAAGCGGGCAGGTGCGCCCGGAGCGGCATAGCTTTTCACACCGGGCCACAAGCTACAAGATCAACCCAAGAAAACCTGCGGACTGAGCGGATACCGAAAGACAGTCCGTACTAAATAGAGAAATGATCCATAGCTTGTGACCAAGCGGACAAGTGCGGCCGAAGCGGCATAGCTTTTCACACCGGGCCACAAGCTACAAGATCAACCCAAGAAAACCTGCAGACTGAGCGGATACCGAAAGACAGTCCACATTAAATAGAGAAATGATCCATAGCTTGTGACCAAACGGGCAGGTGCGGCCGGAGCGGCATAGCTTTTCATACCGGGCCACAAGCTACAAGATCAACCCAAGAAAACCTGCGGACTGAGCGGATACCGAAAGACAGTCCGCTCTAGATTAATTCCCTGTGAAGAATGAGCTGCAGACTTGTGACCAAGTGGGCAGCTGCGGCCAGAGCGGCATTGCTTTTCACACCGGGCCTCAAGATCTGCACACTCAACGGAACGGTCCACTGCCCTCTTGCCTGGAGTACAGTCTGAGTTGATCTTTTTGGCAGGTGAGGCCAGAGCGACATTGCTTTTCTCCAAGGTCAACCAGGCTGTGGGTCTCCTGCAGGCACTGCTTGAGGGTACCACGAAGTGTTCGAGGCTCACAAACTAAGATGACCCGTGGGCAGGTGCGTATAACATTGTTTTTCACACGCGATCATCAAAGTTGTAACGATATCCCTAAAGCGGCATGGTAGAGCTTAACACCCACCCTGTCCCTCCATAATGCAGAGATGGGGTCAGGTACTAGCCGGGATCCGAAATTCAGTATCCTACCGCGCTAGAACCTGCAAGCTCCCACTACACGATGCGAAATCTCCTCGCAACACGTGGTCTTTGTGGTGTTACGCTAATGACAACGGTTCTAAGGGAGGTTTGCTGAACTCGGCGATGTCTCCTGGTATCAGGCAACCGTTATTGTTGTTCGGGAGACAAAGGAGAAAACACTAGAAAAAATGTTAGTATGAAGTGTTTGATCAATAAAAAGCTTTTGCAAAGTTAGCTTAAGAGAGAAAAGAGAGTTCAAAGATAGAACCGTTTTGAAATCTTCCTTGCTCAATGTGCTAACTGTTACTGTCCAAGAGATAAAAAACACTTGAACGAATGTTAGCAAGCAGACTTTATCAATTATGTTAGAAAAGCCTACTTTAGGGCCCATCTAGGGGCCCATTCTTCTCTCTTCTCTCTCTATTTGTATTAGTCCCAACATCTTGGATTGAGATTTCTCTCTTTCTTCTCCTCCTATATAAATGTATTCATACTTGTAATTAAAGATTCTAGAAGTATATACAAGGTTTACAACATTTTCTACATGGTATCAGAGCCAGGTTCGCTCTCTCGCGGTCTCCTCTGTTCTGTCCGCACCTAGGCATCCTGCGGCCTCCTGCGGCCTGCCTCTCGCGATCTGTTTCCCGCGGGCTGGCTGTTTCTATCCGCTTCCTTCCGCGGCTTGCTCATCTCAGTCCGCTTCTTTCTCCGCTCCCTCCTGTTGCTCTCTTTTCTCCCGTGGTTCCACCCCCATCCCTCCCTTCTTATAGCCATTTCTCCTCCTTCATCCGTGGGGCCACCTTCTCCTTTCTTCTCCGCTGTCCGCTGCGGACTCTCTACTTGTTGCGGCCTGTCTTCAGTCCACTGCGACTTGTTTCAGCTCGCCGCATCCTACCTTCTCTATCCGCCTGACCGTGCGGGCTGTTCCTCTCTCACCCGCATCTTGGTCGCGGTCTCCTCCAGCTCTTCTCTTCTCTGTCCGCGCGGCTTGTCTCTGCCCGCTGCGGCCTTCTTCTCCCAGTCCGTTCTCCTTCCTGTTCGCAACTTGCTCTGCGGTCTCCCTCCTACCCGCCTGTCTCCGCGGGCTTCTCTTCTGCGGACTGCGGGTCTGCCCGCTCTTCCCTTATCCGCGCGGCTTTTGCGGCCTGCACGTTCTGCATCCGCTTCTCCTCTCCCTCTCCGTGGTTCCACCCTCCTCAGGCTTCTTATAGCCATCTTCTGCTCTGACCTTGGGACCCACCTCTCTTATCCGCCGCGGAGTCTCCTTTTGTCCGCTGCGGTCTCCTTACTGTTTTTTTTCTTCAACCCAGCGGGCTCTTCTCGTGTCCGCCGCAAGTTCCTCTCCTCTCGCCTGCTCGCGTGGTTGTTTCTGGACTCTAGCCGTGGCCTGCCTTCTCTTCTCGCGACTTCTTCTCGCGGCCTCGACTCGTCGCTTGCTCTACCAACGCGGACCACCTTTCTGCTTCCCGCTATGACCGTGCGGCCTTCCCTTTCCGTTTTTTTGGTCGCGATCTGCCCAATCGCTGGTGTGACCGCGCGGACTGCTCCGTCTCGCTGCGGCCTGGTCTTTCTCACTGCGGCTTTCTTCCCTGTTTTTCCCCATTGCCGCTTCTCGACCCGCTAAGGCCGTATTCTCCTTGTCCCGGTCTGTTTCTATCCGCCCGGTCTCGTTCCTTATTCGCCAGGTGTTTGCTTCTGTTGCGGTCTTCTCCTAACCGCGCAGCCTGCTTGTTTCTAGCCGCTGCGGCCTCTGTTCTTACCGCGCTGGTCGTGTCCGTTTTTGCCGCTGGTGCGTTGTCACCGTGACCGCTGCGGACTATTCCTTGCATAATGATCGGCTGTCCTCCGGGCTCTGTGGTGTCTGTTTCCGATGGTGGTACCTCCTGCCTTGCTCACAGCTCATCCTGGATTTTGGATTCCGGGGCCTCTCACCACATTACCTCACGGAAACCACCCCAATATTTGACCTCCGTGCATCCCCAGTTCATTACTGTTGCTAGTGGGGACACTCTTCCCGTCTCTGGTGCTGCAGATATTCATCTCACTCCCTCCATTACTCTTCGCTCGACTCTTAATGTTCCGGGCTCTCCGTTCAACCTTCTCTCTATTGGCCGACTCACTGCTGATCTCGATTGTGCTGTTGTTTTTTCTTCTAACTCGTGTGTTGTGCAGGATCGCAAGACGCAAACCATCATTGGAAAAGGGCATTTGTCGAATGGTCTCTATATCCTTAACCCGTTTCCCCCAACGGTGCTGTCGTCTATTAGCTCCGTTGACTGGCATCGACGTCTGAGTCATGCTCCTCTAACCATCCTCAAAAAATCTCTCCCAGACGTGTCCTTCCACGAGTTCACGTGTGAGTCCTGTATCTATGGGAAACATCATCGCTCTATGTTCTCACCACATCCTTCTCGGCGTCCTGCTCCCTTTGATCTTGTTCACTCCAATATTTGGGGCCCTTACAAAATTACAAATGTTTTTGGATACCGTTATTTTGTCACATTTGTCGATGACTACTCTCGGGTGACCTGGCTGTATCTCTTTCGTGACCGCTCTGAATTACCCGGTGTATTCCGTACCTTTTTTATTGAAACTCGCAACCAGTTCTCCACAACCATTAAAACCCTCCGCACTGATAATGCCCGAGAATACACTAGTCATACCTTCTCTCACCTCTGTGCGGAGTTTGGGGTCATCTATCAGACCTCCTGTGTCTATACCCCCCAACAAAATGGCGTTGCTGAACGCAAGAATCGACACCTGCTCAAGGTCACCCGCTCCCTTATGATTCAGATGAATGTTCCCAAACAATATTGGAATTTTGCGGTTTCAACCGCTTGCACTCTTATTAACCGCCCGTCTTCATCTATCCTCAATTTTGCGGTTCCCTTCAGTCTCCTTTTTCCCTCCCAACCTCCATTCTCCCTCACCCCACGCGTGTTTGGATGTGTATGTTTTGTTCATCATCTTGGTCCGTCCACTGACAAACTTGCTCCCCGTGCCACTAAATATATGTTTGTGGGCTATTCTCGAACTCAGAAGGGCTACATTTGTTTTTCTCCCACGGATCGCAAGGTGGTTACTTCTGCTGATGCCACCTTCCTCGAACATCAGCCGTATTACTCTCCATCTGTTGACCCTCCTCTTCCGCCACCTCTCCCGCGACCTGTTATCCCCGTCACTTCCACCATACCACCTCTCCCTCCCCCACCCCTCCCACCTAAACCACCTACACCACCAGTCATTCGTGTGTACACTCGACGTCCTCCCTCGTCTAATACCCTACGAGAGCTGCCCTGCTCTACTGATGCTTTGCAACCTGCGGATCCGACAACTCCTTCCACTGCCCACTCGATGACCAACTTTGTCTCTCTCCACCGCCTCTCTCTGGAACTCCGTCAGAGTGCTCTCTCTTTATCCTCCATCTCGACCCCTAATTCTATACAGGAGGCTCTTCACCACCCCGGATGGCGGGCGGCCATAGAAGATGAAATGCAGGCTCTCTAGGCCAACCGAACTTGGGATCTGGTTTCTCTTCCTGCAGGTCACTCCTGTGTTAGCTGCAAGTAGATCTTTGTTATTAAACATGCGGCGGATGACACTGTTTGAGCGTCTAAAGGCCCGCCTCGTAGCCCGGGGTTTTACTCAGCAACCTGACCTTGATTATGAGGAAACTTTCTCTCCAGTGGCCAAATTGAACACGGTCCGAGCTCTTCTTTCCTTGGCTGTTCACCGTCATTGGCCTCTTTATCAGCTGGATGTTAAGAACGCCTTTCTCAATGGTGATCTACAGGAGACTGTTTATATGTATCAACCTCCCGGGTTTGAGACCACGGGGGAGTCTCGGGTTTGTCATCTTTGGAAATCTATTTATGGTTTCAAACAGTCCCCGCGCGCTTGGTTTGACAAATTCAGCACGGTAGTCCGCGATATTGGCTTCACTAGGAGCTCGGCTGACTTATCTCTCTTCACTCGACACCGGCCAACCGGAACAGTGATTCTACTTGTCTATGTTGATGATATCCTCATTACGGGCGACGACACTACAGGGATACAACATACCAAGAAGCAGTTGAACTCCGCCTTTCAGACCAAAGATCTTGGTAACCTACGGTATTTTCTCGGGCTTGAGGTTGCACGACGGCCTGATGGTCTTGTATTATCCCAAAGGAAGTACTGTATGGACCTTCTTCATGATGCTGACTATTCGGGATGCAAACCTTCGGATACTCCAATGGACGCTAATCACAGGCTATCGGCCCATAGCTCTGACTCCGATATGCTGCTTACAAATCCGGAATACTACAGACGCCTGGTTGGAAAACTGATCTACCTTACAGTTACTCGACCAGACATCTCCTTTGTCGTAGGAGTCGTGAGTCGATTTATGCATGCCCCGAGGATATCTCACCTTCAAGCTGTCGAGCGCATTCTTCGGTATCTCAAGAACGCTTCAGGACAAGGGCTTGTGTACAAGCCATCCACATCTTTATCCCTTGTCACATACTCTGACGCTGACTATACCGGGTCCATTGATGATAGGCGTTCCACAACAGGTTTTTGTACCTACTTCGGTGGACATCTCATAACCTGGCGTAGCAAGAAACAGAATGTGGTTGCTCGCTCTTCTGCTGAAGCTGAGTACCGCGCTATGGCTGCTGTTGTTTTCGAGTTAACTTGGCTTGAGAGCCTTATGAGAGACTTGGGTGTTCGTCTCTCATCACCAGCGAGCCTATTTTGTGACAGTCAAGCGGCAATCCATATTGCCAAGAATCCAGTCTTTCACGAACGCACAAAGCATATTGAAGTTGACTGTCACTTTATCCGAGAAAAGGTATAGGCAAAGAAGATAGATTTAGAGCATGTTCCTGCTGCAAGCCAAGTTGCTGACATCCTGACTAAAGCTCTCTCCCGGCCACTATACTACCAGTTTTTATCCAAGCTTGGTGCTTATGACTTGTACGCTCCAGCTTGCGGGGGAGTGTTAGAAAATCCTACTTTAGGGCCCATCTAGGGGCCCATTCTTCTCTCTTCTCTCTCTATTTGTATTAGTCCCACATCTTGGATTGATATTTCTCTCTTTCTTCTCCTCCTATATAAATGTATTCATACTTGTAATTAAAGATTCAAGAAGTATATACAAGGTTTACAACATTTTCTACAAATTATAATCCTTGAAAAAGGTTACATAGGAAGGAAATGAAAAGAGGAGGTTCAGGAATAGAGCCGCTTGAGATCATCTCCGCTCCACGTATGTGGTACATTCTCCCATTCATATGTTTGTAAGCGGTAAGCTCCGCTCTTGAGAACTTCTTTAACAATGAAGGGTCGGCCCAATTCGGATTAAGCTTTCCTACTGAGCTGGCTCTTGCAGCAGCGTCAACTTTTTTAAGAAAAAGATCTCCCACTTGAAAGTGTTTGATCCTTACATTCTTATCAAAGTATCGGGCCATCCTTCTCTTGACCTCTTCTGCCTTATTGCTGCTTTGTCCCTGATTTCTTCAATGTGCTCCAGACTGAACTTCATCTCTTGATTATTCAACTCAAGCCAGTCCTCAAAACTTGTCTTGTAAGCAGAACTCTAGGTGATGGAACTTCAAACTCAACTGGAATGAGGGCTTCTGAGCCATGAGAAAGTTTGAACGAAGTTTCACCAGTTGCGGTTGAATGTGTTGTTCTTAAGGACCAGAGGACCGATGGAAGTTGATCAGCCCAACTTCCTTTGAGATTCTGCACTTTCTTCTTAAGTAAGTTGAGGACCTGCTTGTTAGCTGCTTCAACTTGACCGTTGCTTCTGGGATGATGGACTGATGCAAACCGCAACTCTGTTTCTGATCTACTTGCAAAAATCAATCATCTCTGCATTGTTGAACTGTGGCCCGTTGTCGGTGATTATTGCCATTGGTATTCCATGCCGGCAGACAATCTCTCCCCAAATGAAATTCTTGACGACCTGAGTTGTTGTCTTTGCCAATGCCTGTGCTTCAATCCACTTGCTGAAGTAATCAATCATCACTATGATAAAGCGCCGTTGTCCGCTTGCCATGGGAAAAGGACCAATGAGATCCATCCCCCAAACTGCAAATGGCCAAGGAGTTGCAATTGATTTGAGTGACTGAGCAGCTTGATGCTGAAGTGGAGCAAACTTCTGACACTGAACACATTTTCTGGCATAAGCCTCAGAATCTTTCTTCATGGTGGGCCAGAAATAACCCTGCCGCAGGATCCGTCTTTCTAATGTTCTTGCTCCTGAGTGACTTCCACACTCACCAGAATGAACTTCTTGCAAAACAGTCGGAACTTCTTCTTCTGAAACACACCTAGCCATAGCAGACAGGAAGATTTTTCTGTAAAGGACACCTGCCACCAGGTAATAGTGAGCTGCTTTTATCTTGAACTTTTTCTGATCTTTAATCGAGTGATGGAAGTTCCCTATTGAAAGGTAAAGAATGAATGGATCCATCCAGGAGGGACGCTGATCAACCTGCATCAACTCTTCTTCATCCACTGCCGGGCGGAAGAGTTCGGAAGTTGTTCCTCCTGATGGAAGTCCATGCTTAGCAAGAATATCTGCCTCCTCATTTTCTGATCTAGGGATGTGCTCAATGGTAAAGCTTTTGAATTTGCCAACCTCAACTTTCACAAGAGCAAGAGATTTCTTCAAGATTGGCTCTCTGGTCTCAAAGTTACCAAGGACTTGTGACGCCATCACCAGAGAATCAGTCTTGATATGAACATGATCAATTCCGAGCTCTCTTGCAAGCCTCAAGCTTGCTAACAAGGCTTCATACTCTGCCTGGTTATTGGTTACTGGAAAATAGAACTTGATGGCCTGCTCAAGTTTAATGCCATTTGGATTGATCAGAACCACTCCTGCTCCAGAAGAATTTCTGCCTGAGGCACCATCAACATAGATTGTCCAAGCCAAAGGAGATCTTTCTGCCTGATCAGAACTGAACTCTGCTGTATCAATCAAGAAGTCTGCTAGAACTTGAGCCTTGATAGCTGTCCTGGGCACATAAGAAATTTCAAAATCACTCAATTCTATTGCCCATTTGGCCAACCTGCCAGAATGCTCTGGTTTCTCCAACACACTTTTCAAAGGTTGATCAGTAACAACTTGAATTGAGTGCGCCTGGAAGTAAGGACGGAGCCTGCGAGCAGACATAACCAATGCTAAGGCCAACTTTTCCAGAATCGGATATCGTGTCTCTGCATCTTTCAGAATATGGCTAACATAATAAACTGGGAACTGCTTCCCGTTCTCTTCTCGAAGAAGAACTGAGCTGACCGCCTCAGGGCCAACTCCTAAGTATAAGAATAACATCTCCCTTATCCGGGGACTCTGGAACAAAGGTGTTGAAGTCAGCTGCTTCTTTAACTGTTCAAAAGCCTGAGAACACTCTTCTGTCCACTCAAATTTGGACGCTCCTCGAAGAGTCTTAAAGAGAGAAGCACTCTTGTCACCAACCCGAGAGAGGAACCTCCCGAGACCTGCCAACTTCCCCCCTAACTGTTGAACTTCCTTAGGTGAACGGGGAAGAGCCATATCAAGAATGACTTTTACTTTGTCTGGATTGGGGGCAAGCCCCTCTGGAGTAAGGAGAGACCAAGAAACTTCCCTTACTCGCCCCAAAAGTACACTTTGACGGGTTGAGTTTCATCTTGAATCTACGCAGGGTAGAGAAAGTCTCTGCTAGATCTTGCAGGTGTAGCGAGAAAGACTTGCTTTTGATCAGAAGATCATCCACATACACCTCAAGGTTTCTTCTTTTCTATTGCTTAAACACATGATCCATCATGCGTTGATAGGTTGCACCAGCATTTTTAAGCCCAAAGGGCATCACGAGATAACAGTAACAACCATCGTTGGTAATGAATGACGTATGAGGAACGTCAGGTTTGTGCATTCTTATTTGGTGGTAACCAGAGAATGCGTCTAAAAAACTCATAATGGAGTATCCTACCGCAGAATCAACTAAAGAATCTATCCGAGACAATGCGTAACAATCTTTGGGGCACGCTTTATTAAGTTTCGTGAAATCTACACACATGCGCCATTTCCCTCCTGGTTTTTTAACCATTACAACATTGGATATCCAAGAGGGATATTGAATTTCACGAATAAAGTTTGATTTGAGGAGCTTCGAGACCTCCTCTCTAATTGGATCCGCGAGCTTTGTTGCCACGTCCCTCTTCTTCTGCTGCACTGGCTTGAAGTTGGGATCAACATTGAGGTGGTGACAAACAACATCCGGATCAACGCCTGACATGTCCTCCGCTGACCAAGCGAAGACATCCAGGTTCTTCAGCAAACAAGAGATCAACTCGGCCTTCTGATCTTCAGGCAACTGCGAGTTGATGGAGAGCTTCCTCTCCTCCCCCTCAGCAATGGGGACTCCTTGCGTCACCTGGGCAGGTTCCAGGTGAGCTCCTTCTCTATCTGCAGCAGTTTCTGAACTTGAAGAGGCTTCTGCAACTGCTGCTAGAGCAATGGGAGGACTGACTTCAGTTATGTTGACAGTGCGAACATAACATTCCCTTGCTCGCCTTGGGTCACTCCTGACCCTGCACATCCGTCCATCAGCAAAAAACTTGATCGCGAGGTGGTAAGTTGAGACCACCGCTTGATACTTGTTCAGCAAGGGTTTGCCGAAGATGGCGTGATAACTGCTGGGAGCGTCAACCACTATGAATTGAACCTGCTTGGTTGCTCCTCCAAGCTTTACTGGTAGGGTGACGCTTCCTTCGACTTCTTTTCTCTCACCAGAGAAGCCATAGAGTGGCCCTTCGGTGGAAAGCAGAGGCTTTCCAGTCTTCAGGGCCTCAAAGGTTGATTTGAACAATAGGTTGACTGAGCTGCCAGTATCAATGAGAATCCTGTCAACCGTAAAATCTCCAATAACCGCCTTAATCACGACTGCATCATCAAACGGATTGGCCGTTTGAGGCAGATCAGCTTGGCCAAAAGTAATAACCTCGCTTGGTGGAGCAGAGGAAGAGGAAGAGGCAACCTCGGCTCGAGTGACCCTTGAAATCGAGGACTTCCGAGTAGACTCGGTTCCTGCCCCACCATGAATGAAGAAGGGCCGCCCCAGGACTCATTCATCATCCGCATCAAAACATTCAACTGGAACGTTGATAGGCCCCAGACGGCCTTCATCCTCTACCTCCACACACTCCTGATAGGTTTCAGCTACCTCCTTGCCCTTGGAGGTAGATGGCTTCGAAGAAGAGTCTTTCTTACTCAAATCAATCTTGCCCTCAGCAAGCAGTTTTTCTATCAGCAGACGAAGGGCTTTGCAGTATTCAGTTAAGTGACCCTTCTCTTTGTGAAACTGGCAGAACTGTGCGTTGTTCCTTGGCCTCCACTCTCTCTGAGGCCCTTGTTTCTTCTCATCTGATTTCTTCTGCAAGATCTGGATGACTTCATCAAGATCCAGACCTGTAATCTCCTCCACGGAGTTGGTATCACACTGGCTTGGAGCAGGCATGGCTGCTTGCTGAAGAATGGGAAGCGCTTGCAGCGGTATGACGGGAGTGGCGGCCAACGACAGTCTCTGATCTTGAAACTGTTGATGACCGAGGAAGGGTTTCTTGTGGCGGAAATTCCGGCCCCTTTGAGAAGGAGGCTGGAAATCAGGGCGAGGAGGTTTGCTGTGATGGTGGTTGCTATGAGAAGAAGAGCCGGGCGCATCCCTTCCTTCAGCCTTAGCTGTCAGGGATGAGACATAGGTGGGGTTGGCATTCTCGCCTTCAATTAAGCGATTAACCATGACTATCAACTCCTGGTATGTTGCTGGTGCCTTCGTTGTTGCTTTAAACTTTAAGGGGCCTTCCCGGAGGCCATGAATCAAGGCAACCTTATAGTAATCGGGGTTCACGTTCCTCACCCCCTGAATCTCTTTCTGGAAGCGATCAACAAACCGTGCAACCGATTTGTTGTCCCTTTGCTTGATCTCGAAGAGAGCAGCCAGTCCATATTTTCTCTTTTTCGAGGTAGCAAACCTTAACAACAGTTCGCTGCGAAGCTCAGCGAAGGAAGAAATCGTGCCCGAAGGCAGCTCATAAAGCCACTCTCTCGCCTGTCCTTCGAGAGTGGTAACCAAAAGCTTGCATTTGATGGCGTCGGAGAGGCATCTCAGTGCAACCGCCCCTTCGAACACTTGGAAGACCCCCGCACGCCGAACTCCGCTTCGACAATCTCCAGTCACTCCTCACCATCCCTCTCAGTCCGCCGCTCCTCTGCGCCCTCAGGAGGAGCAGTTCGCCTCCTTCATGAATTTTTTCAGGGAGGCAACCACGGGCACTCCTGCCCGCCAGCTCCATTTCACTGATCGCCAGTTCGCCGAGCCCGCGGACTCTCCAGCTCCAGTCCGCCCTTTTTACCCTGCTGAGTTTGAGACTCCGTCTCCCTTCGTCGATCGAATCCGATGGGAGTCGGCTCCAAGTAACTTCAGGGAACCCCGTCTTCCGTTCTACTCAGGGGAGACTGATCCAGTCGCCCATCTCCAAGCGTTCGAAGGGGCAGTTGCACTGAGATGCCTCTCCGACGCCATCAAATGCAAGCTTTTGGTTACCACTCTCGAAGGACAGGCGAGAGAGTGGTTTTATGAGCTGCCTTCAGACACGATTTCTTCCTTCGCTGAGCTTCGCAGCGAACTGTTGCTGAGGTTTGCTATCTCGAAAAAGAGAAAAAATGGACCGGCTGCTCTCTTCGAGATCAAGCAAAGGGACAACGAATCGGTTGCACGGTTCGTTGATCGCTTCCAGAAAGAGATTCAAGGGGTGAGGAACGTGAACCCCGATTACTATAAGGTTGCCTTGATTCATGGCCTCCGGGAAGGCTCCTTAAAGTTTAAAGCAACAACGAAGGCACCAACAACATACCAGGAGTTGATAGCCATGGTTAATCGCTTCATTGAAGGCGAGAATGCCAACCCCACCTATGTCTCATCCCTGACAGCTAAGGCTGAAGGAAGGGATGCTCCCGGCTCTTCTTCTCATAGCAACCACCATCACAGCAAATCTCCTCGCCCTGATTTCCAGCCTCCTTATCAAAGGGGCCGGAATTTCCGCCATAAGAAACCCTTCCTCGGCCATCAACAGTTTCAAGATCAGAGACTGTCGTTGGCCGCCACTCCCGCCATACCGCTGCAAGCGCTTCCCATTCTTCAGCAAGCAGCCCTGCCTGCTCCAAGCCAGTGTGATACCAAACTCCGTGGAGGAGATTACAGGTCTGGATCTTGATGAAGTCATCCAGATATTGCAGAAGAAATCAGATGAGAAGAAACAAGGGCCTCAGAGAGAGTGGAGGCCAAGGAACAACACACAGTTCTGCCAGTTTCACAAAGAGAAGGGTCACTTAACTGAAGACTGCAAAGCCCTTCGTCTGCTGATAGAAAAACTGCTTGCTGAGGGCAAGATTGATTTGAGTAAGAAAGACTCTTCTTCGAAGCCATCTACCTCCAAGGGCAAGGAGGTAGCTGAAGCCTATCAGGAGTGTGTGGAGGTAGAGGATGAAGGCCGTCTGGGGCCTATCAACATTCCAGTTGAATGTTTTGATGCGGATGATGAAGGAGTCCTGGGGCGGCTCTTCTTCATTCATGGTGGGGCAGGAACCGAGTCTACTCGGAAGTCCTCGATTTCAAGGGTCACTCGAGCAGAGGTTGCCTCTTCCTCTTCCTCTGCTCCACCAAGCGAGGTTATTACTTTTGGCCAAGCTGATCTGCCTCAAACGGCCAATCCGTTTGATGATGCAGTCGTGATTAAGGCGGTTATTGGAGATTTTACGGTTGACAGGATTCTCATTGATACTGGCAGCTCAGTCAACCTATTGTTCAAATCAACCTTTGAGGCCCTGAAGACTGGAAAGCCTCTGCTTTCCACCGAAGGGCCACTCTATGGCTTCTCTGGTGAGAGAAAAGAAGTCGGAGGAAGTGTCACCCTACCAGTAAAGCTTGGAGGAGCAACCAAGCAGGTTCAATTCATAGTGGTTGACGCTCCCAGCAGTTATCACGCCATCTTCGGCAGACCCTTGCTGAACAAGTATCAAGCGGTGGTCTCAACTTACCACCTCGCGATCAAGTTTTTTTGCTGATGGACGGATGTGCAGGGTCAGGAGTGACCCAAGGAGAGCAAGGGAATGTATGTTCGCACTGTCAACATGACTGAAGTCAGTCCTCCCATTGCTCCAGCAGCAGCTGCAGAAGCCTCTTCAAGTTCAGAAACTGCTGCAGATAGAGAAGGAGCTCACCTGGAACCTGCCCAGGTGACGCAAGGAGTCCCCATTGCTGAGGGGGAGGAGAGGAAGCTCTCCATCAACTCGGAGTTGCCTGAAGATCATCGCCACTAACCTTGCTGGAAAGTCTTCTAATGGATTTAGGGGTTAAATTGTCCTCACCATCAACGTTGCTTTGTGATAGTCAAGCTGCAATACATATTGCAAAAAATCCCGTGTTCCGTGAGCGGACTAAACATATTGAGGTTGATTGTCATTTGTCACTTTGTTCGGGAAAAGGTTCAATCAAAGGTGCTAAAGCTTGATCATGTTCTTGCGTCTGGGCAAGTTGCTGACATCCTTACCAAGACTTTACCTCGAAGATTGTATTACCAGTTCTTGTCCAATCTTGGTGCGTACGACTTGTACACTCCAGCTTGCGGGGGAGTGTTAGAAGACATAAGGAAAAAGGATGTAAAGACCCAGTTATAGGCCCATTTCCTCCTTCTTTAGTCCCACATCTATTGTATAAGATTCTTTCTTCTTCTCTTCTCCTATATATTTGTATTCTCTCTTGTATTTGATTAATGAAGAAGTATCTATAAGGTTGACCCATTGATTTCTACAATAACCAAAATGATGCATTCACTCTGGGACGTTTTTCGGGCTTTCAAGTTGGTGATTTTTTTAGTTATATGCCTCCAGCACACGCCATGTACGGGGCATGTAAACTTGAAATTCTTCCAATAAATATAACATCATTCCAGGAGTTCAGATATCCTATTTAAATCCAGTCTACATCCAATTTTTTTCTTCAGAACTCTTTATTTTTGTTTTTGTATTACGTTTTTCGAGCTTTCATCATGTTGAGTAATTAAAATTCTATCGTGTTTGATCATGATGGAACTCTTAAATGAAATATATATATATATATATATATTTGTTCTCATACAATTTTCTAATAAAAACTAGCCTATGCCGATCCCAAGCACGAATGAAAAATGGTGAGGGTTGTCTCAAGTAGACGATCAACGTAAAATTTAGTCACCATTATGAAAATGGATCATTTGAGAAATTGTGCAAAAGCTAGGTTGTTTCACTTAAGAAACGCGTCGTATGGTCCGAATGCGGCGTCTTGGCAAGGACCGCTGTATCTCCAGGACTTGGGTGTTGTACTAAATATGCAAGAGTGCTCGTCGTATGGTTCGAATGCGGCGTCTTGGCAAGGACCGCTGTACCTCAAAAAGGGCTTGGGTGTGATGTTAAATAGACAAAAGTCCTTACATATTATATGTCGTGGGGAAGTATGTCGTAGGAATTATGATCGACTTAGGTGTGGAAGTTGTAATATAAGTACGCTAACGGGGAAAGCGATGAAAGTAGCAGATACGATGATTAGGAGAAAGATAAATGTTTTATGCCTGCAAGAGACTAGACGGGGCAAGGACTCTTTCATGGTCTGAATGCGGCATCTTGACAAGGACCGTTGCATCTCCAGGACTTGGGTGTAGTGGCAAGAGTTCTCATCATATAGTCCGAATGCGGCGTCTTGGCAAGGACCGTTGCACCTCTAAGAGGGCTTGAGTGTAGTGTTAAATAGACAAATGTCCTCACATATTAGATGTCCTAGGTAAATATGTCGTAGCAATTGTGATTGATTTAGGTGTGCAAGTTGGAATATAAGCACGCTAACGGGAAAATCGATGAAAGTATTGGATACGCTGTTTTAGAGAAAGATAAATATTTTATGATTGCAAGAGAGTAGATAAGTGGGTGAGAAAGCTAAGTTTGTAGATAATTCAAGCTTTAAATTATGGTACATAAAAAAAATAAAACAGAGAGTGAAGTAGGTATTATTGTGAATACTATTTGGAAAAGTGGAGTTGTTAAGGTTAGTAAAAAAAGTGATAGATTCTTAGCTATTAAATTAGTTATAAGAAAAAAAAACTATTAATGTGATCAGTGCTTACGCGGCATAAGTAGAATTAAATAAAGCTATTAGAGTGTAATTTTTGGAAAACTTAGATGATTTAGTAAGACAAATCTCACAAAAAGAGAAGATTTTCATAGAAAGAGATTTAAATGAACATATAACAAAAGAAAATGTAGATTATACAGCCGTTCATGGAGTATTTGGATATGAAGAAAGAATGAAAAATGACCAATCATTTTAGACTTTGCCGTAGCATATGAGCTAATTATGTCAAATACACTTTTCATAAAGTAGGAATAACATTTAATTATGTTTAAAAGCGGACCAAAAAGTGACAAATTGATTTTTTATTACTCACAAAATGAATAAAATGATTTGTAAGGATTGCAAAGTCATACCTGAAGAAAGTTTGACAACACAACATAAGTTATTGATGTTAAATGTATAAATTAAATATAATAAATTTAAGACAAGAATAAAAATATTACAAAAAATTCAGTGGTGAAATTTGAAAATGGAAAAGTAGGTTGCTTTCAAAACAGTTATGGAACAACTAGTCGATGATCCTTATGTTGATGCTAGTGTTTCATGAAAAGTTATTTTTTCGCATTTAAGGATAAGTGGAAAGAGCATACTTGGTGTATCAAAAGGTCGTACGCCCCCAAATAAAGAATCTTGGTGGTGAAAAAAAAATTGCAAGACAAATTGAGGGCAAAGAGAGACAACTATAAATCACTCTATGCTTGTAGGAATGATGAAAACTTAAGACATATATAAAGTCGCCAAAAAAGAAACTAAACTGACAGTAAGTAAAGCATGAAGTCAAGCTTATGAAGAATTTTATAAGCGACTAGATAATAAAGATTAAGAGCGTGACATATATAAAATTGCTCGAGTTAGAGAAAGAAGACAAGATTTAAGTCAAGTAAAATGCATAAAGGATGAGACAAATATAGTTTTGACGGATGATATGGATATTAAAAACGATGAAAATGATATTTTTATCAACTATATAATGAAACAAAAGACAATGCATTGAACTTGGATGAGAAGTAAATAAGAGAAGTATATAAACATAATGTTTTATCGTAAAATTCAAGTATCAGAAGTAAATGATGCTCTAAAGAATATGAAAAATGGAATGACGGTTGAGTCAGACGATATACCCATCGAATTATGAAAATGTCTAGGGAATGAAGGGATTTTGTGACTTATATGTTTTTTCAATAAGATACTGAAGTCAAAGAGCATGTCAGACCAATGAAGCGAAAGTATCTTGATACCTTTGTATAAGAACAAATGAGATATACAAAACTGTATTAATTATAGAAAAATTAAATTGATGAGTCATGCCGTGAAACTATGAGAACGAGTAATAGAAAGAAGAGTAAGACATGTGACTAACGTCTCAGAGAATCAATTTGGATTCATGCCAGGGCGGTCGACCATGAAAGCTATACATCTCTTGAGGAGACTCATTGACAACTATCGAGAAAGAAAACAAGATTTGCATATGCTGTTTATTGATCTTGAGAAGACTTATGATAGAGTTCTTAGAGAGATCTTATTTAGAGTCTTAAAAAAGGAAGGTGTAATTGTATCATATATTGACATAATCAAAGATATGGTGTTTATTGTTTGCGGATGATATTGTTTTGGTTGATGAGACGCGTGAGGGTGTAAACGCAAAACTTGAATCTTGGCGAGACACTTTAAAAAATAAGGGTTTTAGGTTGAGCAGGGCAAAGACAGAGTATATGAAGCTCAACTTTAACAGTACAAGAAGGACTAATGACTTCATTATTAAGTTGTATGATCAAGATATTTTCCGTAGTGAGTGTTTTAATTATCTTGGATCAATAGGTCAAAAAGACGGAGGTATTGATAAAGATGTGACACATAGAATCCAAGCGGGTTGGTTGAAGTGGAGAGACACGTCATGAGTCTTATGTGATTGTAAAGTACCATTAAAACTTAAGGACAAGTTTTACTGTACTGCAATTAGACCTGCGGTGCTCTATGATTTTGAGTGTCAGACAGAGAATTGTGTGCATGCGTAAAAAATGGGAGTTTCAGAGATGAGAATGCTTCGGTGGACGTGTGGACACACGAGACTGGATAAAATTAGGAATGAATGTATCAGTGATAAGACATGAGTAACACTAATTGTAGAGAAGATGCGAGAAGCTCAACTAAGATTGTTCAGATTCGCACAAAGGAGACCATTAGAAGCACCTGTTAGGCGTTGTGAGAGTCTAGTCAGTAGACATGTTAAACGAGGGAGGGGTATACCAATAAAGACCTGGAATGAAACTATAAGGAAAGACACGATGTACTTAGGCATTAGTGAGAGTATGACAAAAGATAGGGAACAATGGCGACAAAGGATCCATATAGCCGACCCCATTGTAGTGGGATAAAGGCTTGAGTGTTGTTGTTTTAGACGATTTTCTAATAAAATCTTTGATTGACCTTTGATTCATATCGTATTGATTTCATATTTCTGGTATGTGTTTATCAATTAAGATCCTTGTTCTAGTTGGTCGAGAGATCCGTGAAAAAAAGTAGTTCATTTTTAGGTAAAAAGAGTTGCATGCACCACTCGAGATAGAATGACATAAATCTTTTGAATTGAAGTCAAATCCTGTAGAGGAGTTCACTACATAAAATAAGTTTAGGGGATTAAATTATAGAAAGAGATTTCAGTCGATCAACCTATGGTTATGTGGCAGTATTTCTCGAGGGAGGTACTATCATAATTTAGGAACCTCCACAGTCAAGATGGTTTATTAAGATGCTTATGCTTCAATTTGAGTTTATTTTTTTTCTTTTTGAGAGATTCTAGATCCAAGTTCCAACTTTACTCTCTTATTTTCTCTTAATTTGCATTTTATCTTTCCTTTTATTTTAAATTACTCAGCCATAATCTTTAGATAAAATAATAGTAATTTTGTGAACAAAAGTAGTCAACACACCAATGGAATACGACAGTTAGTATTTTTACTTTAAAATATCATATACTATAATTCAATGTCTACTTGGCTTATCGAATTATATTTCAGATACACACTTTTAGCAGTAGGGTATCTCGTACGACTACTGTGAATTTGGAGATGAAAATTTATCTCCATGTGTGGTTTTAGTGTTTAGATCTGATAGAGTGGTGGTGGGTGGTGGAACATTAGTATTACTCTCTTGCTCATTTTTCTTACACGGTTCCTCTGCTAGACTTGAAGATTCTTCTTTCTGTTGGAGACACTTCCCTTTCAACTAGAACATTCGAGCTACTAGGAGATAGAATATCCACAAGAGATGGGAGTGGCGACATCATACAACCCTCATCTTCATGCTTCTCTTGATATGTAACAATTTTCCATTCTTTCAAATACTATGGAGCGTGCTAAAAAAGTTACTTCTTTAGATATAATTCTTCTATGTAATGAAGGTAATACTTATTCCCATTTTGGTAAGCAACATAAAAGGGCAGCCTGGTGCAGAAAGGCATCCTCGCGTAGCGAGGGTCCGGGGAAGGTTCCCATAACAAGAGTGAATTGTAGGCAAACCTTACCATGCATTTTTGTAAGAGGCTGCTTCCAGGACTTAAACCCGTGATCTCAAGGTCACACGACAACACCTCAATCGGTGCAGCAAGGCTCCCCTTCTTTAGTTTGCAACATATCCAAAAAAGCACATTTAATAGCTTGAGACCCCAATTTATCCTTATGTGATCCCATAATATGCACTAAGACAACATATCCAAAAACTTTAGGAGAGAATAAATACTGAAATATTTGGACAAATAAGTTTCAGAGGATACTTCCCCTCCGAAGTATTAAATGCCAAACTATTAATTAGGTAGATAGAAGTGAAAACTCCTTCATCACATGGTCCTTTAGGGATATGCTTCTCTTGTAATAAACAATGAGTAGTTTCAATAATATGATGGTTTTCCCCTTCCGCTACTCCACTTTGTTAGGATCCAAGTGCATGAAGTTTGAAAAATAATACAATTGTCACCCAGGAAGCTCAGAAGTTTCCCACCTGTAAATTCACCTCCATTGTCACTCGTAAGAAATTTAATTCGAGCACCAAACTGGGTTTGCACATATTGGTAAAATAACCAAAATATATAATAATATAATACACTTTGTTTTTCTTTTTCATATAAAAAACCCAAGTAAAACAAGAGTAATTATCAATGAAAAACAAAATAGCGAAATTCATTCACAAAACAAATAAGAAATGTCCAAACATCAAAATGTATCAAATCAAAATATTTAACACTGCGACTACTGCCAGGAGTATCATTGGTTTCACAATGTTTTTAAATTAACAAGATTGACAGTCAATTATGTTTTCAGCCACATCAAAAGAGCTAGGGAAAGCACAATTCAAAATTTTCAAACTAGCATGCCTAAATCTTTTATGCAACAACACCATTCGATCAGTACTTGAGGATTTTTGAGCACCAAATGCAAGACTAGTGTCCATAACATAAACACTACCTAAATCATGTCCACCCCCGATCATCTTCTCACTCGCCTGATCTTGGAAAACATAATGAGAAGAGAAGAAGATAATAATGTAATTCAGTTGTTTAGTTAAACTGTTCACAAAAAGCAAGTTGGTAGGAATGAAGGAATAATAATAATGGATTTGATGGAGATATTAGGTGAGATTTGGATAATCCATTTACCAGTCACCGATGTAGAAAATCCATCAACAAGCCTAATACTGCCAAATGTAGAAGAGATAGAAGTAATCCCACTTGAAGATCTGGTCTTATGGTCAGAATCTTTTGAGTCAATGATCCGGGGAGTAGGCGGTTTCATAACAAATAAAGAGTGTTTGAATATGAGCAGCGGTACTGGATTTGTCTGTAACAGAAGGTCGGCCAACACTGACCTTCAGGTCATTTAGCTCCCTAATTAAACGTTTATTTTCTGCCATAAGGTGACATGCATTCTCCAATGTGCCATACATAATTGTTTGTGATCTCACATCTTTTATCAGTGCCACGATTCCAACCGAGAGTACCAAGTTAGGATGTAAGACCCAACATTAATCCTTCCAGTGTCTCTTCTTCTTATAGTGAGGACGTTTCATCTTACCCTTATCTTCATGTTTTATGATAAGATTGCAGCTCACAGAGAGGGGTACAACCACTCAGAAAGGGTACAAAAATAAGAACATAAGAAGATATTAGAACACTCGAATAACACTCGAAGAACACTCAATCTTTATTGCTTAAAATTTTTGTCCAAGGCTGAGATGCCCCAAACTATTACACTGGACCCTTATTTTTAGTCGTCCCTCAAGGGGATAACTTACGTCACACACTATCTTATCTTAAGAGATAAGATTTGTTTCTTACAACACAAGTTATTCCTTTCTTGACTTGCCAGAATAATTTTATATCTACGACCCGCCAGAATAATTTTATATCTACGACATGCCAGAATAACTTTATATCACATCATACTTTAAGACATACTTTACAAAGAATCTTTCATTCTTTTCCACGTCATCGTGATCGCTGCTATTGGAGGACAGTTTTGGAGAGGTTCTTTTGTGGAACCTGAAGTTAGGGTGATCCCGATTGGTCAAAGTGGTAGTGAGCATCTCCAGACTTAATTGGAAGTGGCAGTGCTGGATCTCTTCAATATACTTGAGTGGAAGGATCATGGGATTGCGCCAGTAAGCTGTTGGCAGGTCCAGTGGGATATCTGTGATGGGCACACCATTAATAGTACATAAGAGTGCTTTGTGAGCGAGTGTTGGAACTGGGCTGTTGTATTTTTGTTCATGCCAAAAAGCACAAGAATATTGTTTGTGAGTGAGGGTACCATCATCCATAATACTCAAAGATTGCTAGCATTTGAAATGAATACGAATATCTTTTTGTTCTCGGATGTCATTTAGACTGTTTCCCTCAGGCCTTAATTTCTCACGCCAAAAGTTGGTGTCACCAAATAAGTTGAGCTATTTAAGGAGTTTGTGCTTCTGCTTACATGGTTGCATGCCAATTAGGGCAATATACTGGAGTAGTCTCCTTTTATCAAAGATGATTTCAAATGAGCAGGTTTCTACGAAGTACCATAGAACCATGTAGGTTTTTTTAGGAAAATCGTAATAAGAGTTTCCCTACATTCAAGTATGGTGAGAAAAGGAAACTTGAGATGTAACAAAAAGCTGACAAGAGGACCTTCATTCAGGCCATATTGCTTGATATAGATTTTCTGGAAAACGAGTAAACATGGTAGAGATCTTTGTTGGAGGATCAAATAAAGTATCTCGGTTGAAGAGGAGTCTTCTCTGTTGAACACAATTAAAGTATCTCAGTGGTAGAGATCTTTGTTGGAGGATCAAATAAAGTATCTCTGTTGAAAAGGAGCAAACATGTATAAATTTTCTGCAATTCGTGGAAGAAGAGGAATCTTTTCTGCTGAACACAATCTCTGTGATAAAGATTTTTGTTGGAGGATCAAATAAAGTATCTCTGTTGAAGAGGAGCAAACATGTTAAATTTTCTGCAATTTGCACTAGAAGAGGAGTCTTCTCTGTTGAACACAATTTCCACCGCGTCGTCTTTTTTTTTCCTTATAAATGAAGACTTTACATAGTGAACCTGCTGATTATCGCTCCGTATCTTCTCATAGTGTGTGGCTTATGATTTAGGAAGAAGTTTAATGAACTCATTTTTTGGAAGTTGCTTTAGGACATGAACGCACGAGGAGCCCGAGTGGGCATCAATGTCCAAGTAGAGAGCTTCATCTGTGTCTCGAGGAAGACTTAGGTCGAAAGAATGATTTTGAACCCGATAAGGCATTTGATAGTGGAGTATGACAACATATGTTCCCGCAACTTGGGGTGTCCCAACAATCTGAAGCCGAACGTTAAGGTTGTTGTAGATAAGTGGATCATCAAGCTTCATGTTGAAGTTTGGAAACAAAGTTACAAATACAGTGCCAACATTCAAGGTAGTTTGAATAGTTGCGATGCAACCATGTAGGCATGTATGTATTGCTGAAACCTTGTGTCCAGTAGAGCTAGCCGAGCAATTACTGAGAGACCTTTCCTTGCGTGCAAAGTGAGAGCCATTCTCATTGCTCCAAAATGGATATGGGAATAGCCATGGCCTTCCATTGCCCTGACAGTGCCTTGTCCAATCGTATAGGGAAAGTCTGTTCTGCTTTCGTTGAAGGAATTGGTACTTGTTCTAGCCTTGAAGCCAAGACAAGTTCCCTCGCAATGAGCGTCTTGCTGGAAGTAAGAGCTTGTCTGAAGACTTGAGAAATATAATGATGTTTCTTTGTGAAAGTTTTGTATGAATATAGTAAGGGAAAGTCGGTTACTGGGATCTGACTATTATTTGTGAGGTAATCAACCTTATATAGAAAGTCAGGATTTTTTGATGTAGAGGATGAACTATAGGAATAACGAGGATAAGGAAAAAAGAGGAACGAGTAACAAGATGTGGATTTACCATAGATGTAAGAGTCCTTATTTCTCAGGAATCTCTTTTGGTGTTTAGGTGGCTTGTTATCATACCAAATGATATAACCATTGCTAATTCTTGTGATAATCTGAGCATATACCCACAGCCGCACTCAGGTTCTGGCTTAAGAATTCGCCCCAGGTTATGGCTTAAGATTTCTGATGTGGAGGATCCCTTGAAATGGGAAACTACAAAGCATACTTTTTATCAACCAAATGCAAGCCAACATGAACAAATCATGCTAATACCATTATGAACAAATCATGAACACCTCTGGATCATCAAGAGAAATAAGAGGAAGTTTTTTAAGCTTCCATGACAACCTAGCTATGATACCAAGATTGCAACTCACAGAGAAGGGTACAATTACTCAGGAGAGGTACAAGAATAAGAACACAAGAAGATATTAAAACACTCAAAGAACACTCAATCTTTATTGCTTAGAAATATTGGCCCAGACTGAGATACTCCAAACCTTTACACTAGACCCTTATTTATAGTTGTCCTTTGAGGGGATAACTTACATCACATGTGTTCTAGACTTTCACTTTCTTTGCTCAATTTCAATATCTCACATGCACATTAGTACGAAGAAAGTTTATATGACTAACTTCTCCCTGAATGTAACGAACAGCAGTCTCCGAATCAAAAACAAAATTATCTTCCTAACATCTGAACTCTTTGGAATTCAAGCTTTGAAGGAAGGTTAGAGAGTAGCATTTCAAATGCCATTTATTGCATAAGTTCGGTTTTGTAATCTTCAATGGTCTGAATAACAGAGTATTGATCAATTTCTGCCCACTTATGAGTCAATGCACTATAATAATCCTTGAAGTCATTCATACCCGTCTTATGTATTTGTTCAGTTTGAAGTTGATAGATCCCTGCCAAGTCTTTTGTTTTGAATAATTTCGTTCAATTAATTCTCATATTTTCATAACAGTTTGACAGAATAAGAATTGACTGACAATCTTGGATTCTATAAAGTTGAGAAGTCAATTGATCATGATAAGATTATCACAATCCCATTCCTCATAAGAAGGGTCAGTCTCGCTTGAAGTAGGTTTGGATCCTGTAATAAACTCAAGTCTTTGATGACTCCTAATGAATATCTGCATAGATTACTCCCATATGAGGTAGTTTCTCCCATTAAGTTTGATGTATGTCACACCACGAGTGAAATCCACATATGAACTTCCTCCACCATAGTATTTAAGTTGATCAATATCTCTTTCACACTCTTTGATTTATCCCCCATTAGAGCACACAGGTAGAAGAACTCCCATTAGGAAGTTGATGGCTCCAGCAACAGGAAGCTAGGTAGCAAGGCAACAAAGGAAGGAAAAACATTAGCAGGAATACCGCGTGGGTAGGAACAGATGTCATAGGGCTCGATGAAGACGGTGTGGCCTGTGCGGCTGCTGGCCTTGATACTGATTGATCGAGGAGGCGCTGTGGTCGATCGATCAAGGGGGACGGACGATCCAGGATCTCTGTCGAATGAAACAACATGAGTCCTAATCTTTGCCAGATGATCGGGATCCGACGGAGCCCTCGATCGAGGGAAGAGCAGGTCCAACGATACACGTTCGAACCTTTAGGTTGACGCTGATGAGGGATTTACCGCTCTGATACCATGTTGAAGAATGCATCTTTAGGTTTTTGATGTTCTCCTCTTAGGGGTGCAAGTTGAGTTGAGCCGGCTCGTGAGCTCGATGAGCCGGCTCAATAAAAGCTCGACTCGAGCTCGAGCTCGAGCTCGCCTGCTCTTGTTCATGAGCTCGCGAGCCGGCTCGCGAGCTTTCTTTTTGACCTTTTTTCAAAAAATATATAAAAATATAAATAAAAAATGGCTAATGAGCTAAAAAGCTCGTGAGCAGCTCAAGCTCGACTCGAGCTCGTGAGCTCAAAAGCTCGAGCTCGAGCTCGAGCCATGCAAAATTAGCTCGAGCTCGAAATGTTTAGCTCGAGCTCGAGCTTGGGAATTTTGCCAAACTCGACTCGAGCTCGACTCCTTTACACCCCTATCTCCTCTTCAATTCTTTTCTGCATCCGATAGACTTGAAATGGTATTAATGCACCTTAGCCATAGCAAGAGATATAGTCACACCCTAAGTCTAAGGTAGCTTTCTTTTTAACAAAAAAACTTTCTTCATATTCTCATTATTCTTCTGTTAAGAAAAATGTATTTGCATGATTATATGAATTCACTTTATTTCTTTAACCTGCATCTTGTGTAGGTTGTAATGCTTGGACTTGATGCAGCGGGTAAGACAACTATATTGTATAAGTTGCACATAGGAGAAGTTCTATCAACAGTTCCAACAATCGGTATGCTTATAAGATGAAAATTTTATTTTAGGCCTGTTTTAAATTTTTGCCTGTGATACTAAGACTTCCTGCTGTAAGATTTTTGTTCACTAATGACAGTTATACTGCATCCCTTCTATCCTTTTATTAGAAGCTATGTAAGCTATATAAAAACAAATTTGAATTTTCCAAGTGATGGTGGAAGAGGCATTCTTTCCAGTGTTCCTAATTTTTGAATTTTAAAGCGGCCTATTTGTAGTAGTTATACTGCATCCCTTACCGTCTGCTTGGTGTTACGTTCTTCTCTGCTCGACTTGGGTATTTGCGCGGACTGCCTTCTACTTCTTATTCACTCGGCTATTCTTGTTGCGGTCTGCTCCTAACCGCACGGTCTAAGTGCCTGTTTGCTGGGCTCTTCTTCTTCTGGTCGCTGCCAGATCAGGATTCTTGCCGCCGTTCCTCTAACCGCTGCGGGCCTCTTCTTCCCGCTGCGTCTCGGGCTTGTGTTCCTCTCGCGGTTCTGCTTCGCCGTTGTTCTGCTTTACTTGGCCGCTGAGGATTGCCTTCCTTACCGCCCCAGACTGTTTCTATCCGCTGCAGGTTCTCTTTTATCCGCTGGGGTTCTGTTGCTCGGTCTCTCTTCTCTTTGCTGGGAGCCTGTTTTTTACCTGCGCTGGTCGTGGCCTTTCTTGTCGCTGGTGCGTTGTCACCGTGACTGCTGCGGGCTGTTTCTTGCACGGTGATCAGCTGTCCTCGCGACTCTGTGGTGTCTATTTCCGATGGTGGTACCTCTTGTCTTGCTCATTGCTCATCCTGGATTCTGGATTTCGGGGCCTCTCACCCCATTACCTCACGGAAACCACCACAATATTTGGACAATGTGCATCGCAAGTTCATCACCGTTGCTAGAGGGGACACCATTCCCGTTTCTGGCGCAACAAACATTCACATTACTCCCTCCATCACTGTTCGCTCTGCCCTTCATGTTCCAGACTCTCATTTCAACCTTCTCTCTATTGGTCGTCTCACTACCGATCTTGATTGTGATGTAACTTTTTCTTCCAACTCGTGTGTTGTGCAAGATCGCAAGACGCAATCTATCATCAGAAAAGGGCATCTGTCGAATGGTATCTATATACTTGACCCCTCTCCTCCAATGGTGTCGTCCTCTATTAGCTCTGTTGATTGACATCAACGTCTTGGTCACGCTCCTCTGAACATACTCAAAAAATCTCTCCCCGAAGTATCCCTTCAAAAGTTCACGCGTGAGTCCTGTATCTATGAGAAACATCATCGGTCGACGTTCTCACCACATACTACTCGGAGTCCTGCTCCCTTTGATCTAGTACACTCAGATATTTGGGGACCCTACAAAATTGCTAGTGTTTTTGGATATCGTTACTTTGTCACATTTGTAGATGACTACTCTCGGGTGACCTGAGTATATATCTCCTTTGTGACCGCTCTGAATTGTCTGGTGTATTTCGTACCTTTTTCATTGAAACTCAAAACCAGTTTTCCATTACAATTAAAACTCTCCGCACCGATAATGCCCGTGAATACACTAGTCATGCCTTTGCACACCTGTGCCAAGTTTGGGATCATCTATCAAATCTCGTGTGCCTATACCCCCAACAAAATGACGTTACTGAACGCAATAATCGTCACCTGCTTGAGGTCACCCGCTCTCTTATAGTTCAAATGAATGTTCCTAAACAATATTGGAATTTTGCGGTTTCTACCGCCTGCACTCTTATTAACCGTATACCTTCCTCTATTCTCAATTTTGTGGTTCGCTTCAATCTTCTTTTTCCGTCCAAACCTCCGTTTACCATCACCCCTCGCGTGTTTGGCTGTGTGCTTTGTTCATCATCTTGGCCCGTCCACTAACAAACTTGCTCCACGTGCCACTAAATATATGTTTGTGGGGTTGCTCTCGGACTCAGAAGGGCTACGTTTGCTTTTATCCCAAGGATCGCATGGTTGTTACTTATGCTGATGTCAACTTTCTCGAAGATCAGCCATATTACTCTCAACCAGCTGAGTCTCCACTTCCGCCACTTCTTCCGCGGTCTGCTATCCCTGTTCATTCAAACCTTCCACCTCTCCTTCCCCCGCCAATAACACCAAACCCACCCCTCTTTCCCACACCAATCCCACCCAAACCACATATCATCCGTGTGTATAATCGACGTCCTTCTTCGTCTACTACCCTACGAGAGATGCCCTCCTCTAATGATGTATTGCAGCCTGCGGATCCGACAACAGGTTCCACTGCTCACCCGATGGCGAACTCTCTTTCCACCGCCTCTCTCTGGAACTCCGACAAAGTGCTATTTCTTTATCCTCTATTACCGCTCCTAATTCGGTGCAAGAGGCTCTCCAACATCCCGGGTGGCGGGTGGCTATGGACGAGGTAATGTCTGCTCTTTGGGCAAACCACACTTGGGATCTGGTCCTGCTTCCTCCCGAACAAACTTGTGTGGGATGTAAGTGAGTGTTTGCCGTCAAACAGGGTCCGGATGAGACGTTTCACCGTTTGAAAGCTCGTCTAGTAGTTCGCGGTTTCACTTCAACAACGAGGTCTGAATTATGATGAGATCTTTTCTCCAGTCGCTAAACTCAATACTATTTGTGTGTTGATCTCCCTCGCTGTTCACCGCCACTGGCCATTGCATCAACTAGATGTCAAAAATATTTTTTGTTAGAAAATACTAGGAAAGATGATGCAGCGATCCAGAGCCGCCCCGCTCTGGCGCAGCCAGAGGAACACGTCCGACGATCACTACCGGGCTGCAGCCCAAGCACCCCGCCCATGACCGCACCTATTCTCAGCGTGGCGAGATGTTGAGGCGGAGTCTCGAACCCAACCCCCTTGATAAATCCCTTTCCTAACAGGGACTATCACCAACTGAGCTTGTATTGACTCATGTAGGAGTTCGTGTTTAGTCCCACATTGTTTGTATAGCTTGATCTTACTCTCTTCTCTCCTATATATTTGTACTCATACTTGTTTTTTGGTATTCAAGAAGTATCTACAAGGTTTGGAACTTTCTCTACATGGTATCAGAGCGATACGGTCCGGCCTGCCCCTTTCTGTTCGCTTGGCCTGCTTGCTAACCGGGCGGTTTGGTGCCTGGCTTCCTTTTTTTCCTTCTAACCGCCGCTACTTCTGTGCGGTTAGCGGTTTTCTTACCGCCCCCCTTTTTTGCTCTCTCTCACTCGTGGTTCCACCCCCTCCTCTAGTTATATAACCTCTTGGATTGGTGCCCCCCCCCCCCCCCCGCCCCTGTTCGCTGCGGTCTCTGCCCCTAGCCGAGCGACCTTCTTCTCTCTTCTCGCTACGACTTCCTCTTCTTGTTTACACCGCACCTTAGTTGCGGTAACTCCTTTTACCGCTGGTGTTCGCACTGAGACCGTGCGGTCTCCGCTCTTTAGTTGTTGCGACTTCCCTTCCCGCACGGCTGTTTCTGACCGTTGCGGTTTCCCTTCTCGTTGTTGCCTTTCTAGTCGCGGTAATTTCGGTCTCTTCCTTGTCTCTGCGCGCTTCCCGCATAGGCATATCTTACCGCTGCGGCTTCTCTACCTGCAGCGGGCTCCGCATTTTGGTCGTGGCCTTTACCGCTGGTGTGTTGCCACCGAGACCGTGCGACCTCTCTTCTTTTTCGCTGTGTCTGGTTCTGCTTGCGAGTTCCTTCTTCTCGAGCGGCCTCATAGTCGTACGCGGCTTGTTCTTGCCGTGCGACTTCCCCTTTTCTCTCTCCAGGTGGCCTCTCTCCTCTGACCGCTGCGGCTAAGCCTTCTCTTCTTCCGACCTCTTCCCGCAGCGGCCTCTGTCTTCTCGCCGCGGCTTGACTCTTCCTGCGGCTAGACCTGTTTTTGATCGTGGTGCGGTCTGCCTCTAACCGCCCGGTCTAGTTCCTGTTCGCCGGCCTGTGCTATTCGTGTTGCGGTATTCTCCTAACCGCACTGCCTGCTCGGGTTTTTTAACCGCAGCGGCGTGTTTCTATCCGCCGCGGGCTCGTTTCTTACCGCGTTGGTCGTGGCCGTTTCTTGCCGCTGGTGCGTTGTCACCGTGACCGTTGCGGGCTGTTCCTTAAGATGATCAGTTGTCCGCTGGGCTCTGTGGTGTCTATGTCCGATGGTGGTACCTCCTGCCTTCCTCATAGCTCATCTTGGATTTTGGATTCCGGGGCCTCTCACCACATTACCTAATGGAAACCACCATAATATTTAAACTCCGTTCATCCAAAGTTCATTACTGTTGCTAGTGGGGACACAATTCCCGTTTCTGGCGTGGCAGATATTCACCTCACTCCCTCAATTACTCTTCGCTTTGCCCTTCATGTTCCGGGCTCTCCTTTCAACCTTCTCTCTGTTGGTCGACTCACTACTGACCTCGATTGTGATGTTATTTTTTCTTCTAACTTGTGTGTTGTGCCAGGATCGCAAGATGCAAACTATCATTGGAAAATGACATCTGTCGAATGGTCTCTATATCCTTGACCCCTCTCCCCAACGGTGTTGTCCTCTATTAGCTCTGTTGATTGACATCGACGTCTGGGTCACGCTCCTCTGAACATCCTTAGAAAATCTCTCCCCGAAGTGTCCCTCAAAGAGTTCACGTGTGAGTCTTGTATCTATGGGAAACATCATCGATCTACGTTCTCACCACATCCTACTCGGAGTCCTGCTCCCTTTGATCTAGTACACTCTGATATTTGAGGACCCTATAAAATTGCGAGTGTTTTTGGACATCGTTACTTTGTCACATTTGTAGATGACTACTCTCGGGTGACCTGGCTGTATCTCCTTCGTGACCGCTCTGAATGGCCCGGTGTATTCCGTACCTTTTTTTATTGAAACTTGCATCCAGTTTTCCACTACAATTAAAACCCTCCGCACCGATAATGCCCGTGAATACACAAGTCATGCCTTCCCTCTCCTCTGTGCTGAGTTTGGGATCATCCTTTAAACCTCCTGTGTCTATACCCCCCAACAAAATAGCATTGCTGAACGCAAGAATCGACACCTGCTTGAGGTCACCCGCTCTCCTATGATTCAAATGAATGTGTCGAAACAGTATTGGAATTTTGCGGTCTCTACCGCCTGCACTCTTATTAACCGCATGCCTTCCTCCATTCTCAATTTTGCGGTTCCTTCAATCTTCTTTTTTCCTCCAAACCTCCTTTCCCCATCACCTCTCGCGTGTTTGGTTGCGTGTGCTTTGTTCATCATCTTGGCCCATCCACTGACAAACTTGCTCCCCGTGCCACTAAATATATGTTTGTAGGCTATTCTCGGACTCAGAAGGGATACGTTTGTTTTTCTCCCAAAGATCGCAATGTGGTTTCTTCTGCTGATGTCATCTTCCTCGAAGATCAGTCATTTTACTCTCAACCAGCTGATTTTCCTCTTCCACCACTTCTCCCGCGGCCTGTTATCCTTGTTCATTCAAACCTTCCACCTCTTCTTCCCACACCAATCCCACCTAAACCACCTACACCACCTGTCATTCGGGTGTACACTCGACGTCCCTCTTCGTCTAATGCCCTACGGGAGCTGCCCTGCTATAATGATGTTTTGCAGCCTACAGATCCAACAACCGCTTCCACTGCCCACCCGCTGGCCAACTATGTCTCTTTTCATCGCCTCTCTCCGGAACTCTGACAGAGTGTTCTTTCTTTATCCTCTATCTCCACCCCTAATTCTGTACAGGAGGCTCTCCAGCATCCGGGTTGGCGTGCAGCTATGGACGAGGAAATGTCTCCTTTTTGGGCAAACCACACTTGGGATTTGGTCCCGCTTCCTCCTGGACAATCTTGTGTGAGATGTAAGTGGGTGTTTGCCGTCAAACAGGGTTCAGATGGGACAGTTCACCGGTTGAAAGCTTGTCTTGTAGCTCGCGGCTTCACTCAACAACAAAGATTGGATTATGATGAGACCTTTTCTCCAGTCGCTAAATTCAATACTGTTCGTGTGTTGATCTCCCTCGCTGTTCACCGCCATTGGCCCTTGCACCAACTGGATGTCAAAAATGCCTTTCTTAATGGCGATTTACAAGAGACCGTTTATATGCAGCAACCTCCCGGGTTTGAGACCACGGGGGAGTCTCTTGTCTGTTGTCTGAAGAAGTCTCTTTATGGTCTCAAACAGTCTCCTCGGGCATGGTTTGACAAATTTAGCAAGACTGTTAGTACTGTTGGGTTCACTTGGAGTTCGGCGGACTTCTCTCTGTTTACTCGTCATCGTCCAACGGGCACAGTAATTTGTTGGTTTATGTGGATGATATTCTAATTACATGAGATGATCTTTCAGGAATACAAATGATCAAACAACATCTAGCAACTGTGTTTCAAACAAAGAACTTGGGAAGCCTTCGATATTTTCTTTGTCTCGAAGTGGCTCAGAGACTTGATGAGCTTGTGTTATCTTAGAGAAAGTACTGTCTTGACCTATTTCATGATGCAGGATATTTTGGATGCAAGCATGCTGACACTCTCATGGACATCAATCACAAGCTTTGTGCTCATGCCTCAGACACCGATTTCCTCCTTCCGAATCCAGAGTATTATCGTCGCCTTGTGGGAAAGCTGATATACCTCACAGTTACTAGACCTGATATATTATTTGCTGTTGGAATTGTCAGTCGATTCTTGCATGAGCCACGTATCTCTCATGTTCAGGCTGTCGAACGTATACTTCGTTACTTGAAGTCTGCTCCTGGACAAGGGCTTGTATACAAGCCCTCTTCATCTCCCTTATCTCTGATTGCATATTCTGATGTCGATTATGCTGGCTCTTTGGATGACCGTCGTTCCACAAGTGGATACTGCACTTACTTTGGAGGACATTTTATTACATGGCGCAGCAAGAAACAATCCGTGGTTGCTCGCTCATCTGCTGAGGCTGAGTATCGATATATGACAGCTGTTGTGTCTGAGCTCACGTGGCTTGAGGGTCTTCTTGATGATCTAGGAGTCAAGCTCTCCTCACCCGCAACTTTATTGTGCGACAGTCAAGCTGCTCTATACACATTGCCAAGAATCCGGTCTTCCATGAACGGACAAAACATATTGAAGTTGATTGTCACTTCATTCGGGAGAAGGCTCAGTTGAAGAAGATAGAGTTAACACATGTTCCTGCTGCTCATCAAGTTGTTGATATCCTCACCAAGGCCTTACCACGACGTCTCTACTATCAGTTCTTGTCCAAGCTTGGTGCCTACGACTTGTATGCTCCAGCTTGCGTGGGAGTGTTAGAAAATATTAGGAAAGATGATGTATTGACTCATGTTGGAGTTAGTGTTTAGTCCCACATTGTTTATATAGCTAGATCTTACTCTCTTCTTACCTATATATTTGTACTCATACTTGTTTTTCGGTATTCAAGAAGTATATACAAGATTTGGAACTTTTTCTACACTTTTCTTAATGGTGATTTACGGGAGACCGTTTATATGCAGCAACCTCCCGGGTTTGAGACTACGGGGTAGTCCTTTGTCTGTTGTCTGAAGAAGTCTCTTTACGGTCTCAAACAGTCTCCTCGGGCATGGTTTGATAAATTCAGTAAGACCATTAGTGTTGTTGGGTTCACTCGGAGTTCGACCGACTTCTCTCTGTTCACTCGTCATCATCCAACATGCACAGTGATTCTTTTGGTATATGTGGATGATATTCTGATTACAGGAGACGATCTTTCAGGAATACATATGATCAAACAGCATCTGACAACTGTGTTTCAAACAAAGGACCTGAGAAGTCTTCGATATTTTCTTGATCTCGAAGTGGCTCGGAGACCTGATGGACTTGTGTTATCTCAGAGAAAGTACTGTCTTGACTTATTTCATGATGCGGGCTATTCTGGATGCAAGCCTGCTGACACTCTTATGAATATCAATCACAAGCTTTGTGCTCATGCCTCAGACTCTGATTTGCTCCTTCTGAATCCAGAGTATTACCTATCGTCTTGTGGGAAAGCTGATATATCTCACTGTTACTAGACCTGATATATCATTTGCTGTTGGAGTTGTCAGTCGATTCATGCATGAGCCACGTATCTCTCATCTTCAGGAGTCGAGCGTTTTCTTCGAAACTTGAAGACTGCTCCTGGACAAGGACTTGTATACAAGCCCTCTTCGTCTTTTTTTTCTCTGATTGCATACTCTGATGCTGATTATGCTGGCTCTTTGGATGACCGTCGTTCCACTAGTGGATACTGCACTTACTTTGGAGGACATCTTATTACATGGCGCAGCAAGAAACAGTCTGTGGTTACTCGCTCATCTGCTGAGGCCGAGTATCGATCAATGACAGCAGTTGTGTCGGAGCTCACATGGCTTGAGGGTCTCCTTGATGATCTAGGAGTCAAGATCTCTTCACCTGCCACTTTATTTTGCTACAGTCAAGCTGCTATACACATTGCCAAGAATCCGGTCTTCCATGAACGGACAAAACATATTGAAGTTGACAGTCATTTCATTCGGGAGAAGGTTCAGTTGAAGAAGATAGAGTTAACACATGTTCCTGCTGCTCAACAAGTTGCTGACATCCTCACCAAGGCCTTACCACGACCTCTTTACTATCAGTTCTTGTCCAAGCTTGGTGCCTACGACTAGTACGCTCCAGCTTATGGGGGAGTGTTAGAGAATACTAGGGAAAATAATGTATTGACCCATTAACATGGCCCATGTAGGATTTAGTGTTTTGTCCCACATTATTTGTATAGTTGAGTCTTTCTCTCCTCTCTCCTATATATTTGTACTCATACTTGTTTTTTTTTGTATTCAAGAAGTATATACAAGGTATGAACAACTTTTCTACAATATCAATTACACCATTTGAGAGATTCAAAGCTTGGCTTATTAATGCAGCTTTCAAAGTCCAAAACCATTGAAGATGCAAAGTGAGTGCTTTAAGAAGATTATTATGAAAGATGAACTTAATTTAGTCGCTTTACTTTATTTTAGTAGAGGTTTCAGATTTAGTGAAAGTTTTCATATTGTTTGGGAGCAATGTTGTAAATATCAAATGTTGGCGACATACCATATTGAGTTTTTAAATGTTGAATGTCAGAGACATGCTCGAGATATTTTAAAATATCGGATTTTTATGTTTTATAAATAATTTGTTTATTTTTATGTATATTAACTATAATTATATGTTATAAAAATAAAAAAAATAATATTACAAATAGATAAAAAATGAGCCATTTATATTACAAAATAAAACCGAATAGTATTTACGATAAAATATTACTAACAAATGCAAAATGATACATTGTAAAATATATTTAATAGTATA
The DNA here is from genome assembly GCA_039583875.1 of Platanthera guangdongensis. Lineage (NCBI taxonomy): Eukaryota > Viridiplantae > Streptophyta > Magnoliopsida > Asparagales > Orchidaceae > Platanthera > Platanthera guangdongensis. Next base: position 202,169,343 of record CM077163.1, on the reverse strand, counting down.
CAATAATTTTATTTTTATAATAATAAGTTTATTGCAAATAAAGATGAGTTAAAAGTTAAAAATCCTTGATTGATTATAAGTATTTTCAAACATATAAATTTATTTTAAAACATAAAACAATTAAATTAATAAATGTATTAAATGTTATCATATTTTTTGTTATATGAAACTAAAAAAATGTGAAATAATTATACAAAATTGGTTGTAAGAGTAAAACATTAAAAAAATAAAATAACGGACAATATTTTTAAAAGTCATGTCAGCGGATTTATCGGAAAAAATCGGACATGTCGACCTATATTTACAAAATGACATACAACAACACTCAACACACAAGTCTTTATCCAATTATAGTGGGGTCGGCTATATTTGGATCCTTACGTCCTTTTACAAAATGACATAATCGATTTATTTTAGAAAAACACATTGTTTTGCCTTTAAAATTGACATGTCGGGAGACATGTCCGACATGTGAGAGGATATTTAAAATAATGTATGGGAGTACATATTTCTTTCTTTTTTTGAAGTTTCCTAATTTGCATTGAAAAACTTGTTCCGGTCATTTTTTTAGATTCACTAGTTTTTCAGTTAACCAGTATCCTTGGATTCTTTTTAGGATGTTCATTTATTTCTCTGTTTTTCTCTTGGGTGTTTGGTTGCTTTTGTGCTTTTATGATCGTTACGTTTTAGGCTATTATCTTTCTCCAACTGTGTCAATCTTCTTTCTCATGCATCTTTAGCTATCTATTCATGGGTTGTCCTATAATACGCATCATAGGATTTGTTACCCCTTCCTGCACCGTGGGCCTTGTAATCTTTTGTAATTACTGGTATCAGGCTTACAAAATATTCCCTCTATCACAGTTTTTTTCTGTTGACAAAAATCTATATGCTATTCTTTGGCATATTCTGAGCAATCAAAGAGGAATTGGAGGGTGACATTGTCATATAAATACGACTTTGAGGCATTTGCTAAAAATCAATCAATTTGGCGATGAATTTCAGTTGGTTGTGCTTTTTTTATTTCAGTGTTAGCTACTAGATCAAGAGACTCAAAGTTCTTTGGGAGACCTTTTCTCCTTGTATAAGCATGATGATTGCTTTTTGATGAAAATTTTTTCTATTTTTTCACCTATTCAATCTGACTTAAAACAAGTGTGTGGATTTCAACTTTTCACATGACTTTATTGCTTATGAATTTTATTTGTTATGTTCAGTAGGGAGCCATTGAATTTTTGACCGAGTTAAATTATTTCATAATCATTATAAGATTTAATGTTAATTTTGTGTACTCGTTGCATGTTTTTTTGCATCTCATAATAGATTTTTATTACCAACCTTAGTACTTGACGCAGGACGAATCTATAGGTGTTGGACACACGAGGCCCTAACTCTAATTGCAATGCAGTTAATCACGACGAATGCAATGGAACCACGACAAACCCTAAAATGAAGTTGTTAAGGAATGTACGCACGCAATTCAATGATCCTATTACGACTAGCCTAAACTCTAATACGATGCGCAATTAATTAAACAATATTATTTTAAAATCCCGCGCATACGCCACAATTGATCACAATATCGCAATTTAAGTAAGCAAATAATTATTGCAATTAAATGAGACTACACTAAAATTAAATATAGGAGCGAATATGCATTACATGTCTATCGAAAGAGAAACGATCACCTTAGTTTGAGCAAAATATTACTTAGAATAACGTGATATATCCGTACAAGTGTAAAGCACTGAATGTAAATATGGATCTCACCAAATAGAGGAGTTGTCGACGTATGTGCAAAAATCTAGTGGCCGTAAGAGCCTCGGTGGAGATCTGGAAGGGTGATGGTGGCTTCAACAGACTTAATCGGTGGGATACTGGTCTATTGGAGTGCTGGAAGGAGGTCTATTTTTGGTTGGTGGGGAGGGGAGATGCAAGGTGGTGGTCTGTGGGTTGTGGGATGGCTGGCGGGGGTTTGGAGGGGTGTAGAGGGACTTGAGGTGGCTGTCCAGGGATTTGAAGGTTTGGACGGAGGCTATCCAGGGGTTGGATGGCCCAAACAGAGAGGTTGACAGGAAGAATTTGGCAGTATGAGGTGGTGATTGAGTCGAGGAAGGAAAGGGAGGGGTTGCAGCCTTGCAAGGCAGGGGGATTGGACGGGACTCTGGGAGGCTGATGAGGAGGTTGTCAGCGGCTGGGATGACATTGACGGATGTAGGGAGGGTCTATGTCGAAGGGAACGCCAGATGGAGCTCAGAATGGAATGTGGGTAGGTGGAGACAGGCTTGAAGATGCAGATGAGAGGGACTGCAGATCTAAGATGGATGACAAGGTGAATGGGAGCTGCTGGAGGCGTCAACGGTGGCTTGCAAAGAACCTTTAGAATAGGCACCAGGGGGTGTCGCGCTTCAGTACCCGACAATCGAGCGATTTCTTTTTGCAGAAAACGTCATCCTTGATACCTGTAATGGACCTGTTGATAGCATAATGTAGAGGGGGAAATTTGGTTAAATACAACCCGACAGCCACAATTGTCCCAACAAATGAGTTAACCTAACTCACAAAATACAATTCAGAAAAATAAAAGAAAATACATAAAAATATGAAAAAATTGATTTGGTCACAATCATTGTCTCTGATCGTCCATCTGATGATCCAAAAATGTCAATCCAGATCATCTTTAGTGTCGTGCGAATGATATCCATCAAAACCCGAGCTCTATGCTAGGTAGGTTCAAAGGTGATCAGTCCACAGACATACTGGGTTAAGAAATTCACTTGCTAAATCATTATTATTGCTGTCACATAATGGTATAATCCAGAGGATGAGAAAAAATTGTCAGTCAGTTGTCTTAGAAGCACAATTTTAAGCTTAGCTTATTGATGCATCCTCCATTCGCATTAGTTATTGCATGACATCACCAGGCGTCACGCATTTTTATTTACGAACTTTTTTTCTCATGTATTTCCTTCATCGTACTCCTGTTTGTTCGAAATTGCTCGGCTCGCCAGGTTGACGATGAGACCCTTAATGAATGTCTGATAATTTTGGTAGCTAGGACGTAACGGACAAACTCAAAATTATTTCAAACACATAGATTTAAAATTAAAATTCAAAAAGATGAGAACGTTTGGAATATGTTATTTTGGAAACTTAAAACTTTGGAAAGTCAATTGGCCGACTCCTTGTTTTAAGAATTAATTAAAGGAGAATGAAAATCCTCCATTATTTCTAACCGGCTCATGTTTGGAAAAATAATAAAAGGATTGAAATCATTCACTTGGCCGACCCTCCTTGTTTGGAAAGAAATAATATAGGGTGAATGAATCATTCACTTATTAAAGAGAGCCGCTCCTCTGTACAGGGAGACCAGACATGAAGTAGAGAGAGGCGACCCATTGTCGTTTCTCTCTGCAGTGCCGGCGTGCCTCCCCCGTGAAATCATCCCCCTTTGTCGGAGCCAGCAATCATCGTCGTCAGGAAATTTCTTCCCTCCGCTTGCGAGCCATACAACAGTGTCCTGTTCAATCTCAGCCGCCTTTCGACCCCGTCCCAACTAGAGGAGTGAATCCGACCTGCCGTCGGCTGCGAATTCCTTTTCTGGCACACTGTTTCTCCTTTACTTCAACCACCATCACCGCCCAGGCACTCGTCGTCGACCCAGAACTTATTTTCGGCGAGCCCTGTGCCGGCCTTTTCTTCCGTCGCAGTTTCATGTGCAATCCGTCGGTTTCCCCAGTTATCTCTGGACAGAACTACAGCCCGACGAATCCAGTTTACAACAGCCGAGCCTTTGGTTTGATTCTGCCCACAGATTTTACTTGGCGGAGCCTCGTGTGTAACGACGTGACATCCTCACTCGTTTAGCTTAGTTTAAATGTATGCATCAATTAAATAATTAAAAAGCTTGTCCCGAATGTTCTGACCACTAAAATTTCTTTTTATCTCATAAATTGTTTGTGAATTGCGCTTGTGAACGTACAAATCCCGCTACGATTCGATCTGTTAGGAGCCAACGAAATCCTTTCGAATAACGACTAACGGTTTTGAGAAGTTCATACGGTTGAAAGTAACTTTGCGCGAAGAGTTTGATTTGGTTGCTCGACCCATGATGTTTTCCTAAAAAAATATTTTTAGAAGTTCCACTTTTATTTTGAGACGGGGTCCTATGGGGATTCCCTTTGGTCTAATTCCACGACGGAGAGTCGGCGTGGCGTAAAGTGAAGATTGGGGGCAGTAGAGCGAAATCCCCGTCTAGGGTATTCCGAAGGTGTAACCTAGGCAACAAAAAAGGGGCCCGATATTGAAACTAGAGGAGCGACCTGTTGGTTCACCAAACCCCGACCCAGCGAGTCTACATCAGTTTGGTATCAAAGCGCTTGTGATTCGCTCTTATCGCGAATCACGCGATTCAAATTTCAAAGATTTTTTTAAAATAAAAAATTCTATTTTAAAATATTATAATTTATTTTCAAAAAAGATTAAGTTAGGTCTTTTTTTAAATCATAATAATAATATATATATTTCTAATTCAAATTATTTTAAATGGAGAGTCGCATAGATCGCATTGACGTCATCATAGGTGACTTAGCCAACCAAATGAGTGAACTAATGAAAACAGTAGAAGCTCTCACCGCCAACGTGAGAGACACGAACCACGTCGTAAACGACTTAAAAACCTCCATCAATAACTTAGAAGTTGAATGCCACCTAGGATTAAATCAACCACCACACCAAAATCCTAGGCAAGATGAACAACCCCCAAGACCACCAGAGCCTGCCTAATTTGAACCACGTAACCAACCTCATTAGGACGTAAAGATTAAACTAGACGTTGAAGATTTTGAGGGGAACTTAGAACCTGAGGGTTGCTTAGACGGGTGTGAACGGATGAACCACTTCCTAGCTTAGAAACAATTACCCCAAGCTATGCAAGTTGAGTATGCCACGCTTACACTGAAATGATCCGCCCTAGTTTGGTGGGAACAACTGGAGCGATCTAGATTTAATTTAGGTATGCCCCCGATTACCACATGCGAAAAATTTAAAACGCAACTTTGAAAATGTTACATTCCACCTGATTATTTGCAGACCCTCTACTGTCGGTTCCACAACCTACGACAAGACAAATTATTGGTGGATGAGTACACGAACGAGTTTCTAGTCCTACAGTCTCGCCTCAACCTCTGATAGGACGATGACATGACTATATCCCGTTATCTGAACGGGTTACGCTATTCTATTAGAGACCAACTCGAGATTTTTGATTATAAGGACTTATGAGAGATGTCGAGTCGCTCATGGAGAGTGGAGTCCCTACAGAAGCACACATCCGGAGTCAGATCTACAGATAAGTCTACATCGAGTATCACCACTACCACCACGGCTCGGATCTTAGATTTCCCTCAACTTCCCATCACTCCGAGGACTCTGACCCCATCCACTATCCCTTCCAAGGGTAAGGAGATTATCGGGTCCAAGCCCAACACTGGAGTATTTCGATGCTTCAAGTGTATGAAGCCAGAGCACAAATCATCTGATTGTCCGTGACACCACTTTGTCGCTATTATCGATTCCCCTGACAGTGAGCTTGAGTATGGAGTCTACATTAATGAGCCTCACCCTGATCCCGAACACGAGTCAGAGGACGTCGTAGAAGTGGAAGACGAGCACGCCAAACATTTAGTTTGTCCAGTTTTATAGTCTGATTACCCTTAGCGAGCCTACTGAGGATGACCATAGGCTACGAAGCACGGGTACTCCAAAAAATGTCCCGTACCCGTACACGGTACGTTTGCGGGTACTGGTATGGCCCGGTACGGCCCGGTACGGCAAAAAAAGTACCCGGTACCTTTATTGTTTTTTGGTACGGGCCGATACTGCCGGCTACTTCCCGATATTATTAATAACGCGGATCCTTATTCACGTTAGGGCTAACTTCTTCGACAAACCCACGACAGATCTCCCGCGAGCGACCTCGACGGCGGCAGATCTCCTGCGAGCGTCCTCGACGACGACATCCCTTCTGCGAGCGACCTCGACGGCGACAGATCTCCCGCGAGCGACCTCGACGACGACATCCTCCTGCGAACCCTATCGACAAACCCACGACTTCAGGTCTCCACTATTTCGACGACATCGACTCCTGCGAGCCCTGTCGACCTCAACGGAACTCCAGGGCTCCTCGTTCTCAATATCAGAAGCTCGGTCGGCGCTACACCGACTGTTCCAGCTCCGGGACTGCAAGGCTGCCAGCTCGGTCGGCGCTACACCGCCCTTAATTGCCTTCTCACCCCTAACCTATGAGGTCTGGTTTACCCCCAATTTTAATTTCAAGGTTCTTCTCTTATTATACATGCTTTTTATTACGTCATATCTCCCATAAGTAGTCTCTCTGGAAATATCCATTAAAATTGTAAATAATGGCATACAAACCTAAAAATCATTCCCATTTGGTGTATGATATCACTTTGGTTAATTAGGTACTCCAAATTTTCACTGATATCACTTTGATTTTAGCATGCATTGATTTTTTTTCAAGCAACTGTATATTTTTAGAATTTCTAACATCCAAAAAAACGGTCGGCGTGGGCGACAATCACCCACGACAAATGTCCTTAAATGTCCTTAGAATAGTCTAATTTCTTTATTTATGTGGACAATCTTAACATCTTGTGCATGTATGGTGATAACTGATAACATTTCATTGAATATATTCTTGCTGCAAATTAACTTGTTATGTGTTTTTTAATTTTTTTTCACATACCCAAACGTACCCGTACAATGCTAATTTATAATTCTGCCGTACCACGTGCCGGTACCCGTACCGGTACCCGTACCGCGTACCGGTACCCGTACCGCGTACCGGTACCCGTACCGCGTACCGGTACCCGTGCTTCATAGACCATAGGAGACAAATTTTTTCGCACCATTGCACACATTCAGGGGCAATTCTGTTCCATTATCATAGATAGTGGTAGTATGAAGAACTTCGTTTCTCAACACATGGTCGACATACTAGGACTTGAGACACATCTGTTAGAACAACACTACAACTTATCCAGAGCCAATAGTCAATTGACTATACCCGTCACGTATTACTGTCTAGTAGAGTTCTCTATAGGGATCACGTATTCGGATAGAGTTTTATGTCACGTCGTTGTCATGGATGTCAGTCATATCCTATTAGGGCGAGCTTGGCAGTACGATTAACACGTCATGCACGACGACACGAGGAACTCTCACTTCTTCGAGCATCACATGCACAAGATTGTTCTTCTACCCTAGAAGAACTGTCTTATTCTGAAGATATGTGAGAAGACCTCTACGACTTTTACTGCACTTCTCACTGACTCCACCACATTACTACTCACCGCCCTCCCTCCTGAACCCCCATCCTATGAGGCAACTTGTGGCCTAGATATGTCACTCACCTCACATTTATCGAGTCCCGACGTGCTACCTGACATTTTTCAGTTCTCCTATGCTATGTATGATGACGTTTACTCGACACGCCTCACCCTATCGACTTTGTATTTAAATATTATACTTTTAATTCACCTCATTATCATCTGGAAAGAGGCGAATCTATGAAATTATACCAACATAATAAATATTTTCTATCATATTTGTGGAACGCATTATGTGGGCAAAAACGAGCCAACCTCGAAGTTAGTAAGCGTCTATCACTCTCGGACCGCTGAGCAGATCAATGTCGTTAATAGAAGTTTGAAGAATTTTTTTAGGCAATTAATCGGTGAGGATTTAAAACAATGAAATATTGTACCTCCACAAACACAATTCACATTCAATAATTGTAAATATCGCTTCCGTTATGTATATCCTTCTGAGATTATTCATTTGTTATTCCATTCACCCTATTGTCATCACATCTCATTCCACGAACGTATTTCCTTCGACGCACAAACTCATATTAATTATTTAACGAAACTGTATAAATTTATTGCTAATAAAATGCGAGCCACCTATGGAAATTACAAATTCATGGTCGGTCGTTATCGTCATGAGTTGTACTTTCCACGAGAGGATTGAGTGTTTGATTATTGTAGAAGTTCTTGTCTTTTTCAAATTCAGAAGCATATCAAGCCACCTATCAAGGCCCCAGACATACCACTTGATTCTGCACCAGCGACGACTTCAGCTCTCTCCAGTACCAGTCTTTGCGAGTTCTCGTCGGGGCCGAGCGCTTTCAACCCCGAGGGAATTGATGCATCCTCCATCGCATCAGTTATTGCATGACTTCACTAGGTGTCATGCATTTTTATTTACGCACTTTTTTTCTCATGTATTTCCTTCATCGTACTTCTGTTTGTTCGAAATTGCTCGGCTCGTCGGGTTGGCCTTCCGATGTGACCCTTAATAAATAGGACCGGTAATTTTGGTAGCTAGGCCGTAACGGGCAAGCTCAAAATTATTTAAAACGAATACATTTAAAATTAAATTTCAAAAAATGCGAATGTTTGGAATATGTTATTTCTGGAAACTTAAAACTTTGGAAAGTCAATTGGCCGACTCCTTGTTTGGAGAATTAATTAAAGGAGAATGAAAATCTTCCATTATTTCCAGCCGGCTCATTTTTGGAAAAATAATGAAAGGATTGAAATCATTCACTTCGCCTGCCCTCCTTGTTTGGAAAGAAATAATATAGGGTGAATGGATAATTCACTATTAAAGAGAGCCGCTCCTCTGTACAGGGAGACCAGACATGAAGTAGAGAGAGGTGACCTATTGTCGTTTCTCTCTGCAGTACCGGCGTCCCTACCTCGTGAAATCATCCCCCCTCCACTGAAGCTCTAGCAATCGTCGTCGCCAGGAAATTTCTTCCCTCCACTTGCGAGCCATCCGACAGTGTCCTGTTCAATGTCAACCGCCGTTCGACCCCATCCCAGCTAGAGGAGTGAATCCGACCTGTCGTAGACTGCAAATTCATCTTTCGGCGTGCCGTTTCTCCTTTACTTCAGCCGCCATCACAGACCAGTGACTTGCCGTCGACCCAAAACTTATTTCCGCGAGCCATGTGCCAGCCTTTTCTTTGGCCACAGTTTCATGTGCAATCCGTCGGTTTCCCCGAGTTATCTCCAGACGGAACTACAACCCGACGAATCCAGTTAACAGCGGTCGAGCCTTTGGTTTGATTTTGCCCACGGATTTGACTTGGCGGAGCCTCGTGTGGTAACGACGTGCACTCCTCGCTCATTTAGCTTAGTTTAAATTTATGCATCAATTAAATAATTAAAGAGCTTTCCCCGAGCGTTCTAACCACTGAAATTTCCGTTTATCTCATAAATTGTTGTTTGCGGATTGCGCTCGTGAACATACAAATACCGCTACGATTCGATCCGTTAGGCGCCGACGAAATCCTTTCGAATAACAACTAATGGTTTTGTGAAGTTCAAACGGTTGAAAGTAATTTTGCGCGAATAGTTCGATTTGGTCGCTCGGCCCGCGTTGTTTTCCTAAAAAAATATTTTTGAAAGCTCCACTTTTATTTCGAGACAAATCAAATATTTTGATTAAAAATATTAATTTGTGAAAACCCTAAGCGAGTCTACATCGCTTATTATCATTTGAAGCGATATCAAAAATTCAAAATATTCTGTATAGTGCATATTATGCATGAATACCCTCTGACAGTTGTGATATTGCTTAAAGATTAGACCTCATGTTTTAATGTAGGTTTCAATGTAGAGAAGGTTCAGTATAAAAATGTGATCTTCACCGTATGGGATGTGGGCGGGCAAGAGAAGTTGAGACCCTTATGGAGGCATTACTTCAACAATACCGATGGATTGGTAAATAATCCTTTTCTTTGTACATTATCATCCTTTGGTTTTCAAATGCAAGTCTCTGTGCATATTTTACAACAGTATTTGGTAATAAAATACCAATAAATTTAGATAGTGTGTTAATCTTTTAATGCTATGCTTGTTTTATGTTATTTGTTAAATATTGTGTTTGCTTCACATTCAGATTGCCTAATAGTTACATTGTTGATTAGTTACATCTAATGCCAACAAAACAAAATGGAAATGCCGTGTAAATAATCTTTCTTATAAATGAGAGAGGATGGGAAATAACGGCAACAGGTTGATGGATGATAAATATGTTAAAATGATATTAAATAGTAGAGTTTATACATTCAATGTGGATGAAAAATAAAATTCTGATTGGCTTGTGGAATCCACTGCTGATCTTACAATAGGACAAAATATAGAACCAAAATATCTTCCTTTCCTCATCATATTGTAAGAACCAAAATAAAGAATGGAAATAAAAGTAAAGAGATCACATGTATTTTTGCTGGGCAATAGGATTAGTTTAGTTTTTAGAACAATTAATTAATAATTAAATGTGATATTTATGGGCAATTTTCTTAATAAAATATATTGTACAGAGGCATTAGTTATGAATCCATCCAAAGAAAAAAATGACTACAATTAAGTTAATTAATCAGTTGAAAGAAAAAGTTGATAAAATTAGAAAAAAATAAACTTTTATTGTTATCCTGTAAATAGTATAGATATTAAAAGAATCTTATTATCTAATTAATTATATTGATAAAATAGGTTATCTAATTAATTAATTTTGATAAATATGTTAATTAAAATTGAATAATATTATTTTATATGTCACAGCCGGTGTTCATCACTTGGGACAACTTCTCAATGATGCAGCCTGCAGTGCTTGGCCTCGGTACTGGTCGCAACGCCCTTAATAGTGTTGCCACTTTTGCCTGCCATCACTAAATCACCGAGTTATTTGTCAAATGCTTCATGTTTCTCCATGTATGTTGATATTTCTTTTGCGGGTTCCCTGCACCCGCTGTAAAATAATAATAAAGGTATATTTAAGCAAACAGATTTAGGGGTGTTAACACTTATGTTTTAAAGCTGATCTAGAATTGTTTTGATATTGGATTTATCCATAATCATTTGCTCATATGAGAATGTGGGTTAGGTATTGCACCACAACTTGAACACAGTTTTGATGAAGATTGAGCAGAGGTTGGTATGACTATAATTAAGATTTAAGTTTACTGCATTGAATTCCAGTCATTTCAATGTAAGTTCAAGATAATTAGTGCTAACAATGCTTAGAAGAAGTGTCAATATCATTTATTTGTAAGAAACTAAAGGGCAAGGGGATAAAGTCATGGATGTTGGGTAAGGTTACAAATATTGTGTAAAGAGGGTTAGCAGTACAAATGGAGTAGGCTGGGACTTAATTTGAGTGCTGTAAATAAAATGTGGAAGTGGATATGGTTAGTGCTAAGAAGATCGTTATTGGATTAGTTATTGATGATGACATTAAAAATATAGTTACGTTTATACTTTCTAACGTTGATGTAAGTCATTTGAATGAGAGGAAAAGATAATCAATGTACACAATGATTAGAAGAAGCGTGATATCAATATCACGTAATAGGAAATGAGATAAATTCATGGATATTGGGTAAGGTTATAAACATTATGTGTTTAGAGATTTAGCAATAGAATGTGTAGGCTACTACTAAAATGAGTCCTGAGAATAAAGTATGTGGAAGTGGGTATCGTTAAAAAGGGGTAGCCTAGTGCCCAAAACATCCCCGTGCAGCAAGGGTCCGGGGAGGGTCCCACCACAAGGGTGAAATGTAGGCAAACCTTATCATACATTTTTGCAAGAGGCTGCTGGTTAATGTTAAAAAATTGTTATTGAATTAATTATTGGCGATGACATTAAAAATATGGTTAGTGCTTATGCTTTCTAGGTTAGAGTAGCATATGGTTTGAAAATTAATTTTGAGTATACATGGATGAATTTCTAAAAATATACCTATGGAAGGAGGGTTGTTATTAGAGGTGAAGCATCCATTCACTGTCCTACTAAAAGGAAATACATTTCAATGGTACGAGAGCATGGTGATGTCTTTTGATAAGGGGGTGATGCGGCTGGCGAGGGTGGAGCGATCAACGGTGACGCGCGAGAGAGATAGCGGGATAGGGAGGGGGACACATTATGCTGCTAGGGCTATCAGGGAACCGCTGGGTCAGTTTCTCCTCTCTTCAATTTCTCAATTCAACAATCAAAAGCATAATAATAAAGTCCACACATCTCCCTTATATTGGGAGGGACCACATTGGCCGGTTGGCCGTACAAAGCATAAATAAAATGCTAGTAAAAAAATGCTAAAGATAAACAGATACAAGGCCTGTCGAATGTTGCTCAAGGCTCTTGCCGTCTCCGTTCCCCGCACGTGCCTAGTGTAAACGCGCGTGGAGCGCCTTCCTTCGACTGGATCTACTCCGTTCATATCAACTTTCATGTGGTTAACAATGACCTTGTTCTCAAGGTCAAAATCTGGAAATTGAACCTTAACTTCTTCTGCCAAGATCCATATTGCCTCGTCCTTTGCCTGCCCATTCCATTGAATGAGAACATGTCTTGCAGGCTGGTCTTTGACGTGCTTGGTGCGGGTGCCCAACACCACCTCGGGCTCGTAATGTGGGGCAACTTCACTACTCAGGCCTTCGAACATGGTGGTTTGGAGGGGGTGGTTTCCCAACGCCCTCTTCAAATGTGGCATGTGAAATATCAGATGTATTCGACTGTCAGGTGGAGGCTACAAGCGATAGTCTACCTCTCCTATGTTTTCCATGACTGAGAAGGGGCTAAAATACTGCACGAAGAGCTTGGGGTGGAGGCGATCGGTCAAGGACTCTGACAGTGAGATTGTAGTTTGACGAACACATTTTCGCCCGGTGAGAGGAGAACCTCTCGATGACATCGGTTGGTCTGCTGGGCCACTCTCCTGAGCACGACATAGGTGTTGGTTCAACTGTTGTAGAGCCTTGTCCCGATCCTGTAGGTCCTCTGCCAATGCTTGGACTTGGCACTCCCCGGCGAGCCCGACCGGTATCAATAGGGGTGGGCGCTCATAAGGTGTCTGAAAAGGGGTGACACATGCCGTCGACTGGTAGCCAGTGTTGTACCATAATTCTGTCCATTCTACCCACTGGGTTCATTGGCGGGGCTGCTCAGTAGTAAAGCAGCGAAGGTATATGCCCACACAACGGTTGAGGACCTTCGTCTGTCCATCGAACTGCGGGTGAATGCCGTACTGAATTGTAGCTTGGTCCCATGTAAACGGATCTGTTCCTGACAAAAGGTGCTCATGAAGACTGGGTCACATATGCTAACAATGGAACGAGGGAACCCGTGTAGACACACGATCTTACCAACAAAGGCTTTGGCCACCGAGATCGCCGTGTAGAGGTGTTTGACCGGTATGAAGTGCATGTATGGTGTGAACCCGGGTGAGGGTGGGCCGTACGGTCGGCTATGGGGAGGAGAGAGGGAGAGCCGGAGAGGAGAGGGAGGGGAAGAGTTAGGGTTAGAGAGGAGAGGAGGGAAAACACACATTCATCCAAGATGTCCAAAACGAGTACAAGCGCTACCCCTTATAGTAGCGGGGGTGCGAACAGCGACGCGAATAAATCTGCCGAAATATAAATGCTGAAAAAAAAAACATAATTGCTGAAATAAAACATAAATGCTGAAATAAATGATACGATAACGGCTAAGCCGCGATCTCCTCCGCAAGCTCGGTGGGACCGTCCGTTATACGCGCCCGATGCGTGTAAACTCGCCACGGAGGCTCGGCGTCATGCAGTTCCGTAACAATGTCACCGTCTGGAAAATGTGTCTTGTCCTCAAGGCAGTAGTCGACGAACTAGCGGCTGAAAACATCCCGGGGCAACCATGCCGCGTCTGAGTCGGGTTGGCCGGTCCATGCCACAAGAACCTCCTCTGATGTATGGTCCCACAGGGTACGACATCTACGATTGAGGTTCGAGGCGGGGTAGTTGGGTGCCTCCCCTGCGAGGTTGAGGTCGGTCTGGATGTGATCCGTGGTGGCGTGCTTGCCCACTACGCGTCGTAGCTGCAAGACATGGAAGACCAGATGGATGCGGCTCCCAGTTGGGAGGCGAAGGCGGTAAGCGACCGCCTCTATGCGGGCAAGGACCTCAGAAGGCCCAAAGAATCGAGGCCCCTATTTTGGGCATGATCGACGGGCCACCAAAGCTGACGGTAGGGATGAAGTTTGATGAAAACCTTCTCTCCCACCTCGAAGGAGAGGTCCCGACGTTTCCTGTTGGTGAAGGAAACCATCTTCTGCTGGGCCCGTCGTAGGTGGTGCTTCAAATGATCCAGAATGGTGTCCCTGTCATGGAGAGTGGTGACTAGGCTTTGCACCTGACATTCCCCTGGAAGGTGGCTGACAATAGATGGGGGAGGACATCCATAAACAACCTCAAATGGGGTAGTGTCGGCCGCCTGGTGGTAGGCGGTGTTGTAAGATTACTCGGCCCACCCGAGCCACTTGGCCCAACTACAAGGCTGCTCCCCCACAGAGCCGCGAGGTACGTTCCAAACGCCAGTTGAGGACCTCTGATTGGCCGTCGGTCTGTGGGTGTTACGCCGTGCTCATGCGAAGAAGGGTGCCCTGTAAGCGGAATAGTGTAGTCCAAAAGGTACTCAAGAAGAGCGGATCGCGGTCGCTCACGATCGACCAGGGAAATCCATGGAGGCGCACGACTCCCTGGATAAAGTTGTCGGCGACTTTGGCTGCAGTGTATGGATGACTGATGAGAATGAAATGAACATACTTCGAGAGCCGGTCCACCATGAACAAGATGCAGCCGTGTCCCTGTGATCGAGGTAGTCGTGTGATGAAGTCCATGGCGATGTCGTCCCAAACGTGGTCGGGAATCAGAAGGGGCTGAAGTAGACCACCCGGAAAAACATCTTCGTGCTTACCCTTCTGGTAGATGAGGCAGGAGGCCACGAAGGCCTTGACTTGTCGAAACATGTGGGGCCAATAGAGTGAGGCCGCCAGTCATCGGTACGTCCGGTAAGCACCGACGTGTCCCTTCGTCGGGGAAGCATGGAACTCAGCCAACAATAGAGGAATGCTCAGGGAGTCGGGGGCGAGCAGTGAGCACGAGGCGGCCCTTGAAGAGTAGGTGGCCGTCAACCAAGGTGTAAGTTGGGCGGGTTTTGGCATCTGCGAGGAATGCTGTCCTAATCTCGGTTAGCATCGTGTCGGCCTCTACTTCCCGTTGGAGGGTATCCGCATCCTCCCAGACCGGGTGGGAGATGGCTGCAAGTATGAGATTGTGAGAGAGGACGTCAGCTGTGTGATTCGTCTTCCTTAGCCGGAACTCGATGCTCAAGTCGTAGCTCAGTAGCTTGGCCACCCACATCTATTAAGCGGACGTAGCAATCTTTTTCTATACGAGGTAGCAAAGGCTGTGGTGGTCGGTGCGGACCACGAACCGTTGGCCCAGGAGGTAGGGCCTCCAGTGCTGCACTGCGAGGACGAGGCTTATGAGCGGCTGCAGATGGTATCAGAGAACACACGGCTGAAATAGGCCACATGGAGGCCGACCTGCATAAGTACGGCCCCCCCACCGACGCCCGACGTGTCGCACTCCACGAGGAAGGGCTGAGAGAAATCCGACATGGCTAACACCAAGGCGTGAACCAAGGCCTGCTGAAGAGCGACAAAATAGGTGAGGCCGCCACCAACCACTCGAAGGGGCCTTCGTCCGACTTCTTTAGGAGTTGGGTGAGGGGTCGGGCCATCCTGTTGTACCCCTGGATGAACCGCCGGTAGTACCCTGTCAGGCCCAGGAACCTGCGAACATTTCAGAGAAACGAAGGGGTTGGCCATTGGTCGACCGCCTCGATCTTGTCGCTAACCATCGCGACTCTGCAGCGGAAATGGTGTGTCCCAAGTAGCACCCCTCCGGGACCCCAAAAGAGCACTTTTTCGGGTGGAGCTTAAGGTGGTGTTACCGAAGCGTAGCCAACATCCAGCAGACGTGCTGAAGGTGATCTTGCTAAGAAGAACTGTAGACCAAGATGTCATAAAAAACAAGTACATACTGACGGAGTATGAGGCGGAAAATGTTGTTCATCGTGTCCTGCAAGGTGGCCGGCGCATTGGTCAGGCTGAATGGCATAACTAGGAACTTGTAATGTCCATCATGGGTATGGAAGGCCGTCTTAGCGACGTCGGCCGACCGGACACGAATCTGGTGGTAGTCTGCATGAAGGTCCAGCTTGGTGAAGAGGGTAGCACCGTGGAGCTCATCCAAAAGCTCATGGATCACCAGAATTAGGTACTTATCTGGAACCGTGGCTTTATTAAGCTCCCGATAGTCCACGCAGAAGCGCCAGCTGCCTTCCTTCTTGCTGACCAGGAGAACTGGGCTGGAGAAAGAGCTTGCACTGGGGAGGATGAGGCCCCTCATCCGCATGTCTTGTATGAGCCTCTTGATCTCGTCCTTCTACACGTGCCCATAGCAATACGGACGGACCGAAACTGTCGACACACCGGGCTGAAGAGGAATGACATGATCATGTGGCCACGTTGGCGGCAAGCCGGACGGTGCCGTGAAAAGGTCCGCAAATTCCGACAGGAGGTCCTGCAGGGCCGGTAGTGGTGATGGGGTCGGTGTCACAGCGTCCGAGATGGACCAGAGCCACGTCGAAAAATCAACATCCGACGTCCTCTGAATCGTGCGGAAGGAGACGGGGGAGCGAAGTCGGGCGACATCCCCAACCAGGTAGCACTCCCGATTGTCCTGGAGAAAGCTCATCGTCATAGTCCTCGAGCTATCTCGCATGTCACCCAACATGCAGAGCCGGGCCACTCCCAGGATGGCGTCGATCCCGACAAGGCCGAAAACGTAAAAATCCGTCGTCACCGAGTGAGAGCCACTGAAAGAGAGACGGATGCGCAACGACCCTAGATCGAGCGTCGACGGAGCTCGCCCAAACTGACCGTGAAGTCCGGCGAAGGCTCCATCAGAAGGCGGAGCTGATGGGCAGAATGAGAAGTGAGAAAATTATGGCTCGCCCCGCTGTCCACCATGATGACAATATGACGACCGCCCAGCTTGCCTGCCAATTTCATGGTTTGCGGCCCTGAAATGCCGCCTACGGAATAACATGGAAGCTCCAATTGGTGAAGGGCCACGTCAACAATGCCCTCTGTGGTGTCCTCCTCGGTGATTTCAAGATTCTCAAAATTCGCCAAAGTGATCTCTGGTTCGAAGCCGCCAATGATGGCGCAGAACTCCTTGATCACGCAGACATGAGTCGGGGAGTAGGGCTGCTGGCAGCGAAAACACAACCCTTTTGCGCTGGAGGTCGTCAAACTCGCAGGTGGAGAAACTCTGGGGGGGGGGTGGTCGGCCTGACCGAGCTGCTGGAGGGCCTGAGGAGCTTGTGGATCTGGAGTAGCGGTCTATCACGGTCTGCCCCCCCAACAGAAGTTTGGTTGAAGGTGGCGGGAGTCGAGGAGACAAGTTCGCCTCCACGAGGCGGGCCATGTCGAGGGCATCAGACACCGTCCGTGGGTGATGAGTACGGAGCCGGGAGCGAATGTGGGGCAGAAGGCCCTGCATGAAGAAGCCGAGATAGTGATCCGGTGGTAAGCCCGGAACATGGGTGACGAGGGACACGAACTAATCGATGTAGTCATCCAGCGCACCAGTTTGGCGTACCCCACACGGTCGTTTGATGGTGGAGCCGGAATAACGTTTATCATAGCAACAGATCATCTCTTACTTGATCTCCGACCAAGAGATTGTCGGGTTGGACTGTCGGAGCCAACATGCCCAATGTAGGGCGGAACTTTCGAGTCCCACAACGGCGGTAGAGACCTTGTCTTGCTCAGGGGTGTGGTGGAGATCAAAATACTGTTCCGCCGTGGCGATCTACCCAATCGGGTCCACACTGGCGAAGGTGGGGAGGTCCAAGACAAGGGCTGGATAGTCAGGGGGAAGAGGGAGTGCGAAGTCCCCGATGTGCGGTAGGGGTGCCGCCCCGAGGATGGACGTGCCGGTAGCTGGGCACGCGGATCCGTTGGCGGAAGAGGTAGCGGAAGGTTGTAGAACATCAAGCTTAGTGTGGATAGCAAGCAGGGAGGCTTACATGAATTCCACGATACTCCTGGGAGCCGACATGGCGTAGAAGGGCCTCGATTGTAGATCGAGTGGTCGACGCCATGGCAGCGATGGTAGGTTAACAACGCCGATAGGGTAGCAACGGCGGTAGGGTTGCAACGGTGGGGTGCGACGCTGGAGGTGCATCGCGGTTTGGATACGACGCTGGAGGTTGCGGCATTGGAGGATGCGGCGCTGGAGGTGGCGACAGCGGGTGGTGCAGCGCTGGATGCAGGATGCACGACTGGACGAGAGACTTCGGCGGCCTTCGGTCGGCGGGCAAAAAGGGCAGGTCAGATCAGTTTGGTGCGAACCCGGGGGAATGTGGGGTGTACGGTCCGCTATGGGGAGGAGAATAGGAGAGATGGAGAGGAGAGGGGCCGGAAGAGAGGGGAAAAGTTAGGGTTAGAGAGGAGAGGAGGGAAAACACACTTTCATCCAAGATGTCCAAAACGAGTACAAGCGCTACCCCTTATAGTAGTGGGGGTGCAAACTGCGGCGCGAATAATTTGGCAAAATATAAATGCTGAAATAAAAACATAATTGTTGAAATAAAACATAAATGTTGAAATAAATGATACGATAACAGGTAGGCCGCGATCTCCTCCGCGGGCTCGGTGGGGCCGTCCGTTATACGCGCCCGACGCGTGTAAACTCGCCACGGAGGCTCGACGTCGTGCAGTTCTGTAACACTGTACTTGGAGAGACGGTCAGCCACTACCAATAGACAATATTACCCCGGAGAATGTGGAAGGTGGGTAATGAAATCCATGCTGATATCCTCCCAAACCCGATCAGGTACTGGAAGAGGTTGTAGCATGCCTGCCGGGGCAAGGGTCTGGTATTTGGCCTCTTGACAGACCAGACAGTCGACCAAGAATTGTTGCACTGTCCTAATCATGCAGAGCCAGTAAAGAATGACCGCTAGCCGGCAGTAGGTCGAGAGACCCCCAAGTGCCCCGCTGTCGGTGTGGAATAAAACTCCTCCGGTAGGCATGGTATCCTTGGTGATGATGCTGTGAGGACCAGGCAGTCGCGGAAGTAGAGTTTGTCGCCTACTAGTCAGAAAGGGGGGTGCACATCTGGCACGCCCCGTAGCTCTTTAATCATGCGGCCATTGTGGGGGTCCGCCCACACCTCCTCCTGGAGGGTCGCCGCGTCCCGCAACTAGCAAAGGAAGATCGCCGCCAAGGTGCCGCCATGCTCTCGGCGGGACAAGGAATTCGCAGCCGTGTTCATCCGCCCGGTCTTGTACTCGATGGAGAATTGATAGCTCAAGAGTTTGACTATCCAGAGCTGTTGGACTGGGGTGAAGACCTTCTGGCTCCATAGATGCTTCAAGTTGCGATGGTTGTTACTGACAGTGAAGAGGCGGCTGAGTAGATACGAACGCCAATGCTGAGTTGCTAACACCAGTGCTCGTAGCTTGTTGTCATAGGCGGAAGCCACCTTTCACCGGTCGGTGAAGGCCTTGCTGTAGTAAGTGATGGGGAGACCCTCCTGCATGAGGACGAAGCCGACCCCCTTTCCCGAGGCGTCACACTGTACGACAAATGGCTCGGAAAAATCGGGCATGCTCAGGATCGGTGCCGCCATGAGAGCGAGCTGCAGGCTGTAGAAATCCTCTTGAGCGGTCGCTTCCCACAGGAAAGGCACCTTCTTCTTTAAGAGGTCCTTCAGCGGCCGCGTTAAAGCCCAGTAGCCGCGGATGAAGCGACGGTAATAGCCGGTGAGTCCCAAGAATCTGCGCATGGCCCGACGGATCGCAGTCGTCAGCCAGTACAAGACAACATCGATCTTTTGTAGGTCCATGAAGAGCCCCTCGACAGAGATGATATGACTCAGGTACTCAACCTAAGGCTGATCAAAAGTACACTTCTTTCGGTGGGCCACGAGTCGGTGGGTGGCACGAAGGCGAAGGACGATGACGAGATGTGCCTGGTAGAGCTGCCAAGATGAGTTGTAAATCAAAATGTCATCAAAGAAAACTAGGATGAACTTACACAGATGTGGGCGGAACACGTCGTTCATGGTGGATTGGAAGGTGGCTGGGGCGTTCGTCAGACCGAATGCCATGAAGAGAAACTCATAGTGCCATCATGTGTCTGAAAGGCCGTCTTTGGCATGTCTTCTGGCCGAACGCAAATCTGGTGGTAGCCCGAGCGTAAGTCCAGCTTGGAAAAATAGGTGGCACTATGTAGTTCATCCAAGAGCTACTGGATGATGGGAATGAGGTACTTATCGGGCACAGTGAGCTTGCTCTGCTCTCTGTAGTCAATGTAAAATCGCCAACTACCACCCTTTTTCCGCACCAACAGCACCAGGATGGAGAATGGGCTAACACTCGTCTAGATGATGCCCGCGCTAAGCATCTCGGCAACCATTGCCTCCATGACATTCTTCTGGTCATGGGCCTCATGGCTGTACGGGTAAGAGCGGATGGAGACTGCCGCCACGCCAAGCTGCAGGATGATCCTGTGGTCGGAGGAGCGCGGAAGAGGTAGCCCGTGCGGTATAGTAAAAACCATCAGATGGTCGTCGAGTAGCCGCTGGACGTCCGAATGTAAAAGAGGTGGTGCCGGTTCGGATCCCTGGTTCATGTGCCATAGGAGGACGCTGAAATCCGGGTCAACCGTGCGAAAAATGGAGCAGAGCCCGTACGGTGAACGAGCCAGAGAGGAGTCTCCCTGAAGGGGATGAGTCGCATCCGATGCCTCAAAATCCATCGTGAGATGACCCCAATTGTGTTTGTAGTCCCCAAGAGTGCTCAACCAGGACACACCCAATATCGCATCCAGCCCCCCAAGGCCGAAGACATAGAAATCCGCAGAGCCCGAGTACGTGCTGGTGGAAAACTGTAGGCTAACGCATCGTCCCACCGTGCGGGCTTGGCAGCCATCGCCAAGGGAGACGTGAAAGCCTGGGGCTGGAGTCACTGGAAGGTGGAGCGCCGCCACGAGGTCCTGGGAAATGAAATTGTGACTGACGCCGCTATCGATCATAAGGACCACTGTCGACTGATGTAGGGTGGCCGTGAGCTTCATGGTGCACGGGTCAGTGATTCCGCGCACCAAGTAGCAAGCATTCTTGTCTCGGCGTCAATGCGAACCAAGGCGAGCGCTGGGCGCCTTGACGCTTAGGCGTCAAGGCGGACGCCTAGGCGACACTAAGGCGAGCAAGTCGCAAGACGCCATTTTTTTTAAAAAAGGCAGTATATCGACTGCGGTTATTATCATAACCGCAGTCTATACTCTGGAGGTTATACACTGCGGTTATTATACAAACCGCAGTTTATAGTACACATAATATAGACTGCGGTTTAATAATAACTGCAGTATATAGTATACATGCTATAGACTGCGGTTGCATAATAACCGCAGTGTATAGTACACATAATATAGACTGCGGTTTTATAATAACCGCAGTTGATAATATACATGCTATAGACTGCGGTTGTTTAATAACCGCAGTATATGGGCTATATACTGCGGTTAATAGAATAACCGCAGTATATATCTTATGACTAGCGACTGCGGTTATTAAAATAACCGCAGTCTATAGTCCTATATAGACTGCGGTTACAATAATAACCGCAGTCTATAATATGCCTATCACACTTTAGACTGCGGTTATTATAATAACCGCTGTCTATAATATGTCTGTCACACTTTAGACTGCGGTTATTATAATAACCGCAGTCTAAAGCTCCATTTTCTTTTAATAAAATGTTTACCAAGTACAAACACAGTTAGAGATTTTTTTTTCTTCATAGCAGACTAGCAGTTAGCAGTAAACAACTAAGAATAACAAGTAGCAAACACAAATGTTCCAACTACCAATATCATGTATTCATGAATCATGAATTCATGATATCTCAAATCCTCAATTCTCAAGCCTCAATACATTCATACCTATGACCTATCTTAATTCTCAAATACCATGAAGCAGTAAGCATGTAACAGTAAGAAAAAACAGTGGCAATCAATGGTCAAGAGTCAAGACTCAAGACTCAAGAGTCAAGACAGACTTCAGAGAAAGCAATAACAAAAAAAGGAACACAAAAATATCAGTCATAATCCAAAAAATCTTCATCCATTACACAATATAGCATATTAGCATGAATAATATTTTTAACATTAACTTTAAATAATCATACAAGGTCAACTAGAATCATCATCTAGTAAGTCGTCATTGACATTGCAGGTGTTTGGTTGGATGGAGGTACTCGTCATTTACCCATAATTATCATAAATATCTTTATCATCACTGGCAACTACAAAATGATCTAAATCTTCATCCTCTTGAGCTATTAGTTCATTTATTTGAAAATTAGTTCCAACTCCACTTCGTAAATTTCGAGCTCCAGTTCCAAGAGCTCTCTCTACAGCATCCCATGTGAGATTATCATCATCAAAAACTAGAGCTTCCTCTGGTTTGTTCACCATCCACTCACTACTCCAGTCGAGCTCATCAAGCACCAAAAGGTTGTAATTTTTTCCCTTTTCACGTCTTTCTTGTAATCGTGCTTGTAGACGACGATTATATTGGATGTATACAAGATCACTAAGCCTTTGATGTTCCAATCTATTTCTTTTTTTGTGTGAATCTGAATCAAGAATTCAAGATAATTTCAAACTTATTGGTAAATTAGTAAATATAAAATATTTAAATTTTTATTGAATATTTGTATACTTACAAACTCAAAAGTACTCCAATTGCGCTCACAACTAGAAGAAGAACAACATAAGCCAATTATGCGCAATGCTACCTTTGTAAGGTCAACATTTGATCCTCCATGTGCACCCCACCAGTCAGTCCACTATTCATTTAAGACAAATATAAATTATTTGACATATAAATAATTTAAGAAAAAATAAAAATATAAACAATACTTACTTGGATTTAAGGTGCTTCTTTGCCTAATAGCCATAGACTTTCCAAAACTATTTCGAGATGGTTTATAGTTAGTACCTTGCTCGGCAATCTTGTCTTGCAATTCTTGATCGGGCACTAGTCTTGCAATAACATCATTGAAAGCATCTTGAAATTTCCAGGCATCATCATTATTTTGTTCCTCATATTCAAAATATTTGCTTGGATTTAGAAACAAAGCCGGCCTATACAATTTTTGCTCCATTTGATTTGTCCATCTATTTTCAACAATATCAATAATCTTTTTAAATAATCTTTCTTTGTTATCAAAATGCTGTTTGATCTTTTGTTTGGCTTCTTCCATTGCAGCATATACTTCAGGCATAGCCGGCCTTTCATCTCCATCTACTAATCGCAAAACTGCAATCAGTGGTTTTCCTCCTTTTAGACAATCTCTTACTTCATTCCAAAAATTGGTTGAAAGTATTATTTCAACAATCTGTTTTCCGGCTTCAGTTTTTGCCAAATTAGCGGCATTCCACGAGGGCGACACAAAGAATAATTTCAGCTTCTCCTCGTGCTTAAGCACACTTTGTAAAGTAAGGAATGATGTTGCAAATCTAGTTATTGAATGCCTCACTAGATCACCGCCTATAGTAGTCCTTATTGCATCAAGTAAACGAGTGTGTCTGTAGATGAAATTTGTAATCATTCCTGCCTTTCTTATCACTGTTTTGTTCTGTTGTAGCTTGCCTATATCCTCTAGCATGAGATCAATGCAATGAGCTGCACAAGAAGTCCAGAATAATGTAGATCTTTTTTCCATTAAAATTTTACCAGCTGCCTTGTAATTAGAAGCATTGTCAGTCACCACCTGCAGAGTGCAGATATTTGTAATTATTGAAAGCTGTAGACTATTAAACTTGAAATATGAAAATTACTAAATTAATGAAACCAAAAAAATTACCTGAACAATACACTATGCTCCTATCTCTCTAATCTTACTATCAAGCAACTCTGATAACATTGTAGCATCTTGAATATGACTGGATGCATCTACGAAACCCATAAAATAGGATCCTTCTGGACAGTTGACTAGGAAATTGATCAAATGTCTCCCTCTCCTGTCTGTCCAACCATCTGACATAAGTGTGCAACCATATCTCCTCCAGTACGCTTGATAGTTTGTCTTCATCTCCATAACTTTATCTTTTGTATTTTTTAGCAATGAGACTCTCAAATCATGATAACTAGAGCCTTTATAACCAGGCACATACTGTCCAACTGCTTCAAGCATGACTTCAAAACTTCGTGCCTTTGCGGCATTGAATGGAATTCCACATTCATAGAACCAATCAGCAACATAACTATCAACTCTCTTTTTTTCTTCAGGTGTTCTAAAACATCTCTCGATAGTAGTTTGTGCAGGACCTTTTGCACGTCTATCATCTAATACATCTTCAGGAGCACGCCTCACATGAACATCCATAGGCCCCCTTTTTGTGGCAAGTGGATTACTTTCCTTTTTTGGCACTTGTCCCAGAACTTGGGACAAATGACGTTTTAGCTGTAGATAATGCCGGGGATACATTTTGTGACCCTGTTGACTCTCTTTCTTGGTCACTCTCATTGTCATCATCAACAGTCAGATGCACATTGTCCTTTTTTTTAGTATTTAAAGTTGAATACATCTCAGCTGCTATTTCAGAAGTAGTCTTCAAACACTTGGATACATCTCCATACCCGCCACATAAGTGTTGCTTCAACCTTTTGATACCACCCTTTATCAATCTAGCACACAAATTACATTTAACTGTATTTTTATCTTCTAGGTTGGGCCAATGACCATACTTCCAACCAGGATCATTTGACTTTGCTTTTCGTTTAAGATCCGTTTTTGGATCAAGGTCATTGCTACCAATGGATGAAGCAAGAGTGTTATTGTTTTGGTCTTCCATCTTTCACAAACAGGACCTATAGATTGCAGAGTTAGGTCGGGACAATGAAATAAATAACGGCTAAAGAAATCATCTCCATGAACAATTTAAAGAACTCTCAAAGACATGCTCATTTAGAAGAGTCAACAAGACCATAAGACCATTTTCATTAGTTCTACTTCTATAGTTCAAATCATGATTCATGATACACAATAAGTGATTATATAATGACAAATCTTATTTCTAATATTATCTATTTTCTCATGCAAAAATTGTGTCACTTCTTGATAGATCTGCAATAAAACAAAAATGGTTAAAATCAATTCAACATAATTATTACCAATCTACATGCACTAGACAATAACGTTACATACATTTACCAATGATGTCATTGGCCTAAATTTAAGAGCATCAACTATATCAATCATGTAGCACATGATATAATACCCACATTGAATACTATCTGGTTGTTTTGGGCACTACACAGTAACATAAATAAACAATTGATAAGTATTTTAATTACAAATGTTTAAATTACAATACATACTCATATATGCTATAATTCTAAAACTTACCGGAATCAACTTTGTAAGTTTTATTTTTTTAAAACTGGTACCCCGCTCTTTTGCTAAATCTTTAAATGCTCTTCATAAAATATAAAAAGAATCAGTTTATAGCAAAGTGTAAACAACTAGGAAAGTAAGTAAATAACTCATTAATAAACTTATTTTGTAATGACATTTTTAATATCATCACGGATGTCATTATTTAAGGGATCAAGCCAATAAACTGTATAATTATTATAATCAATAATAGCCAACATCCAATGTTCTCTGTGAAATAAATGAAATAATTAATAACTTAATTAGAATAAAAAATAGTAATAATCATTGATATTTGATACAAAGATTTTTCATACTTACAATCTATTATAGGACACAAATAATAAAGAATCTGATTGTGGTTGACTAAGCGTCCTAAGCCTGATTTTTAGATCTTCAACTCGTGTTTTTGAATGTTCTTTGACATAGTCATCATTAATAGCAAAAATGGAATGTGAATTATGAAAATATACACCAGTATTGTATGTAAATTTCTTTAATTGTGAGTTTATGTACCTGCAAAAACATGTAAATTCAAAATCAATTTATATATTAATAAAAATTTTTAAGTTTATAATATTTGATACTCAGTAGTCAGATGCACAATACTCACCCAATACATGCTAATATGATGTTAGCTCCAATCATTTTCATATTTAGAAAATCATACAACTCTGAATTTTCAAAGTACGTACATGTTGATTCAACACTCCCAAATACTGTTGAATCTAACACTAGAGATATTATTTTATCTTCATTCTCCATCTTACTTATAAAACTGGGCAAAATATCAATGAATTCATTTGTAGTCTCAGTCTCACCAGCCTGTGGAAATAAAAGAATTAATATTGTGGAATGTGAACATCAATATTGAATTCATTGATTACATAAAAGTCAAAAATAATATTATAAATTATAATACCGTGCAAGATAATTGCTCATAATCATGTCTACTCTGACTACTCTCAGGTTCGTGTGACCTGGATGCATACTCCGGCTGAGACTGAGAAAGCAAAACGTAACAAAAGACTAGTTATTTACTTGCGCAACAAAAAGAGAAGATAACATTTCATAAAAGTATAAATATTTAAACATAATAATACTTGTGGAACTGGAAGTGCAGCACTTATTCCAGTTCTAGCACTAAACATGCGCATAAGCTCTTCAATTTGATTCTTCATAGTACTAATCTCGGCTTGTTGCGCTTCTTCTTTTTGGCTTCATAATTTTTGTTACGCTTGTTATTTTTGGATCCATAATTCTTGTTGCGCTTTTTCTTTTTGGATCCATAATTCTTGTTGCACTTGTTCTTTTTTGATCCATAATTCTTGTTGCTGGGTCAATCTTTCTTGTACTATAGATTCAACATCTTCAATACGAGCTATTGGTGTGGGTGTCCTCTCACTCCGCCTATCATTCTTGAAAAATCTTGTAATGGTGGAAAACTTGCCACCAGCTCTAACTCTGCCCGGATATTCTTGGCCTAAAACAGATGCAAGGATGTCATTTCTTCCCTGTGACACTGTTTCAGCACTCTGAGACTCTTGACTCGACAACTCGTGCTAAACAAAAGTAATAAATATTGGAACAGAATTGCAGATAAGAAAATATACTTTTCAAAAAATATTACTATCGATAATTTACAAATGATGAAATGATTCATTTACACTTACCATTTTAGATGCCAATTCAGCTGCATCTTTACTAATGTATTCACCAGTGTTTCTTTTATGACCGGCTTTCCATAACTCCGCACGTGAAATTGTTGCAGCTTCACCTTGTTCGATCTTGACAATAAAATGAAAATAAATTATCATATAAATAATTGAGAAACCAAATTTTAAAATACAAAAAACGAGAGAGAAGTAGAGAGTTAATACCATTCTTTTTTCTAATCCAGAATAACCCATTCTGGAAGTAGTATGAAAGGCCTTTCGTGCTTTTGCTCTCTCGGTATTAACCTTACTTTTCTCCTACAAAAATAAATATGTGTTAATACTTAATTTGCTTATAAGTTATAAAGTTAAAAAATGATATAAAACATTGAGTTTAATAAGAAGTTAAGAACACAACCATATATTCTGTAGTAGTGCGATGGTCGACAAAAACTCTCCAGTTTCGGCAGTAATAAAACTATATTTGACAGGAACATTGTATCGATGCTCCATATCAACATTTTTTACATAATTGATAAAAAATTTGGATTTCCAAGTTCTTCAACTTTCACCCATGTTTTTCATTAATGTCTTGTAATGACCATCAATATTATCAAAAAAAATCTGAAAATAATAGACAATATCAATTAAAAATTAACTAAAATACCAAAGATATGTAATCACTCATAAGTCATAACAAAGTTACGTACATTTAATTCTGCCCATATTTGATCTTTAATTTGTTTATCAACATCGCTCCATGCAACATATGTAATTGACACATAACACTTCACAAGAGATCCCATATAACTCATTAATTTATTTGTTTCAGGCCCGGGAATAATGCGGCCATCATCACGAAAAGAAATAATAAGCTTCCTCCCCTCTAGCCTAAGCTTATTCAGTTCATTCATTTTCGTGAAGTCTCTTGTTGACCCCGATGAAGATCCCTTTTCCGACATTTTCCTGTAAAACCCTAAAAAAAACCTAAACCATACAAAAAACCTAAACAAAATTCATACAAAACTGCAATCATATTGAGCTACTAGTTACTAGTTACTACTTACTACCAGTCTACCACAGTACCACACAATCACAGTTCACACATATAAATATATATATGTTAGTATATATACTCAGGAGGTTTAGACATGTATAAATGTATAATAATAATAAAAACACAATGTTTATATAACATGTCTACATTACAAGTACTACTAGTCTACTAATAAAGTAATAAACTAATAATAATAAAAACATTAGCAGTTTAGCAAAGAGCATACAGATCAAAAGTTCAAAAACTGAGAAAATGTATTAAGAAATAGTATACCTAAGTGAGAATATTAGTTTTGTCAAAGAAGAATCGTTCGAACTTCGAAGCAAAGGAGAGCAGAAACTTGAACAAAATCGCCTTTAGGGTTTCTCGCAAAGCGCAGCGACTGTAAAAAGAAGAACCAAAAACTCGGGGAAACAAAAGTTTTTTACGGCTCACGGTTAAAAATAAATAGTAATGACTGCGGTTTCTTTATAAACCGCAGTCTATTCTATTGTTCAGGGTAGGATAGGCTGCGGTTATTATACGACCCGCAGTCTATTATAAAACCTAAACTGCGGTTATTGTACAAACCGCAGTCGATTCTCTGGAAGGAATACACTGCGGGTTTAAAATAACCGCAGTATATGGTCGGGTTGATGGCATAGACTGCGGTGTTTTCAAAACCGCAGTCGATGGGCGGAGCGACTGCGGTTTATATACGAACCGCAGTCTATTGTACACTGCCCCTACAATAGACTGTGGTTTATATATGAACCGCAGTCTATCCTACACTGCCCCTACAATAGACCGCGGTTTATATATAAACCGCAGCCGATTCTCTGGTTCATGGGATAAACTGTGGTTTTAAAATAACCGTAGTATATTCTCGGATTCATACAATAGACTGCGGTTTATATATAAACCGCAGTCTATTCCCATATTTTTTGTAAAATAAAAAGGCGCCAAACGCCTAGTTTACAATTGGGCGCTTGGACGCCTAGGCGACGCCATGACAAGAATGGTAGCAAGTGACCTCCAACCGGTGGAGAGTGGAGACCGGCTCGACCGTATTGGTCCCCTCCTCGTCGTGCTCGAGGGCCTCAAAGTCGGCCATCAAAATCTCCTCTTCTTCGGCCCCCAAGAGTATCCAAAAGTCTCTGTTGGGACATTCATGGATCGGTAAGTATGGGCCCTTGCAGCGGAAATAGAGGCCCTTGCCTCGAAGGTCAAGGTAATACTGATGAGAGATCCGATGGGGGAGGGGGGACGAGCCCGGGGGGGGGGGGTGGGGGGTGGTTGCGGCTGTGGCGGAGGACGACCGGGTGTTAGCAAAAGGTCTGGGGTGCCTGACCCATTGGAGGAGGCGATCAGGAAGCGTCCAGTCGGGAGGAGGCCAGGGGGGTGAACCAGGCAATCGAGGCGGAGGAGACGGTGGCAAAGTCGGCCTCCACAAAACGCGCTTGCTCCATTGGGCGGGACAGGGTGGTGGGGTCGTGGACCCGAAGATGGTTACAGATGTGCGGGCGCAAGCCATCGAGAAATGTGCCCAAGTAGTGGTTAGGCGGTAAGCCGGGCACGTGTGTGGCCACCTCGATTAAGTCGTCGATATAGGCGTTGATGGAGTCTACTTGGAGGACATTGCCTAAACGCTTATAGAGGTTGCCGGCATGGAGGTTGTCGTAACGACGGATCAGATCGTCTTTGAGGAGCGGCCAGGATAAGGCCGATGACGACTAGACTGACGGAGCCAACAAACCCAATGAAGGGCCGAGCCCTCCCTGTAGATCGTGGCGAGGGGAACCATGTGTCGCGGGTGTTCCCTGGATGTCGAAGTAGTGCTCGGCCCGTGCGAGCTAACCCAGGGGATCGGTCCCGTCATAGATTGGCAGTTCAATACGACGAAGAGCGTCGACGACATGCCAGTCGGAGGATCACCGAGGCTGCTGGCTAAAGTTGTGGTGGCTAGCGGCGGGGTCGGTAGAGCTGCCAGAGACGGTGGACGGGAGGCGAGGAGGGCGTGGATGTCGAGGACGACAACATGGAGATCCGACAGGGTCATATCTACTCGGTCGAGGCGGTCAGAGAGCGCTGTAGTGGTAGCGGCCGGATTGGAGTCACGCGTCATCCTGCGGGTGATACTCATATGATGGGGACACGCTGGGAGGAACCGAGAGACGCGAGCAGGGCCACATGGGAAATAGGCGGAGGTGACGTCGTCGGAGAGGCTACGCACGACGCTGGGGAGGATGACGACGCACGAAGGGAGGTTGGACCAGTTTATAAGGGGGTGCTGTTGAAAATGGTGAAGTGAAAGTGAGTGATTGGGCGACCTAGGAGACATGTCCGCGCGGACTATGCGGACAGGACTGGCGGATAGCCAGGTCGGCAGACCTGTTGCAGGCAGCTTGTTCTTTGGAGGCCTGGGCGGTCTGTTCGCGCGAACTATGCGAACAGAGGCGGCGGCCAGCCAGGCCGTCTTGTACTTAGAAGGCAGCTTGTCCCCAGAACGTAACCGGGCAGATAGATTCTCTATCCACGGAGTCCGACAAGGAGCGGACTGAACTGGAGCTCCGCAGACCGGCTTGGCAGATGCCTTGGTCTAGCTCTGGTGGAGCGGTAAGCGGAAGCTGCGGAGGTCGCCAGTTAGTGTGGACATGTGCTGGAGTTCACCGGGATTGGCGGACTGGATCCAGTGTTCGCCAGTAAGTGGGGACTGACCCTTTTGGCTGGTGGAGTGGACTTGGTTGGTTCTGAATCAAGTCCAGGGTTGGCTCAGTCCGGGGAGATCGCGCAGTTAAGCGCAGGCTGCTTCTCAGTCCGCCGAGCTCGGCAGCAGTGTCGTGTGCCTTGGTTGCAAGCTTGGGGAATGCAAACTGGAGTTGCTTCCGCTAGGTATGCAGACTGACGTTGTGTCCGCTGAGTCCGACAGCTGTCTTGGTGGCGTGGCTGCGGGCTCGGGGAATGAGAACTGGAGCTGTGTCCGCGGTTAAGCGGACAAGGTGTTGCTGCAGAGTTTGCGGGTTGCTGTCTAAGTCCTGGTTGGCCTTTGGAGACAAGGCGGACTGGGTCGTTGTTCGGCCTTGGTGATGCTTAGGCGGTCTGGCTATCCTGCACAGGTCTCGGCGGACTGGATGTGTATCTGCGGCTTGCAGATACACTTGTTCTTGCTGCGTGATGAGGTGGTGATCCTATCGGCTAGGGCGGTGACCACACTCCTCATCGTGCCTATAAATAGGACCTCCCGTCACATCAATTGTATGTGCGAATGAACAATAAGTGAACTCGTGAATAGTTGCTGCGGACTGGATTTTGGTATCCGCGCGGGTTGAAGGAGTTGACTGGTTTGTGTTGTGCATGTTGTGCAGATAACGCTGAAAAACCAGGACTTGGCTCTGATTGCGGTCAGGGACAGTGCAGACTCTACGGTTAGCAACAGGCGGTAAACAGCAGGTCGCGGACTGCGACCAGGCGGTCTTCTCTTTAGCAACTAGTTTCTCGGTTCACTAAGTCGTCTGCTTCAGGCGGCTTGTTCAGTTCGGCATCAGCAGCTTGTGCGATCTGGCGGCTAGGTGAACTCGTGGTTAGGCGGCTTGTAGATCGACGGCTAGAGCTCAGCATTGGAATAACGGGCAGTCCGTGCACCTTGGTTTGCGGTCTGGCGACCTGGCGGTTTGTTCGGACTCCGTAGTGCAGCAGTAGAACCGGCTGCTACTTGTTCAGTCCGCGCAATTTTATTTTCCTTGTAATTGTTTCTTCTTTCCCTTTGGTTATTTTGGCAAATCCTGTCTCGCCATGTATGTCTCGCTTTATAAGAAGACTGTTGTTATCAATAAAGACTCTTGTTGCTGATGGTGTCTCTGGTTGTGATCTAACCCCTGCTCATTCCATGATCCGGAAAATTCAACAGGTGCTATGGTCGGCGAGGGTGGAGTGGTCGGCAACGACACGTGCGAGAGAGATAGAGGGACGGGGAGGGGGATGCAGTATGCGGCTAGGGCAAGCAGGGAACCACTTGGTCTGTTTCTCCTCTCTTCAATTTCTCAATTCAACAATCAAAAGCATAATAATATAGTCCACACATCTCTTTTATATGGAAGGAGACCACATAGGCCGGTTGGCTGTACAAAGAATAAATAAAGCGCAAGTAAATAAAATGCTAAAGATAAATAGATAGAAGGCCCTTTGAATGCTGCTCGAGGCTGATGCCGTCTCCGTTCCCCGCACACGCCTAGTGTAAACGCGCGCGAAGCGCCTTCCTTCGACCGGATCCTCCTCGTTCGTATCATCTTTTGTATAATTGAAGATCGTCCAATCAGGAGCTCTACTTTAGCTACATGATTTCGCAAAGGAGTTTTAGCTAGAATGTGACACAACAGGCAAAAAAAATCGGTGTTGTGCTCCACTAAGAAGGGTATTTCATTGTTTTCTTTAGCTAGAAATTGGTGGTACATCATCTCAAACTACTTGTTTAGGAGCAGGAATTGATTGACCTAGCAAAAGCTGTGCATTAGTGACCAAACATTTTGTTTAGTTGTCTGGAACAAAAACTCACAACATCACCACAATAACATTGAATTAGAAAACTAGTGAGTTTCAACTTAGTAATTGAATTTTGCGATGGAATGCTCAACAAGGTGGTGTTGCTTTATCTCGATGATACAAGGATACTAGTGTCTTATGTGCAATACCTCAGGTTCTGAGTATTTTTGGGTCAGGGAAGAACAAGAGAGACTTATTTATTCAGAGAATGAGAGAAACAACAACAATCTTTTAGAGAGAAGAGAAGTTAGAATTTGGGTTGAGAGAGAGAGAGAGGGAGAGAACTGTATTTCATCAATCTTATGAGTACTGCCCCTTCCTTCTATATTTATAAGTTATAACAGAATTTGAAATCCTACAGAATCAGTAAGTCTCAATATTTTCAATTCTCGATTTTTCTGAAAACAGAATATTCAATATTCCAGGGAAATCCATTCTCAATTGCTTCTCAAGGTCATATGTGCCTTTCTTTATCATATTTGTACCGGCTCAATTAGAATCCAATCAAATCCTTGATCACAATTAGAAATCACATAGGAAACAATTTTGTCTTTCTGTCACTAATCGATCTATACTATCTTTAAATGTTGAATACTATTCCACGTATTTCTATTTGTACTCTATAATACTAAAAAGTCACCATTATGTTCCCTACTCATAAGGGAATTCTGGACAAATCTCCTGCTATCCAAAAAATTTCTCAATCCATACTCTAGGTGCTATTCGAGGTACGTCGAATCGTACTTGATGTTTAGATGTGTTGGACGGTCAGCATGAACCAAAAATAGGCATGCTCGATTAGTCCCACACCGCCTACCCAGACGGTCCTGTCGTACTTATATTAGCCCCGCCCCTCCAACCCTTGACCCGGGTTTTGGAGTGGAAAAAAGGGTGCGGAGGTTCAACATGGTAGCAGAGCATGGTTCACGCTGAGGGGTGTGTTGGACGGTCAACATGAACCAAAAATAGGCATGCTCGATTAGTCCCACACCGCCTACCCAGACGGTCCTGTCGTACATATATTAGCCCCGCCCCTCCAACCCTTGACCCGGGTTTTGGAGTGGAAAAAAAAAGGTGCGGAGGTTCAACAAGATGAATATATGCCGACTTATTCTCGAATCCTCAAGGAGAGGGAAGAGTTTCCAATCTTGTTCGCTATGAGGACCTACCTCTCAGGAAGGCAACAACCTGCAACCTAGTTGGTAGGAGAGATGATTCAGTATAAAGGCAATATATAATTATTACTCACTCCTCATATTGCGACTATTATGGTGGCAATTCACAATCAAACACATGAAGGAGTCCAAAAGAATAACACATGGTTTGTCCGATTTTCCATTGAAAGGGCATCAAGAAGCGCTATGTTGGGTTTCGACTACATGGTTGAATATCACTTAGGTCTTATGTGCAATATCTTGGGTGTTATAACACTTTTTGATCCCATCTGCGAGGAGATATAAATGTCTCCAATCTTGTTATCTTTGAGGAATCACATCTCAGAAGGGCAATAACCTATAAATTTGCTAGTAAAAAAATAGATGATTCAATATAAGGGCAAAATATGTTTATTGCCCACTTCTCTCACTGGTTGCTGCTATTATGGTCTCAATTCATAATCAAATGCATAAGAGTCCAAAATACATAATAAAGACTTCAGTCTGTGTTCTACTAGAAGAATATCAAAGCGGGTATTCAGTCTTTTGTAGGAAGCTACAGAGTATGCCAATATAATAAGACTGAATATCTCAATCCGGCTATGTTACTTAAACCTATTTCTGTTCCACTTCAAGTCTAAACTGATGACATTAAACATCTTTATGGAATGGCCACCTAAGTCCAGAGGCAAGTCAGTTCTTTCAGTGGCGGTGGACCAATTTTTAAAGGCATCTCATTTCATACCCATCACCCTCCTCTCTATCACCACCAGTGTGGCACTTGTGTTATTTGAGCAAATATTTCACTTTCATGGACTATCCGAGTCGATTGGTTCTAACAGTGATAAGGTATTCATCTACTTTTGGCAAGAACTTTTCAAATTGAGCGGCACACAACTTTCATTGTCTTCATCATAGTATCCTCATTTTGATGGTCATATTGAGACGTTGAATTGAACGATTGAGATGTATTTACGTCGCTTCATAGGTGATAGACCCAATGAGTGTGTTCCTTCGATTCCTTAGGCAAAATATTTCTATAATAAATCGTACCACACAACTTTGCAAAATGCAAATTACAGTCTTTAGAGTCATGTTTGGACGTGATCCTCCCCTTCTTCTATAATATATCTTGCAATCAACTAAGGTTGAAAGGGCGAATGAAGCATTGCAATACGAGATCAAATACTAGAGACCACATTAGGTTGGTTACAACTAGCACAAAATTGTATGAAGCATCACTGCAGCGAGCATCACAGGGAGTTGCATTTCGACATAGTAAATTTTGTTTGGTTAAAGCTAAAGCCCCATCGACAACTAACAATGGGCAAGGAAGATAAACCTCAATATCCGGCAAAATTTTTGGGATTTTCAAAGTTCTGGAATGAATTAGATAGGTGGTGTACCATTTGACATTACCTTTGAATGCAGGAATAAATATCGTATTCGATGCAGAAGCTACATGGGAGGAGTGGGAAGACTTCGTGTCAACTTACCTGCATTGGAGTTTAAGGGCAAGCTCATTATTGTGGAGGGGAGCAATGTTGCCCAAGTATTTTGTGGGCACCAAGTACAAGCAAAAGGCAGCGTAATCCCAGTTCGATGGATTAACAATCTGACCACCCGGGAGCTATTTTTTATTTATTTTCATGTTTTTTAAATTAATCTGTTTCATGTTTGTTTGGGAGGTTATTTGCAATTAGCACTTCTAGTTGTATCATAGTTAAATGACTTGAAATAAATTAGGGCATCAAGCTATTATCTTTAATTTATGGCTCATAAATAATTAAATTTCAAGAAATTGCTTGCCAACATTGTACCCATCTGCTCTACCTAGGCTCTGTCATCACCGCTCTACATCAGCTCCGTCGTTGCCACTCCACCTCGATCTCGTCTTCAGCCCCTCGCTCCCTATTTTATACTATCACAACGGTGACAGAGCTTGTTTTTTTTAATACGTGGATAATAAAATTATATTACTATCGATGTTGAAATCCACAGAAATCCTTAGATAGCTGTCTCTAATCGCCGGTCCTTCTTCTCCATGCTTTGGCGCAGTCATCGTCGTCGTCCTTGCCTTGTTGAGCAGAGACGGTGACCAGAGAGGGGACGCTTGGCCTCCATCCATGGCCTTGATTTGTGTTCATCGTGTTGTTTTGCTCGGAGAAGCTTAAGAGCTTTGAGATGGTGCGGAATTAGTCAACTTGGTTGCAGCCTGGGGTGTTGGAGCCGGCACCGTCGGCTTCCGAGCTTTCGACCAAGTTTGAATGGCTCTTTATCGTTTTCTTGGTAGCCTGCAAATGTTTTAGAACTGAATTTTATGATTCAATTAAAAATAGGCAAACTGCCATTGTTAAAACTTGAATAGTGAAATAGGCCGTTGACAAACGATGACCCTTAAAATGTGAGTTGTGAACTTGTGCTATATATATTTTAATAGATAGAAATTAGACATATATACTTATTTTTAAAAAAAGTTTAGGTGAGTAAAAACAGTTTATTAGTAATTAATGAGATTGGTTGGTCCATTGGGGTGTTATAAATGCTTTTAAAGAGAAAGGAATGTCCTTTTAGTGAGTTTCATAAAACAAATAATTTTTGTACATATTTTAAGGAAGATAAAAGGCTTTTAAAAATGGTAGTGTGCTGGTTCACCTGGCCAAGCGGGAGTTCTGTTCTGTTATGTCAGCGATATCCCCTAGTTTCACGTAGTAGGAATCCGTGTGGTTCTTATTGCGAGAGTATCACCCTCTCTACATCATTGAGAAGGGTACGGATAAACTAAGGAACGTGAGGGGGGCAGGCAAGAAGCGAATCCCAATCTTTAGGAAGGACCTTTAGTTGAAATCAAGTCGTTTTATTTCTAGTCTATTGTATTTTACCCATAAGGGTAGTTTTGTCCTTTGTACTTTTTCTCCCTTCATATATATATGTGGGGAGCTCTCTTTCAATTCAATTAAGTATTTTCCTTTTTCTCAACTTGGTATCAGAGTCGAAAAAAAACCCGAACCCTAATCCTCTCGCCTCGACGCAGCCCGCCCCTTCCTCCTGATCCCGATTCGTCGCTTGGCCGCTCCCCCGATCCCGATTTGGTCGCCTCTATCGCGCATGGAGACCAACGGCCCTCTCGCGGGCAGCGGTGCATGCTGAAGGAGTCGGTCGTCTCCTCATGAAGCATCACACATCCTCCGCTGCCTGCGCTCCCGTCCTCTGCTGCCCGACATCGCTGCTATTCCGCGGTCGACATTGACATCTCGCCGCTCGCTGATGCTCCCGCTCTGCCGCACCTCCAGCCGCGTCTACCTGCTGCCGCTCTGTCGCACCTCCTGCCTGGTCCGACCTGCCTGGTTCAAATGAATATTCTACTTCATCTATCAAGAAGAGTTCTTACAGACATGAAATTGTCTTGCCAACTCCTGAAAGTGAAAGGTTCCTGCTGCCCTTTGAGTTCTCGGCACTGCTTCTCTGCCGATGTCTTCTGATCGCTCCTGCTGTCTTACTCCCTCTTTGTGGGATAGGCTCGTTGCCTTTTCTCGACGGGTTGCTCCTTCGTCATGGATGATTCCTCGACAGCGGTTGATTCTACCTCCCCGGTGGTTATGGCTCCCCCAATGGGTGAACCTCAGCGACCCTCTGGCCATGCTGGCTCCTTAAAAATTACCACAGTTCCACTGGATGTAACGAACTACCTCGAATGGTCTCGTGCAGCTCAACATGTTATCCACAGTCACTAGTTGTTTGGGTACATTGATGGAACTAAAGTGGCACCATCTAGGGCCGATGCTTCCTGGCCGCGATGGGATTCTGAAAATTTTCTGGTAGTATCCTGGCTTCTCCATTCTATGTCCCCCAAGGTATACCGCAATTATATGTTAATGGACTCAGCTTACGAGATTTGGACTCGTGCCCGGGAGACCTATTCTCGATTGGAAACTCCACTCAATTTTATGAGCTCACCCGCCGTATGTTGGAGCTACGACAAGGATCTATGACAGTGTCAACCTACTACTCCGAGTTCGAGCGCATATCTCAGGAATTGGATTACTTTGACCAGTTCACTCCCGCCTGCACTGTCGATGCAGTCCTGTTGCAGAAGCGTGACGAACGATTCCACCTACATGTGTTCTTGATGGGTTTAGGAATGGAGCTAGATATAGTTCGCACCAATATTCTTCATCGGTCTCCTCTTCCATCTCTTCGTGAGGCCTTCAGTATGGTTCTTGGCGATGAAAATCGTCGTCGTTCTCTCAACAATACGGCTCCTCTTCCTGACCATTCTGCCTTTACGAGTACTGGACGTGGTGGCTCCAGTCATACCAGCACGATTCCCACGTGCGCTCATTGTGTTCGTCGGGGTCATTCTCGCAAAGTGTGCTTCAAGCTTCATCCTAACCTTGCTCCACCTGGATATGTCCGTGGCCGTGGATGTGGTCGGGACCCTGGACGTGGAGGATCCCGCCCGACTGGTACCCTCTCTCATGATGCTGCTTATTCCACATCGATACATGAGGGACATCATAGCCAGCCCCTGGACCACCTCACTACATCAAAATTGGATGCTCTACGACGTCTGCTTCACTCACAGTCTGATCCTACTCCCAGTGGTACTTCTTCTTTGTTTGCTATTGCTGCGATGCCCAGTGCCCATGCCGCTATACCTTCCCCGTCTGAGTGGATCATTAACTCCGGAGCCACTGACCATATGACCGGGTCCTCTACAGGTTTGTCCTCCTACACTCCCTTGTCTGGTAAGGACAAGGTTGTCTCTGCTAATGGTACCTTGTCTCCTATTGCTGGCAAGGGGTTTTTTTCATGTTCCTCTTCTCTTCCTCTCTCTTCCGTCTTGCATGTCCCTTCCTTTCCCCGCAGTTTACTTTCTATTAGCAACCTTACTAAATCTGTTAACTGTTCTGTAACCTTTTTCTCTGATTCTTGTATCTTTCAGGAACTGGGTACGAAGCGGATACTTGACAGTGGTAGGAATCGTGGTGGTCTGTACTACCTGGATACTACACCATTATCCCTTGCTCTTTCTTCTTCGGCTGTTACTGCTACTGACGCTCGCCGCTGGCACTTGCGTCTTGGTCATCCGTCTCCTATTTATCTCCAGAAACTCTTTCCTGCTTTATCTCAGTTTATTCCTAATTTAAAATGTGATGTATGTGTAATGTCTAAACATGTTCGTCATTCGACATCCCATGTATCTTCTCCTAGTAGTATACCTTTTGCTGTTATACATTCTGATGTCTGGGGTCCTTCCCCAATTGTGTCTTTAACTGGCTATAGATGGTTTGTTATCTTTATTAATTGTTTTTCTCGTACTACGTGAGTTTATCTGTTGAAGAAGAAAGGAGAAGTTGCTTCTGTTTTTCAAACATTTCATAAGATGATACAAACACAGTTCAATGAGACAATTCGTGTTTTTCGAAACGACAATGAGGGGAATATGATGATCGTGGTGCTTTTGGGGCCCATCTCTCGAGCAATGGCATCCTCCACCAAACCACGTGTGTCTACACTTCCACCCAAAATGGTGTGGCCGAACGGAAAAGCAGGCATCTCCTTGATGTTTCCCATTGCCTCCTCACCTCCATGCACCTTCCGAAACCCTATTGGGGTGATGCCATCATGACAGTCATTCATCTTATCGACCGCCTTCCTTCTCGGGTTCTCGAGTATGCCACCCCTCCGCGCGCCTTTCTTCTACGGCAGTTGTTCATACCTCTTCGCTTCCACCTCGCGTGTTTGAGTTTGTTTGTTTCGTTCATGTTCATCAGCCACTCCGTGACAAGCTCGATCCTCGAGCTCTCCGTTGTGTTTTCCTTGGCTACTCTACCACCACCAAGGGGTATAGGTGTTATCACCCACCCTCTAGACATACTTACTGTACCATGGATGTGACGTTTCGCGAAGATGAATCCTATTACTTAGCTTCGACTCCTTCTCGTCAGGGGGAGGAAGATAATGATGTTATTGGTGTTGTTCCTCTTCCTGTTATCCCCCCCAGGCGTAGTAGCACTTCTCCTTCCACTATGCCATCCACTACAGATATCTCTTCCACTTTCACTATGCCATCCACTACAGATATGTCTCATATACCCACTACAAATATCTCTCATATACCCTTCTCTCATCATCCATCTCTCATCACGCCGCTACCTCATGTTTATCATCGTCGAAAAACAGGTGAACAACCCGTCATTGTTCCGCCGCTGCCAATGCTGCCTTTGGACTCGGATCCAGATGCTGATTTACATGTTCCTATTGCTCAACTAAGAGGTAAGGCCCGGTGTACCGAACACCCCATTTCTAACCATGTTGCTTATAATAAACTCTCTAAGCCTCACCAGTCTTTTATATCCTCTTTGTCGAGATCTCTATTCCTAAGACATGACATGAGGCACTTGACATTCTAGTATGGGCTCAAGCAATGAAGGAAGAAATGTCCGCTTTGGAGAACAATCACACATGAGATGTCACCCCTCTTCCTCCGGGCAAGAAACCCATTGGTTCAAGATGGGTCTTCTCTGTCAAGCAGAATCCAGATGGGAAAGTCGAGCGCTATAAAGCTCGGGTGGTTGCTCGTGGTTATATCCAGACTCAGGGGATTGATTACCAAGAGACCTTTGCACCGGTTGCAAAGATGGACTCTATTCGTGTGATCATATCATGTGCCGTGATTTTAGACTGGGAAATTCATCAACTGGACGTCAAAAATGCATTCTTGCACGGGGACCTCGAGGAAGAGGTGCACATGGTCTTTCCTCCAGACTTTGTGAGGAAAGGACAAGAGAGCCTTGTTTGTCGCTTACGAAAGTCCTTGTATGGGCTGAAGCAGTCCCCGAGGGCATGGTTCGGTAGATTCCACAAGGCCATGATCCAGTTTGGCTACAAGCAAGGATACTCTGATCATACCCTATTTGTCAGGAGGAATGAAAAGAAAATCGTTGTTCTGATTGTCTATGTTGATGATATTGTGATCACAGTAAAAGACCTGGGAAGGCTACGCTACTTCCTAGGAATTGAAGTAACCCGTTCTGACAAAGGTATTTTTATCTCCCAACACAAGTATGTGTTGGACCTGCTCACGGAGACCGGTCTGCTCGGTTGTGCCCCTGCAAACACTCCTATGGAGGAGAACCATAAGATTGATGAGGATAGCAATGGTGATCGTATAGATGCCCCCAGTTATCAAAGATTAGTGGGAAAGCTCTTATATCTCTCGCATACTCGCCCTGACATTACATATGCTGTTGGGATCCTGAGTAGATACATGCATGCTCCGAGAGTCAGACACCAGGAAGCAGCTTACCGTGTCCTCCGGTATTTGAAGAAGTCCCCAGGACGGGGGCTAATGTTTTCTAAGAACAATCACTTGTGGATCGATGTTTTCACTGACGCAGACTGAGCTGGATGCCACGATGAACAGAAATCTACAACGTGCTATTGCACATTCATTGGAGGAAACCTGGTCACATGGCGTAGTAAGAAACAGAATGTGGTCGGCAGATCAAGTGCCGAGGCCGAGTACCGGGCAATGTACCAAGGCCTCTGTGAAGGCCTGTGGTTGTGTACCCTACTGCAAGATCTGGGGCTTCAGGAGGAAGCTCTCATATCCCTGTACTGCGATAACAAAGCTGCTATCAGCATAGCACACAGTCCAGTTCAACAGGACAGGACTAAGCGCGTTGAGGTGGATCGCCATTTCATCAAAGATCATCTTGAAAAAGGAAACTTAGTCACACCCTTCGTTCACTCCAGAGATCAGTTGGCTGACATCTTCACCAAGAGTCTAGGATCCGATGTCTTCACTGATGACACTCATAAGCTCGGAATGACGGATATCTACCGTTCGACTTGAGGGGGAGAGTTGAAATCAAGTCGTTTTATTTCTAGTCAATTGTATTTTACCCATAAGGGTAGTTTTGTCCTTTGTACTTTTTCTCTCTTCATATATATGTGTGGGGAGCACTTTTTCAATTCAATTAAGTATTTTCCTTTTTCTCAACTCCTTTCCCTCTGGAGGTACGAGAATCATGATCGGGATAGCAGACCCTAAGTATGGAACTTGGGTGTGGATGTTTTGTCAAAATAGAATGACTTTTGGTCCGGCGTAGTTTTATACATATACTATCCGGAGATAGAGTCAAAATTGAAATGAGTCATTATGATTCAACCAGTGGACATAATTTATAGACTTCGCAAAAAAGATTTCAATGATTAGATCCTTCTTTTAAACATCCCTAAGCTGTGATCATAATGTGCGGGAAAGTAATCCTTCTGTTACTATAAGATTTTCTTAATTACTAATTAATGACATAATAAAATAAATATGCTACCATGTATATGTGCCTGGTTATTTTTTTGGCGGTATGTTCTCGAACCCATCCTATCTGCTTATAAAGCGCATGTAGTATCAAATTCCTAG
Organism: Platanthera guangdongensis; assembly: GCA_039583875.1. Classification (NCBI taxonomy): domain Eukaryota; kingdom Viridiplantae; phylum Streptophyta; class Magnoliopsida; order Asparagales; family Orchidaceae; genus Platanthera; species Platanthera guangdongensis. The sequence goes on along the minus strand of CM077163.1, from coordinate 202,127,106 downwards.
ATCAATATACAACAGGATTGCTTGGAATTTAAATCCAGCTTTAGTCAATAACCAGGTTGTGTTGAAGTTTTTTTTTTGTTTAGCCTAAACTTCTTTTCCCCACTTATGTAAACATACATTTACTGTGTTAGGTTTGAGGGGCTTGAGAGTTTCATGTTTTTGAATTGACACAGTTTTGAAACAACTTGTTTTTTCCTTGCAGATTTATGTTGTTGACTCTTTAGACAGAGAAAGAATTGGAAAAGCCAAAGCAGAGTTCCAGGTTTTTTCCCTATTTGATATGTCTATTCATTTGATTAAGTGTATATGGTTTCTTTCACTTCAAATAATGTTTTTACTATTATTGATTTACTTTCTAACTCTTTTCTTCAGGCAATCATCAATGACCCCTTCATGCTCAATAGTATCATTCTTGTGTTTGCTAACAAGCAGGACATGGTAATTTATTCGTGTTTTAACTTAAAGTAGTCTATTTTAACCTTTAACTGCATTTGCGAATTTTATCTCTTGGAATCATGTTATTCATACGTGGTGACGATAACGAGAATATTTTATTTTAATCATCATTCTTTATGAAGGACGTTTGAGTAAATTGTAAATGAGTCTCCTTCTAGTGCAAGGGGGAGACTAGGATGTTTTATGATCATCTAGTTGATCATTTAGGTTTAGGATGATGCAGTGGTAAAGCAGACACGAGGTGAACCCACTAAATGCAACCCTAAATGCGTTGTAGTGCAAGAGCGGTCCGCTAAAATTACGTGTAATTAATTATTACAAAAAGAACAGGTGCATGAACTTTGCCAAAACATTGATATAAATAAACAAGTATTGGTCATATACTAAACGCGGCACAATTAATTAAGCGTACACGAAATAAGTCCCGCAAATTTTACGACAAAAGAAATAATTGCACAATAAGGTAACAATCCACCACAGTACAAGTTTACCAAAATAAACAACTAAAAGAAATGATTTTACCACAATTTGCACGTGTAGGTGACGACAATGACGGTCGTTGGTGGGCATCCAAGGCTGGTGCGGAGTGGAGGGGTGCGGGATAAACTCCAGGGCTGCTGGTTGGACTAGGAAGTAATCTAGGGTGGATGTGGTAGGAGATCTGGGCCGTGGAAATAACTAGAATGGTGGATCTGGGCTAAACACAAATTGGGTAGGCCTTAGGGTGGCTGGTAGAGGAAGTTTGGGCTGATTGCAGACTAACGGGAGAGGGGAGATGGCTTGGGATGTTAGCGGTAGGGGTTTGACGAGGCCGACGGGATGTGGAGCGGAATTTTAGCATGGATCCGACGGGAGGGGAGGAGGGCTACAAGTGTGGGAGATGTAAGGGAAGGAGGGGAATTTACTGTGGCCACCGGTGGAGGAGTTGGCTGCACGGGAAAAGGTGGAGGCGGAGGATTTTTGTTAGGGGAGAAGGCGACGAGATGAAAATGGAAGTTGCGGCTTTATGAGAGTTGCAGGCTGGACGGGGTGGAAGCAGAGAGTGGTGGAGGGGCTTACCATAGAGGAAGAGGGAGGCGGAGGAGCAGGCTCCCGACGTTGCACCAAAAAGAGGAGGGGGGAAGCAGTTCGACGTCGCACCGAGTGAAGACTGACGGTTCCAGGGAAAAATTGCCAAAACCTTTGATGCCCCCTCCCAACAGCCACCTGCCTATTTATAAACCGTGAAATAAAACTGTAACATAACTGAAAATAAAATAAAACCACCTGAATCAGATGGCTCAAAATATCTGGACCGATCAGAGGCTAAATACATCTCAAAATATAAAAAGTCCTATATGAATCTGACTCGGTGATAACTTCACACCAAGAAGTTATCTTGTGCATCAATTCGTCTCATTTTGACTAATTTATTTGAAAAATATTGATAAAAAGCATAGGTAAACTAGTAAATCATTATTTGTGATAAAATTCTGGTATTATTGATGTTTTAACTTGTTTTTATGATAGGGAATCGTGAAAAAATTAACTTGCACGACCGATGTTAAGCATAAAGAGCATTCAAGAAATGTTACAATAAATTTACAGGAATTTCAGAGCAGTTTTTGATGAAAAATGGACAGAAAAATATTTGTTGCAACTTGTTGTAACAAATCTGCAAATTTGAATTTCAAAAATCTGAAATTATTCAAAAATGACAGTTATGTAAATGAAAGGAGACTTTCTTTTAGAAATTTTGTACACCATATGGGGCGTGCACAACCATAAATAGAGGGGGAGAAGTAAAATAAATGATCTTTTGGTCATTGGGAAAAGGGAGGAGATCGAGATTAGGGTTTCTTGACTGGAGAATTTGCGTTTCAGCCACTGGAGAGGGTAGATTTGAATTTCAAACGCCATGTACTGTAAAATCTCTCTAGTTTTGCGGCGTTTTATCTCCGCTATGAACTAAACTCTTATAGTCTTGCATGGAAAAAGTACTATATGTGTTTTGGTGATGAATTTCTCTTATGTTTGAATTTGTTTGATAATTTATCTTGGTGGAACTTTTGAATTTGATATTGAAACTTTTAGGTTATGCTTTTATCTTTTATTGCACTGCGAGAATCGAGAGATGAGTGACGTAATTTTAGTTTGAAGTCTATCTCATCCCACCGTAAAAATCGAGAGACGAGTGGTGTAAATTTTTAATTTAGAGTTTCTACTATTGTACTGTGTTTCGAGATTCGAGAGAGGAGAAGTGTAAGTGCTCTTAAGTTTGCTACGATTTAGGGAGGAGAAAAAGATTTCCTCTTTCTTGCTAGCAACTCTGATTTTAATTCTTTGCAGTATCTTTCATTCTATCTAAGTTAGAGATGACTGTAAGAATATAGAATATCAAGATTTCCGAGATTCGAGAGATGATGATTTCTTCTATAAAAATCGTTGCAAGATAACTTGATCAATCATTATTACAAGATATTATTTTCATACATCAGCTCAACGCACATAGGAAATCAAAAATACAAGACTGTTTCTTTTCAACTGATAAAAAAATATCTATTTAAATAGTATATTTAGTTTAGATCATTGTTTAGAATTTTTATTACTCTTCAAAATCACTTCATTAGGTATTTTTGAATTTAAAGAAACGTAGTATCTAGTATTTACAAGCTTTAGACTAACCACTTTTCTGAGGGAACGATCTTTATTCACACTTTATTACTTGATCTAGCACGTACACTTGCGCTAATACGCATAACTAATTCAGGCGTATCACTCGACTCGACCATCCGGAGGCAACCACGGACTCTGATCGTCCATTCGGGCAACGAATCACCGCCGCCTGCTGGAATATACACGTGTAGGTCGTGGCACGCCATCATAGGATATCTCAAGTGAGAGAGACTTCAAGAATGAACCAACCTCCTGGAGTCGGGCAGAGTATTGCTTGTGATTTTTTATTTTATTTTTTCTATTGTGAATGGATCTATTTTCTAGTTGGTAACATTGGTCCAACCTTATCGTTTCCCCCTCACCTAGCCGCCGAATTCCGCATCTGTCAACCTTATCTTATCGTACAGATCCTGCAGAGGCGCAGATCAACAACCTACAAGTTGCGCGATCCCGTAACTGTTCATCCTCCTGATCCCGGTTCCACATGCCTGATCCGCACAGATCGACCTCACTCCCCTTGTTCCGCACCGCCTCCGTTTCGCGCGGCCTCTCTAGATGTGATTCCTGTGCATGCGGGCCCTCATCGATCAACAACAGTGGCACTGCTTCTTGCACTCAGTAACGAGCTGTGATCATTCAACGCCTCCCTTGACGCCTCTCGTCTCCTTTCGCCTCAACAACTCTGACTTGCTCACCCTTCTTGCATTACCTCAACACGCCACTCCTCTACACCATCAGCATGGCCTACAACCTTTGTTCCAGCAGCTACTTCTCTAGTGCCATCGACCCTCTTTTTGACTGTCCAAATCCTCTGCCAGCTGTCTACTAGTTGTATTCTACCCCAACCCAACACCATACCCGCCTCTTCTCAAAAAGCCCTCATTCCGGCTTCTCCTTTCGTAGCACCATCAGTCGTCCTGGGTACTTACTACATCTACTGCTTATGCCCATGACCGTCAAATGTTAAGGATAGCGTGGGGGCCTTGGAGCACGCCCCCAACACCATTATCAATCACCTCGAGATCCAAGTCGCGCAGTTCACTTCGATTATGTCATTATTTCACATAATACAACTCGGTCAACAATCTGGGACTATAAAATGTAAACAATTTTCTGTCCAAAAAAATAGTGAAGAAATAGCTACCGTTTAATCTGGAAGAAAAGGAAGAGGCGACATCAGTACAGTACATCAGCAAGCTCACAACACAACGCACAACAACAACAGCTCCCGACACAAGCTGCAACAGAGAAAACCCCAAAATCAATGACACATAGCTGCTCACGGTGTAATAGCAGGGAGCACAACAGCTCGGGTACATCAGTAGAAGAAGAATAGAAGCAGTAGTAGCAGGAGCCCTAAGCGACAACAAAGTCGACTGCGGCAAAGCAGAGGCGAAATCGACACAGCAACGACGACATCGTCAGCACGAAAGCACGATAGCGACAGATCAGGAAGCTCGACCTAGCTCCGTCGATTAGAGGCATAAAGAGATGAAATAGAAGAAGAAGTTTACTGTCGGCACAGAGCAGTCAGAGGAAGAAGAAGACAGGAAATCACATAAGCAGAAAGACAACTAAAATAAACATTCCACTTTTTATTTATCTGGCAACGTTAAAGACAAGAAGAGCGGTAAATACAACTTATTTCCCATAGGTGTCAGCCTGAGGAAAAATTAATCGATCAGCTGGGCCTTCTTGAGGTGGAGTTGGAGCAGGTATAAGAGCAGGTGCAGGTGCGGGTATTTGTGCGGGTGCTGGTGCAGATGCAAACGACTTTGCATACATTTGATATAATTGTTGTGGCGTTGGAAGGAGAGGTCTGTTTGTCTGCTTTGGGCAGTTTCTCTTAACTTGTCTAGGTTGACGACAGTGAAAACATAAACCATTGAGGTATTGTCCTTGGTGAGAATGATCACACATAGCACATTTTGGCGCAGTTGTTTGCGAAGCATTTCTGGTTGACGGGCCAGTCTGAATTGATTTTGCGTCTCTGCCTTGGACTTCACTTTGGGTTGACATCTCCGTCATTTTTCTTTTTCCGCTATCCTTATGTTTTTGCGATTTTCCTTGATCTATTTCCACGAGTCGCGCTCGTTCGACTAATTTGCCGTACTCCAGGATGTCTAGGGGTACGAGTAAATTACAGATGTCGTCCTGTAAATCTTGTTGGAACAGACAACATTGATCTTCTTCGATCGTCACGAGGGAATCGACATAATACGCAAAGTTGGAAAATTATGTCTCGTATTGAAGAACTGTTTTTGATCCCTGAACGAGTCACAAGAATTTGTTGTGCAGGACTCGTTTCTCAGATTGGAGTACGAACCAGTTGGTGAATTCCTGGAGGAAGTTTGCCCGCGTTACAATTCTACGTCTGGCGAACTTTGTCGTAACTATATTGTTCCACCAACGTTTCGCTGTGCTTTCTAGTAAGAACGATGCGAACTCAACCTTCCGATCCTCTGGACAGCGCATGACTTGGAATATGGTCTCAATTCGGAGTATCCAATCTTCTGTTTATACGGTAGACAAACCTCCTATGAAGGTCGGTGGTTTCAATTCCATAAATTGCTTAAGGTCGTAGTCTATTTGACGGTAGTGAGGAGCAGATGCTACAGCTACGGGAGGGGGAGGAGAAGGGTTTCTTGGGTTTTGTTCAGGTTTTTGTGGATTAGGGTCTGCTTGGGGAATCACGGGTCCTAACGCAGCTAGTGTAGGGAAAACCATTCTCAGGGCTTCCGCGAGTGCTTGCACCATATTTACCGGACGTTGCTGATGTCCATTATTACTTTCTTCAGATCTTGTTCCTCCTTGAACTTCGTGTTCGTCGCGATTCGCCTGTCGACGTCGGCTGGAATATGCTTATGCTTGAACGGGTTCCTATATAAGGAAAGGTTTACGTTTAGCGGTTTTATTTGTGTAATGTCTTTGTACTATCTGTGACACAATTTATTGAAAACTTGTCCCTCGGATACCAAATTGTAGAGACCCAACTCCTGGGCTCTTCAAATGATTCAAGAATCAAACAATAATTTCTAATAAAAAGGGTTGTAGTACATCTGAAATGCAAAGTACAAAGATCACACACCAAGATTTTTTATTTCATTCTTTACTTTATTCATTACACGATCATTACAGGAAAATAAAATATGCTAGATAGGCTTATTACAATAGATACACGAGGGACCAGTACAACGAGCTCTGTGCCAATCCCGAGCTTTGATTACTACCTTTGCCAGATTAGCCGCCAAGATCCTGTGTGTCCTGCTTGACATTGGTCTCACTGCCTATAAAATATGTGTCAACTCTGGGTTAGTCATAAAAATTATGAATATGTGAGAACAGTATTTCGTGAAACAGTTATACATGCAGGAAATGGGAGATAACAATATACATAATTCCAATAAATCAAAATTTCTGTAGTATATATATATAATAATGCTAACCCTTAAGCCCTTTAATTTTAATTTCATAAAATAGGAAATGCTCTTGTTATGCATCTTTTGGCCACACCCACTTAAGGGCTTCCCACTTAAGGGCTTTTCGTAGGCTCACCCATACTGGTGAATCCATCCGTAGATTTCTTCTACATCATAGGATTCGAAATCTTTGCATTTCCTGATGCCGAATTTTATTATTCTCTTCTTGACATATTTTTATATAAAACAAAAGGTGTTTTTAATATAAAACGTCCCCTCGGATAGTTGTATCATTTTATGTTCCCTCGCCCACATTTATTTCTTAGCGATATATCATTGAGTTAAACTCATATGCACAGACAGTGTCATTTTAAATAAAAACTGAAAATGAAAATACTTGAATAAACATAATTCAAGAAATAAAATACTCACTTCCTTTCCCTTATCCTTCTCGGTGTTCGGGTTGCGATTGTCCCGAGACGCCATTCCTCAGTATCCTCCAATTTGATCTTGGTTGCGGAAACCACTGAAATAGCACTCATTTTATTGGGTTGCGTCTCATTCTAATTGTTTACGTAAAAGATTTATAGTCGCTAAAAACATCGGAAATCCGTGATCGGAAAACGTCAAAAATGTTAAATCACTTATAAACTTTGCCGGACAGCTATAAATAAGCCTCGAAATGGACTAAACCAGCCCCAAAATGGGCATCCGTACCCTCAAAAATTCTGTCCAGCAAAGCAAAAAAAAAGGGTAAATCACCCCTTGAAAACAAAAAAAGTGGCTCAAAAAAATAATGAAACCTGCCTCCACATATTTATAAAATGTAAACGATTTTCTGTCCAAAAAAATAGTGAAGAAATAGATACTGTTTAATCTGAAAGAAAAGGAAGAGGCGACAACAGTACAGGACAACATCAAGCTCACAACACAACGCACGACAACAACAACTCACGACACAAGCTGTAGCAGAGAAAACCCCAAAATCAGCGGCACATAGCTGCTCACGGTGTAACAGCAGGGAGCACAGCAACTCGGGTGCAACAACAGAAGAAGAATAGAAGCAACAGTAGCAGGAGACCTAAGCGACAACAAAGTCGATTGCGGTAAAGCAAAGGCGAAATCGGCACAGCAGCGACGACATCGTCGGCACGAAAGCACGATAGCGACGGTTCAGGAAGCTCGACCTAGCTCCGTCGATTAGAGGCACAGAGAAAGAAGGAGACGGAGTAGAAGAAGAAGAAGTTTACTGTCGGCACAGAGCAGTTGGAGGAAGAAGAAGACGAGAAATCGCAGAAGCAGAAAGGCGACGGGAAATCGCAGAAGCAGAAAGGCAACAGGATGATAGTGCGGGAGAAGAAGCAGTCTGAGCTCGATTTTAAAGCAGTGAAATAAGCGGCCGGCAACAAGTTCACGCCAAGCACCGCTCCAGGTGTTATCCAACCGATCCCAAGTCATACCCAACCAACACCACAACATAGCCAGCACAAATATAAAGCAGCCAACATACAAAACAGGCAGCCAACAATTAATTCAATCAGCCCAATGTAATAAATCAGTCCATAAGCATATAGACATCCCACATATAATTTAATCAGCCCACATCAAATGCTGCAAACCCAAATAAGTTAAAAGGGCAACCCAAATTTCAACATTAAAGAAAATATACCAAACGAAATATCAAATGAAATAAAAAACAAAATATAAATCCAATCAAATAAAACATAAACTTTAAGTGCCTTTTTCATCATCGGGAATATAAAACAAAAAATTTTGCACGTATTCTCATTTTGTGTTGCTACATAACTCCTCAATGGCTCATCTGCCATGAGATCCCCAAGCTGGTCGCCCCCAAATGAACTTACTCTGACGGGTTTGCATCATCCGTTGCCCCTCCGCATCGACATCTCTACATTCAACGGGACAGGCCCACTGGGTTTGATTGCCTGCGCTGAGTAGTGCTTTGGCATTCACCAGATCACGCATGCACAAAAGGTATTGATGCAACTTGTGTCACATCATCACATTTCATTTTATTTTACTCGCTTGTTTTTTTTATTTTAGCACGCGCTCATTTTTATCATGCATGCGCTCCTTTATTTTGTAACGCGCACATCGTTCGCGATCATTGTTCCGGCTTATTGGGGTGATCGTCCAATAAGTCTCTGAATAAAAATATCCGTCAAATTAGGTATAATGGTAATTAGGTCAAGCACTCAAAACGATATATTTGAATTAAGCATATTTTAATTTCAATTTAAATAAAAAATTCTACTTTAAGAATTAATCTATATGTCTTTTGGAAGTCACATCTTTTTCTTATTTTAAATAAAAGGTGATTAATTTCCTATTATCTTCAGAATACCCAAATAAAGAGAGGATTCTTAAATCTGATTTCCCCCACCCACATGGCCACATCTTATTTTTATTATAAAATAACCTGTTTCAAAAGTATCTGCGCCTTTTTAATACTACCAATTTGTTAGAAAACAACTTGTAGAGGCCGATTTAGTGGCCCATTATAAGCTTTATTCTTCCACTTATATTAGTCCCACATCATGAAAGTTTGATCTCTCTCTCTCCTCTCCTTATATATTTGTACTCATACTTGTATTTTACAATTCAAGAAGTATAAACAAGGTTTACTCCATTCTTCAACATAGTATCAGAGCTCCGATCCTTCTCGGTGGCTTGTTCTCTTTTACCCGCCTCCTCTGCTTCTTTCCGGGCGGACTTCGCCCGCTGTCCGCCAGTTCCTGTTTGCTCCCTACTCGTCGGTCTCTATTTTGTTACCCGCTCCTCTTTTGTGGCTCTACCCCTTCTTTCCCCATTCCCCCCCCATCCCGAGTTTTTATAGCTTCCTTGGTGGGGCCCTCAGACTGTCTTTGTTGCGGTTAACTCTACTCTAACCGCTCGACCTCTTCCTCTTTCTCTTGCGACTTCTGAACTGTCGGCTTGCTTTTATCCGCTGCGGTCTGTTTCTATCCGTTGCTGCCTCTTCTTGTCGCGGACTGTTCTTACCCGCTCGACCTCTTCTTGTCGCGGATTGCTTCTCTTTATCGCGGATTATTCTTACCCGCTCGACCTATTTTTGTCGCGGATTGATTCTCTTCATCGCGGACTGCGGGCTGTCTCTATCCGCTGCGGCTTCTTCTCTTCAAGCTGCCACGAACTGCTTACTGTACTCTTGCAACACAAAGTTTTATTGCTCTTTGTGCGGTATCCTCTTCTACCCTTCGGTACTTCTATTTTACCCGCTGTGGTCTTGCTCCCCTACTCGCTGTGGTCTTGTTTTGTCTTGTCGCTGCGTGCTTGCTCAGTTCTTCTCTCTGCGGCCTCCTATCCGACGACTTTCTCTTCACTGCTCGCTGCGACCTTCTCCGTAGCCGTTGTTCGTTGTGACCTTCTCCGTAGCCGTTGTTCGCTGCGACCTTCTCCGTAGCCGTTGTTCGCCGTTATTCGCTGCGGTCTGTTCGCTGCGATCTTCCCTTCTTTGCAGCCTTCCCTGCTTCCTGGAGTCCGCTGCAGTTTTTTCTCTAACACCCCGCGGATTTATCTTTGCCATTCCCTGTCGGCTGTCTCTCTTGCTGTCATGGACTCCACGTCTGCTTCCTCTCTTCCCGCTCGTGTTGCGGCTCCCTCTCCTGAAGTCCGCGATGAGCTTCGGATCACCACCATCTCGCTCAGTAGGAAGCATAACTTTGTCGAATGAGTGCATTCTGTTCGTCGTGTTCTACAAACAAAGGTCTTCTTCATCACCTTACCCGTGACGTTCTCATTGCTCCTACTGACGAATGGTTATGTGATGACGGTCGGGTCCAATCTTGGATCCTCAATTCCATGGACACCAAACCTTACCTCATGGCTATGTATCATGAGACGGCCAAGACAATGTGGGAGGAGCTTCATTCTCTCTACTCTTGGAAAGATAGCTTGCTACATCTGTTTGATATCATCTCCGCACTTCAAACTCTGGATCCCGACACAACAACTGATTTGACTTCTTTTGTTACGAAGACCAAAACTTTGGTGGAGGCCTGGATACAACATCAGCCTTCCTCCACATGCTACACAACGGGCACAAAATGAAGTAGTTGGGATTGTGATGTTGATGACCCGAGTTCCACCCCACCTCCACATTGTCCGGGCTCACATTCTTTCCTCCTCTACAACGCCCTCACTGTCTGATGTCTACTCTATGCTGCTCAAGGTTACCCCCCCCCCCCCCCCCCCGGAGGTTCCAACAAAATTCTCTCCTTCTCTCCTTCAGCATCCCCTCTTACCTAGTCCTGCTCCAGCTTGTGGCCCTTCAACTAGTGGAGGCTGCTATACGTCTCGGGGACGATGACGTACTGGTCATTCTGCCTTAAAATGTACTTACTGTGGTCGAGAAGGCCATTTTGAAGCTACCTGCTACCGCAAACATGGTCTGCCTCCATATCCTGCTGCCTCTGCTACAACTGGTTCTGCTCTCACTGTTGCTCCTCCACAGGATTTTGATTCTTCTACCTGATATGATATCACTGTTCTCCGCACCCATCTTCAACAACTCCAAAGCGTTATCAGTCACTCATCTGGCTCGATTGTGTCTTTCTCCACTTAAGGTATATCCCGTCTCTCTCATAGCCCCCACTGGATTGTGGACTTGAGAGCTACTCAGCACATTACATTCCAGAAACCGCCACAGTATATACAGTCTGCTTATCCCAAGTTCATTACTGTTGCCAATGGAGACACCACTCTGGTCTCTGGCCCGACTGATCTTCGGCTCACCCCCACTCTCCCTTAATCCGCAGTTCTTCATGTGCCAGGATCCCTCTTCAATCTTCTATCTGTTAGCCGCCTTACTCAGGAACTTGACTGTTGTATAACATTTTCTCCTTCCTCTTTTGTTGTGCAGGATCGTCGCACGCGGAGTACCATTGGTAAAGGGCGGCTGTTAAATGTGTTGTATCTCTTGGACATTCCACCCACCATCCTCTCTACTGTCTCCACTCTCCACTGATGATTGGTATCGTCTCCTTGGGAATGCTCCCCTCCAGATTCTCAAGAAGGCTCTTCTTGATATTTCATTACGAGAGTTTACTTGTGAATCACATATTTATGGCAAACAACATCGTACCTCTTTTCCTCCTACATGTACTCGGGGTGATACTCCGTTCTCTTTAGTTCATTCTGATATTCGGGGACCCTATAAAGTCCCTACTGTTTTTGGATATCGATATTTTATGACATTTATTGATGATTACTCGCGTCTAACTTGGTTATATCTTCATCATCATCGTACTAAATTGACTTCTATTTTCGTACTTTTCTTACTGAAACGCGTACGCAGTTCTCCACTATGTTAAAAATCATTCGCACTGACAATGCTCGCGAATATACCGGTCGCACCTTCTCAAATATCTGTACCGAGTTCGGCGTTATACAACAAAGCTCGTGTGCTTATACCCCTCAGCAAAACAGTGTTGCTGAGCGGAAAAATCGTCACCTCCTCGATGTCGCCCGGTCTCTCATGTTTCAAATACAGGTGCCCGTCGAATACTAGGACTTTGCGGTCTCTACTGTCTGTTATCTTATCAACCGCATGCCTTCATCAGTGCTCAACTTCGCCTCTTTTTAGTCTCCTCTTTCCTTCCACATTTCCTTTCTCTCTCACACCCCGTGTCTTTGGGTGTGTGTGCTATGTTCATCGTCTTGGTCCACCTACTGACACGTTTGCTGCTCGTGCCGCTAAGTGTATGTTCGTTGGCTACTTTCGCACTCAGAAAGGTTATGTTTGTTACTCTCCTCCCGATGACAAACTCATTGTTTCAGCTGATGTAACATTCTCTGAAGATCAATCATTCCACTCATCTCCTTCCACTCCGTCCCCACCGTCCACGACAGCTCGCCCTGCAGTCCCAGTCACAACCTCGTCTCTCCCATCTATTACCTCACCACTCCCGGTCACCTTCTCTACCTCCTCCACTCCTCCACCACCTCCCTCTTTGTATTTATACTC